>OW052230.1:32118712-32759285 GCA_932527175.1 Operophtera brumata | reverse complement strand
GTCTCAATGACCTCGTCTATATTAGAAGCCATTACATTAGGTAGGTACAGTCCCCAGCACAAGTTGCGTACAACCAATAGACCAAATACAGACTAATACAAAAATTTACCAAATACCACCTTCTTAGTCTTCAACTACGCCCGGTCCAAAACCACATTTAATCCATAACACCCCATTAGAAGTTGTGCGCAATAGGATTATCGATGCTATGAAACTGTACTTATCCAGTCACTTGAGTTGTGTTATGTAGCCACTTCTGTTGGCAACTGCACCATATTATAGTAGCTAGATATATGATCTATAAGCAGGTGTGAACTTTCTTCCAATCTTTGCCTCAGTTGAAACATAAACGAGACATGTAAACAAAGTTACAAGCGATAAAACAAAACCGAGTTTTCTGAATAAACTTTTTAATGTGAGGGGCTACGATTCAAGTTTAATGAACCAAATGTCGTATATCCGAAAAGATCAAAAGGTCAGTTCATTTACTATGTATAAATTATTCTGTTTGAACCCAAAGTCAATGCTGTAGATTATTCATTTACCATAGAGCTTATTGATAATGTACCCCTAATTGACTTCGATCGAAGTCTTTGACGTCAATGCGACAATGAAGCTTCTGCTTCTACCATTATTAATAAGCAATCGAATGAACTTTATTGTTTAGTGAACGAATAATGGTGTTCACCTAGTTTAGAAACTTTAGTCGTAATTCTCAAGTGTGGTATTAGTTACGTAAATGATCAGATAAAATAGGAATAATGCTAAGCTTTTTGTATGATTGAAAAACCCTAATGAAAACGCTAATTTGGAAGTATATCTGCGGTAGTTTCCCGCCCCAAGAAACATAATCAATTGAAATTAAGGAAATTGTATTATTATAATTGTTATCTTATATACCTACATTAATCGCGAACAACATTCACATAGCGTGATGTCGAAAGATACCCTTTCATTGACGCAAGTAAGGGTCAAAAATTTGGTTACCATGTAGGTACCTACTCTATATTTACTCTTATCTTAATTGTTTTCATTTTAAAACATAGTTAGATTGACGTCAATTTGATTAAGTAACAGTGTAATAACAATAACAACTTTCAAGTGAAGCTTTAATAGTTTTTTCTTCATATAAGTTGCCTGCTCCTACTTTCATAATAATATTGAATAATTACCTACATGCCAATATGCATTTATGTCTTGAACTTACAAATCAGTTACATAATCCGCTTGGTAACCGTATCTACTGACGAAAGAGTTAACACTGAAGTTTTGAAGAGATTAAACAAAGGATCATTTGCACCTATTATGGTTATTGAAGATTTTATGTCAGGGGGTCATATGCCACAGTCAAAACAAATAAATAAACCCAAGTCATGCGATACTAAACTAACCGCTAACAAGGTATCTCTTTGTAATGGTTGAGATAGTATGTGACAATCGTGACTTTACAGATTCATATAACATCGGACCATATTGATGCAATGTCGGTTACAACTGTTAATAAATTTACAACCGATTTGATGAACGTGCCTCCTAAATAACGTGAACTATGAACGTTTTTCTGTCCATATCTTTTAGTTTTCATTACAGAATGTGCTTTCTGGAGTTTTCAATGCACGATTAGGAATACGTGTTGTATTTACTTTTAATCAGTTCGTGTCAACGTCGTGTTTCGCAATAAGAATAATTAATTATAGAAACTAGACAGAATACGCTGCCATTTGATATCTGATGATATCCTCTAGACGTTTTCAAGGGTAACGACTCATAAAAAGCTCACTACCTGTGTTTTTTGTCCCAGGCATTATTCGAGTCAAAGGCCCGGAGCTTTACTTATGTTAGTGGAAGTAAAGGGCATTGCACCTTCCCGCTCTCCCTTGCCATGTAGCCCTACTTTGCTTTTCAGAGTTGAAAGCTCTTAAAACACGCCTCCCTTGCAAACGTATATAGGTTTAGGTTTATCGAAAAGAGATGCAATATTACAGTCAGCTGCGTCTACGGTATCGCAGACCAGCTGTGCATAAACCATTATTACTATGGATGGATATTTTATGTTGTGGACTTTGAACTCGGTTAATAGTGAAATGCAGAACTCCCTCGGTGTTTGTATTATCTATGTGATCGATAAGAGCCTGTTTGATTGTGGAGTATCTGGAACAGTTGTAATGAAAGCGTATTCTCTGTTTAGTTGCGATTTTGCATTTTCATTGACTTGTGCTTGTCAATTGGTGCTTTTGTTCCCTTATAATCTGTGCCTCATGTTTTGTGTACAAACCTACTTATTTAACCAACCACTTATTTTATTTTACTGTTATTTTTTTGCAAATCTAGAGAACATTTTTTTTTTTTTTTTTTTTTTTTTAACATTGATAGACCTTTGTTTGACCACGATCTCACCTAACATAACAACAACGTAACAACATAACGTTTAACTCATATTCGTTATTATTAACATAACTATTCTGTGTTGGTAACAAAACAGAATTAAAGAGACAATGCAAACTGGTTCATGCACGCAAGAATTCCTACGATAAAAACATAACGATAGGTAGTTTCTTTTAACACTAGGTACTTGACATTTTACGCTCACAGCCACCGACAATACGTAAAGATGTATTAATCAGATGCGGATAATTTTTACGGCATAGTTTTGCGGTACCAACCAACCTACAACGGTGCGTCAAACAACCAGATACAACCAAACTCGACGATACGAGAGCGTCGCATCAGGCGCCGCCATCATTCGTAGTTTTTCGCGGAAAACGGTCGGATCGTCAACCGTCTCCACCCACCCCCCTCCCACTCCGGCACCGCGTCACACTCGCGTCTATAAAACCCATGCGCGCCCCTCCACTTCCACTCAGACGCATGGAGTACTCCGTAGAGGTCGTTTGGCACGAGCGAGCGCTTTGCTAGGCACCTGCCGGCCACACTTCTCGAAATATTCTAGTCACCAACCGCGCAGCTGGAGCTGTGTAACGCGGTCTACCGCGCGTTCCTACGAACAGTGATAGTGCAATAAGCTCTAAACAAAATAATTGTGATAATTAATTTAAATTTAGTTATTAGTTAGCTTCATTAGACCGCGATACGGCTGTGAGTGTAAACTGTGAATTTGAAATGTTGTGACTGCCCGACTGGAACTTACCTGTGATCCAGCCCAGTGTGAACAGTTATTCTTGCGTGTACGACCCATTTGGAATCATGGTTGGAAACAACAATACTATGATGGCGATTCGCATCGTCCACAGCAAGCTGCGCAAGCGGGAAGAGCACTCGGCCTCGGTGCACCCAGCCGAGGTCCTGCAGGCGGCCACGGCACCTCCGCCGGAGCCGCTCGCCTTCCGCCAGCAGCCTCTGTGGCAGTTCCCTCCACCGCTGCCCCCGCCTTACGTCTATCCTCACGATCAGGTCGGTACAAATACGAAGATCTACATCCCAAACAAACAATATTTGAGCATCTATTTCAAGAAGCGAAACCAGTTACTTCCAGCCTTTATACTTGACCCCAATACGCTTTGAATAAACACACCAGTTGCAGCCGTTCTTGCAAATCTTAAGGGAGGTTACAATTGAAAGTTGCCTGGGAAAAGAAACGTTACATTATTATACGAAAGAAATCGTGACTGGCTCGACCCTCCCCGCCACGCGAGAGAGAGTTACTCCGTCGCGTACCATGGCAGCGATATTTAAGTGCAAAATTAAATTAAATGTCGGGACACGCTCGCCGAATAGAAAGCTGCACAAGGCGAGTGTGTCGTAACTCGACCTTCTTTACTTGAGGTTGTCTGAGTAACAAAAGAGGCTAATGCAAACGCTAGCCTCCATATTTCCATCTCTCAAAAGCTGTGACCTCAATATTATGCTCTGATAACCATTTCCCGAGGCTGGCTGAGCAGTCGTTTCATTGACAATCGAATGCTACACAATGTCTGCATGTTCACATATCGAGAAACCACACCAGGAAGCAGATAATGCTAATGCGTCTTTGAATAGCGTATTCAAGGCTTGCCACGCTCTCGTATGGCCTTACAGTTTACTCATTGCAAACATTAGCTTCCTACTCGTCCAACTTCAAATTTCAAAACGGTTTTTTCTCCATCTACCTGATGTTATTCCCAAGAGAACAAAGCAAATGAACCTTCGAATAATGCATGGCGTCTTATTACAAGAATGAATACAAAAAGTTCTCGTCGGCCAATTGAGACAACCTTTCGGTTGTTTGGCTGGAAACAGTCTCAAAATATTTAGGGTATTGTGTAACGGCTGGAACGTTTCGGTATTTAAAGTTAATGTATTGGTAACGGACCCTCTAAAAATGGCATTCCACAGGTCAACAAACTCTTTTACATCTATAATATTTCCTTAGTACATTGAACTTACCAGATTATTTTCGTTTTTACAGGACAACCTCATGCAGCCGCATGGTAACGAACGTGCGAGTTTCCGAAGTCTTCGCAAGAACATTGGTGGTCGCTGGAAGCGACTAGTGAAAAAGAAGCCCGAACAGGAAGTTTACACGATTCCTCCCGAGCTCAAACCGCAGCTGAAACAAATCTACGTGTATTAGCAGTTAGCAGCTTACATCAACGGAACCTTTGCTCTGAAGCAGGATTCTTCAGCGTTGTTGACCTCAACCAAAACTCTATGGTTGTAGATAAAGATATCATAATTCATATCAACTCGAATATCAAAATTGTTAAGATCAGCTGCACGGCTCCGGCCCTAAGCTATGAAACATATCTTTTGACCAATTATTTGTAATGACCAATATAAACAATTTCTTCATTCAGCACTATTTTGTGATGTAAATGCCTAGAACTTGTATTAATAAGTATTAGTAGCTGGTGTTTGTTTGTGTTGTTTCGTTGCAGAAAGCTTTGTTGTGTGAGCGTGAGTGATAGTCGAATTTAGTATAATTATTAATTTAAAGATATGAATGAACTTAGGAAGATGCGGTCGCGCATAATAGTGACGAAAATCCAATAATTATGTTAAACAATGATGCCTTGTTGAATGTGAAATTGACTAATTAGGGCATTTTGTAGTTCATTAACTTATTCTAGCTAGACATGGTCGTATTCTTAGTGAACATCGATCAAAGTAATTTTTGACGCTACACTTGATGTACGTTCTACTACGTCTATTGATCGTATGAGTTTCCTTGAACACATATTCTTTTATTCAGTATTTGTTCAATTCATTTTGTGTTGTGAGCGAGACTGAAGAATGGTACAATTTTAATGTGTAATGCTATGACGATTGTTTCAATAACATAATCAAAATAAACAAATTATTTTCTGATATTATTGACGGTATGTATCGAGTTGAATCAAAACTGACCTAGTAGTTGAATGTTACGATAAATGCATGCAAAGATAGTGTAATTACAGATTTTCGCCCGGTCCTTACTGTGATAAATAAAATAAAGGAAGGAATAAAGAATGATGGAAAATATAAAGCTGGAATTTTGAATTTTGCCTTTTACCTTGTCAATTTAGAATGTGAAGGGCCGACGAAAATGAAAACATTGCTCATATTGAGCCAGGTATTTTGATTGAGGTAGCTTAGTTATACGATTTAGCCATCATTTTTCGTTGATTATTATCCGTTGCTATATGATATCGTCATGTTAATAGAGTAATATTAAATTAAATCTTTTGTTGAACCAATGAAGAATAAATTCAGTCAAATTAGTGAACATTTTTGTTTTCTTTTACTGTGTTCCCGTGTCTATCGTGAAATTTAAGCAAGAAATAAAAACATCGCAGAACTCTGCCAGACCTGATTTCCAAGAACAGACGCAGATAGATTGATCCTTGAAAACGATTTGGCAGATTCAAGCTTATTAGGTACCGCACAGTTTGTACACAAAGATTATTCAATACTTTCCGATTTGTTTGGTGCAACTAACAGGTTATGAAACGTTACGTGGAGCTGCCATAACACACCCAGCGATCTAATATTGGTGGCCCCCACTGTGTCATAATGATCAATAATCACAACAATGTCGAGCAAAATTAAATTTGTGAATTTGGCAATATTTTGGCACAACTAGAATTAGAGAAATTACCATAGCTGAAAAAGCCAGCTTTTAACGCGCAACCTAGTTAAATAGATGAATAAAATTCACGATTTAAAATCATTGTTACTGCTATATTTTATAAACTAACGCCATCTCGGGGGTATTAATTTGGTAGGTAACAAAACTTTGTGTGCTGCCATCTATTTGAATTACACAACTTATTTTTCAAAGCGACATCTTGCAATTTTTGTTCGATGTACGTTATAACAACGTGTTGTAGTGATTAGCTTCAGTGGCTACCTACATTTAACTCCAACATTAACTAAGCCAGTTACTTGGTTTACACAAAAACTAAGAGATGGCGCTGTAAAATATTCACACGGCGAAAGTTGTTTGTTAGGAAAGTGATTATTTGTTACAGGCAAATTAGCAAAAAGTTGTCATTAGTTAGTTATTAGCAGCGAGTTTTCCGTAGAAATACCTACAATCACCACTCTTTCGTTGAGGTAGGCAGAGTTGTTATACAGTAAGCACTGACGGTGGACTTACGATCCTGAGGTTGTAGTCTCAAGCGGTAAAAGAATACATATCTAGTGAGGAAGCCGGAAAAAAATTGAAGATGTATGACACATGTATGAAACAAGTATCTGCGTGGCGCACTGAGTGTGAAATCGAATTGAAATCGAATTCTTTCGAACGAAAGTGTGGTGTCTGTAGGCACAGATAAAATAATACTATAGGTACTAGTACCTACTGTAGGGAAAACTCGCTGGCAATCACTTCCGTCACAAACATAACTTTCGTCGTGTAAATATTTCACAGTGCCATCTCTGAGTTTCTGTGTAAACCAAGTAGTAGGTAACTGGCTTAGTTAATGTTGGAGAGTGAAGTAGTAGTAGCTTACTGAAGCTAACCACTACAACACGTTGTTATAACGTACTTGAAACAAAAATAACTAGATGGCGCTATGAGGAATAGGTTGTGTTTGTTTTGGATAAATATGACGTACCTATAATAATAATTATTATTATCAGGTTCGCCCCTACAGGTTACATACCGAAACTCAAAGATGGCGCTGTGAAATATTTACACGACGAAAGTTATGTTTGTTACTGAAGTGATTGCCAGCGAATTTTCCGTAGAAATACGAGGGCAACACTGAAAGTTTTTAGAACTGGCGATTTGTAAACGATATAATAAAAAAATAAGTTTAAATTGTTGAAAATGGATCTCTTTGCCAATATTACTGTGTACCTAACTAAATAATGTATTTCAGTCATTTGTCATTTGTTTTGCGATTTGGCGGTAAATTTAAAATTGACTGTGTCACGTCAACATGAATTTAACGCAAGAAAATCGTGCAATGTTTTTTTATGACTTTCGATGTCATATAAAAGTCAACAAAAAAGTTATGATTGACTTCGATTGGCCTTTACGATGGAGCCCCATCTCGTGCCACTGTTTACAACAATCTCACCGACGATCTGCGTGAGGGACGGCCTTCTACGGCACCGACTGAAGATAACATCAATGTTGAGCGTTGTATGATAGAGATTGACAAAAGAGTGACCTATCAGCAAATTTGGACTAACATTTAGCGGTCAGGAAACTTTGTGCCCAGTGGATACCTCAAAGATAGTACCTACCTCATAATTTGACAAAGGCCCAAAAACTCCGTCGAAGAGACCCCTAAGGACGAGTGGGCAAAGTGCTTTTCTCAGTCGTTCCATCGGATGCAGCGATGTAGGTATATGTGAATAGCTATTTTGAAATGATATAATTATACTAATAACTTGCTAGTTTGTTCAGTTTTTGATTTTCTAAGAACATTCAGTGTCGCCCTCGTATCTACAGTCACCGCTCTTTTGTTGGGGTAGGCAGAGTTATGCAGTAAGCACTGACGGTAGACTTCCGATCCTAAGGTTGTGGTCTCAAACGGTGAAGGAAAACATTGTGAGGAAGCTGGAAAAAAAAATAAGATATGTGACACCTGTATGAAACGAGCATCTGTGAGGCGCCACAGAATAAATAATAGTACGAGCCGCACTGAGTGTGAAATCAAATTGAAATCGAAATCTTTTCGTTACATGGGTCCTTTCGTTCGTCCGGGGAAGTACTACCACCATACCTATTTCTGCCGCAAAGCAGTAGTGCTCGCATTGCTGTGTTCCGGTTTGAAGGGTAAGGGTGCCGGTGAAATTACAGGCACATAAGACTTTTCATCTTTACGTCTCAGGGTGGCGGGCGCAGTGCAATGCCACATAGGGTGCGTCCTAGGTGGACGTGACCTGTGAGGTAATGCACTGTTCAAAGGCAGAGGGTGCCACTTAATATCAGGTATATTTCACGATGGTGCGACCCACTGTGAAAAGCGGCCCATTGAGGCTCTGCCTACCCCTTCGGGGAAAAAGGCGTGTGTTTATGTATGTATGTATGTATGGGCCATCTGCTTGACCCGTCATTACAAGTAGTATATAAAAAAAAAAAAAAACCTTTCAACACCAGTTCATCATCATCATCTACAGAAGTCAACTGCTAGACATAGGCTTCTATTATAGAACTCCTCAACAAGCGGTCTTAAGCCGCCTCAATCCACGGACTTTCTGTAACCTTTCCTTATAATGTACTAGCGACTCGCCCTGGCTTCGCACGGGTAGCCCCCGGTGAACCCCTCTCCCCCACATGACATCTGCAATGAATTATAATTAATAAGTTTATGTTTACAATTTGAATTTTTATTGTTTAGAATGTTTTTTATCATAATTTTTCGTAAGAAATTTTATTTAATTTATTTGTTTTAAAATTATCTGACCTGTAAATTTGTATTTACTAATAAATTGATTATTCCTTGATTATTATTATTCCCTCCTACCCTCGCCCTATGTCAATTTCCTGGTTCTAAGCTACCTCCCCACCAATTTTCAGCCAAATCGCTTCACCCGTTCTTGTGTTATAAGTGTTGTACTTAGTAACTAACACGACTTTGTTTTATATATATAGACTAGTGGAATGCCCGCGACTTCGTCCACGTGCACTTTTCTATACAAACTTGAACACCCCGCTGCGCCCCGTAGGGGTTGAATTTTTGGAATTATTTTTTTAGTGCACCCCTACACCACAAAAGGAACAAACTCTCCAAATTTCAGGTCTCTACGACTTACGGTTTAGGCTGTGCGTTGATAGTCAGTCAGTCAGTCAGTCAGTCACGCAACGATTTTATATATATTGATTATTTCATGCATAGGCTTAGCCATCCTCTACCGCGTCGTCTGGTTTGTGGTCGTCTCTTTAGAACCTTTATTCCCCAACCACCATCGGTTACAAAGGCTTCATACATCAACTTGGCCACTGACCTAAGGCAGGGTGACCAAAAAAGTACCAGTGTCACGTCGAACAAAGATTGGAATAATAGGAAATTAGAAACATCATTTTAGTTTTCGTGGGTTGAATACGCCTGTTTCTGCATACGGCAGAATCTGGAAATAAATATTCGTTGGATGAATACGAACGCACTCATATGTTGTGTTCAGTAGGTACATGAAACATGAGCTGGTAAAAAACTTCATCATCATCTTCATAATCATAAGCCGGTAGATGTCCACGTCTAGACGAGGCCTCCCCATATAATCCAGTGGGGGGATGTGATCTACCAAGCTTGGGATTGGTGATCACAGTATTGGCATTAAGTATCAGGTGAATGTTACTGCCCATCGTGTAATCCTTTAGTTGGCTCTTTACGGCATCCATGGGAGGAGACAGAAGGTTATATTCTTAGGGCGAACGTACCACATTTAAAACTGGACTAGAATATCTAGGTGATAAAAAATACCCTGGAACTCTCTTCCGGCTTCTTTATGCCCTTTATAATGCAACTTGGGCATACTAAACGTTTCAGTTTTACCTTTATAATGCGAACTGCTAAGGATTGGAATAAACTACTTTCGTCTGTCTTTCCTGAAAACTACAATCAGGGTCTCTTCAAGGCTAGAGTGAATAGGTGCCTTCTAGACCTTTGTGCTCCATGTTCGGCCACATCGTCACTTACCAACAGGTGAGATCGTGGTCAAACAAAGGTCTATCAATGTCTTCTAGGCGAGCGTGCATATATAGGCCTCATTGTCACTTCCCATCATGTGAGAAGTAGCCAAACGCAAACCAATTATAAAAAAATAGGCTAATAATAGTAGGTAAGAAAACAATTTGGTAACTATTCGGTATAACATATTTTATGATTCCCGTAAAAAAACAGCAATAAATACGATTATTGATCGTAGCAAATAAGTATTAAGAAGCCGCTAAAACGCTCGAGGCAGGCACGTGACACAGTCCTTTGTTATTACATAAATAAGCTTCATTGTGGTCCCCTCATTATACTCTGCTTCATTACTCCTCGCTAAGGAGATAGACGTGTCAATCTGCGAAGGCTGGATTAAGAGGAGTAGATCATTTAGACGGGTACAGCAGCTGGGCTGAGTGAGTAGAGAGCACGTGACGCAGTCCTTTGTTAATACATGAATAAGTATTATTGTAGTTCCCTCATTATACTCCGCATCAGTACTCCTCGCTAAGAAGATACAATACAATACAATAACGTTTATTGAACAGGAAAATTACAATAACAAAAACATGACATCGTTAGTCCCCAAACTAGGTTAACCTGTATCTTGGGGACCTCAAAGATATACGTGTCAATCGGCGAAGGGATACCTAGTTTAGACGAGTACAGCAGTTGGATCGTACAGCCATTTAAATACCAGATGTTTATTCGCTATCATATTTTTTTTGTACCTACCTCGCTAAGGACATGCGGCTCAAAGGACCATGTAAAACTATGTACTGTCATATAGGAAGAGTTATGTCCTGTGAGAGAGGGGAGGAGTTCAATAAAACACCTCTTGATCTAACTGAGTTTATTGACCTACATTTCTCTTAGACTATATCGGAAACACCAAAACGCTTCGATAACGCGATGCAGGATTTTAAATTAATTAGCAGCGCCATCTAGTTTTTAAACGAAACATTAACATTATATAAGAACAACGACTTACAAAAAAGGCAGGAAGCAAGAATATGAGAAGAGCTAAACAACGGGCAATGACGCATATTTGGCCAGGTTATGTCCAGAACTTAAATAAAGTGGGCTGATGATGATGAAGAAGATATAAGTGCCAAGTTGTACTTAGATTATGCAATGAAACAGTTCAGCAAAGGATAGTGTCTGGACCGAGTGTTTGTTAGGAGCCTACGAGACCAAAGACCAATCTTGGGCTTAATGCTCCTTTGAACAGGATGGTTCGCCAGTATAACTGCGTGTCTAAGGTCGAAGGCGTTGATTTGTTCTACGGAAGCTTACCCAATTTTAGGAAAAATCTCGCTGAGTAATGTTTTCACTTAAAATTTAGGTTTTATATGTATGTTTGTTTTGTTAAAAATTTATTTCAATTTGTAGGGTACCACATGTTGTGTTTTTTAATTAATTTGTGATAATGCTTTATTTTTAATTTTTTAATCTGTTCTCGCTCTTTATTATTAATAGCTTGTTGTTAGTCAACTATAATTGTGGTAGCACTTGGCATGTATAACTTATCTATCTTGTGTGTATTTACTTTTTTCGGTGTATACTATGTTGGTGACTCTAATAAATAAATATAAATATAATATAAATACGAGTAGTGCTACGACGCGTATGTAGCGTAGCACTTGCAGCAACACTTGGGTACAAGTGCTTAGCTAATCGAGTACCAGCATGCATGTTGAAAGAATGCAAGAAAGGTACCACGAGTAACCAGATATCAGTATATTGATATTGATTATGATATTATGGATATGGATTTGATGAAATAATATTCAAAATAGGAATAAACTTCATTTGCGTACAAAAAGGCATAAGTGCCCTTTTAAATGCAAATGAAGCGAAACCTAGCTGTACATAACATTTTGTAATTAGGTTTTACTTACAATAAAACACTAGTGAAAGAATGATATCTATTTCATCACTGACATTGGTTCCTCATAGGTTAATTTGGGGTGGGTATGGGAAACGGTTTTTTTTATAGCCAATACTGCCAACTGCCAATACAGCCAACTGGCATCGTTTAAACACAGCATTAGTTTCACAAGACAAAATCGTTATCCTTTCTACTCGTTGATATTTTTTGACGCCTTTAAGGCTTTCTTAAAACTTGCAAAGCTCGTTTAAAAGGTGTCAGGTCAGTTATAAGTCAAATGAAAACCTGTTCATTTGTAATACTTTTTTACCTAAGAACTCAGGGGTAGGTACAAAGCGATACAGAGGCGACATTGATTTATTAAAAGAGCTCTGACATACCTTTAATTGAGATCATTTGAGATGAAAAGTATAAATCCAGGGAAACGAAAGTTCAACTAGATTGTAGTATAATTAGACCACAGAAGAAACAAAAGGTGTTTCACTGCGATGGCACTCTGTACAGATATAACTCGTGCGCGAATTATATGACGACAATAGTTATTGATAGATTGGTCTGGCTGCTAGCTTTTTACGGAATGTCTTAGATATTACTGGAAGAAAGTGTTAGCGGAGCTAGTCATGGGAAGAAATGGCGGCGATGAGCTCACCACTTGTCACGTCTATACTCCCATTATGGTGCAAGCCACGGTGAAGAGAGGCCTTGGATGTTTTTTTTTGTTGTTGTATTAGTTAAAATTTTAGTAGTAAGTGGTTTTACCTATAGGTAAAACAAAGGTAAACTAGATACACTATGTAATAACTTAGTAAACTAAGTAGCAGTTTACGCCCTCGAAAAATTTGCGATGCCTGCAGAGGGCAAAGAAGTCATCAGTGCTCACTATTTTATAAGACCAAATTGTAACACTTATTTATGCAAATAAATATCTTGTATCTTGTATCTTGTATCTTGCCTATTAAGGCTTTTCCCTTTTGAAAAAGACTTTTGTGTGTATGTATGGTTTGCGCTGGGAAAAGTAATGTTTCACATTTTCGGTCCCCGAAACTTGTAGGGGCTCCTAAATTTAAAGTCAGCGGGTCACAGTTCGTTCAAATAGTGCTAAATTGAGCCAGTATGATTGCTCGCCTTGGCTTGTAATAAATATAAATATATAGATAAAGATTTTTTATTCAGACAACATAGTCCATGGTGTTAGTAAGCTTAATATTAGGGGTTAGTAATTAATAACTAACACAGATTCCGTCCTCTGGGAGAGTTTCCAAATCTACTGTGTTTTTTTTAACATTGATATACCTTTGTTTGACCACGATCTCACCTGTTGGTAAGTAACGATGTGGCCGAAGATGGAGCACAAAGGTCTAGAAGGCACCTATTCACTCTAGCCTTGAAGAGACCCAGATTATAGTTTTCAGGAAAGACAGACGACGGTAGCGTATTCCACTCCTTAGCAGAAATATTAGTACGAATAGAGGTTATACTAATGAGGTAAGGGTGGTACCGAGCCGTGCGCCTGCTCGGGGTGTACGCAATAAAGATCAGTTTAACTTGTTCTCGAGGCACCACACAGGCGCTCTCCACCTAGTAGTAAGAAGGATCATCAAAAGAAAAACAGACCGTGTTTGTTGCCTGATTCTTCTAGGTCTGGTTGCGTTGGAACAGGAGTAACTGTAAATTTATTTTTTAAGACGATTCAAAATGATCCTTGTGATTTCAATGAATAAAATACTTTTGACTTTGACTTTGACTTTACAATAAACGCAGAGCAGAGTGACTCAGGCCTGCTAGTCTGGAAGGTAGTATAATTAAGGTGCTATTTGTAATTCACGGACGGTGAGGTCTCGTGTGTTCGCTATTACGTGAGTCCCCTGTACCGCAATGAGTAGGTACAAGTATTCGGTAACCATAGCAGAGATATAGGGTTACCTGGATCTGCTTTCTAGAGATTTTTTTGGCTTCTTTTGAATATTCCCAACAATTTAGCCAATTTAGGAAGTTGAGTAATAAGGTTGTCGTATTAGCGAGCTATATGGCTTGCCGGTTGCCAGATCAACTTCCTAATTCTAAAAGTTCTATGGTATTGGTTGAAAAGGAGTTCAACAGTATTTTTACACACCCAACTCTTACGACCCGTTGGTGCAAAAACATTTTATTCTCGTGGAAAACACTACACCATGATACGATTTTGCATGAGTTAGTTTCCAGCAAATATGTTACTATCTACTTACAATCAAAAGCTATTCTGTTTTAGAAGACAGGCAGCAACATTCACCTGAGTACTTAATACTAACACTGCTATCTCTTATCCGCCTGCCAAGCGTGATCGTTGTCAAATTACCGTAGTAGTAGTAGAGCTTTTTTGTGAAAGAGTTCGTCCGGGGAAGTACTACCACCATACCTATTTCTGCCGCAAAGCAGTAGTGCTCGCATTGCTGTGTTCCGGTTTGAAGGGTAAGGGTGCCGGTGAAATTACAGGCACATTACACTTTTCATCTATGTCTCAGGGTGGCGGGCGCAGTGCAATGCCACATAGGGTGCGTCGTAGGTGGACGTGACCTATGAGGTAATGCACTGTTCATGGGCAGAGGTTACCGCTTAACATCAGGTGGGCCTCTTGCTTGTTCCGTCATTCAAGTAGCATAAAAAGAAAAAAAAAACAATTGAATTCAGTGGAAGAGGCCGCGTCCAGAAGTGTCTTAAGGCAGATGATGATGATGACGATGGTGATATGATGATGATGATAATGATGATATGATGATGATATGATGATGATGACGATATTTATGATGATGATGATGATGACGATCAAAAACTTTTCTCCTTGAGATGAGCTTTTCCAGTGACAAAATATCTGTGTCGGAAAGTCTACGCGGCCGTCGTTTTAAATGAACAAGGGAATTTCAGCGGCTCTTTAGTGCGAATTAAGTAGGTTTAGTGGTAGTGGGTTTAGTGCCGGGATAGTGCAAATGGAACGTGACCATTGTCCCTTTCAATGTATTCCGTATTTCATCTTGATATTAATATGTTCAAACGTTATGGCGGGTAAACGGTTTGTAGAAAGGGAATGATAGATGAGATTGTAAAGAAAAAGGGCAACTCCCCATACATTGCTTGACCCAACTTTTTTGACTAACGTAACGTACTCTTGGGATACTTGGCCAAACTTTTTTGACTAACGTAACGTACTCTTGGGATACTTGGCCAAACTTTTTTGACTAACGTAACGTACTCTTGGGATACTTGGGTTATTGATAATATATGTTAAGATAATGAAAAAGCTAATTTAATTTCTTGCGTAGAAGTTGTGGGAAAGTAATGAAGCTTGTTGCGTTTTGTTTCACGCAAATGCAATGAGTTGATTTATCTAATTATTTAGAAACACAACATTAACTTCCAAAAATATACAAGTTCTTCAGAAAAATTGGACAAAAACAACATTTAAAACCATGCTAATTACTTCCCTGAAGGGGACCTGGTTCATATATTTTTGACCTGGGTCAGCGGTTACCCAATTCCTTTTACTTGTAGTTTGTACAATATGGTCGATATAACAAGGCCGTGATGAAGTTAGCCGTTTAACAACAACGTTTAATGTAAGCATTTACAACTTAGTACCAAAAAATCACGTGCATAGTCAAACACCTAACTTCAGGATAGCATAGCAGAACTCGTAGTATAGGAAGTTTATCTAAAGCAGAACTGCCGTGCCATGGTGTGTCAAATAGACCCTCCATCCCTACCATTTACCGGAGTACAATCGATCACCAATCCGCGTTTATGGCAAATCCTCTTATTGCATTTGGGAGGTCTGATCCAGCGGTGGATGTGCATATACTCCTGGAGTGCAGCAACGTGGCATCCCAGAGGAAAACATACCTCGGGACACCAAGGACGCCCAGGCAGACCAGTGCCAGCATTGGCGAGCAGCTAGCCTTCCTGGAGGACATCGGGTGGACTAGCAGCCCCCATCCATCACGCAAAAAGGGCCCATTGGTGGCCTAGTTGCGGAGAAGAGTCTGCGCTACAAGTACAAGTACAAGTAAGTACGAATTTAATTCAATAATTTCTAGTGTCTTTTTTTTTACATTGATAGACCTTTGTTTGACCACGATCTCACCTGTTGGTAAGTGACGATGTGGCCGAAGATGTAGCACAAAGGTCTAGAAGGCACCTATTCACTCTAGCCTTGAAGAGACTTTAGGAAAGACAGACGACGGTAGTGTATTCCACTCCTTAGCAGTTCGCATTATAAAGGTAGAGCTGAAACGTTTTGTGAGAATAGAAGGTATACTAATGAGGTAAGGATGGTACTGAGCCGTATGCCTGCTCGTTCTATGATGAAAAGGAGATGGTGGGATAAGGATCGTGCAGTTCCTGGGAGCATTCACCGATATGATTTTTTGTGTTCATTGACACTCTTACTTATACTAATGATAATTATGAGACACTTTCAATCAAAATATGCGTTTTAGGTTTCCTAGTTTTCGATATCTCAAATGTGGCGATGAGCTGTGATGATCAAAAAACTCAATAAAATTTGAATTTCGTGCCTCAAGCGAAACGGTCCACCTTAAATTGGAAACTGCCACTCTCAAAGTCTTCATAATGGTCACATTCAACCATTTCTGAACCTTCATCATTACAAATAGTCGAACATGAGCGCGGCGGATCTTATTTAAATACATTTTCTAACATATTCATCACGTACAAGTTAGAAAATTCTTCGAGCACTAAGTTTTCATACGTGAATATGTCCCATATATTTATACTCTCAATATGCGGTTTATATAGGATCTTATCGGCTTTCGTACAGTATTTCAAGTTGTAAAAAGTTCAGGCCCTTTTCATGTAACATTTTCGTACTTACACAACTTTTATTTTGCACACTCTTTCCTCTTTCATTTCCATTTACAATCTTATTTGCTACAGTATAAAGAGGCTTTTGTATGGTTTGTTTTGGGAAAGGGTAAAGTAAGTTGGTAAGAAGAAGTTCCTCTCATATCTCGTCATAACATTTTACTGTCGTCTAAGTATACCTATAGCTAATGCGTAAGTTAAAGTACGGGAATATTCACCGGAAATTGGCTTTCGTGTAATCTGTACCAAGTTTATATGCTATAGATATTTCAATATGATTATGTTCTATGCGAACAGATGTTAGATAAGCGTTTGCTTTTCAAGATAGGAAATATCACTTTTGGATGTGTAACCTACATTTGATAATCTCTACATAATAGGATCCAATTCATCGGAAGAAGAGTCAGAGGATTGTAAAATCTTGTACATACAAGTTACCATCCACCATTTAATTATGAGAGGAACTATAAAGTGATTTTACGCCTACAAGTACCATGTTACCACAACACACAGACCCGTAACAAAAATTTGCAGATCATAAAACATTTATCCCGCAGCGGGAGTCGCACCCACAACCTCTCGCATTTCAGCCGGCTCCGTCTATTAGCACTTAAGCTGTTAGATGTCCACTGCTGGACGAACACTCCCCTCAGGAAAGGATTTTAATATTAGTCGTATTTTCATACTTCCCGAAAACGTATCCTCGCGCGCGCATAGGGCGCATAGGGCGCGTCCTAGGTGGACGTTACCTAAGAGGTAATGCACTGTTCATAGGCAGAGGTTACCGCTTAACATCGGGTGGGCCATCAGCTTGTTACGTCATTCAAGTAGTATACAAAAAAAGTTAGGTAGACTTTTCTGGATCGATTAGCACCAAAAGAAATTAAGAAAAAAAACATAGTTTTCTGTTGTATAATATTGCAGTGTATTTGGGCTGTTAAGGCTGCAGCCAAGCGAGCGTAATTTCTTGAGTTACAAGTTGCGTTTAATGAGTCACGTAATTCGTTTTCAAACATTATCGCGAACTCATTTTGCGTCGTCGTGTGATACAAACTGGACTTTTGTATGAAACTGAATGCAGCAGAAGTTAAGCGACCGAATTTACGCGACTCAAAACTCAAAAAATTACGCTCGTCTGGCTTCACCCTTACAACTTTTACGACTGATATCATTATAACCTCCTTTAAAATTAATTAAAACTCATACTACTTCAACTAAGAAATAGAGCTCCTGCAACTAGGATTTTTAGTACACAAAAATCCATACAAAAACAGACTTAGATTAACCATCTTTCAGATAGATACAATTTCGATTCAATATAAGGACTTTGTGAGGATAGTTGCAACTGTTCCTTCAGTATTTTTCACATTGTTTTTTGGTTTTTGTTCAAAATATGGTGGTCTAAGACACCTTTAATATATTTTGCTGACTTTTCTCTTGCGAACAATCAATGCATAACCAGTTAACGCACAGTTAAAGATATCTAATGATTTGTAAGAGACATAGATCTCAGATGTTGACGACCTCTGTGGCGCGGCTGGCGATGGTTCGCCTGCATCGCAGGAGGTTGCGGGTTCGATTCCCGCCTCGGAACAAATAATTTGTGCGATCTGCAGATATTTGTTCCGGGTGTTCTGGGTGTTTTCTATGTATAATAAAAAATATCTATCTATGTAATGTATTGTATTATGTATATCAGTTACCTAGTACCCATAACACAAGCTCTGAATTAGCTTGGGGCTAGATAATGTTGTGTGAACTTGTCCAGCATTATTTTTTTTTTATTTTTTTTTTTTATGTTAGAAATCTGTGTTCTACCTACAGAGAAAAAGGCTTAAAGCTAATTATTTTATGATTACAATATTTCCTGGTCATTAATTTCTTAAGCTAAGGCCAAACCAACGCGTTCAGCCCGCGTCCACGGTGGCATGCACGGTTGCGAACCATTGACTTACCATTGATCGCCACCGTGCACGCCACCGCGGACGCGGGCTGAACGTGTTGGTTTGGACTTAGCTTAAGAAATTAATGACCAGGAAATATTCTAATCGTAAAATAATCTGTAGCCGATATGATTTTAAACTATATACTCCAACCAAAGAGCGTTGCGTAATAATATACCTACAATTTATAGTAGAATGACTTTGAAAAAGCAAAGTTTACGCATAAAACCTCTCAAACTAAATAACATTCTTCAAAGTCAGACGCAAACTTTCATCTGACTTTGCATCACAGATGCTCCCTCAATTTTCTCGACAAACGAACCGAGAAAAATAATATTCTATCTAAAATCATGGAGTAGGTACAAGTAAGTACCTATGAGATATGTTTAACTGTGGGATCACTTTCCGATTGACTTGGCATCGTCAAAGGGAGCATTAACGCGTTGAGGGATCTACGTAACAATGTTAATGTAAATGTAAAATTCTACTTTTATTTCAAATATATTTTTAACCCTGTTTGTAGAGAGATAGAAAAGACCACGGTCACGATGGTCGACGGTGACGGATGATCACGGTTGGTTTTACAATAGGCAACGGTGATCCTTGTAAATATTATAATATAATATAATATAATAATATAATATTAGAATGATCATAGGAAAAAAGTAAAAATAGATTTGAACTTTACTCTGACTACCTTCTAGTAGGATCTCTTTCGAAAATCTGGGGATATGCTTCCTGGCGAAAAAACTTATGTATGTAAATGAAATGAAAAATGAAAAATGAATCAAACTCTACAGAATTGAGCGTGCGTAGGTAGGTATATTTATTTGGGAATTTAAAACGGCAATAAATAAAAACTCCAACGGGTTCTAAGCCAGCCAATCAATTAAAAAACAAATGAACAACGAAATCAATGTAACCATCAAATAAAATACCAAATCCTTTGTTCAAAATCTTAAAAACACTTTCGCTCTTTCAATTACTTAAAATATTCCCTATCGAGACTTTTCATTCGCGATGTTTAACCAAGGGATCGACTTTTCGATTGACTTGAGCAGTTCAAAGGCGGGCCGAATTAACGCGATGTAGGGTGTGCAATGAAGGAGCAATGGCTCAAAGGAAAAGTGATTTCCTTATTTTCTTTGGAAATTATTTTTGCTCAAAGCCACAGTGTTATAATTTGAGGAAACGAGTAATTATTTATTATTATGAACAATTTTGTGGGAGCGTCAAAATTATTAAGGAAAGTTATAATGATTTGAATTTTCCGCGTCTAATTTTACTGCAATATTTTCATATACATTTAAATTTATGTAGCAATTAAATTGAATTGAATTGAATTGTACTGGCTCCTAGCTTATTATGGAATATGATATTACTGTCAGTCGTGGGACGCAATGGCGGCGATGAGCTCTCCACTTGTAACGTCTATTTCCCACGATGGTGCAACTACGTGAAAAGAGGCCCATTTGAGGCTCTGCGTATCCTTTCGGGAAGAAAGGCGTGTGTCTATCTATATATGTATGTATGAGGCCCATTTGAGGCTCTGCGTATCCTTTCGGGAAGAAAGGCGTGTGTCTATCTATATATGTATGTATGAATATAAATCTAACAAACAGAGCTTAAAGCTCTGTGTGGAATGTTGAGAACAAAATGCTTAGCAGTGGCTTGTAGTAGGTTTAGTTTTCGCCATCCCTCGAGTTTGTAGGAGTTAAGTTGCCGTAGTTCATTAATATTGAAGATGCAAACCCTTCGCTGCTTCAAGGTGTGAAAAGCACGTAAATGATAAGCTAGATAGCCCACGACCCACGCACGTCTCAAGTGAACTGCGCTGTTTCATCACATCTTTAAATAGTCATAGCGACAATTTGTACGATGAATTTTGTATACAAATGAAATGAGTTAAGATGTACTACGTTGATACTACAGGAGATACAGCACTTCATTAGCTGTCTCATTTAATAAACGTATGCTTTAACCAAAGTTACTTTGGTCGAAGGGCGTAAGTACCAAACTTCACTCAATGGTTTTACTATTCTCCTTCACCCGCCCGCGGTTCTCCTTCACGAGTGTAGCGCATGACGTTTGTTGGTCGTATCGCACTACATTATACTAACCCTTTCAATTGCGGCGTACAGCACGTTCACCGTAAGATGGCACCTGTAAATACTCCATGGCAGGTGCCAACTTACGGTGAACTGTCTGTAAGTACTTCACTCAATAGTTTTACTATTCTCCTTCATCCACCCGCGGTTCTCCTTCACGAGTGTGGCGCATGACGTTTGTTGGTCGTACCGCACTTCATTATGCTGACCCTTTCAATTGCGTCGTACAGCACGTTCTCCGTAAGATGGCACCTGTAAATACTCCATGGCAGGTGCCAACTTACGGTTAACTGTCTGTAAGTACCATACTTCACTCAATTGTTTTAGTATTCTCCTTCACCCGCTCGAGGTTCTCGTTCACCAGTGTGGCGCATGACGTTTGTTGGTCGTACCGCACTTCATTACGCTATCCCTTTCAATTGCGGCGTATGTACCACAGTTCACTCAATATTTTTACTATTTTCCTTCACCCGTCCGCAGTTCTTTACGCATGTGGCATGACGTTCGTTGGTCGTCTCTTCTCTAAAGTCAGCTAGAAAAGTTACAACTTTTGTAAACATTAAAATATAACCAAACCAAGTGAAATTGCTCGATAGTTTCGTATTACACGTATGTAACTTTGAGTTGATTGAATTTGGGATTATTTGTTGTTGATTGAGTTGTCGCTACGTAACTTTATTTACAAAATGTATTGCTTCTCGTGGCGGGGGAGTTTAGTACCTAGTTTAACACAAATTTCAAATGGAAACATTTTAGTGATCAAAAGCAACATTTTACCCTCGAGTCCTCCAATTAGTCCTGTAGTTTTAACAGCTCGTAATTGAGCGCATCACAATGCAGCTCCAAGACGCGTTTCCACTTCAACGCTCAGTTTACGATTCAATGAATAAATAATAGCTTTTAGTGGAGGCAGACGATTGGAGTAGCGTTTTTGTTGTAGCTAATACTTGACGTGGATTCAAAAACTGGAAAATTAGCAAGGAGCGAAATTGAAAGGCCAAAATTAAACCAACCATTTTGTTAACCAAAATAATTGGTTACCATGAGCTCATGGTAACCCAGCTGGCATCGTTTTTTTGTGTACTTTTGGTTTTGGCTTAGTAGTGAGTAGTTTGATGTTGCTCAGTGAAGCATTTTTTAGTGCCTGATAACAATGACGTAAATAAACTGGGTCATGCTCGCCCAGTCTAGGTCTCATGTCTGTGTATCTACTCTGAGACACCTACCTAGGTGTGTCCGGCCTACGAATAGACCTATACGTCTCCTCCCGTGGTGTAAAAGCTAACTAAGGTTATACAGGTAAGGATGGGCAGCAGCATCCACCTGAGTACTCAACACCAATACTGCGATCACCAATCCGCCCACCAAGTATGGTGAACATGGCAATTTCCCTTTATTGCATTATAATTTCCTTACTGTTTCTTTATTATTTTTCCCATTCTTAGCTAACCTGCCGTTAATGAACTGGCATTTTTTATATTTTCACTTAACTTCTGATTTCGACAAATTCAAAAGTTAAAAAAAAAAAAATAATAATAAATAAATAATAATATATAAATAAATATATAATATATAAATTAATAACTAACTAACTAACTAAATAAGGTTTTTGTTGAAAATATATTTATCAATACCAGCTTTTATAAAATTAGTGATGATCGTATGAACAATATTAACCTAAACAGTACTAAGTCTACTATTATCCATCGAGGAGTTCCGTTGTCCACCTTCCGTCTCCATCAGGGACCCAATTCTACTATTTGTTCTATGCAATTACAATTCAATAACAATTGTCATTAAAAATGGCAATTAAATTTATGATTTTAATAATTTTTACGAAGAATGGTTTTACGAATGTTTCTAAATGCTCACAATGGGGAGACACACTGCTTATTTATCACGCTAGGTGGCGCATAATCGCTGGTGTTGTTTCGTAGCCAAACTAAGGTCTATCAATGTTAAAAAAAAAACTGTCAAAAGTGGACAGTTTTAGTTATGTTTAAAATGGATAATTTTAGTATGAGAAAAATCACCAGCGATGGTGGCGCCATCTAAGATTAGTTTTGTCTGTGGCTCCCCATTATAATGCAATTGAAAAACCATTGAAGTTAGTTAGGTGACATTATGAATTTTTGTAAACGTGTTTTAATGATCTTGTGTATTTTTTTTTTAAATTGTTCCTAATTTCCGACACGATTTTTAATTGTTTGTGAATAAATTAAATGAAATGAAATGAGTATACCAAAAGTGTCAAAAGTGACAACTATGAGATAATTATCTAACAATTTAAATACAATTGGTTTAATAGAATTGGGGCTCTGCTTGCTGTCACCATAATATTGTACTGTCATCAGAACTTGAATGGTATGCAAAATTTCGAGAAGTGGTTATAAGTCATCTTACAAGATTTGACCTAAACGGACATACCAACTGTTCAGTTTTAACAGACTCTTTTTTTTATATATTTGAATTAATACTGGCAGGTTTTTTGAATGTGAGAAAAGTTGGTTTGGTGGGTGGACACACGGCTTCTACAATCTCCCAGAAGGTAATTAACTCCACCTACCTTTCGACTGGGGGCAGCAGGTTGGTCCAGGCATGCACGGCACGCCACAGAGTCCAGGAGATGATGATGAAGAAGATGCAGGGCCCACACACCAAGTAAAATGTCTATTTGTTTGACACGGTCAAGAATCGCTGATAATACAGAACGTCTGTTTATCTTGGCGTACAAAAGCTTTCTGTCGACGCGGCTCTGCTGCTGGTCGTATCGGTCAGTGGAGATTTATAAACTACCCTCAAGTTAACAGCAGAAACCGAACATACCCCCCACCGAAATCAATATGATTGATTTCCCTAAATGAATGTATAGTGTAGGGTATGCAAAATATATAAAATTATATAATATATAAACAAAATAAACTTACGAAGCCTATTTGTAGAGAGTTTTCTAAGTAGAGTGTACACGGTACAGTATAAAATAAACTTACTAAACTAGAGTATTTAGAGTAAAGTGATTAATTTGCATAGGGCAACGGGCAGACTTTATTTGTCGGCCTCTGGATTAATCCATGTTTATTTCGTAGAGTCAAAACACGATTCACTTTGTCTACACCACTATGTACTTTCTCGATCCGAGCTAAGTTCCATTGGAGAGGTTTAGTCAGATTCGACTTCAGCAGGACTAAGTCTCCAACATTCAAGTTGGGTGGAGACGAAAACCACTTCGCTCTCTGCTGGAGAGTGTGAAGGTAGTCATCTGACCAATGCCTCCAAAACGACTGCGAAACCTTCTGAATGGATTGCCAACGTGACAATCTGTTCTGAGGAACGTCCTCAAAGTCATATTCCGGAACAGCTAGTAAACTCTGACCTATTAGGAAATGACCTGCGGTTAATACTTCAAACTCGTTTGGATTGTCTGATAAAGAGCACAAAGGGCGTGAATTTAAAACAGCCTCAACTCTGCTGAAAACAGTACTTAACTCTTCAAAAGTGAGAGTTCGGTCACCTACTACACGGTAGAGGTGATGTTTTGCAGACTTTATTCCTGCCTCCCAGAGACCCCCCATGCTTGCCGCGTTTGGTGGATTATTACGCCACGCCACGTGACGTGACGTCAGTCCGTTGGTAATCTTGTCTTGATTTTCCCTATTATTTAAGAAGTTCGCAACTTCTTTAAGATGTTTAGCTGCCGCTATAAAATTGGTGCCGCAATCAGAATAAAGACAACTGCAAAGTCCACGGCGAGCCACAAAGCGGTCGAATGCAGCTAAAAAACATTCACAACTTAAATCTGTAAGTACTTCTAAGTGCACTGCTTTTGTTGAGAAACAAATGAATAGGCACAAGTACGACTTGTAAACCTTCGCGTTACGCCTTAAACTTTCTTTCACTATGAAAGGCCCACCCAAATCACAACCAACGTGGTTGAAAACTTTATCACGTTTTAGCCTAGGCGCGGGTAACGTACCCATCGCAGGCTGAATTGAAGTTGGCTGGCATCGAAAACAGATCTTACACTTAGATAGAACCGATCGGATAATGCTACGAGCATTTATAATCCAGTAGTTCTTACATAATATGCCTTGTAACGTACGAGGCCCTACATGTAAATATAACCTGTGGAAATATTCAATAATTAAATTGATCGTGTGACATTTAGGTAGAAGCACTGGGTGCTTCGTTTTATAAGGTAGGTCGGACTGCACGAGCCTACCCCCCACCCTGAGGCATTCGTGAGAATCTACAAAGGGTGACAGCTTACGCAATGAATTTACATATTTATGTTTTTGTAATGATGCAATTTCATCATGAAAATGATTTAATTGTACTACCTGAATAATGGTATCATGAGCTTTCTTCAGCTCTGAAGACTTAAGAGGTCCATCTAACCTCGCAGATTTGTTTGGCTTTAGGTTATTTATAAACCTATGGCACCAAGCCATAACGCGTTGCAATCTGTTGAAAGATGAGAATTTATTATACGTTTCTTCTAAGTCATTTTTTAATAATATATTTTTATCGTCACACGAACTTAAAACAAACGTATCACAGTTTGATTTTATGTCAGGAATTTTAAAACCGTCCTTTACGTAAAATGCTTTAATTGGCCATTTTTGTTGGTCTTCATACAGCCACACTGGACCGTGAACCCACTCCGCGGCAGCTTCCACGAAGCGAGCCGGCATCGCACCGCGCGAGCATATATCGGCAGCGTTATTCTCGCTGTTCACGTGGAACCAACAATTAGGCGGAACCACGGCGGTCACCTGACTAACACGGTTAGCCACAAAAGTTTTTAATTTATAAGGTGGCGTTTGAAGCCACGCTAAAACGTTGTTTGAATCACCCAACGCGATGATCGAGACCTTAAAATCATTTAAGTTTTGTACGACAAAACTAACAAGTTTAGAGAGGAGCACGGCTGCCTCAAGTTCAAGTCTAGGTATTGACAAAATTGGATTTAGAGGTGCGACTTTTGATTTACTCGTCAACAACCTAACTTTAACATGACCATCCCTATCTACGCTACGTAGGTAGACACACGCTGCATAGCCACGCGATGACGCATCGCAGAAAGCTATCAACTGTACTTCAATGAAGTTGGAAATTAAAACATGTCGCTCAATTCGCAGATTACCTAACGCCGATAACTCGGTAACAAACCTGTTCCAGTGGGAGGTCAGCTCAGATGGCAACTGATCATCCCAGCCTAGGCCGAGTTTCCATAGATCTTGCATGATGCATTTCGCGACGAAAGTACATGGCGAGATAAAACCTACCGGGTCAAATATACTTGCGAGCAGTTTTAGAACGGAGCGCTTAGTTTGTTTTGTGTCTGTCAAATTGTAATTATAAGAGAATGCGTCACACGAGGGTAACCATGTCAAACCTAAAACTTTGAGAGATGACGATAACGTATCGTCTTGAAAATTGATGGCAGTAACCTGGTCCGATTGCATTCTCGTTAGCAACTCTGGACAGTTACTAGCCCACTTTCTTAAATCAAAACCACCACTTTTAAGTAAGGAGGTTAAGTCATCTTGCAACGTGCAAGCTTCTTCCTGAGTCTGACAAGACCATAAAACGTCATCAACGTAGAACCCTATCTTAAGTACCTCTGCTGCCTTGGTTCTCGGCTGTTCAGTTTGAACCAGCTCATCCGAGGCTAGCTGGGGCAAAGCACTTTTCAGCTGCTCAATGCGAGATAGCTCATCCGACGCCAACTGGTGCAAAGTACGAACCGCGACGAATGGTGCACTGCGAAGACCATAGGTATTTCGTGTTAACTCGAAAATACGTACTGGTTGCGTAGGATTGTCACGCCAGAGTATGTGCTGGTACTTCCTATCAGCTGGATCAATGATGACGGCTCTATACATTTTGGACACATCTGCCGTAAAGCAGACATCGTAAAGTCGAAAATTAATTATTATTTTGAGTATGTCCTGATGTAGCTTTTTGCCGGTCAAGAGTGCATCATTGAGTGAAGCACCAGAGCTCGTTTTGGCGGATCCATCATAAACTACGCGCAAGGGTGTAGTAGTACTTGACGGACGTAGCACACAGTGGTGTGGAATAATATAACCTGAGGGTTCCGTACCTTTGTATGGTTCCATGTGTCCAAGGGACTCATACTCTGTCATAAAGTCGACGTAAGCCTTACGAAGGTCTGGAGATCGAGCGAGACGGCGCTCGACCTGATTGAGTCGCTTTAATGCAGTGTCATACGAGTCACCGAGTGGTTTATGCTCAGGGTTCAATAAAATCGGGGCAACGTACCGGCCGATTTCATCACGATAATGTTTTTCTGTATAAATTGTTTCCGCTAATTCTTCTAACGGATTAATAGGAACTTCGCACGGCGAAGCTTCCACTTCCCAAAAACGTTTGAGAGTTTCATTCAAAGAATTTTCTTCGACAGTGTACGACACTAACGATGTTGTAGACGCTACAACATGGCAATTGCTAGAGGATTGCGTTTCTAGTCTTCCCGTTACGACATACCCAAACACGCTACTTAACGCGACTGGTACGTCAGGGTTAATTATCAATTTTTTCCCATCATAAATATAAGGAAAAATGTCACCGGCTAAAATTATATCAATCGGCGACTTTCTATAAAACCACGGATCAGCTAACTGTAGATCCTTATAATCATCAACCACATTGTTAGGTATTTGAACGGTAGGTAAGTCGGAAGTCAAGTGAGATAATATTACTGCATTTATATTAAAACAGGGAGTCGCGCAGTGACGCGGCTTAATGGTGCACGACACCATCCCATTGTTCTTTACATGTTCGCCACCTAGGCCGTAAATATTGTACGGGCACTTATTAGCAGATAGACCTAATCGTTGAAAGCAGTCAAGAGTTATAAAATTAGACTGCGCGCCAGAATCAATTAAAACGCGGCAAGTTTGGTAGTTGTTAAACGAATCTAAAATGTGAATAACAGCTGTCCCGAGTATAACTGCATAGTTATGCGTAGATGCTATGTGGTTGGTACTTATAGCAGCGGGCTGCGTTTCGTTCGGCGCGCGCTCGGGCGCAATGAGCGCCGAACAGCTAACCGGTTTAGGTACCATATCGCTAGACTCTCGGTGCAGCAGTACATGATGCGACTGTTTACAAACGTAACATTTAAATTCACTTTTGCATTCTTTCGATGCATGATTCGTTTTTAGGCAGTTATGGCATAGCTTTAATTCATTAGCACGGCTAATGCGTTGAACGTTGGTCAGATTACGAAACTGATCACAACGGAAAATCATGTGATTTTCTCCACAATGCGAGCACGACATTTTTGTGTAAGAAGTTGCATGCGAATAGTTATTTTTAGCCTGCCTAGGTACAGGTTGTTTGCTTTGATTGATCTGCGGTGCACTTGAACTAGTAGAATATGACGTAGAATGATCTAGAACTTTGATGTGATTTTGAACAAAAGTTATTAAATCATCAAAAGTTGGAATTGTTTTTTGATCCAATTTTTGTTCGAAGCATTTACGTGTGTAGGGATCTAAGGCCCTCAAAGCAATGTGGCACATCATATAACTACTTAGATTTTCAATGTGTAATGCTTCTATAGCTTTGTTTGAATGGTCAAAGTTTTCTATGAACGTGTTCAAATTATCAGATGATTCTTTTTGCAGGGGCGAAAAAGTAAGCATTTTATCTAAATACCTACCGACTAACAATCTGTTGTCTTGATATTTATCTAGGAGACTTTTCCAAACGAGTTCATAGTTATTCGCAGAAATAGGTACGCTCTTCACAATATTTAGCGCGGAACCTTTTGTGCACGATAGTAAATAGTGGAATTTATCTATCTTCGGAATACTCGTCTGATTATGAACCAGGGAACAGAATGTCTCGTAAAATGTATTGAAATTTTCAATGTTTCCGTCAAACGAAAAAAGTTCTAACTTTGGAAGACGTGGTCGAGATTCTACTGAGCGCGAACTAGTTTCGGCCTTAACGCAGTGGGCATTAGGCTCACATTTTGATGCACATACTTTTATTCGAAAATACAAATCATCAAAACTTTTTAATTCATGACTACGAAGAGATGACTTCGGGTCATCTTCAAGTTCTTTTTGTAAGATTTTGAACATTAAACTTTCGAATGCACTACGTAATTTATCAATCTCATACGTATGCATCAGAAATAATTCTTTCGACTCAGGATCCGATATATCTTTCGACAGATCATAGGCATTTTGAATTTGTTCGAACATTCGTTGTTTTCTATGAATTAACACGGTTAACTCATGATTTTGGTACTCGTCATCGTCGCTTGAATTTACTTTAGTTTTGCCGGAACGCGGCATTTTGTTTAACTACCTACGCAGTGCGTGGACAAAGGAATTATTAACGATTAACAAAATTAACGAATGTTTCTATGCAAATCAATTACAAATACACTAAATATAATATGTACGACAAATATATGTGTGTATAATGTGTAAATAACATGTAGTGAACCTGCCAGCGAAAGATATAAATAGATTACGAGCAAAAATGAAATGTCTATGACGTGGTATTTTAACAATGGTTTTACAATGACTTATTTGTTAAAACAGGGGAAGTAAAGAACGTCTTTACTTAGTAATAACGAGCTACGAGCTAGTTATCGAAGAAATGAGTAGGTATCTGACACGGTCAGAAGCAATACAGAACGTCTGTATGAATAGGTACCTACACTAACTACGAGTTAGGTAGGGGAAATATCTAGCACGGCTAGACTAGAACTACGAGTTCTAGGGTTCAAAGAAACCTATCCGGTGAACGAAGGACCATTCTGACTGTTCAGTTTTAACAGACTCTTTTTTTTATATATTTGAATTAATACTGGCAGGTTTTTTGAATGTGAGAAAAGTTGGTTTGGTGGGTGGACACACGGCTTCTACAATCTCCCAGAAGGTAATTAACTCCACCTACCTTTCGACTGGGGGCAGCAGGTTGGTCCAGGCATGCACGGCACGCCACAGAGTCCAGGAGATGATGATGAAGAAGATGCAGGGCCCACACACCAAGTAAAATGTCTATTTGTTTGACACGGTCAAGAATCGCTGATAATACAGAACGTCTGTTTATCTTGGCGTACAAAAGCTTTCTGTCGACGCGGCTCTGCTGCTGGTCGTATCGGTCAGTGGAGATTTATAAACTACCCTCAAGTTAACAGCAGAAACCGAACACCAACATTGCAAGTAATATAAGCTTGCAAAAATAAGTGATTTTCATCATATTTATCTCCGATATACTGTGATGAATAGGTACTTAAGGTTATACGTACTGTGACATGACTTGATTTGAGAAGCATGGCTGGTTTATTTCCGTGAATAACGGACATTTGCAATTTTGTTTTATATTGACCAGTAATTTTCAATCAATATGTTGGTAAACAAAAAAAAATGCTAGACAGTTTACACAACGTTATCTAGCCCCAAGCTAAGCAAAGCTTGTGTAATGGGTACTAGGTAACTGATATACTTAATACAATATAACATAGATAGTTTTTTTTTTATTAAACATAGAAAATACCCAAACCAACCTGAAAAAATATCTGCAGATCGCACAAATATTTGTTCCGAGGCAGGAATCGAACCCGCAACCTCCGGCGTCGCAGGCGAACGTTCGTCCGCCGCGCCATAGAGGTCGTCAATATAATATACATAGCGTTCATCTATATGACAGCATTTGCAAATGAATCACTGAGTACATACATACATACATTTACACAAGCATTTTTCCCCGAAAGGGTAGACAGTGCCTCAAATGGGCCTCTTCTCACGTGGGTTTCAGCATCGTGGGAAATAGACATAACAAGTGGTAAACTCAAGTACTTCCTGAATAATTCTATCTATAGTGTGAAAAATTTAAACTTTGGAAATCAAAGAGCAGGAAATTGAAAGTAAGAAAATTATAATTCGAGTTTTATAAAATCAACCCTACCTTTCATCGGCTTTGTTTACTTACTCTTCGATAGATTTTTCAGGAAAAAGTGTTACATAAAAAGATCCACATAAAAGAAAGATTTACACCAATAGCATTCCAGTAAAACTCTTTTTATTGGTTATCGTAATAAAAATGTTATGACAGATTTTTGTTGTATAAAAGCAAGGTTGAACATCAGTAAAATTGACAAGCTGTGTTTTATCATGGACTTTGTATACTAAGTCCATGTGTTTTATATTCGAGTTGTGTCACGCTAAAGTGTTTAAAAAGAGTTTGAAAATATATCAAAGGAACTAGTGGGGCAAAAATGTCCCATTAGTTCCTTTAAAGAATTTGCCAAAAGGGACTATTGGAATACACTAGACTTAAAGGGAAGGGAATAGACTTTTTGAACAAATACGATGTGTACTCTAATCATTTTTTTTATGCAATTTTTTTCTACGGGTTTCCTATAATTATATATATCCTATATTCTATTATACTAACAAACTTCAGTCAACATTTTAATCCCACTTGTAGCCTTTCATACCAAATTGATTGTTGAAATGTACTATTGAACAAGTCATTGAATAATTTAAATTCAATGCATTTTTAGGGTTCCGTAGCCAAATGGCAAAATACGGAACCCTTATAGATTCGTCATGTCTGTCTGTCTGTCCGTCTATAACACAGCCACTTTTTTCCAAAACTATAACAGCTATACTGTTGAAACTTGGTAAGTAGATGTATTCTGTGAACCGCATTAAGATTTTCACCAAAAATAAAATAAAAAAAGCGGCCAAGTGCGTGTCGGACGAATGAAGGGTTCCGTAGCAGCAAGTAACATAATATAAAAGTTCTTGGATGGATTACGATTAAAGACGTATTAAAAAAAAAACTACTTACTAGATCTCGTTCAAACTAATTTTGAGTGAAAGTTTACATGGTAATGTACATTATATTTTTTTTAGTTTTATCATTCTCTTATTTTAGAAGTTATGGTGGGGGGGGGGGGGGGGCACTTTTTACCACTTTGGAAGCGTCTCTTGCGCAAACTATTCAGTTTAGAAAAAAATTATAGTAGAAACCTCAATATCATTTTTGAAGACCTATCCATAGATACCCCACACGTATAGGTTTGATGAAAAAAAAATTTTGAGTTTCAGTTCTAAGTATGGGGAACCCCAAAAATAAAAAACTACTTACTAGATCTCGTTCAAACCAATTTTGAGTGAAAGTTTACATGGTAAATGTACATTATATATTTTTTTTAGTTTTATCATTCTCTTAATTTAGAAGTTATGGGGGGGGGGGGGGGGGGACACTTTTTACCACTTTGGAAGCGTCTCTCGCGCAAACTATTCAGTTTAGAAAAAAATGATATTAGAAACCTCAACATCATTTTTGAAGACCTATCCATAGATACCCCACACGTATAGGTTTGATGAAAAAACAATTTTTGAGGATCAGTTCCAAGTATGGGGAACCCCAAAAATAATTGTTTTTTTAAAAATTTTGTATAAAAATCTTAATGCGGTTCACAGAATCCATCTACCTACCAAGTTTCAACAGTATAGCTCTTATAGTTTAGGAAAAAAAAGGCTGTGACATACACGGACAGACAGACAGACAGACAGACAGACAGACATGACGAATCTATAAGGGTTCCGTAGTTTTTTTACGGAACCCTAAAAACAGTTTATTTTGGGGTTCCTCTTAATAGATCTGCAACTCAAAAAAAAAAAAAAAACGTCGAACCCATACGCATACCATACGTATCTATGGATAGGTCTACAAAAATGATATTGAGGTTTCTAATATAATTTTTTTCTAACCTGAATAGTTTGCGCGAGAGACACTTTTAAAGTGGTAAAATGTGTCCCCCCCCTGTAACTTCTAAAATAAGAGAATGATAAACCTAAAAAAAAAAAGATCTACATTAATGGTAATGTAGATCTTTTTTTTTTTAAACTTCCACTGAAAATTGGTTTGAACGAGATCTAGTGAGTAGTTTTTTTTTAATACACTATTATTAAAACTTCGATTAAAGTTACAATGAACTACAAGAATTGTTATATTATGTTACTTGCTGCTACAGAACCCTTCATGGGCGAGTCCGACTCGCACTTGGCCGCTTTAATTTTACCTGCGACAGAACGGTGTTACTGTCAGTATGAGATAAATAGTTGTTTTTTATTTATCCGTACTCATTTTTACATCTAAAATGGCTCAGCCGATGGCAATGTAGTTTATTTGCAATTGTTTTGTATGCTCTAAATAAGTTTAAGCTAAGTTTTATAGACAAGATAACGAAGGATGCTGCATTCGATAATATAATGTTAGATAATATTTGAATAAAAATACCTGAGCCACAGAAAAGTGTATTTGACAGGCACTGCAATAGCAGAACAATTAAGGTCAAAAATGTTAATTACAAAATATTGGTATATACGAACTAAAATAAAACTTCTACCAGTGAATGAAATCGTATAAGTACACTAATATGGAAACACGTAAATTATTTCCATCGGTCGTTCGATCGTAGACATGCTCGTAGATCCTGCTACAGCGTAGCTCCGTAGCTACCACAGATAAAATAATACTATACCAGTAGTAGCTACGTACGATGTACATGGATTAGAAAATAAATGGATGTGAACATTATTAAGCGTTAGTTTTAAGTATAAAATATGTATGTTCGCCTATAAGGTATATATTGATATGGCCTTAATGTTTAGGTATAATTTGATTGTACATTTTCCAGGTAGCCTGAAATAAAGTTTATATTATTATTATTATTATTATTTAATTTGATTCAACCCAGGAAAAATTGCTTGCGTTGTGACTATATAGATTCCCTAACGTCCGATCCTAAGGTCGTGGGTTATAATCCCGGTCGAGCACTAAAATATGTTGCCACTGGTTTTTGATGTGCGCAAGGAACACTGCGTGCATTCTGCTTGAATATTTGTTTAGAAGAGAAATATGTATGTATCCTAGAATTTAAAAAAAAACAGAGATATGTGTTATTTGTGTTTGTTCCTTTTACCAGAATTTGCTTAAGCAGGGTAACGAAGAAACCAGTTTATTAAAATTAAAATAGTTTTCATAAAATGGGCTTCCTAGCGAATTTTACTATTAATATTATTATTTAATATTTTTATTTGAATATTTAATTATAAATAATAATTAAATAAATTTAATATTATTATTCAAAGCGTTCTGGTTCTTTCACCACAAAAAGTAAAAACAAGTAATTGCGAGCGCGTTTATTTTGATCATCCATGAGCCACAAGACCCATTTTAGAGCCACCCATATATCAGGTCATATCTTGAAAGAACGAATGACACAAAGATATATAAGAATATATTATAGGACAAAATGTAGATAAATAAGGCTGGGCACTGTATATACGTACGGTCGAACACCGGTCACATCTGACTATTTGAAAATGTGACCTTTTGGAAACGAGGGTCCTGGCTGTGTCTTAATAGTCCAACGAAATTTTGACATAGGTATTTTCCTGAGCGTTTTAGGGCACTTGAAATCAGAGTTTTGCTTAACTCCGGATATCTGAGGAACGCGTGCCTTACCACTTCCACGGTTAAGATAGATCTAGCTCTGAATTCCGTAGCTACGTACGGTTATAAATATTTCAGTACAGGAAATTATGCTTGCACAGATACTGTTCTGCAAGGCTTTGAACGGAAAAGAGCCTTCCAGTGTTAAAGTAGAAATAGGTTTCTGAATTATTTATTGGCGTTTTTCTATTGATAATTCTCAGTGAAGCAGTGAATAATAAGGACATTGTTTAAAGAAAATAAATATTTGACTCTAACAGGTATTTACATATTGGAGATTTGTTTATTTATAAAATATAATCTAGATTTATATAAAAAAAGGTCAGACATGCGCTCAAGGAATGTTCCAATGAGAATGTATGATGACTTGTACCTACCTAGGGTTATAACTATGATTTACGGCAAAAGCACATATATAAAAAGCATTAAAATTTACAATCACCTGCCACAATATATAAAGGAGATACAAATAGACAGTATGTTTAAACTGTCATTAAAGAAATGGCTAATTGAAAAAGTTTTTTTATAACATTAATGAATATTTTAAATTTAAAACCCAATTGACATAATATTATTGAATGTTAACATCTTTTTGAATACTTAAATACTATTGCATGTCCAAAATGGATTCAATGTGTGACACCTATTCTAGTATACTTACGACCTGCTATGTACCATCATTGTTGCAATAAAGATTATGAATTAATTAGATTATGAATTATGAATATATTTTTCTTTTGATAATTCGCAGTGAAGCAGTGTTTTTTTTTTCTTTAGATAAACAAGTTATTAGTTTTGTGAACATTAATTTTGATCAAACATAGCTAAGAACACTCCAGACAAAATCACCTTTCAAAAAAAAAAAAAAAAAACGTTTCATCCGTTCGGGAGCTACGATGCCACAGACAGAGACAGACACACACACACACACCCACACACACCCACACACACCCACACACACCTATACACACCCACACACACAGACACGTCAAACTTATAACAACCAGTCGTTTTTGCATCGGATGTTAAAAAATAATATTTCTGTGACTTTTTCATTTGTTTAACTATTTCACGAAAGGTCTATACAGAACTTAGAGTTTTTTTTTTGTCTTGCGCCAATATAAGCAAATATAGAGAATAATGATGATAACTATCTGCCTGTAGTGACCATCGTGATCATCCATAAGCCAAGACCCATGTTAGAGCTACCATGTCTCATGTCATATCTTGAAAGAACCAACGACACAAAGATAAAAAATAGTAGAAAAATATATCATACGACAAAGTGTAGATAAATGAGCTTGGGCAATGTGTATAATAATTATGTCCAATAGGATCCAACGAAACTTTGACATTCCTGATCGTTCTAGGGCGATTGAAATCACAGTTTTGCTTAAATCCGGATAAAACTGCCATCTTGCAATACGACTGAACCAACTTATACTCATTGTGAAATATTTTTAACATTACATATTAATTTATTTTCGCTCACAAAAAACAATACTTTTACAGCTTTGACAAACCTTGTAAAGTTACTTATTTCCATCCAGACAATTTTAGTATAGTAAAACAACTTAAATTACTTTTTTTTTCCTGATACAATATGTTCCTCTCAGGTAATAATGGGCTATTTTCGTTTGAACGTTATTAATAAGAATGAACAACAGCTTACAACATAAAACAGGTGCTAATACGCCGAGTGCGTGAATACACATTAGTGATTATTAATTTATTGCACGTTGATACGGAAATTGCAGTTTTATAAAATTCATGAGAGATGCTGGATTAGCAACGGGCTTTAATACACTGAAGGTGCGCGTTTTATGTTTAACCCCCGACTATAATGAGCGATGTGTTTGAGGCAATAGTCTGTTTGTTTGTGGCCTGATAGCTCAGGAACGGCTGCTCTGGTTACAATACGGTTTGTTTTGTATGAAAGCTGGTGTTTGCGAGATGTTTCTTAGCCGAATATCGGGCTCAGTGGCACGTATTAGGAGAGTTTTATCAACGTAAGTAAAAGTGTGTTCTGCCTACCATGACATAGGGTGCCGAGACATGGACGCTCACGCAGGAGGCTGTGTACAGGATGAGAGTTGCACAGAGAGCCATGGAACGCGTCATGTTCGGCATCAAGCTTATAGACCGTGTTCCCAACGTCGAGATACGAAGTCGAACGAAGCTCAAAGATGTTGGGAATCGTATAACGGAACGGAATGGAGTTGGGCAGGGCATTTGGCAAGAAGAGGTGACGATAGGTGAAGTAAGGCGCTAACTGAATGGCGCCCAAGAACTGGGTACAGAAACGTTGGTTGTCCAGCAGCGAAATCGCATGCGTCGCGGGCCGAACCTGGATGAGACTGGCACGGGACCGGAAGGAATGGCACAGGCAAAGAGAGGCCTGTACTCAGCAGTGGTTGAAGTCAGGCTATGGATGATGAAGTCAGGCTGTGGATGATGAAGTCAGGCTGTGGATGATGAAGTAAAAGTGGAAATTATTAAAGACAAGAACTCTTTGACATGAGTTGATCGAAACTCTGTAAGCGTTTATAACAAAGTTTATATCAACCTTCTTTATTTTGATTTTAAAACCAAAGTAGTTCGACAGTCAAGTTCTGCATCGCGCTAAAAGTTTTTACCTTAAAACCAATGCCTAGCCGATGCGTTAAACCCAGGGGAGAGTGTTAGCAAGTTCGTTTGAATGGTTTGACACCTCCCTAGAGGTTTGAACCCTTTCATCCATCATCGAGGGTGCAAAATTATATATCTGCGCCCTACAATTTCATAAAAGTAAACATTTTGAAACAACGATGAAGAAAGGGTGGTAACAATTAGAATTTTAAAACATAAAGCTCTTTTAATAGTACCTAGTAGAGTAACAGTAGTTATTAATCTGATGGTTCATCAGCATTAAGCAGTGGAATTCATTACAAAAACCTAGAATATATTTGCAAAATATTAAATTTATGTATGTAACTTTATAAGAATAAACATTCATTACTTATGTGGTGAACTAAAGTAACACGCTAAATTTAACAAAAAAGAAAAACCGACTCACTAACTTTCAATAAACGTTGTTCATCCCCTAGTTTTCCACTGTTGGAGGTGGAATATTTTCTTCAAATTTAAATCATCCTCGACATAATAACCTATTCGATTACTTAAAATCGATTCAAAATCGGCGTCGATAAAGCGTAACATACACACAAAAAAAACAGTCGAATTGTGAACCTCTTGAGTCTGTTAAAAACAAACTTACTACTCCACCGAAACAGCTACGCCATGCACCGAAATATTGAAGAAAGTGTCAAAAACTCGAGTATCTCTCCAGTCTGAAAGCCGAAGGACGTTCCAGGTAGTGTCAAAGACAACCTACCTTCAGGCAATGGCTCACACTATCCAGAGTTCAATCAAAAAGCCGCCATAAATATTAAAAGCTCGTTACACTAATGAATCGTATCAGATTTTCCCGTCGTCTGCCGCCCTCAATGCGTCTTTTGGCCTTCTTTAGCGCTGTCTTGAGAGCCTCTTTTGTTTAAGTTTTCTTACAAGGGATTCGGTTTTGTTTAGGTGTATTAAATATTTATTTCAAAGCACTTCTAAACAAAAAGCTGTTTCTCAGTAGCTAACAGAAATATTCAGGTATTTCCCATATATTGTACTAGCAGCGCCCCGCAGTTTCACCCGCGTAAGTCTCGATCCCGTGGGAATATCGGGATAAAAATGTGCCTATGTGTTATACCGGGAGAACAGTTATCTTTATTCCAAATTTCATGCAAATCCGACCAGCTGTTTCAGCGTGAAGAAGTAACAAACACACTACACACACACACACACACACACACAAACTTTCGCCTTTATAATATTAGTGTGATGTGATGATCTTACTGCTGGGTCACCATCATCATCATGAGCCTACAGACGTCCACTGCTGGTAAAAAGCCTCTTCCATAGAAAACCACGATAAAAAGACACAAGGCACCACCATCCACAGATTTCCTTTGACCCTTATAATATCTTTGGTTTATTATATGGCCTGCCCATTTTAAAAACCCATATTAGTAATTTTGGTTGTTCTAAGGATCTCCTCATTTCGGTTATTGCTGGGTTTTTTAATACCACATCTATATAAAAATAACCTAGTTTTCATTACGATGTATATGAGTATCTAAGCATTGATTTTTTAAAGTTAATTTTATCCTCAGTCTGTAAAGTTAATTGCTGGACATATGCTTCCCGCATAGATTGCCACGACTATTTGTCCTGAGTCGTCTCCATCCACCGACTTCCTGTGACCTTTAAAATGTTGTCGGTCATTTAAAAGCCTTTCTACAGTACGTTGTTCGGTACGAGTCACCAGTCGAGAACCTGTATTACCCAACGGTTGTTGGTTTTGCAAGATAGATACATAGATAGATTAACTCTTTATTGTACAGAAATAACACACAGAAATACAAAACATAACTTAATAGCAAAAACTCACAGAAATGCACAATGGCACAATAATATTAATCGCACAAGCTACATGATTATGGCCAAAAAAATACGCACAATAATCCTAGATGGTTGTGTTGCCATTTTTAAATTATAGTACATTATGGTACAAGGGTGTAATGTTGGTGATTACCGCTGAGAGCCGAAGACGGTAATCATCAATCCACACGTGTATCATACGACGATTTTCAACACACTTATGAAGAAAATAATAATAAAACAGAAATACACACTCTGTGTAAATGTTCAACTGTCTCGATAACTCACTAGTGAATAATAGCAATTAAAAAGTCACAGTTTGATTACAGGTGTCATTATGTGCCTAATTGCGGTGAAATTAGAGCCACTCTACGAGCCATTGTGTTGATAAATCTATTATAACACAACTTCCATTTTAGCTATGTTAATTATTTTTAACACATACTCTGCCAAGAGATAAAGTGAACAGAATATGTAAATTAGAGCATTATGGGCGTCAGACGGTGCTACGGTTAGAACTGCTACGGATATACGTAGCAGCTCGTAGCACCAAAAAGACAACAGTAAAATCTAGCAACACTTTAACGATTGATTCAGAATAGAGACAGATCGAGTTGCCTCGTAAAATAAACAACGCGCATCGTTGCTCCGGCGTCTGCCAGCTACTGAACAGTGAACATGCATTGTCTTGTCTTATAAGGTGCTGTCTTCAGGGGTAGTTCTTGTTACAATGCTGTAGAGGTAGTTACAGATCGTTCACCGTAAGATGGCACCAGCCTTGGTTCGTGTGACAACCAAGCTGCAACGAGCTGAACGAATGTTACAAGAACAATAAGTACTGTTTGATTGATACCCCCGTAGATGCAAGTTACCGGACGTAAATTACATACATACATTTATAGACACAAGCCTTTTCCCCAGAAGGGGAGTAGACAGAGCCTCAATGGGCCTCTTTTCACAATTTGACGTGGCGTGGTGTGTCCGGCCCAAGAGTAGACCCTTCCTTCTCCTCCCGTGGATGTCGTAAAAGGCGTGTGTCTATGTATGTATCTGTGTAAAACAAACCACTCTAATACACGTTATAAAAACGCACCTTAAAAGATTGCAAGGATTTTTGTCGGAAATTGCAAACTTAGGTAGCCATAGCCACCCCTGTAAAGTTGTTTTCATTACATCAAGTCATTGGACGGATTCCAATATTTTCACGTCGTTGCGTTCGATTGCATAGTGCTGAGTGAGATTGCTTTTGTTGATGGTAATGTTTTTCCGGTTCGATATGTCCGTAAATAATATGTTTCCGGAAAAATGGGTATGGTTTTTTGTCCGGAAAGGAATTTTCTGGTCTGTGGTTATTTTTATTTACTAGCAAGGATTTACTTATTTGAGTTTAAAGATGCGTTCGGAGATATAATAATGAACTTTCACTGAAGTTAAATAAGCTGACTACATGAATTAGATTGTCTCATCAAAAGACGCCTTAATAAGGTAAAATTCTATTGGCTATCAATTTGAAATTGTAGGCCACTTGTAAATTTCTACCACTTGACGTCAGAATAAAATCATGAATTATTTCTACTTTTTAATGGGTTTGTACGTACACCATTAAATCATAAAATGAAACGTGGTATTTACTGATAAATTATCAAAAATAAGTGGTAACTTTTAACTTGTTTTAACTTGGTGCCGCGACTTGCTCAGGGTAGTGCCTGTGCGTTAAGGTGGGGTATAACGCAAAATTACCAATTTTATATTTGTTTTTTAGCAGACTAAATCAACTACAATGTTAAAGTTAAAAATATGCATGGATACTTCATTATAATTTCGAGGGATCACTGTACCAGAAACCTGATAGGACAATATTTTCTCCATAGGAAAAAAAAACAAATTTACCTCTAACTTTTGGCTAGATTCGATTGTTTATTAAAATTATTAAAAAAGGTAAAATAAATAAGATACAACAAAGCCGAGAGTTACTGTAGGGTTTTTTTTGTAAAATTATATATATATGGTACGAGATATTCAATAAAAACTGCTTATTCGTGCGGTGCGAGAAGTTTTTTGTATGTAGATTTCTGCCTGGGGTTGGCATAACATTAAGGTCATAAGATTCTTAATATACTTATTTTTAAAATAACTTATAGAACACGCTTAAGTAATTGTTAAATTTTAATGTCCATTGCTGACCTTACTTGTTTATTAGAGTTGCAGATTTTACACTTCGACGATTCCAGAGTTTATAACAACTCTTCATTGAATCGTAAAATAATAATTGGCAATAGAACTCGATTATTTGTTAAGTTTAAGAACGACATTTGAAAGCTAGGTATAAATTAATATTAACTAACTTTTTAATGGTATAAAAAATATATTTTTGAACGTATTACGATCATTTTTATTATATATTTTTTTGTGAAAGTGTTCGTCAGGGATAGTTGAACCATACCTATTTCTGCTGCAAAACAGTAGTGCTCGCATTGCTGGGTTTCGGTTTGAAACGTATCGGTGCCAGTGAAATTACAAACACATGAGACTTTTAATCTTTTGTCTCAGGGTGAAAGGCTCAGTGCAATGCCACGTTGGGCACGTCCTAGGTGGATGTGACTTGTGAGTTATTTCATTGTTTTAGGCAGAGGTTGCCGCTTAACATCAGGGGCGCAATTCTACTATTTAAAAAAAAAAACATTATACTATGCAATTATAATTCAATTAAGTACAGCTGTCATTAAAAATGGTAGTCTGCTAAATTTATGATATTGTGAATTTTTACGAAGAACGATTTTACGAATGTTTCTATATGGTCAAAAGTGTCAAAAGTGACAAGTATGAGACAATTCATTAACAATTTAAATACAATTGGATTAGTAGAATTAAACCTCATGTGGGACAACAGCTTGTTCCGTTAATAATTCAATTAAAATATAAATAGTGTTTTCCGTAATATACTAAAGAAAATAAAATGGTTCAAAATCAAAATGGTAGAAATCAATTGGTGGTAATTTAATCATTTAATGGTAAATCCAATGGTGGTTGATGACAATAAATCAGTTTGTCAAAAGTTTATCATAAAAAAACTAATTTAATTGTTATCATGTAAAAAAACTTATTTTGTGCTATTGCATAATAATTACAATATAAATACCCTTACAATACACAAAACCTTACCTTACAGATAACTTTATCTTATTCACTAACCATTTCCGGTTGCTAAATTTCTGGGCGTATTTCTGGCTCAAGCCAGTATCCACCAAAGTGGTATTAGAATTTTAATTTTAATTTGTGATTTTTTTTAAATTGTATTATTATGTGACTTGCCCAGTGTGACAACCTATGTTACAAGGTGAAATAAATGAAATGAAATGAAATGAAATGATTTTTTTTTATCGAATTGATCACCTTAACTTTGTAATTTGTAATTTTTTATCAAAGTGCTAACCTAAGAACCATTGTGCTATACAGTTTACAATCTATCTTTTCCAATATTCATTGTAAGCTTTTATGATATCTTCGGTGTCAGTAATAATATACAAAGTAAAAATATCTAACCTGTAAGATGCTCAGGCCGTTACTCTTTTATTTTGAAATGCCAAGAAGAATAACTTGGAAGTTTAACGTTCCAAATTATATTGAAAATACAATAAATAAACTTGAAAATGGCAAATGTACAAGCCGTGCGAAGCCAATTATAAAAAAAAGAAGAGTATACGATAGTAAAGGGAAATAAGATAGATGCGCTTTTATAATTTATTTTTTTCTTAGGAAAACAAACAGTACTTAAAAACCGGCCAAGTGCGAGTTGCACTCGCGCACGAAGGGTTCCGTACCATTATCTATAAAACCGGCATAAAAAACACGTTTGTTGTATCGGAGTCCCCCTTAAATATTTGTTTTATTTTAATTTAATTATTTATTTTTAAAGTGAATATATAACTAACTATTATGTCAAAATTTCAAGCGTCACCTGTTGCCATTATCAATATACTAAAGAATTGCAATAGTATTGCAAAAACGAACAAAAAAAATAACGTTTGTTTTATGGAAGCCCACTTAAATATTTATTTTATACTGTTTTTTAGTATTTTTGTTATAGCGGCAACAGAAATACATTATCTGTGAAAATTTCAACTGTCTAACTATCACGGTTCATGAGATACAGCCTGGTGACAGACGGACAGACAGACAGCCAGACAGACAGACAGACAGACAGAAGGACGGACGGACATCGGAGTCTTAGTAATAGGGTCCCGTTTAAACCTTTGGTTACGGAACCCTAAAAACGAACTTCTTATCTAAAAATTAAACTACTGACCATTAAGATGTTTCGCATATTGCTAAAAAAACATTAAGTCCCATTGCATAAATTCATATACTACTAGAATTTAAACTGCGTTTGTAATAACATTTTCCACACTTGCGACTTCAAAACTTTTGTTTAAGTTTACACCAAGTTCGTGCGAGGCATTATCTTACTGACGCAGGCGAGTACGAATAACAAGTATTCGTACTTATTAAAACTTGTTTTGCTGTTGGTACTTGTGTATTCTAGACTAGTTTGAGAGCTGCTTTTGGTTACTTTCTACCTTTAAAACTTAAATTACTTACTCCTATTGTTTTAATTCATGCATTTAAAATCAGAATTTCACTACGTGATCAAATCCGTAATGAGGAGATCCGTAGATAAATAAATAAATAACATAATAAATAAATGCTGGACCATTCACACAACATTATCAAGCCTCAAGCTAACCAGAGCTTGTATTCAAATTCAAATTCAAAATCTTTATTTCAGGCTTACTGAGAAATACACTAAACCTAAACAGTAAGCCCATATCAACATAAATACCTTAGAAATTAACATACACATTAAAAAAAAACACTTCGCCAACGCGTCCCGGCCCGGGGTATTATGGGTACTATAGATAACTGATAGACTTATTACAAATACATTACATCGATAGATATTTTTTATTACGCATAGAAAATACCCAGAACACCCTGACCAAATATCTGTAGATCGTACAAATATTTGTTCCAGGTCGGGAATCGAACCAGCAACCTCCGGCGTCACAGGCGAACCTCACACGCCGCGCCATGGAGGTCGTCAGATGAAACAAGACCACAGACAGCTCTCAGAATTAGCAAGTTGAAGTGGCAATGGGCAGGCCATATAGCTCGCAGAACTGATAACCGCTGGGGAAGAATGGTTCTGATGACCACAAACTGGATGACGCATAAGAAAAATGCCTCCCTGTCGATGGACCAAAGACATTATAGAGGTCGCAGAAAGGCGGTGGATCAAATCGTTCGTCGTGTTATTCGGCGGGGAGGCCTATGGCCAGCAGTGGACTTCTGTAGGCTGATGATGATGATAATTGGTTATATTATTTTTTCTGTAAATAAATGTGTTATCTTACTTTTATTCAATATTTCTTCATTAAATATTTTCAAAGCGAAAGACTTTATCTTTGTTTGAATAAATAAATAAATAAAATAAATAAATAAATAAATAACTGGACAGTTCACACAACATTATCTAACCCCAAGCTAAGCAGCAGAGCTTGTGTTATAATGGGTATTAGATAACTAAAATAGGTACATCAATACAATACTTAATACAATACATTACGTAGATATATATTTTTATTTTACATAGAAAATACCCAAAACACCCTGAAATAAAATCTGCTGATCGTACAAATATTTGTTTCGAGGCGGGAATCGATCCCGAAACCTCCTGCATCGCAGGCAAACCTTCGCCCGAACTTTCGCCAATGATGCCGAGGTCTGAACTGATTTTCATAATTTTTTTAAGAGATAATAAAGTATTCACACGTCTATTTCATCCCAGTTCCAGGTATTCATTACAGCGTACAACAGAAGACGCGATGGAAAAATAAGCTAGTCACACTCTCAGACAAATAAAGAAAGTAAAGACGGAACGCAGCGTACGATGGCGTGCGATAAAAATGAACCCAAAAACTATGCTCAATAAAACAGAACAACAAATAGTACTAGTAAATACACACACTCACACAGACAATGCATCAAAACTTGGTACTTGTATATACATGTAACTTGTACTTGTAACTACGTTCACTTGTATCGCAAGGCGTACGACGGCGTACGATTAAATAGAACCCAGAAACTATGCTCACACACACACACACACCAATACGTGTCCTGACGTCCTTAAGAGGACTATAGTGGTATGTCACCAACCGAGGACCCTCTGAAAAACTAGGTTAGCGACCTCTTAGGGAATTCTGAGTGCGCCAGAAAGAGAAAGAAAAAAAAAACATGACTGATGAGCCAATTCTTATAGCTCTATCTCAACATTTTTTCGTTTGAATTTCTGTGAACAACGTGGGGTCTTAATTACACGCGAAAACGTTTGTAGCGACATCCTTTAGAGGACTTTTGTGTGAGCCAAGCGAGGACCATATCATTTGACCAGGGATGACCATCTGAGGACTCAGTTTAACACGTTTTTTCTTGATCCTTGTACAAAGTGAGGACGTTGTGCTAGATTTTACATGAACAAACTGAGGACGTTTTTCCGGGTAGGGCGTGTACATAGCGAGGACCTTGTAATTTTATTTTAGTTTTTCTTCCTACACTTTTCATAAACAATGTACCTTGCGAGGACGTTTCTTTTTTAAATTCCAACGTCCAATTTAAGCTTGTTTTTACTATTAACCCAATAATCAATTAACCAATTTTTTCAAAAACAATTTACCGGTTAAACTAAAAACAAAGGTTATGGAAATGTGTTTGTTGCCGTGCCTCATGTATGCATGTCAGACATGGCCACTCACGAAGAAGACACTGGAAAAATAAGAGCATGTCAAAGACTCGAGAGAAGCTACACCTGGTCATAAGCTGAAGAAAAAAACAAAAATACCGTAATTACAAAAAAGATAAAGTTAGCCTTTATCTTTTTTCTGACGCTGTGAAAAAAGTTCTTCAGCTAAAGTGGAAATGGGCTGGACATGTACAGCGAGCGACAGACGATAGGTGGTCGAGAACTATAACTAACTGGTACCCCATGGACAAAAAGAGACGGCCTGGAAGACCGCATAAACGTTGGAGCGATGACATCGCTAAGGTGGCAGGCATTACCTGGAGCAGAGCAGCTAGAGATAGAGAGAGATAGGGGCAGATGGTGGAGGCTTTTACCGCTCAAAGTGATATTTGCACTGGTTGAGATACCCGAAAAACAGATTAACTAATTATTTACAACATATTAAGATAAGTCATTAAATTGTTATATCAAAATATTAGAGTGTAAGAGTTATTAAAGCTTATATTATATTATATTATATATTAACCCAATACACATAATATATAATACCTCGTATAGGTTACGAGGTAAAATGATGCTTTATTATATCATCTTTATTATTATTATTTATAGATGCCCTACCTAAAATGATGTGTTACCTAATACACATCATTTTTGGTAGGGCATCTTTATTATACTTTCAGCCAGTTGACGACATAGGCCTTCCCCAATAGAATTTCATGATTAATGGGCTTGTGCCGCCCCCATCCACTGAATTCCCGCAAAGTTATCAGTATCAAAGATTCATCGAGTGGGGTCTATTAGTAAAACTAAACAATAATACAAATAAGTTGGTTACAAAATATTTACAATATATTTACTTACTAAAGTTATTCACAAATATGAGGCACTATTTCCTCACTTTCAATATTGTCACAAGAAAGACAAAAATCTGTCTATCTGTCACATCGTTTTTTTTTCTTTATATTTGGCGTCGCACGTCTTGTACATTTACCATTTACTCACAGGGAATAATCAAGGAATAATCAATTTATTTGTAAATATAAATTTAAAGGTCAGACAAATAAAATTTCATACGAAAAATTATGAAAAAAATAACTAAAAATGTAGTCAATAATTCAAATTGTAAACATAAACTAATTAATTATTACTCATTGCAGATTTCATGTTAAAATTAAATATACTAAGTAGCAATTACCTCAGATTTTATTAAATCTAATTTTAAATTATTTCATTTTTCCCGATGTTTGCTCGCTTCAGTGAACCGGCTACGATTCGGTGACCTCTTTGGGGCAACCGATGGTTTTGTCTGTGTGATTATGGATGAGGTTATCAATACGAACAACTATCTAAAGTACATCATGAAGGATGGGACGGTTGATATCTGTAGAGCATGTCACCGTCCCGGAGAGTCCCTCAGGCATGTGCTTTCGGTACGCATAGTCAGGAGGTTCCTCTCTCTGCAGCCCTAGCCTCCGACCGTTTGGGCCTCGCTCCACGGTCGGTGGTTCCCCGTTTACATTTATATTTTTACTATAATGTTTTTATACTATTTATATTTTTTGTGGATAGTATTCCTTTATAGTGAAAAATATATATTACATCTCTCATATTCGGTAAGTAGGTCCTTATTACCCTCAAATGGGGCTTGTAGGTGACCAATTAGCGCTCTAGGGTAATAATGTAGCTAGAAAAGCCCTAGGGCGGTAAAAAATTAAAAAAAAAAACTTAACTCTTTAAAAAAGTTCGCGTACGTCTCTAACCATCATACTGGCAATAGACATCATGCATTCAGCCCAATGACAAAAGAGGTCGCTTCGATATTCAGCCTTGTCTTCGTATGAGTATAATAGTCATCAATTTTAAATATCGAACGGCGAAGCTCAAATTCGTTTATGAAATAAATAATTTAAAAAAAAATTAAAAAAGGCCGGAATAGAAAACTTTTACTTTAAATATTGTTTGTTTTTAGGTTTTTTTTATAATTACGTGCTAATTAGAAAAAAAACATGAGTTCTGCAAGTGATGAAGATATAAGCTGCACTCCCGATTCAGTGAAAATGGAAGCTGAAGCAGCAATTAACAATATTTTACGTGAAAGTTCTAAAGAGAGATATTTGAAAACTTACGACGAGTTCATGAAGTGGCGAAAAACGAGTAAAGTCTTTATCTGAGACTGTATTTTTAACATACTTTAGTGAGCTATCAAAAAAGCTGCAGCCATCTAGTTTGTGGTGCATTTATTCAATGTTAAAAGCAACTATGAGTACTAAACACGACATCTATATCAAGAACTTTTCAAAATTATCATCTTTTCTAAAAAGACAATCAGCTGGGCACAAAAGCAAAAAGTCAAAGGTTTTTACACCGCAAGACGTGAAAACATTTATAAATGAAGCCCCTGATGACATATATTTAGCTGTTAAGGTACGTAAAATAACAAATCACATAATGGTGATACCTCATCATTTTTTCTACTTACCTCACAATCGAGATGTAAAGCAGAGTAGTTAGCTCGGGTGTAAGCATCAATGGCACCCTCGAACTATAGGATTGATGCCTTACAGCCCTTGGCTACTAATCTACTATTTTTACGAGTATTTGTATAAATGAGTGAGATAATAATAATATAGCCTTATTATTTCCTTAACTAACTATTTACATAAATGTTTATATTACAACTATATAGTAGACTTTTTTTAATATAGCTAAGGCCCCTTTCGGGTATAGGTCTCTTTGTGTTTCTTTGTTATTATTGCCTCACTTCTTCTTTGATTATTTTTCAACTTGATATTAAATAGGCTTTTTTCCACTGAGCGCAGTTTGTTTGTATTTTTTGCCTCGTAGTATCGTTAAAAATCGTAGTAAACATAACCAGGACCTTATTTTTACTTCATTCACATTTCAAGTTATGTGGAGAGAAGCAAAGACACTTTAACATAATACCTCTACAACAAGTAAATCCCTTGTCCAAAGAGAGAACGGTTTATTCCCGATGTCCACGTTATCTTGCCCACGTCAACGTGGACAGCGGGAAGTCAAAAATCGTTATCCACGTTAGCTGTCCCCGCTAACGTGGACAGCGGGAATTCACTAAATCCCTTCCCGTTGTCCATCTTATGAAAAGCGCTATCTCCATAGGTTACAACTACACAAAACTTAAATAAGACATACAAAACATACAAATCAATTACTGAATCAAATTCAATAACATTGAATGTAGGCAGATTAGTACGATAAAAAGTGAAAAAAAAAATACGTTAATTGCAGTATTAAAGTTATTTTCTCTCATAATTATGTTACTAAATTGCACGTATCACAGAAGTAAGTATGCAAGGAGTAAGTTCTTTAGTCTCATAGTATTACATTATCAGCTGTCAATCTAATTGTAATAATTTAATGTATCAATATTGTAAGCAGTCTAAAATTCAGACAACACAGGAGCACGTGTTTTTAATACTACAGCTGAGATACCGTCTGGCCCGCTATTTTATCCACATCCAGGCTATGTAGCCGCTACATAGAACATACAACTACATACACTACATAATTTTTGCTGTATGCTTTCCTGCATTGAAACTTCGCAACGAGGACAGCCAGAGGTGTTCAGACGCGAGGTTTCCGCAAACTGAGTTGCAAATTTGCTTTATCAACGGCGGCGTGAGCTAGGGTTCCATTTGCTTTCAGCAGTGGGGGAGTGAAGTACGGCTGAAATTAGCTTCAACCGATTTAGCCAGAGTCCAGAATGCTTTACTTCCCAGAGGATATGCGGCAAGCTTAGCCCCCAAACGGCCAATCCGATCGAAGCGACCCTTTTGTTTCACCTTCTTGCAGGACTTGGCGGTTACGTTAGGCCTTCTTCTAATCCCATGCATCCGAGGCTTTTCTGTTTCTTGCGTCAACCTAGGCTAGATATGCCACATGTTTTTGCGCTTCTGCGCTGGCACACGCGGGACTGAACCATGGGCAAGCATAACCTGAAGGTGAAACATCGGAGAATGGAATAAAGTATTCCATTGTTCTTTTGATCACCTCTGTAATGGCATCAGCACAGACCGTTGGGTCACAAGAAGAAAAGCTGGTTTGGCGCCATGGATAAGAAGCGATGTGCGAAGTGTCACATCTCATTCCAATCTGCCTACACGTAACGCCACACTCACCTACTTCCTTTGTGGAAGGAATCGGGTGGCGAGTATGACGATGCAGACCACGGTGATCTGGAGAGGCAGCCTGATACTGAGTGGCGGTCCGGTGCGTTGCCAGCAGAAGTTCCAAAGTTGACTGTGTGGTCCTCTACGTTTGGAATTCTTGTTGATTAAGCAAATTTGCAAGTTTGCACAGCTCTCTCCGATCATGGTCCGTGATCTGGTATGGGAACAGACACTTTTGGTGGGCGTTAAAGTCCTCCAAAAGCACTAGTTGGGCATCAGGGAACCGTTGTTGGGTCACATCCGCCTCATGTAGTTAAATAACCTGGTTGTCACGTGATCTCTAGAGTGTGAACGATATAGACTGGCATAGATGATGTTATCTGAGACTTTATCCACCAGAATCCACAAAGATAATAAATCGGGATCTTCAAGATCATGCAGGTGCACAAAACAAATGTCGTCCCAGGCATACATACAGATACCAGCTTTTTGTTTCAAATTGTGCTCCAGAGCATAGCCTGGGTATGTCAGGTATGCTGTATCGGGAGGATATTGAAACTGCGTCTCCGTGAGCGTCACTTATTAAAGTATGGCTTGGTGGGCTCTAGATTCGAGCAGTCGTTGGCGGCTGCTCGACTGGGATGATGCTAATCTAGTTAAATCCAACGCGTTACTTCACACAGCACTAAGGGAAAGCTTTACTTCACACAGGAACAGCTGCTCAGTTTGTACAAAGCGCAAGTCCGGTATGGCCATGTTTGGGATGGCTCGGCCAAACACCAGCTCGCTGCTTTAGACTCGATCTGACGCAGAGCTTTCAGGCTTATAGGAGAGCAACATATGGCGGAGACTAGGATCCAGAGTTTCGAGCACCGCCGTAAAGTAGCATGCTTTTCGATCTTCTATTATAGGTTACATTTAGGGGAATGTGGCCAGGAGCTACATGATCTGATCCCGCCATCTCGTTTTTATCATACGACAAGCAGGCGCCCGGCTCAGTTACATCATTATACCCGCAATTCGCACTAAGCGTTTCGGTTCCACCTTTGTAATGCGTACAGCTAAGGAACAGATAGAACAAGTTGCCGTCGTCTGTCTTTCCTGAAAACTATAATATGGGTATATTATGGTGAATAGGTGCCTTCTAGACCTTCGTGCTACAACGTAGGCCGCATCGTCACTTACCAACAGGTGAGATCGCGGTCAATCGAGTGTCTATCACAGTTAAACAAAAACAATCACAGTTAAATTCATATTTTTCATGTTCGTTTAGTTTTGAGATTTGAGTGATTTGACTGGTTTGTGGGAAGACGAAAGTTGAGCGTGGCACTGGACAGCGAGCCAAAAGACATACGGCAGGCTGCTGTGCCAGTAGGGGACTAGATTCGAGACTGCAGGGACTCCCGAACCCCCAAGCATGGCCATCGGGTCTTCTCATACATTATCCAGCCCAAAGTCCTTTATTTCCGAGAATGTTGCATTAAAGACTGTCGGAATGCAGGGGACATCGCTTGTAATTTTTTTTAATTACTTTTTTACATGAAATAGTATATTATAGGAGGAGGTATACATAGGTGGTTTTGATTAACATTTTGTATACAAATGATTCGGTCTATGTTATCATAATATATCATAACGTGGACATCGGGAACGTTTTTTAATTATTTTATTTTATTCCCGTTGTCAACGTTAACGTGGACAAGCTGAACGTGAACAACAAGAATAAACCGAGAGAACGTGTGTCAGACTTTTTCAATTAGTTGTACTAACCGAGGACCTTATATTTTCTTCATACCTATGTCAAGTCATGTAGGAACTAAGCGTGGACTTTTTTGAACACGGTACACATCACCCTACAGCAGACTTGTCCGAAGTGAGGACATTAGACTTTTTGGAGTTGATATACAGAACCAGAATAAATAGTAGAACCAAAACTCTGTACTATTATTTATTCTGTGCCAAAACGTAATATTTTCTTCATACACAGTTCAAGTTACGTGAATACAAGCGAGGACATTTTAACATTGCCCTACAACAGACAAATCTATGTTAAGAAATCACGTACGCACATTATAATGTGGGTCTGGGTACCCATGTATATGTAATTTACCTTCTACCGGCTCCAGAGGCAAAATTTTATTTAATTATTTTTGATTTTTATTTTAAGCTCATTTATTTGTATAGGATGGGCAGCGTTCAGGAAACAACCCTTTATTGACGGACTCTGTAGTGCGTCGGGCGAGTAGCTGGCTGAGATGCGAGAGGTTGCGGGTTCGATTCCCGCTGCGGTACAAATGTATGTATGATCTGCAAATATTTTCTCCAGGTCTGGGTGTTATTGTGATACTCGTAGTTCCTGATACCTACACACGACACAGGGAATCCTAGTGTGGGATCAGACTAGGTATTCGGGGTACAGTGAGGTGGTTAAGTGAAGTGAAGTGTCAACTTGCGCTCGTCGATGCCAAAGGCCGGTCATCATCGGGATAAGAATACCAGAAATAGTAGTTGCATAGAGGAATGAAGCCAAAGAGAAATACTTATTTTTAGCTTTCGTTTCTTGACCGTGTTTATTTACTGTGGATCACACAAGCGTAGGAATATAGACGTGAGCTGACTCGGCTTACGCTTTTTATATCGAATATTAGCCCAGGTGAAAAAAAATTAATTTAAAATTCCTACAATAAAATTCACAGCTTTTGACAAACAGATCAAATCATCCATAGATAATGCTGTCATCATAGACGTAGAATTTTTGCTACGCTGTATAGACAAACGAAGCGTGGGAGAGAGAAGTCATTTTTTAACAAAAAATATTGTTTCTTTCTGCTTGATAAAGTAATAGATAACAAATTAAATTTAAATATACCCCGAAAATTCCGTTCCAGCGGGACTCAAACCGGCACCCTCGAAAAAAATGATTATCGGTTATAAGAAGTCAAAGTCAAAGTCAAAAGTATTTTATTCATTGAAATCACAAGGATCATTTTGCATCGTCTTAAAAAATAAATTTACATTTACTCCTGTTCCAACGCAACCAGACCTAGAAGAATCAGGCAACAAACACGGTCTGTTTTTCTTTTGATGATCCTTCTTACTACTAGGTGGGGAGCGCCTGTGTGGTGCCTCGAGAACAAGTGGAAGCTGATTCAAGGAAAAAAGGAAAACCAAATTAAAAGCCTTACTTAGGTAGGCAGTCAAAAGTAAGATGCTAGAGAGAATCAGCAAAAGTTCATAAGGCAGCACACACTACGCTTGATATACTCATAAATAACACATCAGTAATAAATTATATGTAGGTACAGACATTGCAAATTGACAAATTAGGTGTCAAGGGGCAGAGCGACATCAGGCCACGCGGCTTTATCATTAACATAGTCATGTAGTGTGTAATACGCTTTCTTAATTAAATTATTATTTATGTAAGATTTAAATCTTCGAATCGAAAGTTTAGAAGCACTTTCTGGAAGTTTATTATAGAACCGAACAGAATTCCTCATAAAAGACCCACTTAATTTTTTTAATCTAAATTTGGGAATACTCAGTTTACTTTTAATTCTCGTGTTAAAACAATGCACGTCACTTTTTTTCATAAACCTATCTTGTTTATGTGTATATAATAAGGTTTCGTAGATGTATTGCGATATTACCGTGATAATGTTAATTTCCTTAAAACGCTCCCTCAAGGAGTCACGTGGCTTCATTTTATAAATGGCACGTATTGCCCGTTTTTGTAAAACAAATATTGCTTGGATGTCTGCTACTTTCCCCCACAGAATGATGCCATATGACATAACACTATGGAAGTAGCCAAAATAAACTAGCCGAGCTGTAGCTTCATCAGTAAGCTGCCTTATCGTACGAACTGCATATGCAGCGGAACTAAGTCTACCCGCAAGTGCCTCAATTTGTGGTCCCCACTGCAAACTTACATCAATATTAAGTCCTAAGAAAACAGTAGAGTTTACAAGATTGAGTGTCTCGCCATTTACTTTAATATTAGTTGGGTAATGTTTTACATTTGGCAAAGTGAATTTAATGCATTTAGTTTTTTTAGCATTAAGCAACAGATTATTTACAGTGAACCAATCAAGAACTCGCGATAGTGATTTATTTACATCATCGTAATTAGCTTTTGACCTATCAACTTTGAAAATTAAAGAAAATAAAACTATATCACATATGTCTTTTACATAAAAAGGGAGATCGTTAATGTATACTTAAAATAGAAATGGGCCTAGTATTGAACCCTGGGGCACTCCCATAACAATAGACTATCCTGAAGACCTTTCACCACCAACGTCAACTTTTTTCAAGTGTGGGATGGACTCAAAAAAGGACTCCACTAGGTATCTGCAGCAAAGATTTGGAGTTTAAATTTAATAGGGAAATTCTAAGATCCCACCTAAATAAAACCATAATATTTTGGGGTCAATAAATAATGAAGGATTATTTATTAACTGTTTTATTTCTCCAAACGATCCCTTAAAAATAAGAATAAAAATTAGTTTATTAAAAATTGGAATAAGAACCTTATTCTCTTTATGACGTCAAATCTGCCAAACTGTGTTATTCATGAAAGAATTAATCTGCATTAAGATGTATTTATCTACCATACACATCACGGACGGATGATGAATTCTATCGATTGTAAAAGTTTTGATCGAGGACAACACTATTTTTAACTTACACGTAGACTTTCACCAACACGTGCACATTTTTTTTTTGGTTTCTTCTTCGATCTCTCATTGTTTATCTTGTACATACTAGATCTATGACTGTCATCGAGACAGCCATTAATTTTTGACACACCTAACATTACTGAAGTCAAATATTATCTTACTGCGCAACGCGTGACTTCACCCCGTGACTCGCTCAGCAAGTTCACCGAGCCCCGAATACCAGGGCAGGACTATATTGTATGTGACTGTTGGGTGTGTGTTTATGTTTATATCTTCACGTCACAGATACTGCAGAGCCATAAAATTAAAGTATGAATGTTGGAAGTGATAACTCAAGGGACTAAAACTTTTTTTTTCATACTGGATATGAACAGTGCATTTTTATATAGGTCACGTCCACCTGGGACGCGCCCTATGTGGTCATTGCATTGCGCCCGCGCACACTGGGACATGTAGATGAAATGTCTCATTTGCCTGTAATTTCACCGTTAACCCTTCAAACCAGAACACAGCAATGCGAACACTACTGCTTTGCGGCAGAAATAGGTATGGTGGTAGTACTCCCCAGACAAACTCTTTCACCAAAAAGCTCCACTACTACTTAAACGTCAACCTCAACACAATCCCAAATACGCGCAACGGGCTTTGGAGAGAGCTATGCACACAGATTCTGTATCCGTACCGTAAACGATCCGTAGATCCGTAGAAGAACCGAAATCCCTGACATAGGTCTCAAAATTAGCAAGTTTAAATTATATATAGTCATATATATAGCTCGCAGAACCAACAACCATAACATAACATAACACCCAACAGTCAGATACATAGTCCTGATCCCACACTAGGATTCCTAGTGTCGTGGGTATCAGGAACTACGAGTACCATGGTACCTTAGCACTCAGAACAAACATTTGCAGATCATACAAACATTTGTCCCGCAGCGGGAATCGAACCCGCAACCTCTCGCATCTCAGCCGGCTACTCGCCCGACGCGCTAAAGTGGTCATCAACCACTGGGGAATAATGGTTCTCGAATGGCCAACCTCGAACCGGAATACGCACAGTAGAAAGCCTATCCCTTTTCAATGGGCCAACGATATTTTAAAAGTCACATGAAGTCGTTGCATGCAGGCAACTCAGGACGTTCATTGAGGTATTCTTATTTTAATAGCCAATAGTCTGATATTTATACCACCATCCATTTAGAATGCGTATTACGAGTAGGTGTACTCTATGTAAATATAGACGAAGCCGAAAGCGGGTCAGCTAGTAATATAATAAAAGAGCGAATGAGGATCTGATGATTGACCTGGACGGTAGATTACGGAACCCTTGAATGCCTACTTTGTGCTTATCAAATTTGTCTAAATGGGGCTAGATAATCGACCTGGAAGGCGGTATTCGATCACCTGCCAAGCAAAGGTAGGAAGCGTGCAATGCGAAGTTTCAGCACGAAGGTATGGGAAACTTATTTCTATAACTTTTTATTTATTTAGTGAAATAGTAATTTGTTTTAAAGTTTTAATTTTAACCTTAAAATCATATATTTTCAGAGACGTATCAATAGAGCCGGAGGTTACCTACATTCAAACTCACAAAGTTTATATACCTACTTTAACCTAGGTAAAATACAAAAAGTGTGTGTTAGCCAAACGAGGACAGAAAATTTATATAACACACTTGGAAAATTCACTGTTGTAATATTACTGATCGAAGCGAGGTCGTTAATACACATTGTCCGGAAAAGCTACCATTACGAGGTCTTGTGTGTTAAATTCACACATAAGGCCTCGGAAGGTACAAAGAACATGACAGAGTGTGAAATGGAGTGTATAGAAGGCGATAGTGGCGCCGCCTGGTGGTCACACACTGTCGGGGTGTGAGCATGACTTATCGTGACCAAAACGAGGTTAGGCCAATATTTCCGTTTCAAATATACAATAAGACTCAAAATCGCGCATAAAATACGATGCAATGGTCCGATCGATACGAGGACCCATGAAAAAGACCTCGCTTTGAAAATGTCCTCGGGTGTGCCTTGTTGTATTCAATAGCAAGTCCTCGCTTGGTACTTAAGGTCAACACACACACACACACACACAGACACGTCAAACTTATAACAGAAAAAAACAGGGTTAAAACAGAATAACAAATAGTGAAAGCAAATACACGCACTCACACAGAAAATGTATCAAAACTAGGCTCATCAATCTCTTTGTCAGTGAGTTAGTGTGGGTGTGTCCGTGTTTGTTATCTGTGTGACACGTACACGCGCATAAAAATCTGGCTCCAATTTGCTAGTGGGCATATTATTCCGTCTTAACTTTCCTTATTTGTCTGAGGTCAACCTCTAATTTGTTATTATTAATGACCAAAATAGAACAACATCGTGACCCAATATCGTTTATGACGATATAAAAGAGCAAGATGTTCAGTCGAACTTTATGGTGATAGTTTGGTCCATAAATGAAACATTATGCTATAGTGTAACTAACTGGATAAACTGTTTTATTGTTAACATGTGGACCCATTTATGGTTGTCTTAGATTCGCCAGAATTACACATTTGGAATTTAAAGTCTAACTCTAATATTTAGACAGTCTTTTTACGCTATTGTAATACAGGACTTGTCTGTGGTATTCGTTGGTATAAGATTTGTTCAGGCTGCTAGCTTATTTTAGGAATGTGTTATTACTGGAAGAAATCGTTAGCCGAGTCAGTCGTGGGACGCAATGGTGGCGATGAGCTCCCCACTTGTAACGTCTATTTCCCACGATGGTGCAACTACATGAAAAGAGGCCCATTTGAGGCTCTGCGTACCCTTTCGGGGAGAAAGGCGTGTGTCTATGTATGTATGTGATTACTATCTTCGTAGACGCGTAGATACGTATCCTGCCTAAAAAATACTAGCAATAGTAACACAAACTATATTGCTATTTGTATTTAAAAGGCGTTTGATCAAATGTACCGCTAACTTGCTCCACAAAACGAAGTCTTCCAAATTTGGATACAAATTAATACAAGTCAACTAAATTTTGTAGGTCTAGATTCTAGACCTTAATTTCGAATTGAATTGTAGAGAATCAACCTAACATCGGGTAAAAGATTTTTGTACAAATCTTTCAGTCACTGTGTTTTTATGAACCTATAATTTTGTAAATAAACATAATTATTATAGATCATGTGTACAACATTTCATGGATTTTAATGAGTTATTATTAAAAATAGGAGCAAACTTAGTTTGTATGCAGAGGGGTCAAGCATCATTTAACACCCACTCCTCTTAACACAATATAAAAAAAGTCAATCCAACTTTAGTGATCGCTTACATGAAGCGTATAAGCACAAAAAAGGTTGTGAAAGTCCTAGAAAGCCTTCTGCGTCTTAAATATGAAATTAAGATAATCGTGACTACTCATCCAGAAACACTGTTTGCATTTGACAAGACAGCTAATGTGGAGACAAGGCCGTGCCCTATTAATTACATCTGCTTGCTGTTTGACTGAGTCTATTTGCTCCGAGTTAATTAGCATTCCCGAACATACGGCACCAGGGACGCTGAACTGTATTGTGCTCATGAGAGTCATAACCTTCTCTTCTACATATCTCTCTTGCTATGACTTGAATTTCACGTGAATGAAATAATATCTGTAAGTTGCGCTGTTTCCTTTTTTGTTTTCAGGGTCAATTTGCCTGAAGCAAGTCACTGACCTGACGCAGAGTGATCAAGATTAAACCAATTATAAGAAACACATATAAAGGAATTTCAAATATATGCTGCAGGTTTTGATGAGTACATGTAAAATGAATGTTTCATTCAACTAAGTATTTTGAACACAAGTTAAAAACATAACCCACATAAACATAAGTTTAACTCATAAGTTTTTTTATATAAACACCTTATAGGTGAAGGGTGATTTACTAATTATATAAAAATAAAATAAATAAATAATGCTGGACAGTTCACACAACATTATCTAGCCACAAGCTAAGCAGAGCTTGTGTTATGAGTATTAGATAACTGATAATATACCTAATACAATATATTAAATAGATAGATATTTTTTATTATACATAGAAAATAGCCAGAACACCCTGAACAAATATCTGCGATCGCACAAATATTTGTTCCGAGGCGGGAATCGAACCCCTCCTACGTCGCAGGCCAACCTTCGCCCACCGCGCCACAGAGGTTGTCAGACAGAAATAGGCAGATATTGGTTGTTTTGGTTGTTACTGCTTTAGCAGATTTTTATGGTATTTGGTGTGTGGATAGATAGGAAGGGGAGGGGTTCGTTTTAATTATTGACTGCTTTTCATCCCGACACTACCCTTGCGAAGTACTAACACCCAACAGTCACATACATAGTCCTAATCCCATACTAGGATTCCCTGTGTCGTAGCTATTAGGAACTACGAATACCCTGGTACCGCATCGTTGCTCAGGCCTGGTCTGGTGGTGAATCCCGTTGCGGGACAAATGTTTGCATGATCTGCAAATATATGTTTGCTCCTGGTCTGGGTGTTTTGGTACCTGGTACTCGTAGTTTCTGATAACTACGGGACGGGTCCTATATGCCTGTATAATTAACGACATATGCAGTATATGTAAAAAAAGAAAAATTATAATAAATTTCGTCGGGTAGGCAGCGCATCGACAATACCCCCCCCCCCCCCCCCCCCCCCCAGGTGTTGCCGGTGTCTATATGACCACTTTACATCAGGTGGTCCGTAAGCTAGTTTGTCTTTTTGTTTTCTAGTTTGTGTTGGTGTTCTTTTTACGGCTTCTTAAAAAAAATGTGTTCTCAGGTCGTTTCTGAATTGAGCTTGATCTGTTAATATGGGCCCTAGTCCTAGATCTGATCCCATTATCATGACTGCTGGGTGTTATATATTCATGGTATTTTGATGGCATTAGAAATACCCGGTAACTGAGCTGCTAGTATCTATGTTTCTTTGCAAGCTCAACTTAATTATTATACTAATTGTCCAGTATTAAGGTTGTTCCTCGTGGTCAGCTAGGCACGACAGCGTCAATAGATGGCGCTGTTGCCAAATTTTGAAGTATTTTATGTATTTATGAATTAAAATGTGCATATTATGTCATAACACTAACGTTCACGCAAATGGTGGTTTATTTGCTATGTACCTAGCTATATTTCAGGTTATTTTAGTCTCTAGTTTTAACATACTTGTGCCGAGCAAATTCCGAGCAATATGAAAGCCTACTCACGCACACAGTCAAGGATATTATTGTATTAGAACTATAAGCTAATTTCGGCGCGCGAATTTCAAAATAGTTGGACTAGCGGCTTGGACTGTCGACTCAGAACTTCTGAACCCACGTTACTGCGTTCGATTCTATACTGCCTATATTTTTTGTATTTTTTTTTTACTTTTTTTTTGTGAACCAGTGACTAGATCTCTCGACACTAAACCCACAGTACTGGGTTCGATACCAGACTATTTTTTTTTTATAAATGTTTTTGTAATGATCTACAAAATACACTGATTCTGCTTCAGCCAATATTATGTTTGTGAAGTGAGTGTTGTGGTGTGTCCTTATTTCAAATCAAAAAGTAGGTACTCGATTCTTAACCGACCTCAAAAAATGGAGGAGGTTATCAATTCCAGAGTTTTTTATTATGTTTGTTACCTCATACCATTTACGCAACGATTAGGAAAAAAAATTACATGATATACTTCCAGATTGGTGCCATTTTCATTAAAATGTTTTTCTGATGATGGAATCCATGAAGATTGAGGGAACTCCTCAAATATTATAGGCACACATATATCAATTTCGGTATTTTCAGCAACAAGTCAAGCATTGCATTCAGAATGTTTTTTGTTTTTTATACTACTAGAATGACGGAACATGCTGATGGCCCACCTGATGTTAAGCGGTAACCTCTGCCTATGAACAGTGCATTACCTCATAGGTCACGTCCACCTAGGACGCGCCCTATGTGGCATTGCACTGCGCCCGCCACCCTGAGACATAAAGGTGAAACGTCTCATGTGCCTGTAATTTCACCGGCACCCTTACCCTTCAAACCGGAACACAGCAATGCGAGGACTACTGCTTTGCGGCAGAAATAGGTATGGTGGTAGTACTTCCCCGGACGAACTCTTACACAAAAAAGCTCTACTACTACTATATTTCACGGGTGGCAACAATGGTGTCTCCTGCGATATCCGATTGAGCTGAAATTTGGCATACTCGTACCTATCTAGTTCCGATGACAGTACAATACTATGGTGAAAGCGAGCTGATCTGATGATGGAGACGGAACGTGGACAGCGGAACTCCTCGATGGATAATAGTAAACTGGCCGTGCTTAGGCTCATTTTCATCAGCACACTAATTTTATTAAGTCTTATACCTGGACTTGTAGTTAGCTTGTAGTTCCTGACTGCTAGCTTATTTCAGGAATGTATTATACTGGAAGAAAGCATTAGCAGAGTCAGTCGTGGGAAGCAATGGCGGCGATGAGCTCACCACTTGTCACGTGTATTTCCCACGATGGTGCAACCCACAGTGAAAAGAGGCACATGAGAGGCTCTGCTTACTCTTTCGGGGAAAAAGGCGTGTGTCTATGTATGTATTTATGTTGTATTGGGTATAAATTCCTAGCTATGAAGTAGTTTTTCAGGGTTCCGAAAAAAAAAAATACGGAACCCTTATGGATTCGTCATGTATGTCTGTCTGTCCGTGTATGTCACAGCCACTTTTTTCCGAAACTAATTTTCACACAAAAATAGAAAAAAACAATAAGTTTTTGGGGTTCCCCATACTTAAAACTGAAACACATTTTTTTTTCATCAAACCTGTGTGGGGTATCAATGGATAGGTCTTCGAAAATGATATTGAGGTTTCTAATATCATTTTTTTCTAAACTGAATAGTTTGCGAGAGAGAGAATGATAAAACTAAACAAAAAAAAATGGTGAACATTACCATGTAAACTTCCAACGAAAATTGTTTTGAAAGAGATCTAGTACGTAGTTTTTTTTAATATATCATAAGTTGTAAACCATCCAAGAACTTTTATGTTATGTTACTTGCTGCTACGGAACTCTTCATGGGCGAGTCCGACTCGCACTTGGCCGCTTTTTTTTCTAAAGATTTATTTACTTTCAGCTTTTATTGATAGATCATTCAGTTTAGATCAACTGAAGTCCACGGCTGGGCATAGGCCTCCCCCATAATATAATGCACATAGAAACTTTATTTTACGCCGCATAAATGGCTATTGCTTTACAAAGCACAAGTAAGGCCGCACGTAGAAACTGTTCCCATCTATGGCACGGGGCACCCAAGTACCAGCTGCTTCGTTTTGACTCCTTACAGAGAAGAGCCATTAGCATCATCGGTGACCCCAAGCTCTCCGATACTCTAGAACCGCTTAGCCAACGCAGAGCTATCGGATCTCTTTGCGTGATCTACCGCCTCTACAACGGGGAATGTTCTGACGAGCTTTCCGATCTCATCCACGCATCGAGATTTTACCATCGCTCTTCCCGGCACCGTGACAAAGCTCATCCGCACATCATAGAACCCTGGGTTTCTCGAACGACTCGTTTCTCGAGATCATTTCTTCCCCATAAAGTACTATTATTTATTCTGTGCCTATAAACTATGGAATGAGCTTCCATCTGAGGTTTTCCCGTGTCGTACATGTCGTACGTAACCATGTTTTATTTCATGAAAAATGGTCATAAATTCCTTCAGGGTAGGCAGCGCATCGACAATTACCCCCGGTGTTGCCGGTGTCTATAAGCGACGGTGACCACTTCACATCAGGCCGTATGCTAGTTTGCCAATTTGTATCATAAAAAATAAAAAATAAACTGCCAAGTGCTAGTCGGACTCTAGCACGAAGGGTTCCATACAATAATCTAAAATTAAAATTAAAATTACACGCAAATGTACCAGCCATCACCCAATCACGCAACAGGGGGACAGATCCAACTTTTTTGTTCTAACTGTCACCTTAGGGGGGACAGATCAGTGTGACAAATGGGAATAATTCGTCGCGCTCCATTTCCATTATTGTGATGTCTTGAGTTTGAGAAATAAAGCCGACGAAGTAACAATTCTTCATTGAGGAAATCCGCAGTTGACCCTATTTTCAACAAGTTTTTTTTTTTTTTTTTTTTAACATTGATAGACCTTTGTTTGTGCACGATCTCACCTGTTGGTAAGTGACGATGCGGCCGAAGATGGAGCACAAAGGTCTAGAAGGCACCTATTCACTCTAGCCTTGAAGAGGTCCAGATTATAGTTGAGTTAGTAATTAATTTTGTAAAAATTAAAAAAAAAACCCCAACGCTGAACGGCTGAACCGATTTTGATCAAACAAAGCTAAGAACACTCCCGAAAAATAAACCTTTCAAACAAAAAAAAACGATTTCGGTTCATCCGTTTGGGAGCTACGATGGGACAGACAGACACACACACACACAGACACGTCAAACTTATAATACCCCTTCGTTTTTCGTCGGGGGTTAAAAGAGAGGATAACCCATTCAATAAAAATTAATTATATTATTTTTAATTTCGAGGCCTTTGCGACTTGCGAGACAATGAGGGAAAGGATTGCATTTCAAAAAGGCTAATTCTCCTTAAAAAAAAAGATTGTTAACTTGTATTACACTATGTATAAAATATTTATCTTTTTTATGCTTTTTTATTTATCTTCACTATTATTTTGTATTTTTTAACCCCCGACGAAAAACGAAGGGGTGTTATAAGTTTGACGTGTCTGTGTGTGTGTGTGTGTGTCTGTATGTCCCAACGTGGCTCCCGAACGGATGAACCGAAATCGTTTTTTGTTTTTGTTTGATAGGTGTATTTGTCGGGAGTGTTCTTAGCTTTGTTGGATCAAAATCGGTTCAGCCGTTTTATTTCGTTCGGTTTTTTTTTAAGTTTTACAAAATTAATTCCCTGTAAATATGTAAACTTTGTTGTTTTGTTTGTTTGTTTGTTTGCCAAGCTGCGGTGAAATGGCTAGTACAGTATAAACACAATTACCTACTAGTAATAAATTAGTGCTTAGGAACGTACCATCTGGACTAGCGCCTAGAAAGGAATGGAATCGCTTCGAAGCGAATGTCTTTTGGCTAGGCCGGCTGATATGCATTGCATGCAAATAATATTATGGAAATTAAAAAAAAAAGTGGCCAAGTGCGAGTCGGAGTCGCCCATGAAGGGTTCCGTAGCAGCAAGTAACATAATATCAAAGTTCTTGGATGGTTTACGATTTATGACGTATTAAAAAAAAACTACTAACTAGATCTCGTTCAAACCAATTTTCGTTGGAAGTTTACATGGTAATGTACATTTTTTTTTTAGTTTTATTTTTCTCTTATTTTAGAAGTTACGGGGTTGGGGGGGGGGGACTTTTTACCACTTTGGAAGTGTCTGTCGTGCAAACTATTCAGTTTAGAAAAAAGTTATATTATAAACCTCAATATCATTTTTGAAGACCTATACATAGATACCCCACACCAACGGGTTTGATGAAAAAAAAAATTGAGTTTCAGTTCTAAGTACTAATACTTAGAACTGAACCCCCATTTTTTTTTTGTTTTTTTCTATTTTTTTGTGAAAATCTGAATGCGGTTCACAGAATACACCTACTTACCAAGTTTCAACAGCATAGATCCTATAGTTTCGGAAAAAAGTGGCTGTGACATACACGAACAGACATAACATGTCATAGTAAGATGAACTCTTGTCTTCTAAGCAGGAGGCAAAATGTTCAATACCCACCCTGGGCCTGCATATCTGAACCTTCCGAAGACCCTAACTCGCAATTATAATGAATAAGACCCCTAGGAATCATTTCAACGAATTTGTTTGAAGATTGTAGTTTCACCTACCTACACAGAACTGACTTCGACTGAAACAAGGCAATACTATGTTTTTTTTTTTAAATATTGAATGAGCGAAGCGAGTTCTCTGATTCAACTTGGAAGAATTGGCATTTGTATGTATGTATGTATGTATGTTTGTCCGAGCATAACTTCCGAACCGTTAATCCGATCTTCATGAAATTTGATTGGGAGGTGATAGTATTGGTACAATTTGTTGGTAAGGTTATGAGCTATATCGGTCGGGGGGTTGTTGAGATATTGGGGTCCAAGAGGAGGTAAAAAAAAGTGAGAATATCAGATCAAATGTGGTGTCATATGAAAGTTCCTCGCTTCGACATTTCAAAACTATTTTAGTTTCTGAGATGTTAGGGTAAATCAAAAATGTAAAAAAACAAAACCTCTAGGGTACTTCCACTAATCCTACAACGCTGTTTTTTTTACGTTTGTAGCTTTTATGATACAAATACTGGGAAAAGTCTAAAATTTATGAATCTTGAAACTTGTAGGTACCTACTCTATAAAATAACAACCAGTGTATAACATTCTTTGTTGACCTCCCGTTTCTAGGAATTTTAACGACGTTGAAGGTCTAACTTTTCGAACCACATGTGGATGTACATAGATATTTTTTCGAAATAAATAAGGTAACCTACCTAAACCGTGTGTATTCGTGAGGTCTCAGTTCAAAAAACCTTGTGCGTAAATATATAGGTAATTATGATCAGCTAGTAGTATTTAATTTAATTTTTACGTAATTAAGATAATATTATATTTGTCTGTAATTTCTGTCTAGTTGTTTGTAATTTAATTTTCTCCCATTATTTATACAAAGTTCATATGTAGAGACCTTGCAATGCATTGCGGCCTCCGGCTGTCTGGCTGATTCGCATACACATGTCCAATCCTAAATGTTTGTTTTTCTAATATTTTCTATCCGAGCTAATTATGATATGACAGATCGAAGCGGCAACAGCGCTTAGCCGGCGTAAGTCACGAGCTGACAACGTCGCGTGTAAGTGACATGTTACTGTTATCTAATCTGCGGCTATGTGTGTGACACTGTCAGTGTACACTCACACACTGACATAAATGAACTAAAATTTCGATGTTATTTTCGCTATTAATCCACTGTTTTCTTCAACCAAATATGTGTTGACGCAAATAATGACCAATATAAAAGCCAACAACAGTCATTTCAGTGTAAAATTATACTCTGTTTGCCCATATTTGTGCTAATACGTTTGTATGGAAAAGCGACCACCTTAAAAGCATTCACAACTTTCTGTCTAGTCATCTGTTTCGAACGATAATTAGTGATGTCACACTGCTAATTGAGTGAACCCGGGAAAGAAGAGACGGCGACATCTTAAATATACATTTATATAGCAAATTAAAAAAAAATAGGTTTTCTTTAGGAAAAATGATTATGAACTACATTTGTAAACCCTTTTTCTGTTAAATAAATCAGTAATTAATTCATACATTCATTCATTCATTCATTCAAAGAGCTCATGCTGAAAAAAAGACTCCTCTCCGTGTAGAATCAATTCATTTGTTATACTTTTTCTAGCGATAGTCATTCTATGTTTCAGAACCGCCTGTTAAATTGAAATAGGCTCAAAAAAAACAACATAAACTGTGCTTTGTTTCACTACGCCAGACACTGACAAAATTAATTTAAAAATACAAAGCTTACTAAATAGCGTCATTTCCGAGCTTAAATATTAGCTTTTTTACTCGAGGCGTTGATGCACACTAATTGGTGGGAAGCTGGCAACACTGACTTTGTATGCGCTCATTCAAGCCCATTGTGACACCACTTTATTGTTGCAGATCATTGTGGGAATTAACTTGATGGTATTATGAAGCTCCAGACCGTTGCTTTTTCAATTTCATCGTAAAGGCAAAAGAAACATTTTTTTATAAAAAAAAATATACTTCCGACTACAGACCGTCCACCATAAGTTTTTTATGGTTTTTTCGTTATTTTTTGGTTGGCTGATCAAGCAGATGGCACTCCTGATGTTAAGTGGTACCCACTGCCTATGAACAGTTCATTACCTCATAGGTCACGTCCATTTAGGACGCACCTTATGCGGAATTGCACAGCCCCCGCCACCCTGAGACATAAAGATGAAAAGTTTCATGTAAATAATTAATAATTTAATTAAAATTATTAATTAATTAATTTCACCGGCACCCTTACCCTTCAAACCGGAACACAGCAATGCGAGCACTACTGCTGTGCGCAGAAATAGGTATGGTGGTAGTACTTCCCCGGACGAACTCTTTAACAAAAAAGCTTTACTGCTAATGAAAGATGACCCCTGCCTTGGAAGCACTATTCCCAAGGCAGGGGACATCTTATGGTGAACGCTCTGTACTTTCAGTGGTTCATCACCAGTTGTCATACAAATAAAAACACGTTAGTAGTAGCAGAGCTTTTTTGTGAAAGAGTTCGTCCGGGGAAGTTTGCTCGCATTGCTGTGTTCCAGTTTGAAGGGCCGGTGAAATTACAGGCACATTAGACTTTTCATCTTTATGTCTTAGGGTGGCGGGCGCAGTGCAATGCCACATATGGAGCGTCCTAGGTGAACGTGACCTATGAGGTAATGTATTGTTAAAGGCAGAGGTTACCGCTTAACATCAGCTGTACCATCATCTAGATCCGTCATTCAAGCAGTTACAAAATAATCTGCTGTTTCATAGGTAAGCACCATGGAACATTTATTATGAGTACAACAAGTATATACCTAATCGCTTGTAAATCGAGTTCTTTAAGATTTCAGGGGTAGTTTTCCTCCCCAATAAAGGCCTTGATCGTGCCAAGGTTCCAGACAGGTGGTAGACGGTACCATTCGGCAGCCAGCCAATAAATCACATCGCTACTTGGTATTGCGGGCTGGTCTATACAGGCCTGTGTCGCTTCGAAACGGCATGCAATATAAAATAAGCTTTATCGCGGTGTGTTTGAGTACAAATCAGCTCGGATACGAAAAATATTATTTTATTTTATTTATTCAAGGAAGACCAACAGCTTAATTTATATACAAAATAATCTTACGAAAATAGGTATCGGAAAATTCAATTAACGGTCCTCACGGCTCACAAAGTAAAATTAGGGTGCCGGTGAAATTACAGGCACATGAGACTTTTCACCTTTATGTCTCAGGGTGGCGGGCGCAGTGCAATGCCACATAGGGCACGTCTTAGGTGGACGTGACCTATGAGGTAATGCACTGTTCATAGGCAGAGGTTACCGCTTAACTTCAGGTGGGCCATCTGCTTGTACCGTCATTCAAGTAGTATAAAAAAAAACAACAACGCAAACAATCACTAGACAACTGTGTTGCACAAAATTAATAACTAAAGAATTACACAACTAAGGGGTCCATCAGTTACAGAGTGAGTTGTATTATTTGTAGGTGTACAGAAATACGTAGGTACGTACATGAAAAATTCAAACAAGCAACAAATGAATGCCTACATCAGGGTATCAGGGGCATCATCACCTTTATGCATCAACTCGCCATTTTTTCTGAAAAATGTTTATTGACGTGCCATCAAATAATTTTGGCTTTCTGATTATTTGTATAATAATAATAATAAATAATATCTATTAAAACTCTTTATTCCTTCTCTTCTTCTTTATTCTTTCTTTCTTCTTTATTTGAACACTCCGTAGCGTAGGATCACTCGCGTTCGATCCTACTTAAATACTACAAAATACCTACTACTTAACACATTTTTAATACATGTTTTATGGTCGGCGACGTGCCCAAAATATTGTGACGCGTGCCATTGGTTCGCCAACCCTGGCCTACAGCATAAATACAAACAGAAAATAAGTATTTTTACCTCGTGAAAGCTTATACTCACCTAAACCACAGATAAAATAACAGGATTTGTTAGCCGTTCGTCCCACATGCAGTTAGTCCAAGTCGCGGTTTGTCCAGTAAGCGTTCCTTAACAATTCTTAATTTAATTCGAATTAAAGTCTTAAAATTTGGGGCAATAAGCTGATCGTCTAAGTTTTCACAGGAAATGAAGATTTCAAGCGCCGACTTGTATTTTCCTTATTTAGAGGTCTATAGATTATCTACGATTTAGAGTCAGTTTTGGCGTGGCGTCGTTGTAGTGAAATTTCTGTGTGAGAGTATTATTATTTAATCTGTAAGAAAGCCACAGAATAAATAATAGCAGTCGATTCGCTAGACCACCCCTGATTAATGATATAGGTCTTGACCACTACGGTGATTGGTTTTGTGAAGGTTTTCTTAATATTTGAAGTATATATCTACTCAATAATGCAGGCCAGTTTCCTACTTCGCTGAATTGCTTATGGCACACGCATTGCATATGAAAGCACTTTTCAAAAGAGTCTACGAGTATGTTTTTAAGTTTACTAGCAACTCGTCCCGGCATCGCACGGGTTGTCGGGATGTCAACCCCCCCCCCCCCCCCCCCTCACTCCCATCTAATTAACTTGATTGGTTAAAACTACAGAAACGTTATTTATTTCTTACTAAAACTTTAATTATGATGAGTTTTATATCCCCTATTTGAGAATTGATTGTCTCCATATACAAACTTCCGCCCCCTTTTCACCCCCTTAAGGGATGATTTCTGAGATAAAAACTAACCTATGTCCTTCCCAGGGTCACAAACTATCTCCATACCAAATCTCATCTAAATCAGTTCAGCGTTTTAAGCGTGAAAAGGTAACAGACAGTCCTGCTTGTTCCGTCATCCAAGTAGTATAAAAAAAAAAAAAAAAAAAAAAAGACAGACAGACAGGAAGACTTAGTTCACATTTATATTATTAGTAGGGATTGGTCGGACACCTTCTTAAATCATCATCATCATCATCACCAACCTACAGAAGTCCACTGCTGGACATTGGCCTCCCCATAGGATGACACAACGTATTTTCTAGAGCCGCCTCCATCCACCGCCTTCCTGCGACATCCATATTATCTTTGGGCCATCGAAAGGGAGGCGTCCTCTTCCTCTATTTTCCTCTTTTGCGTAGTTAAAAAAAAAGACAAAAAGTTGGGTCAAACAACTTGGAACACTTTTTCTCTATTAAACATTCTGAAACTTTGCCTTTACATGTTGTTTTTAGTACATTACTTGAGTACATACATACATACATAGACAGGCCTTTTTCCTCGAAAGGGTAGGCTAAACCTCAATGAGTGTCTTTTCACCGTGGGTTGCACCATCATGGGAATATACCTAGACGTGACAAGTGGCGAGTTCATTGCCGCCATTTTTTCCCACCACTAACTCGTCTAACACTTTCTTCCAGTTAACACATTCCTTAAAAGGCTAGCAGCCAGGACAAATCCATCAATGAAACTTACTCAACGGGGTAATCCCTTAGTCAGTTATTACGACATCCATGGGTGGAGATTGTGAGGTCCGTTACTAGGCCTGACACACCACAGCACCACGCGATAGTTCCACCGTTTCATTTAGACATTTCGGTGAAGTACTTACGTAGGTACTTTCACAAAAGCACCCTTATACTCGTCTAACAACGTTAAAGGAAAACTTTCAGCTCAAGCGTCTGAAAAATATTACCCAACTTAAGTTTAATCTCTTGAAAACGCTACAAAACTATTGTAAATAGGAACGCTACTGTAACTTGAAACAACGACGTCGGTTGACTGCGGATGCTCTTAATAAAAGTATAGCTTGAACAGATATTAAATTGTTGTTTGTGAGTTATTCGATACTTAAAAGAACAAATAAACATTTTCTTTCAAATTGGTGCAGTTTACTGTTTACAGTTTTATTACTATATTTGTTTATAGAGAAGCTTATAAACGAGTCATAGTTTTGTCAGCATCATTTTATACATTTAACCCCCGACGCAAAAACGACGGGGTGTTATAAGTTTGACGTGTCTGTGTGTGTGTGTGTGTGTGCATCGTAGCTCCCAAACGGATGAATCGATTTGGTTTTTTTTTGTTTGAAAGGTGAATTTGTCGGGAGTGTTCTTAGCTATGTTTGATCAAAATCGGTTCAGCCGTTTCATTGCGTTGAGGGTTTTTTTATTTTTTACAAAATTAATTACTTGTTATTTAAGTAATACTACGGAGGCCAGCAATACTGTAAGAAAAATACAATACAAATACAATAGACACACTTTTTTTCCCCGAAAGTGTGGCAGGGCCTCAAATGGGCCTCTTTTCACCGTGGGTTGTACTGTACCATCGTGGGAAATAGTCGTGACAAGTGGTGAGCTCATCGCCGCCCTTGCGTCCCACGACTGACTCTGCTAACGCTTTCTTCCAGTAATAAGACATTCCTCAAAAAATCTAGCAGCACAGGACAAATCTTTACCAACGAATCTTACAAACAAGTGTTGTAGGTACTAAAGTAATGTACAAAAAACACCATGTCTAATGCAAAGTTTCAGAATATTTTATGGAGAAAAAGTGTCCCAAATAGATTTTCTAAGTTTAAAATGTTTTTATCAAAACAAACTTTTAAAAACTATATACGATTGATGATGATTAAATTAGTAAGCAGAATCGTGAGCTGATCAAAATGAGCACATACACGGTCAATCTGTCAAAAAAACATCGAGGAGTTCCGTTCAGTTTTTATCATCAGACCAGCTGGCTCTCACCATAACATGGTGTAAGCATTCAAAACCAAGGTCTGCCATGTTACAGAATTTTATATCGACAAAAAGAATCCCATATTGATCGTCGTAGATTCTATTCCAGATAAGCAAACTAGCAAACTTACGTGAAAGTGAACTATAGAGAAGCCCATATAAAAATAAATACCTTAGAAACTAACATACATATAAAAACACTTTGTTTATAACTTAATCTAACACACGTGTGATCGCCGACGCGTCGCGGAACTTTACCCCTTTCGGCCACAAGTCAGGGCTCAAGTAAATCTTAACATTTTTCGTAGGGACCCTCACGATAAATGAGCTAAAGCTCACTTTATGACGAGAGTCCAACTTCATGACCCTAAATCCCACTCCGGCTTTCTTCATGATGTATTCCACCACCTCCGCGGCCTTCACGTTGAAGTAGACGTGGGACACGTAGATCTGCGTAGTGGGTACCTCCGCTCGGAAGTGCTGCTCGCTAGATATATGAGTACCACACTGGTTCTGACTAGTGGTTTTAGGCCCACAATCTACTATAGCTATATCATGCTTTTAATAATTCTAAACGCCATAGCTTGAAACAGCAAATAAAATGTTTCTTGTCTCAATAGTAACCGCAATTTAAATCCCACGTTTGGTACTTACTCCCGACCAATTTATAAGACGCCTATCATTTACACTCAAACACAATATCAGTTGTCAACCGCTCCAATTAAGAGCTATTAAACAATAAAGCGACTGTTTGTTGGAGTATTAGAACACATGCGCACCTATTAACTGCCCTATTAAAGACTTTCTCGACGCCTTAAGTTAATTGAGGGTTCGTCGATCAGTAGGAATCTAGAAGTGGTAAAGCAGTTACGAAGTATCGGGTATTAAATCTCGGAAATGTTAGATATTTTGCGCTAAATCGCATTACGTCGCTAATTTCAGCTTCTAGGTCTTTTCTTCTTATTCTTGTCACAGCAATGTTAATACACGATAATTGGAGCTTACTTCTTAAGACAGCGCGAACACCAGGCAGAAATCTTCATGTAAAATAAACGCCTCTTGTAACTTTGGGATTTTTTTCTATTGAGAAAATGTTGTCTTATCATATTTCTGTTTCAGTGATCCCTCGGAATTATAATCCTTACATATTTTTAATTTGAAATATTCAAATTACTTGATTTAGTCAATTAAAAATCAAATACAAAATTGGGAATTATGTGGCATCCCCCTGGCATCCGACCTTAAGAATCGATTTTCTATTAAATGTATAAGGCTCACGTTACACAAATAGATGGGGAGTAAAGTCGTAAAGTTAACAAAAAGTGAAGCCGTTATGTTTTCCCTCTGCGGCTGCAGTAAGCCAGTCACACGTCAGAGCTGACTCACACCATAATTACGACTATTATCAAAGCTCTAACCCCAGTTTTCTTAAAAAAATGTGCTAAAACTCATTTCAACGATCGAAAAATATTTATTGCAGCACCTGGCAAATCAACACCATAAACCCTATCTAGAATCATCGTCAATTAATCACAAACCCTTTACAGATAGTCGTATCTAAATCGGTCAAACCGTTTTGGAGAGAGTGTTGTTATCTGTTGCCGAAACGAATAAAGCAGTTTTTTATGAGATAGAATTTGACCTGGATTGACACACTGGCTATTTTTTTGGCCACAAATCCCGTGATATTTGCACCTCACATCGAAACTACAGGTCTAGTGCTTAACTGAGCCAGTCCCTGACGCATGGGAACGGTACGGGAGGGGTTTTTTCGTCTCTCAAATTATCAGATGACATGAAGCCATGCTTCTTTTTAACGTAAGGAAACACCCCTCCCGTACCGCTTCCGTACCTCAGGCACTGACTCAGTTAAGCGTTAGACCTGGAGGGCAATTGTCGTGCTTTAGAGATTAGGTCGAATTCAACATATGTCGAAAAAAGATGGCGAATGTCGAATAAAATCTTAATTTGCTATGCTCGTGATGTCACAAATAGACTTAAGTCTACCAAAATCATTCAAATCGAATACGATTTGATGGTTATTGTGATATTTTCGTGACATTTTTTGTAGACATTCATTCTTCGACATTATCTTTAATTTAGAGATAATCTCTACAAACCGAGAATTGGCCTCCTGTAGCTTTGTTTTAATAGAATGTATCTCACTGCCTGAAACAGAATCAATGCTTTTTTTCAGATTCATTCAGTTCTTCTACATCCTTGTAGCGTATCGTTTCGCTTTATTATTGAGACTTATCTTCCCGCGAAGGGTTCTCGACTTTTGATTGGCAGATTATTATTTCATTAACGTGTAACAATATTATGTCTAAATAACGATATCTGATATATTACCAAATGAGGCTCATTTTATTAACGATCTTACAAGCTTGCAGCGGTACGGAGGCCTGCAATGCTCTAAGGCTTGCAGTATAAATTCCAATACTTTTCGTAAAGCATCTAAAAGTAAGAAACATGTTGCGAATTTGACAAAAACAGTGTTATGTGTGAAGTCTCATTCAATGTGTACGAGTAACGAGTACAAGAAAAAAAAAAACTAAAGAGTTTATAATATGCACAAATTTCAACACATATCACTGTCTTCATGCGAGCACTGATGGTCTAGTAGCCGGGATACCGACTTCCTATCTCAAGGTCGTACGTTAACATACCAGTAATACACAAATGGAATCAAAAGTCCAAAAAAAAATTAAAAAAAAATTGCGCAGTATTGCATGTCTCTTAAACGGTGAAGGAAAACATCATAATGAGTAAACCGGCACATCTAGTATTGAATGTGCATCAAAGGTGCCTCTGCGAAGCGCACTGAGTTTTTTCTACGTACTCAATATTTTCACCGAACTGGTTCTTTCACCTCTAACACAATATAAAGAAACTAGCCATTTCCAGAGATACCACATCTCTGACCTAACGCAGGATGACCAAAAAAGAACCAGTGACGTGTAGTAATAGTATTGACCTAAGACGTGTTCACTAGTTATGTCCAAAATTAAGTGTACTCGTAGCGTAGAACATAAACGTACTTACTCAGTAGATAGTATTTTTAACACTATCCAAATGACTTTTATCCCTCTAAACAAAAACGTGGCACTTATCAAATTGCGTGCAAGTAATCACAGCGAGCAGCAAGACAGAAGATTAAAGTTTAGACAAACAGAAATATTTCTGAGACGCGACTGCGAAAGTTTCTTCTTTGTCATGTAAGCCAGTACAGGATCGTTTGTCTTCCAAGGAAAGTTTTGCATCTTGGAAATAAATGTTGCCAACGTTTGTGATTAATCTTCATTTTATGATTAGGTAGTTCTGTAATTCTGTTGATTTTAATCTGGACTTTTATAATAATATGAAAATGCCTACTATGTCTAATTGTGCTAAATGATTCAACTAGGTAGACCCAACTTCGCGAAAGAGGTCAGCCGACGAATCCAACTTGGATGGGCAGCGTTCAGGGAACTAGGCCATTATCTTCTCGTCACATAAACCACAATGCAACAAGACGAAAGTCTGTAATCAGTGCGTGTATTGATTACTCACGATACTGAGACGTGGCCGCTAACTATGGAAAGGAAAAAAAACTCAAAGTTGGGTACCGGGGCTATGAAGAAAGCTATGCTCGGAATTTCACTACATGATAGAATACAAAATGAGGAGAGCCGTAAAAGAACCAAGATCACCAACATAGCTCTCAGAATTTGCAAGTTGAAGTGCCAATGGGTAGGCTATAAAGCTCGCAGACCTGATGATGTTGGGGATGACAGGTTTTCGAGTGGCGATCACAAACTGGACGACGCAAAAGAGGAATGCCCTCCTCTCGATGGGCCAAAGACATTATAGAGGTCGCAGGAAGGAGATGGAAGGAGGCGGCTCAAGACCGTTCGTCGTGGCATTCTATGAGGCCTGCAGTGGACTTCTGTAGGCTGTTGATGATGATGATTATGATGCATGAAAATAACTACGCACTCACTGAAATAGAATGTACTAACGATAACCTCAATGTACGTACTAATAAATTTATTTGGCTCTCTGACAATTTTTTAAGGCTGTGAGATCCATGGTTGCTTGTGAGAAATAGTGGTTTCTTATCTACCTACCTTTTTGAGAAACAGGTGTGAGTTTCTGAAAAAAAAAAACTCCAAATTGTTCTTCAATCTATATACAGTAACAAAATGTAAAATCAACATATTAAGGGATTCCGATCTTATGAAGACAAACTAAGCGTTATTAAAAAACTTGGCTACAAAGAAGAAAGCATAATAGAGACTTTTCTAATTTTCTTCTTTTGTTCGGTGACACTTTTTAATAAGATTTTAATAAATTATGCAAAAGTTCGAGTGAAGTGAGGTTGCTTCGGTGGCCACGGCTTGCAACCAAATTTAATCTTAAGTGGATTATATCAATGATGGTATACAAAAATAAGACGTTTTATTTATTAATTAATTTAGTACAAAAAAGTTGTACAAAACTTGTGACTATACTAACGCGAAATCATAAAAATATAACGTTAAAATTAATTACTAAAGTAAACTTGGTTAAAATATGTATTATGGTAGGTAAGGCTAAAAAATATTGTTCGTAATCTTTTCTTTCATTAAACATCTACTAAGAGCAATTCATAAACATATATCTTAATTCCTAACTTATTTACATATAATTTCAGTCATCATAATTTCGTATTTTTCATACTTAACTACTTCGACCAAAGTAAAACTTTGGTCGAAGCTTAACTAATAGAAATCTACAGTAAACTTTTAGGTCGAGATAAATAGACCTTACTTAGCACGTACTAATGCATTTATTATTATTATTATTAGCATTATCCCTGTTTGTTTCACACACATGTCAAATCAGGCATGCTAGAGAGGGACAGAGACAATGCTAAGTATAGTCTATTTATCTCAGCCTAAGGCCTAATTCGCACGAGAGTTAAAAAAGCGTTGCGTTAAAACCTGACGTTGGCGCTTTTAAAACGTTCTCGTGAGAATAATAATATGAGGTTTCGTATGGTCTTTTATATTTAGCGCTCAACGCCCAGCGCTGAAAATACAACACTGGTCGATAAAAAGCGTCGCGTTTTATAAGCGCTAACGTGTGAACATTTACTTGAAATGTGTTATGTTCTATTTTAACGCTTTTTAAATGGAAGTTAAAAAAACTCTCGTGCGAATTAGGCCTAAGTGTTCTTGAGTCCAGAGACCCACTACAAAATATTTTGATTCATATTTTTTTTTCTTTTCACGAAACATTGACCCTGAACTGCAAACCGGAATGATGGCTAATCCATCCATAGTGCGGCCCCACATCTGTATAAATGACGTAGTAAGACGGATCACAACCTACATGGCCTGGAGATACGCCGCATTTTGAAAGGACTCCACGTAGGAACCAGCTGATTCTGTGGTCTGGTTGCATAGTACTCAGGATTAGTCCTCCACCGCTGTCTCCGTGGCGAGGATTGACCGCTACAAGGCAAAAATAATTAATGTTACTACAGAGACGATCGGATATATCGTGATTTATCAAGGAACTTCAAGCAAGTCTCGTTGGGTAAACTTTGGTATCAGGACACAGAAAGAAGTTCAGATTAAAAATTGCATATTAGTTACTTTTTTTTAAACTAATTTTGTCCCACTGCTGGGCAAAGGCCTCCCCCAAAATTTTCCAGTCATCCCAATCTTTGGCAGTTTCCCACCACTCCTTCTCGTTAGCCTTGAGATCGTCCCGCAAATGCCTTCTCGGCCGGTCCCGTCGTCACCTTCCGTGTTCAGGCACCCAAGGAGTTACTACGTTCGCCCATTTCTCGGGGTGCATTCGACTTACGTGGCCAGCCCATTTATTAGTTATAAGTGGAATATTAGTTGAGTAATGTTTTTTTTTTTTTTTTTTTATAAAATTAGTGCTTAGAACCGAGCTGATTAAAAGGAGCCCAAACACTGCTAGGCTTCTATTAATCCTCGAAGATGTCCATTGTCCACCATACCCTATCTACATCATCTGATCAGCCGCTGTCATTGCATTTGTATTGGATTGTATTGTCATCAAAATTTGACAGGTATACCAAAGTTCAGCTCAATCGGAAGACAGCAAAAATGGATTTCATGGATACGAACAAAGCGAGTTAAATAAAGATTTTAAAAAGAGAAGTATGAATCGTTATTCCTTACTTGAAGTCGGTCCATACCCAGCACAGAAAGTGAACTCATTCATCAACTTCTTGTAAACGTGAGGTTTGAAAGCAATGCACGTCGAGTCATTCTGTATCTTCAAATAAGATGATCTTAGTACTTCGGACTGCTTGTTGTCTTCTGTGGAGCCGAAGCCTACCATCTGAAATTCGAGAATTGTTGAAATAGTTTTCCAAGCTTATCAATGTATTTTGAAATAGGGTTTATTGATGGCCAAACTGGATATGCGTGAACCAATGAATGGAATTCTTTGAAGAATGTGTAATTACATATTGCAAATATGATATTACTTGATGTATTCAACTCTTCTTTTTTCTGTTTTGGTCTAGGTTTTTTTTTTGTGTGCACCTTGGTTTGGCAGATCAAGCAGCCGGCCCACCTGATGTTAAGGGGTACCCTCTGCCTATGAACAGTGAATTACCACATAGGTCACGTCCACCTAGGACGCACCCTATGTGGCATTGCACAGCGCCCGCCACCCTGAGACATAAAGATGAAAAGTCTCATGTGCCTTCAAACCAGAACACAGCAATGCGAGCACTTCTGCTTTGCGGCACAAATAGGTATAGTGGTAGTACTTCCCCGGACGAACTCTTTCACAAAAAAGCTCTACTACTAACAAATTACTCTACTCTCTACTCTTCCCTACTCTACTATTACATTTTGCAATGATATTACTTGATATATTCAACTCTACTTCTTCCTGCTTTGGCCAAGAAAAATATTCAATGGTCTGATAAAGTCAGTCAGACACATCATTTTGGAGTTTTAAGTGAATTATGTTGGTAAAATTTCTTACCATGGCTTCTTTCTCAAATAGCATATTCTTGTCGTACGCTGGGCCCCATAAGCAAATAGGTTGTACGAACTCTGTGTACATGAAACTGTTTACTTTGATGATACCTAAATCTGAGGTAGAGTGGTCATCACTGTATGCTGGGTGGAGAATCAATTCCTTTGCCTGTAAACAATGTTTTCATATTCATAAATCATATATTGCTTATGAATCTAGGTAAAATACAAAATGCATTAGATGTTAGGTTGTTAGTTATAGGTAAGATCGCTAGATTCTGCTTTTCAGCGTACAAAAATTAGACAGGTAAGTCGGATTGGTCAATTTATACAACAGATCGGCAAGTTTATAATTAAGAGCATGCACGAATTTCAAAAATTAATCATTTTATTGCTGTCAATCGATTGCATATTCGATCCACAAAAATCGACCACGCGTCTCGATGGACAATAAATAAAAGCTTCTACTTAAAAAATTCTGTTTGTTGTATTCCGTAGAAGTTTCCACACGATTTTTTGCCTTCAGTTAGATGCTTACCAATAGCACCTGTCTTCCAGCTTGATACAAATCTTTGTATTTGTTTGTCCCAGCTATGACGGTGACTCGTTCAGGCTCCAACAATTTGTCATTTTTGTAAATACAGTGGCCAGCTAAAATACATAAAAATAATAAATTATTAAAACCTATGACGACACCAAGACCTTTTCATCGGCCCATCGCCTTAATTCTGCAGTCAATTTTCTATATTACTTTTTTCGTAACACAAATGTTAAATTGACTAAAGCTAAACAGATTCTAGACTCTTCCCGCCATTTTCGAAAAGAGACGTTGTCTACTTTTATTTTATTTCTTTTCCTGGTGTTTTCTTGAGTTATTTTGTGTTACTTTGGTGCAATTTTAACTAATGTAGCTCGTTTAAAAAGCACAAGTGTAGTGAAATTAAATGGAAGTAAATTGCGTGATTTTTGAAATTGGTGGAAGTTGTCTACCAAAGTTTTAGTAAAATTGGCCACCGTTTTACTAAAACATGACTCGACTGTGACTTTGACGACTTGGAAGGAGTGTAACGTTGCAAAATATATTGAAAATACATTATAGTGAAAATACAGATACTTACTTGAAAATAGCAAATGCACAAGCCGTGCGGCGCCAATTATAAAGAAAAAAAAATACAGATTCAAGGCTATCGTAACTCGGCAAGTAAGTGTAGGCAAGATCTAATAATTGACAAAATAGTTAAAGAAGTGGTGTGGCGTGGAGTGGCGCCTAAGATGTTAATGCACGGGGGCGCGTCATTAAAAAAAAACCATAGCCGGGACTTGTTTGTAAGATTTGAATGTTTAAGAGTTGTACTGTCTGAGAAAGAAAGAAAGAAAGAAAGAAAGAAAATACATTTATTCACCAAAAAAAATAATAATAATTACATACAAAGTTCAATCATATAAAAGTAAAAATGAGAAAATACAGAATAAAATAAAATAGGTTGTTTGGTGAAAAGGCAACGACTCAGCTTTTTGTGCCTAGTCCGAAAACCAGACGCTGTTTTTCAGTCTTGCCAAGGGAGGGGGGGGATTTCAAAATAATACAAAAATATAAATGTGATGATAGTGTACACGTACATATTAATATAAACAAAAACAAAAAAGTTAATAATGTAAATATTATGAGTGTGGGTTTGTGGGTAGGTGTAGGTGTACAAAGGTCGTCAAATATATATTGAAATATACGAGTATATTTAGATTTTTTTTGCTGGCAAATAATTGTTGTATTCAGAAATGATTAACCTGTTAGTACAGTAGTCCTCGAAATAATGCTCCCGCCGCAGTCGTACTTCGGTACTTTCGTGGTTGGATCACTGATCAGCATAGCGACATGCCACGGCCAGTCTCCAGCCTTGGCCTCAGTCCTGACTGACACCAGCTCGGTGCGATGAAGAGATCGTCTTCCGCAGACGTGAGCGTAGTGGTTATTGTACTGACTACTGGTAACGTTCAGTGATTTTATAGTTTGTGAAGCCTGAAACAAGTTATATAAGGCTTAGGGTTATATTTTATTATACTATTTGAATGACGGAACAAGCAGATGGCCCACCTGATGTTAAGCGGTAACCTCTGCCTATGAACAGTACATTACCTCATAGGTCACGTCCACCTAGGTCGCGCCCTATGTGGCATTGCACTGCACCCGCCACCCTGAGACATAAAGATGAAAAGTCTCATGCCTGTAATTTCACCAGCACCCTCACCCTTCAAACCGGAACACAGCAATGCGAGCACTACTGCTTTGCGGCAGAAATAGGTATTGTGGTAGTACTTCCCCGGACGAACTATTTCACAAAAAAGCTCTACTACTACTAAATTTAGTGAAGCGTTACGGGTAGCATTTACCAACAAATTATTTGCTAAAAGAACATGTTTATCTAATTTATGAGGGCCCTTCCCAGTTCGGACTTAAATCTTTTTGGTTCGTTCAATGTAATGTTTGAAAGAGAGGCACTGAAAAATGAAAACCAAAGCGTTGGAATTCAGAAAATTCCGCTGTTTACTTGCGCAATGGCAAAAAACGCGCACGAAAATAATAAAACTTCCAGGTTGTACGTGTTTTTAATAAAGCCTTACCAGTTCTAGATAAAAAAATGTTTGTCATTTAGAATGTACATCTAGGTGGAAGGTTTAAATCAAAATTTTCTTTACTTTTATAATTTATGAGTACATTATGAACAGCCACACTTCAGGTAAAAATTGTGCAAAAAATCTTGTTTTTGATGGTTTTTACTAAAAAAAATATATAAACCTAGATAAAGTCCTCAAGTTACTTAATTCTACAAAACATTTACTGAAAAAAAAAATATAATGCCACAATCACTTACGAGCTTCGTACGAGCGTTTGTATGGAAAGTATGACCGAGTTGGCCGCTCTTAACCGGCAAACCCTGGACGAACCCCTTTCACTAAGACCCACAAAGATCGTTAAAGTTTTACGGCTGTGCCCAGAGGCCCCAATAAACTTAATAGATTTTAGTAATGAACCATTTAATGGTCAGTTTCTAAAGATGTCATGGGGGATTCGAATAATTATGATTAACACAAATTATGATTTTCACTTTTTAACAAACACAAGCACACTCAACACATTCACACCCAAATACACACGACTCAAACTCTTATGGACTGGTGGTAGCAGGAGTGCCACACACACGCGCTCACCCGCTCACACCCACTAATACACCCTCACACACACCCACACACCCTTACACGCAATTAATCTTCTTTCACTCGCCCTTTTTTTCCGTACCTAAAGGGTAAAACGGGACCCTATTACTAAGGCTCGGCTGTCCGTCTGTCTTTCTGTCTGTCTGTATGTCTGTCTATCCGCCTGTCACCAGGTTGTATCTCATGAACCGTGATAGTTAGACAGTTGAAATTTTCACAGATGATGTAATTCTGATGCTGATATAACAGCAAATACTAAAAAACAGAATAAAATAAATATTTAAAGGGGCTCCCATACAAAAAACATGTATTTTTTTGCCGTTTTTATAGATAATGGTACGGAACCCTTCGTGCGCGAGTCCGACTCGCACTTGGCCGGGTTTTTTGTTATAGTACTATTTTAAATTTAATTTTTCCAATGTTTGCCTCGCTTTCTGCATACTTCAACTTTTTTGTCAACCGGGCTAGTATAGTACTATTTTATCTGTGTTCCGGGTATCCACGATACAGGCTTGTCCTGGTGCGGTGCCCATTATAATGATATCATATATCATATATATATTATTAAAATAGTAAATATTAAACATTTGTAATTGTTACCTTGATTTCATTACTGCACAAAGTCACATTGTTCAGGATAAACTTCGATACAACCGGCACATCTGTATCATTCCCATCCAAAACTTGCACTTGGAAAATATATTCATGTGGAATTGGTGCAACGTGTTTCACTATTAAATTACTCCATGAAGTTCTTTTCGCGTCAAAAGTGTTGTTTTTATCTTCCTGCAAATAATTAAATAGTTAGACATACAAAGTAATTTTTGGTGACTTACAATCGAATTAATAAAATAAACAGTAGATTAATTTTTGAATATAAATAAGCTCAAAAACTTAAATCCAACTCCTGAGAAATCATGCTTTTAAAAAGTATGAAAAAAGACAAATATTCTCATGATAGACGATGTTTAGATGATAGCCGAGGTCATATACCACTTTTCCCTAAAGCTTATGATCGCTTAGGTACAGACCGTTCACAGTAAGTTGGCACCTGCCATGGAGTATTTACAGGTGCCATCTTAGGGTGAACGAGCCGGACCGTTCACCGTAAGTTGGCACCTTCCATGGAGTATTTACAGGTGCCATGTTGCGGTGAACGAGCTGGACCGTTCACCGTAAGTTGGCACCTTCCATGGAGTATTTACAGGTGCCATCTTAGGGTGAACGAGCCGGAGCGTTCACCGTAAGTTGGCACCTTCCATGGAGTATTTACAGGTGCCATCTTACGGTGAACGAGCCGGACCGTTCACCGTAAGTTGGCACCTTCCATGGAGTATTTACAGGTGCCATGTTGCGGTGAACGAGCTGGACCGTTCACCGTAAGTTGGCACCTTCCATGGAGTATTTACAGGTGCCATCTTACGGTGAACGTGCTGTACCTACTGTAAGAATGTTTTGTTTTTTTAGGGTAGGTGGCATACGACCACGGTTATTCTCTGAACATCACTATCAGGCGAATATTTTCTGGTTTCATCATACTTATAAAGCGTGATTTTTCAGTATTCGGGTTTTAACTTATTTTTATATATTTTCTTTGTTTAGAATTTGTCCATAATTAAATACGTATTTATTACATAATAATATTTATTATGGGTAAGTTTTGAGTGAGGCGTGATTTTAGAAATTATTCCTAATTATTGGGAGCATGCAAGGAAAGCTTCAAGGAGCAGCTAAAACGAAATGTGCTAATTAAGCCCTTTCATTTAATGGATACGATAATTAAAAAAAAATGTTTATCTCTTTTTGTCTTTTCGTCTTTTATTTCATTTAATATAACGACATATTTTAATCAGTGGGCTTTTATTCAGCGGACAATCAAGACGCTTCCAACAATACCTCATTTATCAAATTATGATGAGTAGTTTAGAAGTTATGAGGGAACAGAAGCCCAATTCTCTTATTTATTTTATAACCACACTGCAAGTTGACCGAAACGAGATTGTATTGTAAATTGACTGAGAAATTGGTATTCTGCTCCCTCATAACAACAATATAATCTACTTTCGGTTCTTGCGAGCATATTTTAGAGTAGGATAGTGCTATATAATAATTGTAAAGAGTGATAGAGAGAATTCTCAGAACTTTGAAACATTCAAGTTACAGTCACATTTCGATATAATCACATTCCGCGTTGTATTGTCAGGTGAGCAGAATACAATTTTTGACGATTGTGACATCAACACTAGATCGTAACATGATCCGAACTTTAATTTGACTATTTTTTATTACGAGAATTGGGCTTCTGATGAACATACATACATACCAGTCAAAATCATAACCCTCCTTTGGTTTTGTCGTACTCGGGTGAAAGTTAGCAATTACGATTGGTATAAGCTTACCAAAACCTTACCTTGTAAAAAATAACCACTGGCCTCTCAAAATACAATTTGGTTTCAACCTCAACAAGATTAGAATATAATCCAAAATTAATAACACCACCCCAATATTGATCCTTAATTCTATCAAAATGTATCACTCCGAGACCGCATGGGTCGTATCTGGTAAGCACTGGCCCTTTTAAGGCCATCGAATTCACATTGACTAAACAGACAAATAAAAAGAAAATACAATTATTAAGTCGACACATCTTGCTCGCTCGATTACTTTATAGAATGTTTATTGAATGAATCTTTAAGACAAAACGTAAACTTATACAACTTTATCAAATTGACATACAGGATGTCCGAACTGCACGTTATGTGACTTGGAAACAGAATGAAAACGAAGAAATATGACACGCTTTTAAAAGTGAAAGTTTTCAGTGACTCACTTATGTAACAATGTAACAATATAAGTATTACGGCACATACCCTTTGTTAAAACAACTGGAAACTGCATTTTTCCAATTGGGGTCAATTTTGTTCGATTAGTCATTATTTCAAATGAATTAATTGGCTTTTGCCCGCGGCTTTGGAAAGGTAGATGCATACTGTTAACCAGATCCTTCATTGTTATACAAAATTAGTACAAAGGTCAAGCAAAAGCTCCTTCAACAACCCGGATAATGAACATGAGAGGAAAATAAGAAGTATTCTCAAATAAAATGTATAATAAAGCGTCAATAATGGTAGACACAACAAAACCACCATGCATGGACATTTTATTTATTTTCAAAAACATTGATTATTGTTTTTCTTGGAATTTGTAAAAATACTATTTTGGCTTTCCCCATAACGGCGCAAGCCAAAATGTTACTTATTTTTTTTAAATTGCTATTAAGGTGATTATAGCCTCGAACGACCTTGGGCATCTGGGCGGAGCCTAGGAAATGTTGCATCCAGACCCCGCACCACACGCCACGCATAAAAATTGGCACAATATTCGGAAACAATGAAGAATCGCAGCGAGCGGCGCGCGCGGCAGCGGGCACGCCGGCCGCGGCGTGGAGCGCGGTGCGCTAGTCATGAGACCGCGGCGCGCGGCGGGCGGCAGCCGCGGTTTGGCACGAGGTGCTAGTAATGCAGTCATATCTGTTGTCTAGTTTGTTGTGTTTCAGAACACGCGCACTTTTGATTTTGAGCATCGGAAATTATGCGCTATTGCTATAGTATACCTATGCCTGCCGGCATTGTTGATTTTTCTTAGCTTTGTTTGTTAGACCTGTCTACTAGACCTAGTATGGTAGATAATTAAATAGATGACACACGCCTTTTTCCCCGAAAGTGTAGGCAGAGCCCATAAATATAAACATAAAAGTACCTATTTCTTACATACCTAGTAGTTTTATTGGTTCGTAACGGTTTATTTCTAAAAACCCAACCAGGAAAACACGAAATGAATGAAAAATCTTGAACATTAATTCTCGAATGAAAAATCTCGGATGAAAAATCTCGAATAAAAATCACGAAATAAAAATCTCGAATGAAAAATCTCGACTCAAAAATCTCGAATGAAAAATGTCGACTGAAAAACCTCGAATGAAAAATATCGAACATTAAATCTCGAATAAAAAATCTCGAACGGAAAATCTCGAATGAAAAATATCGAATGTAAAACCCTGAATGAAAAATCTTGACTGATCATCTCGAATAAAAACGTCGAATAATATATCTCGAATGAAAAATCTCGAATAAAAAACATGAATGAAAAATCTTGACTAAAAAAAAGTTAAACGAAAAATCTATGCTCACAAAAAAACGGTAGTTATATGAAATCACAATTACACTTCATAAAAGGTAAATTAAGTACCTAGTTAGGTATCAAAACACAATCTTCACGACCTCTGTGGCGCGGCGGTCGAACGTTCGCCTGCGACGCCGGAGGTTGCGGGTTCGATTTCCGCCTTGGAACAAATATTTGTGTGATCTGCAGATATTTGTTCAGGGTGTTCTGGGTATTTTCTATGTATAATAAAAAATATCTATCTATTTTATATATTGTATTAAGTATATTAGTTATCCCATAATACCCATAACACAAGCTCTGCTTAGCTTGGGGCTAGATAATGTTGTGTAAACTGTCCAGCATTATTTATTATTATTATTTATTTATTTAATCACCAAAGTAATTATTTCACACATACTTCGTAGTATTTTCGCCCGCAGTAACTCATTCATCTGTGGTAATATCACTTTAGCCAAAACCGCTGGACTTAGAGACTTGAAACTTGCAGGGTGTATTATTTTTAGGGCAAGATTTTGCATTCGAGATTTTTCATATACGTACTTATTCTTATAGTAGATAACATAACATAGCACCTAACAGTCACATACATAGACACAAGACATCCCTTTGTTGTGTGTATCAGAAACTACGAGTACCATGGTACCATAACACCTAGACCCGGAACAAATATTTGCAGATCATACGAACATTTTTCCCGCAGCGGGAATCAAACCCGCAACCTTTCGCATCTCAGCCGGCTACTCGCCCGACGCGCTACAGCTACAGAGGTCGTCAAAGATAAGAAACAAACAAGCGTCCTCGCGCAAACAAGATATCTAAACGAAAACGATCAATATTTACATTGTTTTGTTCAAGGAACACAAAACACAACTAAAAAACTACGATGAGTACACTAACTGCTATCGTGTCTTATTGTGCCCGAACCAGTCGGTGGCACTCACAGGAGCGGAGCAAAAAAGTGACGCGGGTACCCCGTGCGAACGCTTAGGCCGGACTGAGGTCCGCGGCCGAACCGCCCCGTGGCAGCTCGTTTCACAGTTTTTATTTTATTGTTTCAAAATGATAATTATTTTTGAAAATGTAAACATATCATATGTAAAGTCTGTAAATTGTCTATAATATTGTGAAAGAATCATTAAAATAGCTACAGGCGTTTGGAAGGAGTAGGAATTCTTGCGTAAATTATAGGGAACAATGTTTTATTTTTTCCTGTCAAAAGCAACACCAATTTAAATAATCTAAACATATAGTTCTATTCTTGACAATATTATACTTATTAACTGATTTTTTTAAAATTATTTGGGCCATTATTGTAGGAGGAGTAGGCTTTCGACATAGGTCAATTTTGAGTTTCGGCAAAACTAATCGTCTTAAAAGAAAGAAGAAAGTAAGATCCGAGGGTGACATAATCTAGTAATTAAACCCTCAAGCTCTCGCATGTGGCGCGAGAGTTTAGCTACGATACCCCAAAACACATTTTTACAGTGTTTTTTTATGTTTAGGGTCATCGTAGCTAAACTTGTGATATTTATGAGATACTATCAATTAAAACATGTGGCTTAAGTCTTCCTAGTTCTCGCGAAATCAACTTTCGCTATCTGAAGTAGTAATCATGAGCTGTAACGGGCAAAAAAACACGAAAAAATTTGAATTTCGCGCCTCGAGCGTGAGCATTACCTTAAATAAATAGAGATTAAAAAAAACAAAATTACACGTACAAACAAACGTATGAATATTGATAAAATAATGAATGTAATGTGTTAACTACCTATTAATAAGTCATCGACAAGCGTACCTACTTTTAGCTAGGACATTAACCTATGACAGATTTGCAGGTGTTTTATAATTGTTTTGCAATAATATGCATAAAGTATTTACATACCATACAAAGCCATGTAAATAAGCTGTTCCAGTACATAAAGAAAAAAAAATATTGATTAATATGACCACCATGTATAAATAAGGTCAGCTGACCTTTATAATCTATTATTCTTGTAGAGATAGAGAATGGAATTCTTTGAATTTGTTATTGTTTATACTTAGTTCTTATTAATACCGTTTTTGCCACTTTGATAATAAATCATGATAAAAATAATGACTTCATAAAATAAATCCGATTTTGTTACTTTGTGTCGCATCTTTTGTGTGGGATCTCTGAATAAATAACTAATTTAAATATAATTTAGGATCCAAAAACTTGCGAAACTAAATCGAATTAATAAGCAGCGGGCGCGGGATAGCAAACCATTCAATAATCTGTAATGACTGACACAGATTAGCAAATAGTGAATTGTTTCTTTTTTATTAAAATTGTTTTTTCCCGTAGATGAGAATCTAGATTAAATTTTCGCCCCCAAAAACCCCTATATAGCAAATTTCATCGAAATCGTAAGAGCCGTTTTCGAGATCTAAATATATAAATACTGACACAGAGCTTCAATCGGTTTTTTTATATAATAAAAATTAAACACAAAAAGTGGTCATCCATCCAAAAACTGACCTCGCAGATTATTGCTTAACCTAATTTTGAAAAAACGCGTTTTCCTCGGAAATACCCTTTTTTCCAGAGATGAGACCTAGCTAGATCAATTTTTCGCCCGGAAAACGTACAGAGATGAGACCTAGCTAGATCGATTTTTCGCCCCCAAAAACTCCCATAAAGCAAATTTTAACGAAATCGTTACAGCCGTTTTCGAGAACGTGAGAGAGATAACAAATAATAGTAATAGTAGCATGTTGGTATGTTTTCAATTCTTTGCAACTGGATAAAATTACTTTGTTATGAAATCAGAACAAAGGTATGTTAGTTGAGGTTCGAATAGTAATAATGATTTGCCTGATGAATGATAGAATCCAAAACATTAGCCTAGTAATTAAGCTCCAAACAATCCCACTAATATAATAAACGTCAAAGTTTGGAAGTCTGGATGTTTGTTGCTCAATGTGTGTTAATGTAATTGTATCAGTTGCATAAATTAAGCTTAGGCCATAGTCTGAGTTTTAGCAAGCACTTGACACGGACGTGTGGGCTAGCGTTTGGTTTTTGTCACGGAATTTGTGTAGAAATTGAAGTTCAGTGTACGCTCGGCGCGCGTTAGGGTGTCTCCGTACAAAATCCGTGTTATACTATAGCAAATTTCCATGTCAATTGATTGTTCAAAATAAGACTATGAGCCCATAGTCCTAGATTTGTAGCAACCATTGTGACAATGACGACTACGACGACCAACGACGACGATTAATGACGAGTAGTATACAACGCTCTTTTTTCGGCAATTTTTAGTTCCAATGCTGACGGTACTCGATCCTAACATTTGACGTGAACACAATAAGAACGGACCGCGTCACGATCGAGACTGAACTTACGCATACTAATAAATTTCATTCATTTCATTTCATTTATTCACAAACAATTAAAAATCGTGTCGGAAATTAGGAACAATTTAAATAAATAACAAAATTACACAAGATCAAATTATGCATGTGCATGCACTATAACAATAAGAGCTAAAAGGACTCTGTTTTTTTTACTATGGTTGACCTCTGTTTGACCACCATCTTCGGCCACATCGTCACTTACCAATAGGTGACTATTGGTAAGTGACGATGTGGCCGAATATGAAGAACAAACATCTAGAAGGCACCTATTCACTTTAGCCTTGAAGAGACCCAAATTATAGTTTTCAGGAAAGACAGACGGCGGTAGGATATTCCGGTAATCCACTCCTTAGCAGTTCGCATTAGTTAGAAGATCTATACGTATCAACTAATCTGTGCACGCGATCGATAGCAACGCGGCTAGTTACTTCGTAATACACGGACGATCATCGTAATCGCCATAAAGTCAAAGTCAAAGTCAAAAGTATTTTATTAATTGAAATCACAAGGATTATTTTGAATCGTCTTAAAAAATAAATTTACATTTACGCCTGTTCCAACGCAACCATAGTTACGATGGTTGCAGCAAAACTCGGACTTGGTACACTGAGGTTAGAGCTGGCTGACGATTGGTGAGGTCTTTGTTTAACTGCTCATTAGCGTAATGAGGTAAGTGTGACAGATACGTGAAATGAATTTTGCAGTAGATGTGTGGCATAAAGGAATCCGCACGTCAGGCCCCTTTGGATGTTGCTTTATTGCAGTCAAGAGTTTATGTGTTAAAAATAGAGAATACTGAAAAAGGCTTCTATTTATTGGACTAGAAAAATACACAAGTCGTTAACTTTTGACTTTTGACGACCTCTGTGGCGGGGCGGGCGAACGTTCGCCTGCGACGCCGGAGGTTGCGGGTTCGATTCCCGCCTCAGAACAAATATTTGTGCGATATGCAGATATTTGTTCAGGGTGTTCTGGGTATTTTCTATGTATAATAAAAAATATTTATCTATGTTATATATTGTATTAAGTATATCAGTTATCTAGTACCCATAACACAAGCTCTGCTTAGCTTGGGGCTAGATAATGTTGTGTAAACTGTCCAGCATTATTTGTTTATTTTGTTTAACTATTTTTCAACACACTTGCTCATAAAGTGGCTCTAATTTCACAGCAATTAGGCACATAATGACACCTGTAATCAAGCTGTGACTTTTTCATTGCTATTATTCACTAGTGAGTTATAGAAACAAATGAACATTTACACAGAGTGTGTATTTCTGTTTTATTATTATTATTTTCACTAGTGTGTTGAAAAACGTCGCATGATACACGTGTGTATTGATGATTACCGTCCTCGGCTCTCTTAGGACCCTCACCTGACGCCTCGAGTCTCAAAGAAGCCTCAGCGGTAATCACCAACATTACACACTAGTACCATAATGTAGTCCATTATAATATACTACGGCCAGACCAAGAACGATTCATACTCTTTTTAGTATTTTTTTAAAATAGTCTTTGGTTTCGCGCTCTGCATGGTATGCGCGATTGAATCGTGTCTTTTCTTGTGCTTATTCATTTGACGTCTTTTATTTTTGTTTTTCATGTTCTTTGTTGGTCAAGTAACAGTTTTATTGCATGAGTGTAGATAAAGTAGTGTATTAAACTGCACATAACTAAGTAAAACACTCGGGCAAATATTATAGAAATACCTATATTAATAAAATAATTCATAATACCTAGGTAAATGTAGCTTTTTAGGATATCATAGGACATAGGTCATAGGACGTGTCCTATGAGGTAATGCACTGTTCATAGGTAGAGGTTACCGCTTAACATCAGGTGGGCCATCTGCTTGTTACGACATTCATTAGTATAAAAAAAAAAAAAAAAAAAAACTAAATAAAATGAAATGAAAAACATTTAATAATTACACACAACACTTAATATTTGATAATTTATTTGTTTATTAATTTATTTAGAACTCCTTTGGCTATTTTTTATAATTTGTTCTGGGTCGTTCAATCAGGGTTCGAAATATAAATCTATTTGTCACACCTTGAGAGCCAAAACCATGATGTTGTTGGACTAGCTTCAGCCAAACAGCAAACACGCACTATTGGCCCTCTCTGCAGGCCGGCAATCTTTGCTCGAGTAGCTGAATTTAAGGGAAACTACCAGTACCTACTAGTATAAGTAGCAGTAGTTCGTGTCACCGGGTCTTTCTTTAGATACCAGCTTGAAGTATCTAGTCCTGAAAGGGCCTAAATACCTAATTGTGAAAGAACCACTGTGGTGAAAGCATTAAGTGCGCATCGTAGAGCCTCGTTTCATGCACAATCCACATTCTATGAAACTGAAAAAAATGTGGCATTTGCATGTCCTATATAAGTCCAGTATACTTTGATAGATTGCTTGGCACTGTGGTGATTTGGTGTGATCAATTCCCTTTGTCCTAAAATAGGACCAACCCATATTTTTCAAATAGAGTTCTCTGAAATACTTTACTGTTTTGAAGCTGAATATTATGCTGCATGAACTTTAAGGTCTGTGGTGAGGCCGTGGCTAGGGGGCAACCGATGCGGGCACCCTTTGTTCCCCCTTCAATTAAATAGATTAGTTGAGACAGTTCAGCCTAGATAGAACTTTGAAATTGACGAACAAAAAGTTTTCGGTGTTATTAACGAAGATTGATTAAAAATATATTTTTCAAAACAAGCTGTCATGGAAATATTGGTGGTACCTTCGACCAAAGTACTTTGGTCGAAGGGTGGTACTATAAGATTGAAATATATATATATAATACCTATAATGTATTGTTTTCAGAAGGAACCAAAGGATTTTGTGAAAGAACATGGGCATATTACATTGTTTGACCCAACTTTTTGTCTAACGTAACGTACAGTTGAGATACTTTTTTTTTATGAATCTAGTAGGCAAACTGATGCACACTCATTTGTTTGAATAGCACAATAACTTTATGTATTAGTTTGTAATGTATTTGGGTGTTAAATTCGACAGTGTATTAGGTATAATTATAATGTTTTATTTATGTATGCGGATTATGTTTAACGTCCGGTTTTATTTTGTCTGTAATTCGTATTCAGTTCCCACGATACAGGCCGCGAGCCTAGTGTGGGGCTATAGCTATAACTCAGAAAATGCCTTAATCTAAATCTAAATTGTTTAATATCTTTTTCTCGGTGTTTTATGTATTAGTTGTGTTTTTGTAAAATAAAATAAATAAACTAGCTACGGCCCACCTGATGTAAAGTGGTCACCGTCGCTTATATAGGCACCGGCAACACCGGGGGTATTGTCGATGCGCTGCCTACCCTGAAGGAATTTATGATTCGAAGATTCAGTGCCGACCACTTTGGCGCGGCTGGCGAAAGTTCGCCTGCGACGCAGGAGGTTGCAAATTCGATTCCTGCCTCGGAACAAATATTTGTACGATCTGCAGATATTTGTTCAGGATGTTCTGGGTATTTTCTATGTATAATAAAAAAATATCGAACTATGTTTATCAGTTATCTAGTACCCATAACACAAGCTCTGCTTAGCTTGGCGCTAGATAATGTTGTGTGAACTGTCCAGCATTATTTAATTATTTTATGTTTAGTGCGCCCCTTAGTGGCTCCAATTCTTGCACAAAACTTCTACTGAAAGTGTTACAGTGATGTTTTTTCCTACAGTTAAACAAAAAATATATAATGATAGGCGTTCAGCTGTACGTTTGTTGCTCAACCCGTATAATTGTTTCACACTATTCCAGCTCTCAAAGCGGATAGCAAGCGTAAAATCTTCTGTGAGCTGCGAAAACAATCGTTTTAAATTCTTTGTTTCTTTTCATACTAGAAGGAGAATGACGATAGTATGAATTTTTATTACTTTGTTCTGTATTTAATTGTTTTTGTGTGTGAAGAAATTTACTTTTATATATCTACATCTATCTTTTATGTATATAAAACAAAGTCGTTTTAGTTACACCACTTATAACTCAAGAACGGCTGAACCGATTTGGCTGAAAATTGGTGGGGAGCTTAGAACCAGGAGATTGACATAGGGGGGAGGGGTAGGAGGAGGGGGGGCTTCACCGGAGGCTACACGTGTGAAGCCGGGGCGAGTCGCTAGTTTATTATAATGTGAAGTTTTTTGCAGACATGGTTTTCTTGAAATGTAACAATTTTGGTTGCAAAAGTCTGTGGACGGAGACGGTGTATGTTCGTTTATCATGGCAATCCATGAGGAGGGCTATGTCCAGTAGTGGACTTCTACTGCTGATGATGATGATGATGATCGAAAAACATGATGTTCGTTTGCGACACATAACAAATGACTGGACGTTAATCTTATGCAGATTGATCTAAATATAATAATTGATTTTGACTTAAAAATTCCCACCCAAAAATTATATTTTTGGTGCACTAAAGATTGCTTTTAGAGTTGAGATTGCTTTTTAACCCCCGACGCAAAAACGACGGGGTGTTATATGTTTGACGTGTCTAGGTGTTTGTGTGTGTGTGTGTGTGTCTGTCTGTTTGTGTGACTTTGTGTGTCTGTGTGTGTGTGTATGTGTATGTGTGTGTGTGTGTGTGTGTGTGTGTGTGTGTGTGTGTGTGTGCCTGTGGCATCGTAATTCCCGAACGGATGAACCGATTTCGTTTTTTTTTTTTTGTTTGAAATGTGAATTTGTCAGGAGTGTTCTTAGCTATGTTTGATCAAAATCGGTTCGGCCATTTCATTGCGGTGGGGGTTTTTTAAATTTTTACACAGGTACATGTACAGGCACGAGCCTATATCTGGTAGCATACGACGAAATACTTGTCATGAATGGTCATTTCAACATTATGAGTTACGCAACTTGCTTCCTGCCTCCTCCAGCTCTATTAACTTCTCGTTGGTCCTCAGCGATGCGTTGTGGTTATCAGGTACAGTGATCGCGGCAGACGGTAGCTGGATCCGATCTGGACATTCTTAGCATCTTGTTTTTTTTTTATTTTCTGGTTTCTTAGCTTAGTTACCAGTACCAAAAAAAGCAGAGCTGCTGGGCGCCATGTTTTGTGCATTTTTACCATATTGTGGGGGAGGGGGTTCGTTTGCCATAATCACCTTGCTTGGCAGGCGGATTTGTGATCACAGTATTGGTGAGTACTCAGGTGGAGGTGAGCTTTTACGACATCAACGGGAGGAGAGGGCCACTGAACGACGCTACTGAAACACCACGGCTACTGAAGCTACCAACTTCCAGAAAATTTTTTTTTAGGGATTTCACAGGGATTTTTTAGGAAAAAGTTCGTCCGTGGATGTACTACCACCATGCCTTTTTCTGCCGCAAAGCAATAGTGCTCGCATTGCTGTGTTCCGGTGTGAATGGTATGGGAGCCGGTGAAATTACCGGTATACAAAACGCCTGTGTGCGATTTTGTTTTCCGATCCCGCGACGAGCTCACATCTCCCCTTACATCAATCAGAACGGTTTATTGAACATGTCATCGCGCCGATATCTTCATTTTGCAACTTTGCTTTTTGGTATTGTTAAAAATCAGCAGCCTTTGTATCTATACGATAAGCTCGACTTTTCAAATCGACATATACGTTATGCCACTCGCTTAATTTGTCCACACCACAGAACGACTGCCTTTCGTGGCAGCTTCCGGTATGCTGCCACGAAATGTTGGAACAATTTGCCGCCACCAATTAGAAATTCAAAATCTATTCACTCCTTTAAAAACACACTTAAGAAACATTTATTACATTCACAATTTTTACCATCCACAGGTAGTCGTTCTGGGCCTAAATTTAGTTTAGTTTAATACAGCATAAGTTTCACAATGGTCTCTCTTCTCTTTTGTTTGTTTTGTTATTTGTTTATTTTATATAATATAATAGTTATAGAATCATAGCCCTACCACGATTGCATTTAATAATATTTCATCTTTTCTTTTCTGTGTAAAACGTGTGTCGCAGTGCTGCCCAACACACTGGCGTCACGTAAAACCAGCGCTGCACAGCGTTTGCGCTGTCGCAGCATACGCTGAGTGACGACCATTTTTGCTAATTTAATTAATTGGATAATGTTTTAGTTGTAAGTTTTTGTGTCATTGGCAAAATAAATATATTTGTATTTGTATTTGTATTTGTATTTGTATTTGTAAATTACAAGCACATGAGACTTTTCATCTTTATGTCTCAGGGTGGCGGGCGCAGTGCAATGCCACATATGGCGCGATCTAGGTGGAAGTGACCTATGTGATAATGTACTTTTCATAGGCAGAGGGTACCGCTTAACATCAGGTGGGCCATCTGCTTGACCTGTCATACAAAGTTGTATAAAAAAAAACCTGAATTTACAAATTAAGTAAACATGGCATGTCTTTCTCCCACAGACTCCTGGGTCTGATGATGACCAGCACATAATTAATAGGCTCTGGGAAGTAACAGATGACTTAATTCTGTAATATTTTTTCTGATTTTTAACCCCCGACGCAAAAACGACGGGGTGTTATAAGTTTGACGTGTGTGCGTGTGTGTGTGTGTGTGTGTTTCTGTCTGTAGTATCGTAGCTTCCGAACGGATGAACCGTTTTTTTTTAAAAGTGAATTTTTCTGGAGTATTCTTAGCTATGTTTGATCAAAATCGGTTCAGCCGTTTCATTGCTTTGAGGGTTTTTTTTTATTTTTTACAAAATTAATTACTTGTTTCTATTATAATGGAATACTGAAAATAGTCAAATAGTCACATAAAGTGTAGTCATATAGTTTGTAAATTCTTTCCATGTTTTAAAACGACAGACATTTTGCTGTAGCTCGGGAGTCACATACCACATTACCCACATCATTTGGCTTTATGTCCCACCGCGCTCCTTAGATGCAATGCAAGCTCAGCCAAGCGGGAAATAATTTTCCTTGGAGCCCTTCCATAAATTTGAATTTAAAGCAAATCGAGTACGGTCTAGTTAGGTAAAAATAAGCTTTACGGATGGTGAAAAGGGACCTACCTACTTATATTTATATAAAACTAGAGTCCGCTCGCGGCTTTGCAAGCGTTTTACCAGGATAAATTGTAGCCTATAGCTCAAACCGGTTATAATCTATCTCAGTACCAAATTTTATCGAAACCGGTTCAGCCACAACAAACATTCAAACATCGAAGCATCGTACTTTTGTAATTTTTGATAATAGTGGGATTTTGAAAAACTTACAAACATTTCATTTCATTTCATTTCATTTTATTTCGCAAACAATGTAAAATTGTGTCGAAACAATGGCATTGGTGTAAGAACATTTAAACACACACACACACACAAAAGCACACACATATCTACATATCCATCAGGAACTACTCCACATCTTGTATTGTATTGCTTTTATTTGATTTATTTTATTGTACCTACTTATGTTTGTTTTTCATGTTTGTCATTTGAATTTTTTTCTTTTATTAATAATTATTATTGACATTATAATTTTATGAATGATAATAATTACCTAATACATATCTATGTGAACTTTCCAACACAATGTTTTTTTGTATTACTGGAAATAAATGAATTGACTTGAATTGATTGAATTGAAATTTATTTGCTGATGAACCATTTCAGAAGGGACCGGTGAAGAAAATATTTGTTAAGAAATCAACATATTTTAGAAGCAACAAGTGCACATATGACTGCTCACTGAATCCATTCACCACACTGCTTTGTCGTAAGACCCTTTTCAAGGATCGCGGTAATCACTAAGCTAAGGCTGAGGCCAAGAAAGAACCAGTAACAAGACGAAAGAACGTAAAGAAAAAGAGATGTGCCATTGTGACAAGTGACATTAAGTGGAAAATCTACAGGTATTAGTATCTTTGAACAGTATACAAATAGAGAATTAGAGCATTTCTTGAGCATAGACATATTCGTTGCATACCAATTAATGAGCAAATCTGTAGAAGAACCAAGATCAACGACATAGCTCTGTTTTTTTGTTTTTTTATACTACTTGAATGACGGAACACGTGGTAGGCCCACCTGATGTTAAGCGGTAACCTCTGCCTATGAACAGTGCTTTATCTCATTGGTCACGTCCACTTAGGACGCGCCCTATGTGGCATTGCACTGCGCCCGCCACCCTGAGACATAAAGATAAAAGTCACATGTGCCTGTAATTTTACCGGCTCCCTTACCCTTCAAACCGAAACATAGCAATGCGAGCACTACTGCTATGCGGCAGAAATAGGTATGGTAGTAGTACTTCCCCGGACGAACTCTTTCACAAAAAAGCTCTACTACTACTAAAATGATATAAGAAGCAAGTTAAGAAGCAGAATAATTGGGAAGAAAGGTTCTCGAGTGGCGACCACAAACCGGACGATGCAAAAGAAGAATGCCCCCCTTTTGATGCACCAAAGACATTATAAAGGTCACAGAAAGTAGGTGGATCGAAGTGGCTCAAGACCATACGTCGTGGCATTCTATGATAGAAGCCTATAGCCTATAGCAGTGGACTTCTGTAGGCTGATGATGATGATGATATACCAATAAATTAAAAAATCGCGAATGTTTATTAACAAGAAGACTAAACTACAGCACTCAAAAATAAATGGGTTGAGTGTATCCTAGCTGTAGATTCACGTCATTTTCTTGCATGCATCCGTTGTAAATCTAACCCAAAATGACAGACCTCTAAAACGTTAAAAGGAAACTTAATTGAAAAATGTAGGTAATTACACGGTTAGAGTGGAGACCACCTCTTGGTAAACGTTGTATAGGGCACAGGAAAAGTGGATAGGAAGAACTGAAAATTGGGGTAAACGGCGCGCATTGGGAAAGGTCTAAGTGGACTGATAGGCTGACGATGATGATTCATAGGCTAATTATAACAAATCTCCTTTTTGATGGGTAGGTACAGTAAATATTAATCAAATCTGATCATCATCATGATCAGCCCACATTAGTCCACTGCTGAACATATACCTCTTTCCATACGCGCCACTAAGCCCGATGTTCGGCTCTTCTTGTCCAATTTATGCCCGTCGCTTTTTCAAATCATAATTTCCTAGCAGGCTAATCTGATTAGTCTAGGATAACTATGTTAGAAACAAAAACGGCCCCAGAGCGCTTCCTTGCGTGCCTCCACACGCTACTTCACCGTGTTATCCTGTGACTAGATAAATCCGTAGGAGCGGACTAGTGCGGCTTTGCGACTCAACCACCGGTGCATGGTCTTGCATTAAATTAGTTTGACGATGCTAGTCGAGATTATACGACTTGAAATTGAAAAACCTTTCTAGTTTGGCTATTTTGTGTAAGAGCTTGTGAAGCAATGTGAACTTTGCAGTGTGATCGTATTAACAAAAGCAACACAAAAAGGAAGAGTGGAATACACTACCGCATTGTCTGTCTTTCCTGAAAACTATAATGTAGTTCTTTGTGCATCATCTTCGGCTACATCGTCAACTACAAACATGTGAGATCGTGGTCAAAAAATAATTGTTTGTTCCGCGGTTTACACCAGTGGTGGCGACAGGTAAAAATTTTATTTGATACTACTTAGAATGTCGGAACAAGCAGATGGCCTACCTGATGATGATCCCTCTGCCTATGAACAGTGCTTTATCACATAGTCACGTCCACCTAGGACATGCCCTCTGTGGCATTGCATTGCACCCGCCATTGAGACATAAATATGAAAAGTCTCATGTGCCTCTAATTTCACCGGCACCTATTCCCTTCAAACTGGAACATAGCAATGCGAGCACTACTGCTTTGCGGAGGTAGTACTTCCCTGGAATCATTTTCTACCATGGCCATGAAGTCGCTATAAATAAGGTTGCTACTCGTAAAACATCATCAAAATTATTTTAGACCTGCCCTTACATTTTATCACAGAACTTTAGTACTAAAAACAGAAAGTTCAAATGCACGGTACTCGTAAAACGACGACATTTAGAAATGCTAACATGCCTTTTCACGCCTCGTCAGCTTCATCAACACCTGCTTACTATATGGTGTATGTTTTTATTTCACTTTAAGTTAATTACTTGGGGGCGTAAATAAAACTCACTATCAGAAGTACCTTGACAACCCAAGTAACCAAATCAACCATTAGCATCTAAACAAGAAAGCCGGCTACATCTTGCCTATTTGTGCAGTAATATGTAATAAGTATGTAATAATCTTTTAAGAGTTTAATAATCACTTTTTCTGTCAATCTATACTATATTATAAAGCTGAAGAGTTTGTTTGTTTGTTTGTTTGTTTGAAAGCGCTAATCTCCGAAACTACTGGTTCGAATTGAATAATTCTTTTTGTGTTGGATAGTCCAGTTATCGAGGAAGGCTATAGGCTATATAACATCACGCTACGACCAACAGGAGCAAAGATATAGTGGTAAATGTGTAAAAAACGGGAGAAATTATAAGTAATAAAATATCGCGGGCGGGCTGTTTTTCACCGGGGGCTACCCGTGCGAAGCCGGGGCGAGCCGCTAGTAAGACAATAATTTGCAATGCTTACTTGTGCAAGGAAAATCATGGCTCTTTACGTCACTCAACTTCAAACATTTTTCCATAACTATTTGTTACTGACAACCATGGACTTACAGACCGTTCACCGTAAGTTGGCATCTGCCATGGCGTATTTACAGGTGCCATCTTACGGTGAATGAGCTATAGTAACCAAACTAGTAAGTCCATGCTGGCAACCAACTTCATTTCGCTCATAAAATATTGTCTATGATCAAACTAAATATAAACAGATACACCAACTTATCAGTAGAATAAAATAATAAAATGTATGTAGTTTTCTTTCATCTACATACATATCATACTATTTTCATAGTTTTTTTTTCTTCATCAAACATTCACATAAGTATACACATCTCTAGAAGAAGCTTTGCACTTGACTTGCTTAGCTATTTCTAATGATTGTACCATCCGCTCACCGAAATTAAAACAGGCAATGAACTGTAAAAACAATTCGATAGCGAACTTCAACTAGAGCGTGACAACAATTTCGTGCGACTAAAATTAAATTCTCATCAGCGACCCTTCAAACACCGCGTTTGTTATGAAATATTGGAACTAGGACAAAGCAGTAGGGTATGTGTGATACTTATATATTCCTTAATGTAATAGTTGGTGCAGAAATTCGGTGCGCAGCTTAGATGCAAAGCAAATTAACTCTTTGTCATTACGTCAAAAACATAGGGTAGGCAGAGCCCAAAGGAGATGGAGCTACGGCATCGCCGATGTAGCTGGTAAAGCATGGAGTAGAGCAGCTAGAGACAGGGAGATATGGAGGCAACTGGAGGAGGCTTTTATCGCTAACAGCGATCCTCTCACTGGAGAGACAAACCAAGATTAGATTATAACTTTTGAAACTATAATGGTTATATACATACTTTTCACTAGAAACGATTCAAGATTTGATTATTTACATTGTTTTATAAAATTTAGTTCGTATTAAAAGATATTGTGAGAGGAAAAATAAAGCTTATATTATATTATATTTTTGTCTTTACTTTAAATCCCTACATCCCTACAAATACATATATTAAATTGAAAATAATAATTATGATTGGGTGGCTTGGTGGCTGGGATATACATACCTACACACATAGACACATGCCTTTTTCCCCGAAAGGGTAGGCAGTGCCTCAATGGGCCGCTTTTCATAGTGGCACCATCGTGATATAGACGTGATATAGACAAATTTCAAGTAATAAAAATACTTTGACTTTGACTTTGACTTAGACGTGACAAGTGGTGGGCTTATCGCCGCCATTGCTTCCAACAACTGACTCGGCTAACGCTTTCTTCCAGTAATAACATATTACATTATAAGCTAGCAGCCAGAACAAATCTTATACCAACGAATCTTATCAACAAGTCCGGGTAATCCCTTAGTTGGCTTTTACAACATCCACGGGAGGAGACGGAGGGATCTATTCTTAGGTCGGACACAACAATTTTCATAAAATGTTGTACACAGAACAAACTTGTAATAAAACAAGGAATAGTTTTCATCCTGAAATTCAGTTTCCTCGAGAGAATAACGTAGTGGAAACTGCAGACGACCAATAGTAAGAAATAAATAAAATCGATGGTCCTAATAATTGAATAGTAACGGCAACTTAGATTGCATGCTGCCAGAAAAAGCTTTGTTCTTTTTATACTAGAACACTAACATAATGCGCCCTTAGGAGAATAACGCGGGTAAAACCGAGGGCGACCGCTAGTATGAAAAAACTTTGTTCTCTTATAGCAGAACACCAACATAATGCGACCTTAGAAGGATAACGCGGGTAAAACCGAGGGCGACCGCTAGTATGGAAACAAAATTGCTATCAATTCTACAGGAATGTTGAACATCAGTCGTAACAAAATCCTCTGAAATATTGTGTAAGCGATAAGGAAGCAATTTTAATTAAGCAATTAACGTAAGAATGTCTAAATCGCATGTATTTGTGTCGTTTCAGTTTCAGGCTGCGTTTATAAAAATAGTTACACCATTGCTATAAACTACAGACCTTAGAATTATAATCTGAAAAGTAAGGAAATAAGACTCATTATTCAACTACGTATGTAAAATTAAAAGCGCGATATGATAGCGGTCGGCTAATAATGTTTCCTTTTTGGGCACTAAAACAAGCGTCAACTAATCCTCTGTTTTTCATGAAAAAGCATTCCACACCTGGGATCCTTCGTGATGTAATGCAATAAAGGCGCTAGTGTTACAAGATTTCCTTTACCTTAAAAATGAACCTTAGATTTATACTAATAAGAGTCAAATGTAACAGTGGGTCGAGTATTAGTAGCATGTGTTGAAACAAATAGGGTTAATAGTGCGAGAGGCTGAATACGGATAGGTAGGCACTAATATAAAAATAGTAGCACGCAAATGCGTGATAAGGCGTAGTAGGTAAGAATTCGATGGGAAAATAAACCACAGTTATATAATATTAGAGCAACTAATTTGGTAATTATAGTGAACCACAATAAGTAACACGTAACAGCATCGGGCCTATACTAAATTAATATCATACTTATTTCTGCCGCCAAGCAGTAGTACTTAAATTGCTGTGTTCTGGTTTGAAGGGTATTGCCGGTGAAATTACAGGCACATGAGACTTTCATCTTTATATGTCTCAGGGTGGCGGGCGCAGTGCAATGCCACATAAGGGTGCGTCCTAGGTGTATGTTCATAGGCAGAGGGTACCGCTTAACATCACGTGGGCCATCGGATTGACCCAACATTCCAAGTAGCATAAAAAAAACCGATTATGCGATAGCATGCGTTCTCATCCTGACGCCATGGTCCATATTTATGGGATGAAAACCACACCGTGCTGATACATGCAAGTGTAAGGGAAAAAAATAAAAAATAAAAAACTATAGAAAAAACTTATACATACCACTAATGACTAACTTAACCAACTTACTAACTAAACACTGCTTAGCTGCCTCTAAAGTGCCTATTTAAAATAAATAAAAGTCACTTCGGTAAGTATGCAACAAATCAACAACACATCAAAAAGAAAATGGAGAGACAGAATTTCGAAAGGAGAAGTAACCGACCACTCAACTGTGACATACATAGTCAAGATCCCACAGTAGGCTGTCCTATGTTGTGGATCTACGAGTATCATGGTACCACAACACCCAGACTCGGAACATATTATATTTGCAGATAATACAAACATTTATCGACATTTGTCGACCTCTGTGGTGCAGCGGGCGAAGGTTAGCCTGCGACGCAGGAGGTTGTAGGTTCGATTCCCGCCTCGGAACAAATATGTGTGCGTTCGCAGATATTTGTTCAGGGTGTTCTGGTATTTTCTATGTATAATAAAAATATCTATGTAATATATAGTATTAAGTATATCAGTTATCTAGTACCCATAACACAAGCTCTGCCTTACCTTGGGGCTAGATAATGTTGTGTGAACTTTGTCCAGCATTATTTATTTATTATTTTTTATTTATCCTGCAGCGGGAATCGTACCCGTTACCACTTTTCAGCCGGCTACTGCCCTCCGCGCCCCAGAAGAGACGTAGAAAATAAAGTCAAGTCAAACACATAGAGAAACACGGAACCTGCAATGTTCTAAGGTCAAACAGAATACTCATATCTATAAAACACATTCAATCTATATTATCCACACACGCCAGACAAACTACCTAATTGCGCATATTCTGCTATCCTAACCCATAGGAAGTGGTATAACGAACGTACAAAGAAAATTTATTCTGTAGATAACAAGAACACTTTTTTTATCAAAATCAAAGCGTTGTTCAGCTCCTTTGATGTGCCACAGTTCTTTTCGACTTAGAATCGAATTCTGGGCACGTACACTTATAATCATGTTCAAGTCTTCTCCAATGTTTGATAAAGTCTCGTGTGTTCGAAAAATGGCTTGCAATCTGCTGGCGTGGAAAATAAAAGTTATAGCTTGTGTGAATTTTTGATTATCTTCGCCCCTCTTGTTTGCTAATGTGGCATTGTTTTTCGCCCGAATTTGGGTTACGTGCTCTAGAATATGAAAAGGATACACATTGGTGTCGTTGTTTTTCGAATTGGATATCAATTTTGCTCAGCCAATGTCGGCTCTGCAAAAGTGTTTATTGTAGACCTTCGGTACCTAGAGTTAATTTTAAATCATGAAGCTATATTACTTCCTACGCATTTTCGTCATCAACTATTAGCCTGCAGAAGTCCACTACTGTACATAAGCTTCCCTTGTAGAATTCCACGAGGAACAGTCTCGAGCCGCCTCCATCCACTGCCTTCTTGTGACCTCTATAATGTCTTTGGTTTATCGAAAGGGGAAATTTCTCTTTTGCGATGTCCGGTTTGTGGTCTGGTCTCTCTATTTCTTCCTCGACAGTTATCAGTTTTACAATATATTGTCTGCAAATTGCCATTTCTACTTGTGATTCGAAGAGCTATGTCGGTGATCTTGGTACTTCTACGGATCTCTTTACCGTCATCTACGCATGTTATTGGGCTGGTATCCAAAGCCTATATATGAGGTAGCATCATCAATTCCACCCCCATGATAATGCAATTGGAGATTTGCCGTTATCACCACCATAAAAAAAACAAAGCAATGGGGTGCTAAAAACTCCGTTGAATTCGACTGACATCCCCTGGAAAGGTAGCATGGTGACCCTAAAAATATATGTGAATACCACTATAGAAAGAATCAGTGTGGTTATCAGCGGTTAATTCTGTTTTTTTTATTATGTACTAAGTGTCCGCTTTGCTTATTTTTAAGCAGGGTCATAGTAGCCTATAGCTCTATCCAGGTCCTTATCTATCTACCTATGTACCAAATTTCATATAAATCGGTTCAGCCGTTTCTGTGTTTTTGAGTAACAAACATACAAACATCCAAACATATGTAACTTTGCCATTTATGATATAAGTGGGATACTATTGACCACTCTGTCAACAGTTCGGGAAACTACCCATATTTTCTTGTCATTGATACCACCGCAGAGCCTCAATACGAAGGTCTATAATCAGTGCTCACATACGGCGCAGAAACGTGTACGCTAATTGCCCTAAAAATAAAATGCCCAAAAGCTCAAAGACACGCAGCGAGCTATGGAGAGAACTATGCTCGGGGTGCTACATGATATAATCTGAAATGAAGAAATCTGTAGAAGAACCAAAATCACCGAAACAGTTATCAGAATTAGCAAGTTTAGTGACAATGTGCAGGACATGTAGGTTGCAGAACTGTCAATCGTTGGCGAATAAAGATCCTCGAGTGGAAACCACAAACCAGGTGACATAGTATAGGAAGGCCGATCGATGGACCCAACCTATTATAGAGATTGTAGGAAGTCAGTGAATGGAAGCGGATCAAGGCTGTAGGTCTTGGCTTTCTACGGGGGAGATCTACGACCAGCAGTGGACCCTTATAGGCTGATAATGATGATTGAATTTTGTATATAGTGGTAGAAGGTCTTAATTCGTCTGAAAGAGCTCCTGTCATGCACTTTACTTACTGAATTACAAACAACTACTGAATTGTCCATCACCATCTATATAAATAAAACAATGTCGTGTTAGTTACACCACTTATAACTCAAGAACGGCTGAACCGATTTGTTTGAAAATTAGTGGGAAGGTAGCTTAGAACCAGGAGAAGCACATAGGGGAGGGGGTTCACCGGGGGCTACCCGTGCGAAGTCGGGGCGAGTCGCTAGTGTAAAAATAAAGAACAAAATCCACCACAACATGTTTTAAGGAACTAAAGCCCAATACAAAACATGCCTGCACTCTAGCTTAAAGTGAGTAAAAAGCGAGTATTTATTCTGGCAAACGGTCAGCAGTTAGAGCTAAGCTTCCGATTGGCCGGGATTTAGTCGAAAATTGCCCAAATGAAAGCTCAATGAACGTGTCACGGCGACTGGCTGGGCACATTTGTCCACGTCTCCGAATTGTCCGCATTGCCGCAGTGTAGTGATGTCAGTAGTCGATAGAGTAGTTAGCTGTCGGTGATAGGTATTCTTGATTGTCGTCACTATTTTGGTGGATTGCTACTTTGGAAGTTTGGCACTATTTTAGAAGTATTCTTAAACTTTGGATCATTAGCATCTCACGGAGAGTAGCACTGCGAATTTCCTATATCCTTGAATTATCCGCATTGCCGTGTACGAGTAGTGATGTCAGGTGTCGATTAAATTTGTGAATAAAACAATTAATAATGTAATTCCATAAAACCATTTTCTGTTATGTCTGTTAAAAAGCTTGATAAAGTGTATAGCTGCAACAGTAAGAGATGTGAGTAGATGTTTCTTGATGCACGACTGAGATAATTTTAATGACAAGTTAATTTTATAACAACTTAAATACCTCCGACTATTTTCAGCTAAGAACACTCTCGACCAGGTCACCAAAAAAACTAAATCAAAATCGGATCATCTGTTTAGGAGGTATGATGCACACACGCACACATATACATACCTACTACAAACTCATAATATTCTTCTTTTTTTCGTGGGTTAAAAATAAGCGTAGCAATGTCTTGCTTAAAATGCTATTCTATTATTAATAACATGAGATCACAGAAAAAAGGGAAATAAGCCTGCGGTGAGAGACATCTGGCTTCTGAGTAAGAAATAATATTACCTCTAATGTGCATCAAGTTTACCTGTAAAGACATGTCCGCTGCGCCATGTTTTGAACAAACATTGGTCTTGAACATTGTTTGTTCAAAACATTTCCCGTCCGCTGCGACTGAAGCAATGTTCAGTAAACACACTTCTAAACGTCTTCCTGCGATAAAATCTATATAAAAAAAAGCAGCCAAGTGCGAGTTGGACTCGCCCATGAAGGGTTCCGTAGCAGCAAGTAACATAATATAAAAGTTCTTGGATGGATTACGATTAATGACGTATTAAATAAAAACTACTTACTAGATCTCGTTCAAACCAATTTTGAGAGAAAGTTTACATGGTAATATACATTTTTGAGTTTCTGTTCTAAGTATGGGGAACCCCAAAAATAATTGTTTTTTTTTTCAATTTTTGTGTAAAAATCTTAATGCGGTTCACAGAATACAGCTGCTTACCAAGTTTCAACAGTATAGCTCTTATAGTTTCGGAAAAAAAAGGCTGTGACATACAAGGACAGACAGACAGACAGACAGACAGACAGACAGACATGATGAATCCATAAGGGTTCCTTGTCTTTGAATACGGAACCCTAAAAAAGCCGCTCTAAGTGGTATATCGATAGACTAGACTTCACTAGACCATCACTGGCCCTAGGGGTCGGACGTCGGTCGGGTCATCAGAGGGAACGACCCGGACAACCCGTGTCTATGACACTGCGCTGTCATTTGCCGACTCACATAAAAATTAAGGTGTTGACTTAGGATTCTGTGCAAAATTAAGTGTGTAAGCATCTTTCATTTAGTTTTATAATTCAAAGGGCGTGAGTAGATTCTGGGGGTACATGCACGTTTTTATCCGGAGACGCATGCCGCAATTAATTTCTTAAAGTTACTTTTTACATGATGTTCCCCAGACATACCATTTAATAGTGAACAGTTGGCTTGTGACTGTGTTGAGCTGGTCTCCCCAATTTCCAACCAACACACGGTTTGTTGGCGTAAATGGCGTGTAATGGACACCTTTGTAAAAAACGCATACTTAGGTAAACCTATAAATATTTTGATATCCTGGGCGATATTTTGGGTTATATTTTTATTTGATTTTATGCCATGCTGTCTTTTCGTGCCCGTCCGAATCCCGTGGTTCAGCCCAAGAATAGACCCCTCCAACCTCTCCCGTGGATGTCGTAAAAGCCGACTAAGGACTTTTTAAGGAATTACCCGGACTTGTTTGTAAGATTCGTTGGTATAAGATTTGTCCTGGCTCTTATTTTAAGGAATGTGTTGATACGGGAAGAAAGCGTTAGCAGAGTCAGTCGTGGGAATCAATGGTGGCGAGGAGCTCACCAGTTGACATCTATTTCCCACAATGGTGCAACCCACGGTGAAAAGACGCACATTTGAAGATCTGCCTACCCTTTCGGGGAAAAAGGCGTGTGTCTATGTACTCGTATGTATGTATGATTTTATATAATCAAGAAAATTTTAGAAATTAACAGATTGTCTCAGAAAATGGTCCAAAGAATATTAGAATAGGTGCCTATTCATCTACGCAGTCACGTTTTGTAATTTGTAGAATGTAAGTTATTCATTATCCATTGTTCAATATCATAGTAGTATTTTAGTAGTAGTAGAGCTTTCTTGTGAAAGAGTTCGTCCGGGGAAGTACTACCACCATACCTATTTCTGCCGCAAAGCAGTAGTGCTCGCATTGCTGTGTTCCGGTTTGAAGGGTAAGGGTGCCGGTGAAATTACAGGCACATGAGACTTTTCATCTATGTCTCAGGGTGGCGGGCGCAGTGCAATGCCACATAGGGTGCGTCCTAGGTGGACGTGACCTATGAGGTAATGCACTGTTCATAGGCAGAGGTTACCGCTTAACATCAGGTGGGCCTCTTGCTTGTCCCGTCATCAAAGTAGTATAAAAAAAAAAAAAAAAAAACATTATCCAGGAATTTACTTCAAGACCTTTAGAACAAAATTCTGTCGTTTCACCTAGAACAGCAAATACTTATTTCACAAAAATTACAATAACGCCATAAAATTCATACTTACCGGCGCCATTTTCATTTACCCCTGCACCTTTACCTGGATTTCTCATGAGTGTCTATTAAATTAAATGTGGTACTTTGGTAAAGTGACTTCTTATGACGTAACGGGGAGTCTCTTTGATCCCACCTCTAGAGGTGGAATGAACGTGATATCATATAACGCAGCTAGGTTTATGAAGTTTCTAGTGAATTCTTTTTCGTAGGTTTATTAATTAAGGTAATAATTAATTGTGACTTCATAGGATTCTGTCTGAAAAGTTTTATCTTAATAGACAGCTTCAGATCCAATTAAAATCTAAAAGACCTAAGTGTTCTAGTTTTCCAAGAAGTGAAGACCGCCAATAATGGCCGTAATACAGTGTAGATGACAATTATTTCTCAGACGTAGGGTCTAAAATCACGGCCATATTGCCACTATTAAGTAATTAAGACGGTTACCATGAGGTTTACGGAAACGTAGAAGATATACGAACCAAGTCGTATTTTAATAAAATATATGAAAATACATTTTTATGGGTAGGGAAGATAAATAAAATCTCGTATAAATGAGTTTTATCCGAAATTGAAATGTTGGAACCCTTTCAGGAAAATAAAATCAAATCCAGACTTTGATCTTCAACATAACCATACAACAGAAGCTAATAAACCACGTAGAGTGCGTCCACAGTACATTGGTAAGCATCAGTAACACAACAAATTCCAATTTTATATGTAAGGCTTTGCAACTACCTAAGATTATGTATGAAAGTAAAGTAAACGGCACATCAATCAAATAAAACATCTCTGTATAGCAAGAGTGTAGTTTGTATGGCTGTGCGTGTTTATAATCATCTTCCTAAATCTGTACTAGATGCTCCCAGTCTTAATGTTTTCAAGGGAAGACTGAAAAAGATGCTAACAGGAAAAGCTTACTATAGTACACAAGAATTCCTTGGTGATAAAAATGTTAATGACTAGGAATAGGTGACTAAATAGGACTACTTATGTGATTTTTAATTTTTAATCTAGAGTTATTTTTCCTGATTTATGTATATTTTGCATGCGTTAAACGCCGATTATGGCTGAACATTTAATTGTAGCACTAACCACCAGTTACTAACCCATATATCACAATAAATTAATTTGAATTTGAATTTGAATGATCTTATAGATCTTTATGTTGCGTCACGTGGGATATTTTTTTCATACCACCTGCTTAACAATATCCAATTACATATCATATAATGCAACCTCAACGTAAAGTAAAGCATTATCTCTTAAGGGATATAAAGTTTTATTTTATTTTATTTTATTTATTTTGGTAAACCAACAGCGATTTATACAATATTATTTATGTTTAACATTAACAAAATTATGGCCAAAAAAGGTCTACACAGCTTAAAATTAACAAAAGATTCTACTTAGTACGATATATCAAACAAAACTTACTAGTTGCTACAAACAGATTGATCACGATGATAAAAGTGTGCGGGTGCATGAGTATGTATGTTTATGTGTGTATGAATCTATGTGTACGTTAGTGGGTGTGAAAGTTGCATGAAACTCCCTAGGAAATAAAGTGATTTGATTTTGGAACGTCAAAAAATTACCATATGGCATTGTAAAGAGGTTTGATAATTGAAAATCGACCTGGCCACCATAACCAGAACTCATTAAAAAAAAGAAAAAGGTGCATTTACAAAGGATGTGAAACAAAAACGGTGTTTGGTGCTGTGATTTTCAGTGAATTTTTATTGTATTGCAGAAGGTGTGAAAAGTAGAGTATATGCTCCTCTAGAATATAGTCTGCCTTTGTCTTGAGCAGCTTGAACCCCTCGACTCAGGACTCTACATAAAGGATTCAATATGCCGCCCACGACGTAAAACACTGCTTTATTCCCTTAGAGCATGTCTACTGTTTACAGCAGCTGTTACAGCCTTGCTTGCTTACTGATATTATGCAGGTGGAATCCAATTATTTGTCATGTTTGAAATATGGATAATAATTGAGTCAAACATAGGTTGAGCACCTTGGATTTCGTTATGAGTCTAGGCCAGAGTCTAGGTCTAGGCCATATCTATATTCACCTTCCCAGTGACTTTCTGTAAATTGAATGTGGGTTTATTTATGAGGCTTCGATTTGGCGCTGACTTCAAAATATTTATGGGTTAATGAGTTTTGTCTTCTGTAATTTTTTGTTAAAAACTCTTATTTTTCTTACTTTTGTGCGTGTAAATAGTCAGGGTTTGTTCGAAGATGAACCACTGCATAATAAATGGGCTATGACACATGTAGCGAGACTATAAACCCGCGTCCTAGATGCCGAGCAAAAAAGCTTTCAGCCGTATGTTAGTACGAGAAATATGCACAAAGCGGTTGAAGGTCCAATTGACCCAAATGGACACACAAAATAGTTGAAAGGAAGGCCCGGACGAGGTCATTATTCGCTCTGTAGCCCGGCTAAAGTGTCAGGATTCTGGAAGACGAGCATTTATCTACATCCTCACGGCGCCACTGATTTCACGAAGGATGTATTAAGGGTGAAATAGGGTTTTTCAAGAAATCAACGAGAATATAAATTATTTTACGTAACGCTAGTGACGTAATGAAGTTCAGAAAGACGGGTAAATTGGATTTGAGTTCCTTGAGTGTTTCGGAGTGAAAATTAGACGGTAATGCGTGATGCAGGACCGTGGTTTCCTTCTAAGAAAAATAAATTTTTACTTTTATATTTTACTAGCTGACCCGGCGAACTTTGTACCGCCTCATTATAAAGAAATGTTGAGTTTACATATTAAATTCATTTTTTAAGCTATATAAACGTAACAAAAACAAAATCAAAATTATTATAAATACATTGACCCGGCAAACTTCGGTTCGCCTCAAAATCAATAAACGTATTTATTCACTGAATTAAAATCACTTTTTATTAAGATAAAATTAATACTTGTATCGTGATGGAAAGTAGTAAGAAACTTACTTTTATATTTTATTTTTGGAACCTAACAAATTGATTTTGAAGGGCTTATTATTTTCGAGGCGACAGAAAAATTAAAGAGCAGCAAACTATTTGCAACTAAAATAATAACTTGTCAGCGATTAAATATTTTGGCACTCATTTGTATTAAATGAGCTTTAAACTAAGGATATTTTAAAATTCAAATAATGGCAGCTACTTTAATAAATAAATAATAAATAATGCTGGACAGTTCACACAACATTATCTAGCCCCAAGCTAAGCAGAGCTTGTGTTATGGGTACTAGATAACTGATATACTTAATACAATATATTACATAGTTAGATATTTTTTATTATACATAGAAAATACCCAGAACACCCTGAGCAAATATCTGCGATCGCACAAATATTTGTTCCGAGGCGGGAATCGAACCCGCAACCTCCTGCGACGCAGGCCAAGCTTCGCCCGCCACGCCACAGAGGTCGTCAATAATAAACAAGATTACTAAAATCATAGGCGAGGTACTATAAATAAATGACTTGGCGACTAATATTAGCAGAAGGATAACAAACTTTATATTAGTGGCAACTACAGGTCTCCATCTTTAGGTTAGGTTAGGCTGTGGATGGGCAATGTGTCAGGTGTTTCCGAAATATTGCCATTATGAGGAGGAGCTCGGCTCCATTGAGAGGGGGTCCGCCTGGACCATCGCTGCCGGGGCCGCGGATGAATGCAAACGCGTGCCCGTGACTCCGGCGCATGGCCACCCGAGGGAACACCGCAGGTTTTTAGTGGGTAGGCCGTCATAGGACAGTTCCACATAACCACCAGCCTCCCCCGAGGCTGGGGTACGCATAAAGCATTTTCCTGCGTCAAAAAAAAAAAAAAAAAAAGGTTAGGTTAGGTTAGATTTTTTTATGACCTTGATATATTTTATATGCAATCTCCATTGAACAATTAGAGTAGGCCATTTTCAACTTTTTATCCGCTGTCATGTTTCCGCTTAATTAGTTAATTCAGTCGCCAAAACAATAACTCGATGCTAGTTTATATTGAAACAAAGCCGAAAATTGATTACTTAGCTGCTACTTTTTACTTTATACTAGTCTCCGCAATTAGTCGCCAACTTATTATTTTTGCAACCCCCTTTAATTTTTTATAAATCCCTAAATCAGATTAATTTGTCGCCGCGTTAAATACATGCCATTTTGAAGTTCCTTTTGGTTTCAATAATTTGTTGTTGTGTTTCTTGAAAAAGCAATCATTCATTTCCAACTAGAAGTGAATTGGTAAATAATTTAGGTAGTAATTGGGTTTCACTGTTCTTTGTACAGCCTACAAAATAAAACACTCTACCATGAGTACCTACGTTACATAAGTTTCAGTAGCCACTAAATGCCTTGGAGTTGTCATTTAATTTATTGCGAACATCCCTCTGCTCTACTACCTCATAAGATTATATCATAAAGATTTTCTAAACTAACATACATAAACATTTACTTGTAACGTCATATCTTCTGAATCCTTCTGAATATCTTCTAATATCTTTGAATATCTTCTGAAGAATAAATTACAGGCACATGAGACTTTTCATCTTTATGTCTCACGGTTAGATTTTTATATGTGTGGTGTTATTTAATATTTATGGCGGAGACTAAGATCCGGAGTCTCGAGCACCCCCGTAAGTTTGCATATGTTTCGATTTTCTATAGATTACATTTCTGGGATTTCACAAACTTCGCGATGTGATCCCACCATCTCCTTTTCATCATATAGGATGAGTAGACGCACGGCTCAGTACCGTCCTTACCTCATTAGTTTACCGTCTATAGGTACGTTTCGTTTTCGGTTCTACCTTCATAATGCGAACTGCTAAGGAGATGTACTGCTACTGTCGTCTGTCTTTATCGGGGTCTCTTCAAGGCAAGAGTGAATATGTACCTTCTAGACCTTTGTGCTTCATTGTCGGTCACTTTCCAACAGGTAAAGTCCGGTCTAACGAAGGTATATCAATGTAAAAAAAAGTAGGTAGACCTAAACAGAACAGTTTTAAATCTGTTTCTTGAACTATAAAAGTCCCCAGAAAATAAATCAAAGACTAGAATTACAAAGACCAGTAGCTACTATAGACACAAGGGTTTAAAAAACCTTTTTGGGCCGTCTGAAGCAATCTTTTGGTCCATTAAATCGTTCACGCTCACCGACTATGGAAATAGGACGTAAAACGGAATAATGTACGGATGTACCAAGGACACATAGTTGTGGAAGATCTGTGGGTACGCAGACGTTTTGTATGATAGTTATCATTCAGAGATATACCTACTACGGCTACTATCGTCTGCGTGACCATTCAAATGAGTGTGTTAAAATTAGAGGCATTTTTTATTTTGAAAAATATATATTCAAAAATAGTTCGATCATCATAATCATCTTCATCAGCCAGCAGAAGTTCACTACTGGACATAGGCCTCCCCCTTATAATGCCATGATGAATGTTTTTGCGCCGCCTCCATCCACTGACTTCCTGAAACCCCAAATAATATCGTTGGTCAAGAAGGAGGCGTTGCTCTTCTGCGTCGTCCATTTAGTGGTCGCCACTCGAGAACCTTTAGTCCCCAACGGTTATATCAGTTCAGCGAGCTATATGGCCTGCCCATTGCCACTTCAACTTACTAATTCTGAAAGCTATCTCGGTGATCTTTCTTCTACAGATCTCCTCATTTCGGATTATATCACATAGTAAAACTCCAACTGCTCTCTCCTTACCCGGTACGCAGCTTTCTTATGCGGTCATAGTTAGCGGCCACGACTTAGTGCCATCAGGTATCACTGGCAACATGCACAGATTATAGACTTTCATCTTGATGTTCTGAGGTATCTATGACGACTAGATATGGCGTAGTTTCTCGAACGCTGGCCATCTGAATTGGATTCTACAGCTGATCTCTTTGACGATGTTGGACCTACCTAGCTGATTGGGAATAGTGGTCAACAACTTGATAATGATGATATCGTTCCTAATGTGTGCCGGCATGAGTGTGATATGGTCATTTGACCTGATTTTGGTCAGCCATGTTCATAGTTCAATAGTTTTTTTTATACTTTTTGGAATGACGTATCAAGCAGATGGCCCACCTTATGTTAAGCGGTACCCTCTGCCTATGAACAGTGCATTATCACATAGGTCACGTCCACCTAGGACGCACCCTATGTGGCATTGCACTGTGCCCGCCACCCTGAGGCATAAAGATTAAAAGTCTCATTTGCCTGTAATTTCACCGGCACCCTTACCCTTCAAACCGGAACACAGCACTGCGAGCACTACTGCTTTGTGGCAGAAACAGGTATGGAGGTAGTACTTCCCTGATTGAACTATTTCACAAAAAAGCTCTACTACTACTAAATACTAGGTAAATAATTTAATAAAATAAGCAACAAAATGTGAAATGTTTCATTCGAAATCTCAGGTGATACTCATTTATTTAAACCTGAACAAAGGACCATTAGCGCATACCTTTACTAAATTGCATTTACAACGGCTTCGCAATGCGATCGTCCTGAGATGGTTTCATAAGCCTGTAATTTCCTTGACCTAATCTTGGAATCTGAACGCAATAATGCAGGTATTACAGGAAGCTGGCAGACAGATCGCAGGCTTCACAAAGCCTCGGGATGAAACAGTAATTGTGAAATAAATACTTACTTCTAGTAATAGTTACTTCATTAATTCCAGGCACATTAGACTTTCATCTTTATGTCTAAGGGTGGCGGGCACAGTGCAATGCCACATAGGGCGCGTCCTAGGTGGACGTAACCTATGTGATAATTCACCGTTATTAGGCAGAGGGTACCGCATAACATCAGGTGGGCCATCTGCTTCACCCGTAATAACAAGTTGTACACAAAAAAAACTTCAATAATTTTGAATTTTATCTGGGTGAAGCTTCGTGAAAATTACAATAACATAACATAGGTAATACTAAAGTACTTGTGTACCAAACGGCTATCCTGTACATCGATTTGCGGTTTTCTATCAATATTTGCTTTTTACACCGACCACTAACAGTTTATAACAGCGCTAAAAGAAAATTCTAATTTGCACAATCTAGCATGAATAATACAATTATCACGTGGACGAAATCGCAGCCAGCAGCTAGTACTCTCTCAGTAGTTTGACGACCTCTGAGGCGCGGCGGGCGAACGTTCGGCTGCGATGCAGGAGGTTGCGGGTTCAATTTCCGCCTCGGAACAAATATTTGTGCGATCTGCAGATATTTGTTCCGGGTGTTCGTGGTATTTTCTATGTAGCTCTGCTTAGCTTGGGGCTAGACAATGCTGTGTGAACTATCCAGTTTTATTTTAATTTTTTTATTTATTTACTCAATAAATATAGTATTTTTTTTACTTGAAGTCTTCAAGTAAAAAAAAACACAAATAAATAAATACCATTAAATAATTATTGTGTGCCAGAACATAACAAAAAGCAACATAGTGAAAATTAGAGATATAATTAAATTAATAAGAGCATTTGGGCAATATAGTAGTTTAATTTTAACAAACCAATCAATAATTTATTAATTAAAATGATGTTCCGTACGCATAATAAATTGTTTTAAATTTTAAACAATACCTGTTGATAATACGGATTAATTTTCGAAACATTAGTGGGAATTGCTGAAACCAATTTCCAATTGCAATTAAATACTTACAATATTTTATAGAACTACTTAAAAAGCAATATCGGAGCGCACATTCTAACATAATTTCACGGACCAGTTCACTCGCATTAAATCAAAACATTCGTAGATTCTCTGGATGTGTCATTCATCCGCAATCTATAGTGCCTGGGTACATCTGCTAGTGCATGCCATGCCAGCTTTGATGGCACAAAGACAGGATTTTTTAAAAACTTAGGTATACCTCTGCTTAGGACGACCTCTGTGGTGCGGCGGGCGAACGATCGCTTGCGATGCAGGAGGTTGCGGGTTCGATTCCCGCCTCGGAACAAATATTTGTGCGATCTGCAGATATTTGTTCCGGGTGTTCTGGGTATTTTCTATATATAATAAAAATATCTATCTATGTATTATATTGTATTAAGTATATCAGTTATCTAGTACCCATAACACGAGCTCTGGCTTAGCTTGGGGCTAGATAATGTTGTGTGAACTGTCCAGCATTATTTATTTATTTTATTTATTTATATCGTCATTTTCCGCCTCTTTCTGCCACAAAGCTGTAGTGCTCGCATTGCTGTGTTCCGGTTTGAAGGGTAAGGGTGCCGGTGAAATTACAGGCACATGAGACTTTTCATCTTTATGTCTCAGGGTGGCGGGCGCAGTGCAATGCCACATAAGGTGCGTCCTAGGTGGACGTGACCTCTGTGGTAATGCACTGTTCATAGGCAGAGGTTACCGCTTAACATCAGGCGGGCCATTTGCTTGTTCCGTCATTATAGTAGTGTAAAAAATAAAGAAAATATATTTCGAAATGTAAACCATTTAGGACGGGATCGAACAGGAACTACTCATTTTGATTCATTTTCATTAATTATTGTACAAAGGTACAGTAATTAGGTTCAGGTAGAGGTATGTTTCTTATTCGCGAGATTAGTTCGGGACGAACTGTTACCTACTTTTAGTATAAAGTATTTTTTATATTATTGCCTTTCGATTCTACAACTCTATGTGTTTAAAGCTAAGAAAAGCAGTCGAAATATTGATACCTTAATTTTTCGATATATTTTGCGCAAAATATGCATAAAACACGCCCTTTTTCCCTTAAGGGTTAGTAGAGCTTCAATGGGCCTCTTTTCACATTGGGTTGTACAATCGCGGGACTATAATCAAAAACAACGATTATCCATTTTTTTTGAGATTTAATTATTCCCATTCTATTTCTCTTAAAGGTGTTATGTTATATAACTTTTGAAACTATCATGGTTATGTACATAATTTTCACTAGAAACGGGATATTTACCATGATTTTTGAGTTTTAAATGTTCCCGATATTTCGGCACAGTTGCATGCGCCATGATCACGGGAGGACTAACTAAAGTCTTTGCGAGTAGATGTTATTGGCAGATATATCGATCTACCCTCTTTCTCACTCTTTTATTACGAACGATACCACTACCATCGGTTTCATTGTCACAATTCACACCAACTCGACACACAACAATAACGGTGTCCGGACGCGTAGCAGGTACCACACTTTTTTCATGGCGCATGCAACTGTGCCGAAATATCGGGAACATTTAAAACTCAAAAATCATGGTAAATATCCCGTTTCTAGTGAAAATTGTGTTATGTTATGTTATTGCTCCGGATCAAGGGCTGAGCCAGTCCGCAATTTTTGTTTACCTACTGGTACAGTAAGCTGCATAGACAATCCATACATATATACATACATAAACAGGGATAGGCAGAGACCACAGATTTCCACTGCTACGATCCTGACACAGCTCTTTTGCGTCATTTACTCATAAATGCTCATCGGGTACTCTTGACCTGGCCTTTTTCCAGATCGTCTCCAATCTGGTCTGAATATGTTCACCGAGGTCTTCCCCTTAGACCTTCCAATGTGCAAAAAAAATAGCAGGTTGACAGTTTCCACCACATCTTTTACATATCTATTTTTGTCAGTTCCATAGTTTTATATCTCTGCAGTTAGTATGCGGAAAACTAGGTTGGAATAATCTAGCCTATCTGCAGCCTTAGCGAATATTATGATGTTATCAATTTTTCATTATGTCCTGCTCTCTGATAAAATATTGAATTCCTCTGCTTGAGCACTGAATATCTTTCCTTCATTATTATACCTACATGCTTCGAACTTTGGTCGAAGCTTACATGTATATCTTGTAAAACTTTAACATGTTTTATTAAGAGATGGATTCTAAGAAATTTTGCAGAAATATATACCATCTAATTCTTCTACCATCTATATCTTTTGACGACGTCTGTGGCGCGGCGGGCTAAGATTTGCCTGCAACGCAGGAGGTTGCGGGTTCGATTCCCGCCTCGGAACAAATGTTTGTGTGATCTGCAGATATTTGTTCAGGGTGTTCTGGGTATTTTCAATGCATAATAAAAAATTATATATAGTATTTTCCATTCAAACTACAATAATTCAATTATAATATTAATTATACTCCTTTGAGTATCATTGTTATTATATCCTCTTTTAAAATTCCTTTCTTAGTGCATGACTAGACCACAAAATGAACTGACGGACATGGCGAAACTAGAAGTGATCTTTGTCTTGTTGATTACGGAACCCTAAAAACTACTTACCTGAGCGATGAAGAAGGCTTTGAATTCACTTCTTTATAAATTAGTTGTAATTTACTGAAATAATGAAATCAAAAAGATTGCTTTAATTTTTTCGTCAAAGTTACAGGAAGTATATTTAAATCGATTTGCAATATTTCACTTTGGGCCGATCGACGACGCAGCGACCGACGGGTAAAATTGGGGGACGAGGAACCTATAAATTGTAAAATGTATTTCATAGTAGCTATCTCAAATTCTGTACCTAAATTATATTTAACAGATTCACATACTTATGAGGTTTGTACCGCTAGGCCTCTTTTGTATGCTTGCGAAATTTGTTCCTTCGTTATGTTGTTAATATCTAAAATATCTAACATATATATATCTATCAAAAGAAGATAAGAAGAAGAAGAAGAAGTTTGATTCTATTTTGGACTATTATCTCATCAAAACTCACAAATTGACTGAAACTGACAAACCAAAGGTCTAGATATTAGTATACTTAATATCTAAAATATCTATCATATAATATATAAATATTATATCAAAAAAATAAATATTATATTATATAATAAAATATCTATCATATAATATATAAATATTATATGATAGATATTTCAGATAATAAGTATACTAATATTTAACTGCTATTTTACTAATATATACTAATATTTTACTACTAATTTTTTACTGAAACTGTCAGTTTTAGTCAATTTGTGAGTTTTGATGAGATAATGGTCCAAAATAGAATCGAACTTCTTAAGCATACAATAGGGCGAGTCGAATCAATTATTCGAGTTTTATGGTCACAACTATTGTTTCCGAGGTAAAATATGTTACATAAATAAAGGCAATTTCATAAATATTCTGAAGGTTTTAATTATCTCCATACTGCTGAAGTCTCTACTAGAAGCTCTAACTGTCTCTAATCAAGGCTTTCTACCACTGTTTATTCAAGGCTTATCTTGTTTCCACCCATACCGACAAGTCTTTGCATATTCTACCAAGGCCTTTGCCAGAGACTTCTAGTGTCATTAGAAGGCAATCTTTATAAATCAGAATCTTTATAATACAACCAGACAAATTAAATCCGTCACATTTATTAGCAGTATGACTTCTGTTTGAAAACATTAATTTTAAGCTGTACAAAATATAAGGTAATCTCTTTGTTTGCAGTAAACAGCCCACATTGGGGGCTCAGCTTTATGCAAACTTGGATAAACAGTGCAGCATGAGATAAAACAGGTTCAAGAACTTTAATGAATAACAGCTTCTCGACTGAACTCTGACCTACTTCACGTTTCGTGAGTAATTAGGAAGATACAACCAAGTGGGTAGAGGATAGCAAAATGTCAAACATCCAAGAGACTTGCATCCAGTCTAGCGAAGTTTATGTTCACAGAAGTTTAATGAGGATCGGCAGTAAAAGTAAAATTAAACAGTTATTGACAAACCGTTAATAGATCTCTCTAGATTCAATTATTCTCAAAGCAATAGAAAGACATTTAATAATTACTAATTTAAATTGAATCTGTTTGAAACAATAAAAAATAAAGTAAGTAGTCTCCAACAATGTAGAGGCAACTTCCACATTAGCTCTTAAATCCACGCATAAATCATTCATCACAGCCACCACCCGCTGTTCAATATTATATTGACTCTACGACCGCTTTAACACATTAATCCTCCTTTAAGAATAAAAACAAATATAAAAAATGTCCGAGATTACAACAAATAAAAAGTTGGTAGGTATTAATGTCAAAAATGTCTGCTATTTGTACGAGGTGGAATGTAAACAATTATTCAATGTATCACGTGGTGAGGCGCGCACCTCTATGAAATGAAACGATTAAGCTACAAAATGTCAAAAAGCAAAAGCACGGAGGACTAGGGGCGGCGACCGCGGCTTATGGAGGGGAAAGGGAGGCGAAGGGGAGCGTGGCCACCAGTTTCTCGCCGACCGCCGCGCCGCGAACACGCCTTGTGATGCGCCGTGCAGTTTGACGCGACATGGCCTCGTCCACGAGCGGCAACATCGTCGTCGAGTGGTTGCGATCGCTCCACCTGGGCCAATACGCGGAAAGTTTTATAGACAATGGATATGATGACTTAGAAATATGCAAACAAGTCGGAGAACCCGATCTGGACGCGATCGGTGTTCTCAACCCTGCACATCGCCAGCGTCTTCTGCACTCCATAAGAACTTTGAGAGAGGAAGGCGCCGCTGCCGTGTACTTCACTTTAGAGGAGGCGGCCGCAGCTCGGGACTCATGCCGATGCGAGGAGGAAGCTCGTAAGGAGCAAGCTACGGCAACCATCGAACCGGCGAAGTATGCGGACGAGTACGAGGAAGGAAAAGCCGAACTAGTGAAGATACCGCGGATGCAACTGAAACGGTTGCTCCGGGAGCGCCTCGGCCAGGACGGCATCCGGTTGAGTCTGCAGCCATACTCGACAACGGTCAGTGTTTTTTATAAACATCGGGCAGTGCTTCGTGACACGTGATTGTGAAAGTGACATATTGGAATATTGATGAATGAAACGTACCTACGGTGTCTGGAGTGGGCCGTGTTGGGATGACAGGAGTTGTGTGCGAGGCACTGCCCGCGTCTTGTTTCTTTTGAGTTGGTCGGTGTGCGGGCCCCTGTGACCGCCCCGAGCGGATCGCTGGGACGTGTTGCCATAAAGTTTGTTGCGTGCGTGATTTCCCTCGAGATGAGGAGTTTGCGCCTTCTTGTCGTGAGAAGATTGTAATCGCGTGCCTCCCGGCTCTAAATTGGGTTTTACGATAAATCGCAAAACCTGTTTCAGCTCCCTGAGGCGTTAATTAGAAATACAACTTGTCTGACATGGAACAAAGATCTCATTCCCATACAAACTACACGATTATTAGGTTTATCGTGAACTCATTATGAAAATACTGCAGCTTGTAGAGTCTTTTGTATTCCGCAAATGTAGATGTATGTATCCTACACACACATCCTACACACCTAATCCTACACACGGTTATACAATCTCTTTGAAAAACTTACATATGCCTTGCTTATTACTTTAATTCCCATAGAGCTCCGATTGGTACCCTGAGAGTTACTTTAGATTTGTGAGGTTAGCTGAGGGTAGTCTCAGGCAAGTCCAAATAAATAACTCAGTACGATGCTACGTTTTACTTTCATATTAATAATAAAAAACTTACTACGTAGGTATGTACTTATATGAATACTCAAACAAAGATAATATACATATAATAGACAAACACTTCTTAAGTGAAAATAAAATCCAAAATATCATAACAATCTAATGAAACAGTCGAAGACTAATCTTTTGATCTAAAAATCTCTTAAATTAAACTGTTATAAGTACCAAGATCTACCTATCGAAATTCACAACGAAAACAACAAGATCGTTGCTAGTGTTTAAAAAAATGTCGTAGTTTTTATTTCAAGTTTTCTAATTCTCAAAAATAACGAGTTAAAATTTACGACAAACCTGCTAAAGTTGCCAGCGAACCCTATCTTTATATGGGCGGAAGCGCTTAGTTGATATTTTAATTGAGGTGTTATTAATTATTCCGCTGGGTAGTGATTAAGAGGGCGGAATATTATGAAGAGGGCACGCCTTTTGGTGTACAATTAAATCATTTGTCAGCACTCTAGGCCTTGATCCTTTGACTCAACCTTATCGGGCGTTGAGTTCTCACTTATCTACACATACCACGAATATTCATTTACCTTCATACACAGTTGCTAATGCATCGGTAAACATTTTCTTCTATACTCGGAATAACCATTCTACTAAACTGTTTCCTATTATTGCTTCCTTGGCAAGTATTTTGTGCCAAAGTATAAACCTCAGCACAAAATACTTACCTTTCCGCGTATTCCTTACTTTTTACTACTTGCAGAATTTCTTTGTTTCCAACGTCGCGTACAATGCACTGTTTCTAATAATTTCGCTAACAAGTGGTCGGAAAATGGCACGCCACAATGAATATAACATTGTAAACCGAGCGGGAATTCTAAAGAAAATAAATTTTACTTAGGCAGCTGGAACTTTAACTACCTTTGCCATCGAAATGAATTCTTGAAGTAACGAGTTTGTGGCTCGTACCTACTTTCTTGAATTTGTACACATCAAAATTGTTATTTTATTATCTCCACTTGTTTTATATTGAATTGTAAAGCGACGAACCTACCGTAATTACCTGAGTTGTTTTTTTACCGGTTTTTGTCTCCGTGTTGGAACCTGTTCGATCTCGAGAGTGCCAAGAATCCATATTGAGAGCGAGCTTCGGATTCCCAGCAAAAAAAGGATCTAAGAAAGCTACTGCATCACAAACACCCAGACAAGTTTAATACGATAAGATGATACAATATACCCGTACTTGACTTCGCACAATATTTTGATCTATACTATTATTTATAACGTTACTGTGTTTTTCGATCAAATTAAGTATGGAATTTTCGCGGATTCAATCGAATATTTCAACAGCGGTGACACTGATTCTATTAATGTCCCCATTTGTATCAATTTGGCCATTATTAACGGAACGTGCTGTCACAGTTAAATTATTTCAATGCTCGCTATTAGCAGGGCACATTGTGTTATAGATACACCCCCGTGTCTACCTGGGAACATTCCTTTATCCCTTCCTGAGCCAAACAATAGTTTTTTATCTTTCAAATTTGTAAAGCGATTACCGCTGCCGGAACTGTACACAAAAGCTCTGACAAAGTCAGGGTATCAATTTCGTAGTTCCGACTGATAGACTAATATTTACGTTTTTGTTATCCGCCATTTGTAGCATCCGTTTTCTGAAGCGTGGCTGAATTGATTGAACTACCTAATACCGGGAAACTATATACAGCGATACAATTTTGCGAATAGAGTTTGATGTTCTTTCGAAATTATCTGTTACTTCTTTTTATTTGCTAATTACTTAAAGAAGGGTAGCTAAGTGTGGTGTGATGTAATGGATTGTATAGGCATACCAAACTTTCACTGGATTTAGTTACAATTTAATAAGCATGTTGTAAGAATTTGTCGAATTTCGTTGTCAGTTTGGAGACAATCGGGAATACTGACAATTCAAGGAGTAGTTATTTAGAAATTATTATGGTAAGTATATGTCATTCAATTTGTTAGAATTGGAATGTACCCTCAGGTAACCCTTACCTAAGCTAAGGGGCTAAGGCTTTATTTCAAAGAGCAATAAAAATGAAAGTCCATATTTAGTAGCGTCATTAAAATCGGCCTCTTTTATATCGTGTCCACTCGAGATATCCAGAATGAACGCCACACGTATTTAAATGCCAGTAAGAGATATTAATGTCTCCCGATTAAACCTGACTTTTAAATGAATTTCTATCCATTCAATACGAAATGGTTCGGTAAACAGGCCGATATAAAAACTAAATTAATGAAAGGCCGCTCTCTTAAGAATTAGTTTATGTTAGTGGAAAGACGACCTTAAAGGTCAATGTTTATAAACGAATTCAATCGGACATGAGGTGTACTATCGTGTATTCTGTGCCTGAGGCTAGTCACATTTTGATATGTTTCTCGTTGCGTGGGCTATCAACACTGTTCAAACAACTTGGTAAATGAAAGCGCTTGTTTCTTTGAATTTATATTTGACTATCCAAATAGCTTTTGTTAATCATACAAGATTTTTGATGGTAGGCGCTTTGTTTATGTGTTCAATTAGACGGTTTAGGTTTCGACATCTCTAATTTTCTTCGATTATTTATCGTCATTTTGGAATGTTGTCTAATTTTTGTTGGTTACGTACGTGTCTCTGGTTATATTTGCTTTCATTAAAATTGAGCTTTCTTACGGAGCCTTGTATGCTTTGAAAAGAGTTTATTACTAGCCCAGGCGGGTTTTTCTACCTGTCCCGTTGCTTTGTTACAAATTAATGTATCCTAAGTCACGCAGTGTCCCGGCTCCTTGTTATTCCTCCCGCACTTTATGTGCGCTTGGTAATGTTACTCATACATGCTATAAAACTTTGTAGGTATGTGTTGTGTTTGTGGTACACATAAATTTTATATTAGGCTCAAGATAAACAAGACTAACAACTTTCGTGGTCTTAATGAAGACTTGTGGATAAAACTTGTGCGGTTGTATTTTGAAGAATTTATGTTTTAATTTACAAAAACAAAACTACGGTAATAAGTGATGGATATTATATGATGGATAGTCATAGAACCTAGGAACTTAACTTACAAAAATGCACGTCAGTTGTAATGTTTAAAATGTGATAGATAAATCTGAGTGCTGAGCTTTAGTTTGGTTACAGAACAGTAGCTAGAACAGTAGCAGCACAGTGAATATAACGCTTGTAAGATATACAGGGACACGTGGGTGCAAATTCCACTATATCCAAAACAAAATTATACATTATTGACACGTGAGTTTGCTTCTTACAATCGGTAAAACATTCAGAATAGTAATGATATATACAATAGCTTTAAACATCCAATCAAAAGTTTGTTTGCCCATATCAATACGAAAACTTGTTCAATAATCAACTCTTAACTTCCCAAGGTTGGGAAGGAAGCATCGACAGATTGGGTGCCAACTTCGGCAGGTGAAATACGAGAGCCTTGATGTTTGTTAGGTCTACATAGTTGAACTTGTGCAAATTTACATCGGCTCACTGGCACTGTGAGATTAGCATCCGGACTCGTATTTGTAAGGTAAAAAGTTGAATGTATCTGGAATAAAAATTTTGGCTTAGCTTCGTTCTTTTTGGGGATAAAGACAAGTCCTAGGTTTTTCGCAGTCATTTTTAAAACAAAATAAGTTCCATCATCTACACTCTTTTAAAAATTTTAGAACATTCTATCATGGGCAATATGCTTAATTAACAACTTCTATTTATAATAAATTTGTTAAGATAATTCTTAAACATTACACTTACTAAAACCTCCTACGATCGTTGTTATGTTTTACCAACAAAAAATTGTGTTACAACTGTTAGAAGTTGTTACACGTATATATTGTTACTTATGGATTCCCATTTATTGTGTACTTAAGGTAGGTACTTACAACGCTACCGGATATTATTATTGTCTTTTCTTCAACGATTTACCGGTAGAGCTTTCTCTTGTGTAGTAAGTATTACAGATAAGTACCTACTACTTAAGTTTTATTATTATTGAAGAAAGCTGATAGCGTAGGTAGTAGCCGTGACGACAACTTGTCGTGAAATATTTTAAGTATTACCTACTAAGTGTTAGATGAAATCTTGAGTATTGTATTGACCTATTAAGGCCACTTGAAATGAGGAAGTTGAGAAATGATATGAGTTATCTACCGAAGGTTTGTTACTTTGGACAATGTTTATAGTTAGTTACTAGAACTTTGGTTTGTTTCAGTATTTATTTATCCTTAGACATTCCGATGGATAGGTAAATTATCAATCACCAAAATCATTTATTCTGAGTATATGTTTATTTTACCCTGGTTCGTTTCGTTTCGTATGAGGTAGTGCTGGCCTCTGGTGTCTTTTACCCTGGTAATTCCTCTTAATATATAACTAATAAATTGAAAAATCAACTTGCATATAAACTTGGAAATTTGCTACTTGTTATAATGTAATGAATTTATACTTATTTCAATAGTAATAAAATTATCATCAGTACTTTATTTTCACTAAACAACCGCACCTATTTAGAGCACCGGTATAACAAAACTTAAAACAACATTCTCACATTTCTTAGATAACTTATTCGTATTATAGTCATCGCCTTATAACGTAGTCACTCACATAAATTATAAGTGTTCATAATTAAATAAACAAAGGCCTTCTGAGAAGGCTCGAAAATAAACTGTTAGAACTTTGTTTTGGCTTCTTAGGTGGCGACTTTCTTCTAATCGACGTGTTTGTTTGTGCTGGACCAATATTGCTTTTGATGTTCGTTGTTGAGTTAATTATCGACTCGATGATAGGCAACCTTTTAACTATTCCTTGCTTGGTTCACAACACCTGCATTTAAATAGTGATAGTATTTATTTTTATTGGATATTTATTGCATACCTTGTATGAATGCCATACATAAAATTCTTTTTAACAAATATAAACCTAAACTGGCTTATAAAACCTTTTACAGTATCCAACAATTTCAAACAGGTACCTTCTACACCAGCGGATTTTTTTATCCTGTTAATTTTAAAATTCAGTAACATCCAAAAAAGTTCGACTAACGCTCCAGGTAGCGTAACAAATTGGTAACGATAGCAAAAATAAGCGTGGCGGATTTTTTTCATTTGCACACCGTTTCACACTTTTGAGTTTGCTTTTAATTTGAACTGTGGCAGATGATCGTAGCGAACAAATCTAGTGTACTATTATTTGAGTTTAAGGTGTAATTTTATTATTTATTCAGATAATCCTTCAAAAATAATCTGATTTATAATGATTATAAAAACGAATTTAACAAAAACAAAATAAACTCAAACTTTACAGTAAGCTAATCAGAATGCAATACCACTTAAAGTATCAACAAAGCAGTTAAAAAGTAAATCTTGAACCTCTAAATAAGCTCTTAAGCCAATAACGAAAGTAAGAGATAAGAAACAATAGACGGATTTATAGATAACGCTACTGAGAACAATGTTATCTTTAGTCTTCGAAGAAGCTAAGTAGGCAGGCACCTATATTTATTATGGGCCGTTAGCAAACTTCTTGGAACTTATTCTGAAATAGCAGTACTAAATACAAGATCTTAGGTTTTAAATTTTTAAGAGCTTGCTTTGGTACTTGCTCTTTGATTTTCATTCATGATGGTGGTGAATTTTGACGAATCTCTTTGTCTTTGTAGCTGCACCTACATTTGGAATGTGTAATTATGTTTTTTTTTTTGCGAAATCTGATTGGAAAGTTCCTGTTGCATTTCTCCTATCTCCCATCTTCTACTCATTCGATCCCTGTTCAAAACTGAGTTTAAGCTTCACTGACCCAAAAAACTTTAGTTTCATATTTTTTATTTACTTTTGAAGGGTAACATTTTCTGACCTGCCTCAATTTTCAAACTTTACAACACCCGACCAATTACGGCTGCTTATAATGAGAGACAAACGAATGGTATTATTTTCGTATTAACTCTTGATCGGTTTCAACCACCGAATCAAATTTTGATCCCTGTACAAAATTGGTAAATAATGATAGCCTACCCAATACCGTGTATCCTCCAAAACGTTATTATTTTTATGCTTACGTTTCAGTAATTGTTGGCTTCCTTTATTAGACCTTTACTTTTGTGTGGTTAATAATAAATAATGCTGGACAGTTCACACAAAATTATCTAGAGCTAAGCAGAGCTTGTGTTATGGGTACTAGATAACTCATATACTTAATACAATACATTACATAATTTATTTTATTATAAAAAAAAAATACCCAGAACACGCTGAACAAATATCTGCAGATTGTACAAATATTTGTTCCAAGGCGGGAATCGAACCCGCAACCTTCTGCTTCGCAGGCGAACCTTCGCCCGCCGCGCCACAGAGGTCGGTTAATGATTATAATATTTGGAGAACAAGAACACTTTGGTGTTTTGGTTATCTATGCAGTTTATTTGTCATACTCTGCATTTTGAAAGTATGAGTTTCACATTCCAAAACCTTAACATCTAAAAGCATAGTTTGCTTGGCGTTTCACTGCATACAAAATACTGCTTCTAACAAACGTTATATTATTCGTGTCTAGTTAATACCTCTGTCTTTAATTAAAACAACATAATTTTCCCAGTTCATACAGTGTTGAATTGTGCTTCAAATTCAACATAAAACATCCACGGAGGTCATCATAATCAAAAAACGTTGTCACGAATAATTTGCCCATAACATTATATATTATGTTCAGTACATGATCAGATTTACCTCCAATGGTTACCAGCTTATGTTACCATAAATGGACGATAAAGTCTCAGTTAATAGCCGGCGTAGGCGACCACGTACAGGTTTTTCAGGGTTCCGTACCTCAGAACGAAAAAACTGATTACTTTATTTATGTGAATCTGTCCGTCAAGAGCATTGCATGAATCGTTCATCGGCCAAGAGGCTTTTTTTTAGTATAAAAAAAACAATGAATACCGAAACAAAGACGGCCTCATACCCCTGTAAACAAATCAGGCTTTAACTAAATGCAATAAAAATATAGAAAGTCTCGAATTACTTATCTATGTATGCATGAACTAAATTGACGCGTCTGCAATATCCAACTGACATAGCAGTAAGTCCCTTCTCCCATTACGATACGCACAGGTAACCTGAAGGTATCCTGCAAGTCTCGTAGACTAGTCGCCGCCAAGTATCTTACATACATTTGAATGCAAGCTCGCACACTAGCCTGCATTCAAATGTATGTGAGATACTTGTCGGCGACTAGTCTCCGAGACTTGCAGGATACTTGAATCGCCTGTGCGTATCGTAATGGGAGAAGGGCTTTAGTCTTTCTATATGAAAGAAAAATGTAAATGACAGTACCTTACGGATAGCTATTCTGAGCTTAAGTCAGTTAGGATATCTACCTATTCGGAGGCCGTATTGCTCTAATCCTGTCCTATCTACCATACCATAGCATAGATAGGCATACTCTTAGTTACCTCTTTACTTTTCCACCAAAATGAGTTGGTATGGAAAACTCTCTACAAAATTTGGCATTGGTTGATGTAAGGGCCAAAATAACGCTACGGAATTCTCAGGGCGCAATTCATACTCGCACTTGTCCATATTTATTTATTTTTATATCCATCAAGCAAGGCGCCTCTGCTTGGGCTTCTCAGCGGGAACCGTAGAGGTGTTCATGATTTACTTTATATATTGGTGTCCTTGCGACATCTTTTGTTACGGATTCCAATTTTTTACTCTCTTTTTGATCAGTGTCTTTTTATTGAGACTACCAATCAGACATGCTGCTGTGGTGTGAACGGTGGATGGCCTAAAAATAGATCCCTCTCGTGCATGTCGTAGAGCCAACTAGAGGATTACACCAGTGGACGGGCAGCAGGATCCACCTGATTACTCAAAGCCAATGCTGCGAGCATCGATCAAACTGCTAAGCTTACTGATCGTGGCAAATTTCCCTGTCGCATTTTATGGGGGAGGACTGGAGTAGTTCCTGATGGACCCCTTGAGTTCGAGCCCTTGTCCTGATCGATCCCTTATAGACTCTTCCAGCAGTGGACGTCTAGAGGCTGATAATGAATCAGACACATTGCAAAGCTAGACGCACCTCGTTCTAGTTACGACAACTTCATTTGACGTTTATTAGAAAAGCAAGTCCAAAAATAAAAAAATCGAAAAAAAAATCGACTTTATAAAAACAATCTAAAATTATCCATCTCCAATAAAAAAAAAAACTGAGAAAATATTGCTGTAAAATAGAATGTATGCATACAATTTTGTATTCATACCGTCACAAAAGATACGACCAATAAGAATTTCAATATCACTCAATTAAAAATGCCTTTCATGTCCACTGCAGATCACTATCTTGTCGAATATTTTGTCACTGTATTTTATTTTCATTCGCCTATCAATAAGCTATAAAAAGTGTCGGGAATAAGCAGCAAAATAGGCAGTTCTCGGTGGCCAGCTCGCTTATGTGATGACGTCATAAAATGAATCCATTTATGCGTTACCTTTACAAAATAAGCGTTTATTTATTCGAATCTGTTGGTTGCTGAGATGTGACAACTAGATGGATTGTTTTCCTCAAAAGTTTGTCCGGGGAAGTACTACCACCATACCTATTTCTGCCGAGAAGCAGTAGTACTCCCATTGCTGTGTTCTGGTTTAAAGGGTAAAAGTGCCGGTGAAATTACAGGCACATGAGACTTTTCATCTTTATGTCTCAGGGTGGCGGGCGCAGTGCAATGCCACATAGGATGCGTCCTAGGTGGACGTGACTTATGTGATAATACACTGTTCATAGGCAGAGGGTACCGCTTAACATTAGGTGGGCCTTCTGCTTGATACGTTATTCCAAGAAGTATTAAAAAAATCTATTGAACTATGAACATGGCTGACCAAAATCAGGTCAAATGTCTATGTCACACTCATGCCGGCACACATTAGGAACGACATCATCATTATCAAGTTGTTGACCACTATGCCCATTCAGCTAGGTAGTTTAAACGTCGTCTTCAAAGAGATCAGCTGTAGAATCCAATTCAGATGGCCAGCGTTCGAGAAACTACGCCATATCTTGTCGTCATAGATACCACAAAACATCAAGATGAAAGTCTATAATCAGTGCATGTTGCCAGTGATGACTTACGGCACTGAGACGTGGCCGCTACCTACTGGCTGCATTAGGAAAGCTGCGCAGCGGGTATGGAGAGAGGATATGCGTGGAGTTTCATTACCTATGTGATATGGGTGCCATTGAAATTACAGGCACAGGAGATTTTTCATCATTATGTGTCAGGGTGGCGGGCGCAGTGCTATTTCGCGTAAGGTGTGTCCTAGATGTATTAAATTGTTATAGACAGAAGTTACCGCTTATCATCAGATGTGAATCTGCTTGCCTTCAATCAAACGAATGAAAACAAAACTTCCTACGTGCGAGCAAGCTCGTGCATACGGTTATCAACAAAATTTCACTGCTGGACTGTTCAAAGATGAACATGCGTTTCCAAAACCACGCGACCAAGGTCGGTGGTATCAGCAGTTACCGCACGTTTACCAGCAAACCCTCGAACTAAGCAGAACGTGACAAGACGGAGTAGGCAATTAGAGTTAGTGTGTGTAAAGCACTGTATAGTTATGAGTATAAATAAGTGTAATTATGGAAATTAAATCAGACGTTACCGAGAAATTGGTTGTCTCATTCCACCGGCACGGTCAGGGCTACTCTCTGACAACTAGACCTCTTACCTTACTGAAGCACTGAGGCTCTGCCTCACCGCTGAAGTTTCCTACCTCATCATCTACCTCTCACGTGGTAAAGACACCTTCCCGCCCTTAATCAGTCTTACAAACCCGCTGGACTGGCGTGAGAGAGTCACCTATCCACTTACCTGAATCCTGTCAACGCTCCGTCTGCTACCTCAAGACTCTGGGTAGTAAGTGTCCCGTACTTATCACACCTATCTGCGTATCACAATCCTGTGGTCGGGGCTAGGGGTCTACGTCATTAAGGATACTACTACTAGGACGCTAAGAAGTTTGGGTTCCCCCAAAAGAATGCAATGGAGGAATTTGCCATAATCACCACGCTTGCTGATTGGTGATCGCAGTATTGATGTTGAGTACTCAGGTTCGGTGCTAGGAATCTATATTGCGGGATCAAAAACAATAAAAATGCACGATTGGAAGATGAGAAATTTATAAGTTGATGAATTTCTAAAGCACTTCCATTATTGTCGATACGGGGTACAAAAGTTAACTAAGTTAAGTTAAGCTAAGTTAAGTTATCAATAAATAAGTGGATGTGATAGTTAGCCTTTCAAGGTTCTGGTTCGACCGCTGACTAGAATCTAACGCCAAATTGAAACTTTTACTTTGTTCCTTAGAAACTGATTAAAGCTAAAATGGAAGGATCTCTCGGTTATAATAGCTGCCTCTTTTTATCGTAATGCGATTTTCGTTAAACGAAGGTCTAGCAGCGAGGATAATATTTCTGACCCTGTAAGGCTTTTAATTGAAACGAAAAGTGTTTTTCAGCAATAATTTTCTCATTATAAAAAAGACTAGGTACGAGTTTGGTTTTACTATGCTCAAGTTCTTCAACGAATATAAAATCAGAAGGATAATTATTATTTTTAATTTCATTTTCATTTAGGTTCTTCATTAGGTTCATGTAGGTTTTTGTTGCTAATTGAACCAGGCGACTCAGAAAAGTAAGCCCCCCACCCCTCGATGGACCAAACACGGTGGATTGAGGAGGCTTAAAACCGTTCGTCATGGCATTATATGGGGGATATGTCCATAAATGGACTTTAGTAGCCTGAATGTTGATAAATATTGACATTTGTGAAAATATTTGATGTCTGCGATATATTATGACTTAATTTCGCTCTTATTCGAGTCTTCATCAACATCAGTCTGTAGAAGTCCACTGCTGGACATAGACCTCCCCTATAAAGTGCCAAGACGACCGGTCTTGAGCCGCCTACATCCACCGTCTTCCTGGGACCGTTAACATATCGGTCCATCGAGACCTCCCTGCGTTAACCGGTTCGCGCAAGTTCGAGTATTACATTCTCAATCATAATATTACGCCATCTTCGTGGAACCATTATCGTTTGTAATAATGTAGGTGAAGTTCCAATCTTATCTGCCGTGACTCAAACCGACGCATGCACGAATAAACTGAGTCACCTAGAAAGAATATTTTCACTTTTATCCCGACTCCCTAAATGTAGGGTTGTCTCACAAAGATAATTGAGAAAAGCCGGACATTATTTGCAAAATTTAATAAAAAGCAAGGTTGATTGTTTGTCAAGGAAAAAAAGGTGTCGAAAAAACTCATATTTTAGAAGAAAAAAAATATTTATCATTGATTGGTCATTAATAGAGACAACCAACTTAGAATCTCTGTTTTTTCTATTATATTTCTTCTTTTAAAAGATGCTACAAATTGATAAAAAGTATATTACGGTATATACGAGGTACCTAATTTGACGGCCTCTGACGCGCGTCGGGCAAAAGTTGGCTTGCGACGCAGGAGGTTGCGGGTTCGATTCCCGCCTCGGAACAAATATTTGTGCGATCGCAGATATTTGTTCAGGGTGTTCTGGGTATTTTCTATGTATAATAAAAAAATATCAATCTATGTAATATATTGTATTAATTATATCAGTTATCTAGTACCCATAACACAAGCTCTGCTTAGCTTGGGGCTAGATAATGTTGTGTGAACTGTCCAGCATTATTTATTTATTTATTTTATTTATATATCTTCACCAAACACCAGATTTTCAGAGAGATGGATTTGGGTCCGGAGTCCGGACAAAGCTTACCAAGCAACAGACAACCCTAATAGCTCCAGGGACAGAGTAACGGTAACAATGCATTCCAGCGCTGTAACGTTCGGTCAACAAAAAGGCTCAACAAGAGCAAACGTTTTTTGTCGACAACCCCCGCTAAATTAAACAGGGAAGCTGATTTTCGTTTTATTTTTACGACTGTTTTGTTTCATAGTAAACAACGCGATAGGCAAAGCCCAAAATACGGTAACAACAGCTATTGTAACAACAAACGGCCACAAAAAAGCGTCAAAATGTTCTGTACCTACTTTTTGGTTAACACGGCTGTTGTTTGGCTCAGGAATTGGAGAAACTATTCTACGAATGTACTGACAATTGTTACTTCCTTTTTATAAAGTACTTACTTCATAGTACTGACCTTCACAGTAGGAATTTCTGTATCGTTTTTGGTTACATAAGGTCTTCAATCAAGTGATCGAAGCATAAAGTTTACAGATCAGCGATTCTTCTGATTCTAGAATTGATATCTCTCGGAGCTTATCAACAATTTACAGTAGTACCTACCAATGTACCAATAACTGTTACTACGAGTACAGCAATGGATTGAATAACTGTATGGAACACATGAATTGTTTATATGGAAACATTTCGATCAGCAGTCTCGAGTAAGTGTTTCAATTATTCGTTTTCCAATGTAAATGAGGAGATTCCAAAAGATTCTGCACGACTTGTTAGCAGAAACCTGACTGCTTGGACTCCTAGCTACACCTGACTGTACAATAAACAGGCAACTTGTCATCTGCCCCTTAGAAAATTAGCGTTCACTAAATATAAATGGAGAAGCCTGGAGAAGCAAAAGTGTGGAGATGATGAACGATAAATATCAAGAGATAAATAGGTAGACAGCAAGAGCGAGCTTTTAAAATCAACGCTCTTTATATGGCTGGCTGGATATTGGACTGCCGCATAAGGATAATACAGCGTAAATAGGAGACAATATTATGTAGTCGCGTGCAAAATTTTGGTCGTAGGCAGTAGTAAATACGAAACAAACATTTACGATTAATTTAACGACCAAAGACCTGAAAAGAGAAGTAAACATTGTAATATTCATTCTGAAGGATGTTGTGGTAGAAAAGGACGTTAAAGTCACTAAACAAGTTATTGCAAATAAAAACGTCGGATATTTGTCGTCGGCTCAAATTATTGCTTCCTTTACTTATGCAAGACGAGATAGTTGTGGTATGTTTATTCAATAGCATTCATTGATGGAGGATAATATTCTTCAAGATGACTCGAACCTACACCAGAAAGGCTTTATCTGCCCTGACATCTATTTCAAAACCTTTCTGCGTGGGTTTGGTGAATTTGTCACTCGCAATTCGGGCTGTCGTTCTACCTTCACTTTTGGATTTATTTGAATGTTTATCTCATCTCACCTAACCTACTGTTAGTAAAAAATTGTTGTAAGAAAAACAAATCAGATAGTTGCTGACGTACAAAGGAATTCCTACCTTTGGATCGTTACCTTTGAAGCATAGTACACACGTCTATTTTAGATTTTTATCATTACACACTCAAATTGTGAAAGCGATAAATAATTTCATTTAACCGGTACTAAACCAAATGAATTAATCATCACAGCAAGTCTAAGTATCAAAGAGGCTCCGATAAAATCGTGTTCGCAAGCAATAATTGAAAGCAAATAGTACCCATCAGCGAGTTTATTGTGCTATTGAATCCAGGCCGTTATCTATCAAACACCTAAAAAAATGTTTAATTTTGTCGCAGAGACGTGACTATCAAGTCTAACTTTTGTAAATATATTTTACGAGATATTCAATAAAAACTTCTATTTCGTGCGGTGCGAGACGTTTTTTTTGTATGAAGATTTCTGCTTGTGATTGGCGCAAACGCTTTCAGACGCGTGCAAGCTCCAAAACACAGGACACACAGTCAAGTCCATACCCAAGACTGATAAAACCATGTTCGCAAACAATTTTAAGCAAACAGATTGTTTGTCCTGGGACGAGAAACTTTAATCGAATCCTCTGGGTCAGAACACGCCATTTAGCCTACACAAACAATTTAGGTGACTTTGGGATAATGCATCATTTTTGTAATACCTACTATTCATAAATACATTACATACATAAACTCACTCCTGTTTCCCAGAGGGTTAGGCATAAACCACGGATTTTTATTTTGATACGATCCTCTTTTACTTTATTCATTCTTATCACATTATACTTACATCCTTGTCGGTTATCCTACTTATATTAAAAATGCGAAAGTTTGTGTGTGTGTGTTTTTTACTTCTTCACGCTGAAACGGCTGGACGGATTTGCATGAAATTTGGAATGTAGATAAGTGAACTCCCGGAATAACACATAGCACATTTTTATCCCGATATTCTCACGGGATCAAGTTTACGTGGGTGAAACCGCGGGCGCTGTTAGTGGTAAATATGCTGTAAATGAGATATGACGGATATAAAAAAATAAAATTAAAAGCATTGAAATATTATCGTTCTTCTCCGTTCGAAATAGATCCTTGATGACCTACATTAAATTATGAAGAATATCTAATAACACTCGCTATTAAAAAATGTTATTTATCTTTGGGTAGGAACCAAATATTTAAATCTTTGCTAGGAACTTGAGAGCTCTCGGCATGACAGTATTACTATTGATACGATTAATAAGTTTCACGATCAATTAATATTTCATTTCAAAATATGATATTTCCACTATTCTAAGTAGGTATCTTCAATAATCGTCCACAATTTACCTGAATATTAAATTTTGGTAGATAATGGGGTAAGAGACATATCGTTGAAAATCTAAAGTCAAAAGTGTCAATATAACAACATTTTAACTAGCTATAAAGAATATATTGTAAAAACATTATTATTAAAGACATTTTTATTGGCATTGACCGCTCTATCGGACCGTAGCGTCAACAAAGCTATAAGTAAGATTTACTGCAAATCGATCATTTAAAGCGGCAATAAATTTTACTATCGCCTTCGGTTAGTGCTTAATATTCAGTGAGTTTATATAAAACTAGTATACATACGAAATAGTTGATTCATGAAGTAGGGTTTCGGTATAAATGGTTTTATGAAAAGACTAGTGAAACAACTCTACTTCGTCCACGTGGACTTTTTTCGATACGAACTACAACACCCTGTAGTTACCCTTATAAATATCGAAAAATCGTTTATTAGTGTACCTACCCCTAAACCACAATAGGAATGTCCACTTTAAATTTCGGGTCTCTAGGACTTACGGATTAGGCTGTGCATTCATAGGTATCAGTCAGTCACACAACGATTTTATAATCATATTGATTCATTGAAAATTATTGAAATAACCTTCACGAATGATTTCACTTCATGATGGCTTCTGTGGTTAATTTAATCTCAATCATTTTCACATAGTTTAGGAGTTCATAATCTATATATACGGACTGGCTGGCAGAAACTGGATGGAAACCGGGCTCAGTGGCGTGCCATGGGAGAGACCTATGTCCAGCAGTGGACTGCAGTAGGTTGATGATGATGATGATATACGGACTTACACACGGACTAATAAGCAGACAAGATCACCGACATAGCTCTCATCTCTGTTCAAAGAGGTTCTACTTTTGGTTCGACTAGTAGTACCTGGTGGAAGTTTTCTTCTAAAAGATAGAACTGTTTGAAATAGATTGAGAAACACACGTACGAGCAGTTCTACTGTTGTAGTTACGAGACAAAGAATGAAATTCTTCTTAGAGTTTTCAAAGTATAATCATTAATATGGGAGATTTTCTGACACAGTACAAAAACATAAAACATTCCCTAAAGATTGTAAAATAGATAGGTAGTAGTAGTTCGAAGGACTTAAGTTTCACGCGTCGCAAATAGTTTTGGTAAGGTGTCGTAGTTTCCAAATTCATTTCTGTCCACTTTATCTCGGTCTCGACTACCCAGTTGTACTATATCCTAGACTGCGAACTTTGAGACAAATGTAAGGATCTGGGACCAGCTCGGCCCTGAAACTTTCACAAATTAGTCCATTACGCAGGCTTTGTTTTGGCTGATTTAATTTGTACGCAGGTCCTACAATATGGAGGTGCCGCTAATCACAGAACTAATTGGAATATTTTGTCCAATTAGTTTAAATAGTTTTACTTAGTCGAATAGGCCGATATTTATTTATTTAAGGCGTCGATGGACACCAAATTGTGTCACTATCTAACTCATTCAAGTTCAGGTAATTCCGAAGGTGACAGAACAGCGCTCGAGAAATGAAAAGTGAGCTAAAATAAAAAAAAAAAAAAAAAAACATTAAGTAAGTAATTTAAAAAAAAAAAAAAGTCCTCTCGTCTTTGTGTTATTGTACATATTAAAGGCAATAAAAACATCTTATGATTGATAGTTTATGTGAAAAATGATAACAACTACGAAAACAGAGGCTTTACTTTGCTTTATTACTTACATTTAAAGTTATTTTTCTTATTTTTGAAAACAAGAGGACATGCATTATATGAGGTAAATTATATATATTTTATGTCGATTAATCAAGACGTGGAGAAAAAAAAATGCACCACATTGCTTTATTTTCATTTATATATATTCCCTTCACAGTATCGGGCTATGTAATTGTGTCTACAGTTTCTCCTAGACCTAAGACAAACAGAACAAACTTGACAGTGAAACCTTAATAAGTCGATCACGAGGCTAGATTAAACTTCTGTTAGTTTCATCAGCAGGTATTGCTATTTGCTACTGAAGGAGACCTACTTAGATACAAAAGGTATTGTTCAAAAGTTTTACGCAACGACATCACTAGCATAGCCACCAAATTTTTCAGAATTCCCATTGTCATATTCTAAGGCCCAGCGCGAACTACGATTTTTGTTTTTGCGACACGATTTTATAATGTCGCTGTAAAAAATCGCAGAGACTACGGTGCGCGCACTGCGATAAAAAAAATCGGTGATCTTTGCTCAGTTGCACCATGGATTTCGTACAAGTTGCTTGTGTTTATTTATTACCTACTTCGGAGGATCAGAAGAAAAAAGAAGAAAATCCGTCAATACTGGACACATCCTTTTACAGCGGATAGAATTATCAAAAGTTTATTTTATCTGAAATACGGATCACTATATTCTTTGGAATGTTTATTCCACACAGGTGGTCTTTCTTGTACTGCGATGATCAAATGTTCCACGTCTATCAACGTAGATGGAGACTCCATTGGAGATGCAGACGCCGACATGTTTACTCTTGAACGGACGAAACACGAATGAAGCGCTGGCCGGCTCGAGTACGCGACTTTAGTACCGCAGTGCGCGCGGCACCAAACAAATTCATGCGCTTCATTTTGTTTTCGCGACAATCGCGTCGCGGGCGGTCGCAGCAAAATGTGACAAATCACATTTTTAAAATCGCTGTGATTTTTCAGTCGCATGTGCGCGCTCCGTCATTCTAACTCATACGTTGCATTTTTGCGATAAAAATATCGTGCGACAAAAAATCGTAGTGCGCGCTAGGCCTTATAGATAGAGCTCATTTATTGATACAATAAATCTATAAAAATCACTATATACTAATTATTATAAAGAAGTAAAGTATGTGAGTTTGTAAGTAGGTGTAAACACCGGAACTACTGATCCGATTCCGATAATTATTTCACTAACAGGAAGCTACATTATCCAAGAGTGCATTATTTAGGCTATGTTTTATTAACTTCCATCTGGTTGAGCAGTTTTTCATGATATTTGGTTGTATCCCGACACCATGCATGTGAAACCATGGGCAACATGCTAGTCCGTGATATTACATCTTTGTATGCTTCCTAGTCTCCTGGTGGTTAGAAAGATATATGCAATATTATGCTTAGAATTTCCGCCAACTGACTTCACTAACCAGATAATCACCGGATCAGATAGTAATTTGAAAGCTACCGGATCCTGCAGTAACATCAAAATTAACCGACTCCTACAGTAACTACTCCGTTTTACACTGAGAGCTCATATAGAGTAGCCGAAGCCTGGGTTTCCTATGCAATGTCCTTTAATCTAGTGGTGCTGCTAAACAACAAAACTCATTACTCGGCATTCGTGGGTGTACCTGGTTGTTCTGGCAAGCACTAACACTTGGTGTTGGTACAATCATGAAGCTTGGGCGGAGGTTTTTTACCTAACCTAGGTTTTTGTAAGCAATAAATAAATACAATACAATACCTATGTTTACCCGGACTTGTTGATAAGATTCGTTGGTATAAGATTCTCCTTGTTGCTAGCTTATTATTAGAATGTGTTACTGGAATTAGAACAACTGGAAGAAAGCGTTAGCTGAGTCAGACGTGGAAGCAATGGCAGTGATGAGATCACCACTTGTCACGTCTATATCCCACGACGGTGCAACCTGCTGTGAAAAGAGGCCCATTAAGGTTCTGCCTACCCCTTCGGGGAATGAGGCGTGTATCTATGTTTGTATGACACAATTGGCGTCGCCCAGCTTGTGCATTTGCCATTTTCAAGTATTATTTCTTGTATTAATTTACAACGTTACACTCCTTTCAAATCCTGTCTCAGTAAAGTCATGGTATAGTAAAACGGTGGAAGTTTTATTAATTTACGACCGGCTATTGTATTTCTTATGTTTTTCGATTTATCTGGGTAAGGCCATAAGAACATCCAATATGATATCCTTATGGTGCAACTACTTCTTTTTTGATGTAAACTTACCACCACAAAATCCTCCCCACAGTCCACCGTAAAGGTGGATTATACACATAATCTCAAAAGTTTATCACTTGCGCCGCCCCATTTCTTGGCTTAGGAGATTAGCAAACGGGCCAACTTGTTCGGTTTACTGTAAGGATAAGCTTCGCCCTAAACCCTGCAACTTCCACCTTGGCCTGGGGATTTTTAATTATGTCATTAACTGCCCGAAAGCGCGTGCGTGTAACTGATTAACTATTTCAACCTCCATAAGGGCGCACGCTTTGTAATTTATAAGGCTTAGTGTAACTTGCCTGACGTAACTCACAAACTTACGTAATAAGCTTGTTTGGTGCTGAAAAATAGGAATATTGTGCTTTCCTACATTCTGCTTTAATCTGGCAACAACTTGTGCTTACTGCTAGTACGTGAACACCTGAATTAAAATTTCAGCAGCTTACGTTGGAAATAATTAAGCAAACGTGCTCTGAGCATATGTTGGCCAGGTGAAGTGAACAGCTGCTTGCATTTTATTCGTACTGCATCGAGAAACTTAATACGGAGAGCTAATTTTATTTTTTTAAGTTAATTTGCAACCCGAGAACTCGTGTGACTGTGGTCTGGGACGACAGACGAGCCACTTAGCTCACGGTCTATTAAATTACTCCCGGATCGAACTCTCAGTATCAAAGGATATAAAAGAAAATAAAGATGTCTTTGTTTCAAGAAAAGTTCAGCACAAATCCCTCATCGATCACACACTCAATGGGCTGCCTAAGTTCCCAGACTTGAAAGAAAAAATGGTTCCAAAGCAATTATTTCTTTTAAACTGCTCTTTTCGAAACAAAAGTTTATTTGGAGTGCTATAATAACGATACCTTGACATCGGTTGACTCGTGATTTTTTCGAGTGTCTAACGACGTAAAGTTCCAGTTACCTGTCATACTTCCGAAATGGAAGTAATTTATTTTGAGCAACACCAGAACTAACTCAGGGAAAGTCTGAAACAGCAGTTACGTCATGAATCCCTAGGCGCGGTTCACACAGGGGCAAACGGGTGCGGACGCTTTTTGCGGATGCCTAACGTCTTGTCACTCTGTGTGCATTTACTAAAAAGCGCGCTGCGTGCTTGTCCGCGCTACGTCACATCTGTGTGTACCGCGCCTTAAAGGGACACACGGGACTCTACCTTTCCGCGCGTAAAGGCTTACCAGTTTACTACGCATAAAATTATATTAAGTTTTTATTGGGGTAACCTCCCGGTACTTACGAATTTATTAACTTTTATGAGCGCTGTTTACTGGTGTAGGTTTCTTTGTTGACGATACGTATTATTTTCCAGTAAGATTGTAAAAAGATCATGATAAGTGGAATAACACTTATCATGATCTTTTTTCCTGAACCAATTTTACTAGTGGAATTCGCTATAAGATAAGACAATTTTTTATATAACTATATACTTTTATAAAAGGCATCAATAAAGTCAAAAAGTCAAAGTCAAAAGTATTTTACTCACAAGGATCATTTTTAATCGTCTTATAATTAAAATAAATTTAATTAAAAGTGCATTAAAATCAATTTACTACTGTACCAACGCGACCAAACCTAGAAGAATCAGGCAACAAACACGGCTCAGCTTAATTTGATGATTCTTCTTACTACAAGGTGGAGGAGCGCCTAGCCTGTTTGGTGCCTCGAGAACAATAAACACATTTATACATAGATATTGCAATGAGTAGGCATTTACTAAATCTGCTGTTTAATAACTAATTATTAATATCATCTACTACCTAATGACATGACATCGGGTCCTACTTGCTCGACGAGGTTGTTGTGTGCACACATTTCCCGTATGTCACAAAGTATTTTGTAAAGAAAAGAGGAAAACTTTCATTTTTACGCCTTCTAACGGATTCAATATCGACGTGGCTTGAATGAGTTTTAGGGGAGAAAAAAAATCGTTAATCATCCCTTTGTTGGAATTTTGTTACGGCCTAACTCGTTGCTCGCTTGTTTGGCCTTCTTTTCCTTTTGAATGCTGAAAGTGGGGTTCTTGACGAATTGTTTTCAGGAAACAAAGGGTGCAAAGATTTGGGTTGAAACGTAAGGAGCATTTGAGATGTATCCGGGAGAGGAAACGAATTCACACAACGCCGTTGCTTTATGTTTATTGTTCATCCTTCGATTAACCACAGTTGGATAACCAAATACAAGTACTAAGCAATGTTTCTTTTCTGTTTATAAGGACATGTTTTATTAGGTTTTACGAGATATCATGAAAATCAAATTCAGACTTTTATCTGGCGGTCCAACTAGGACACCTACTAGGTACACCCAGTAATATTGGTAAGGTACACTTATAGAAACACACCAGTGTCAGCACGCGTAATGTAGGGCCCCAAAGCTAATTACTCAATTCAGGACTACATGTCGCCATTGAAAAAAATAGAACGCACTATCAGTTGTCATTCCTTGATATAAATATGTTCCCAAAAGCATTTTTATGAGCTGAAGATACTGGAATTGAAATGGCTAAACCAATTTTCACCAAACATAGCAAAGAACCATTTATCACAAACTATCATTAATATAAAGGAAACCATATCTAAATAGGTCAAACTGTTTTGGAGAAATGCTAACACAGTAGTTTGCAGACATGACTAATAAATGCGCAAACATATATCTCACTGTAAACGATTGTAACCGTGTGCTAAACAGCCTCAGCCTAAACACGGCCAGTCTACTATTATCCCTTGAGGAGTTCCGTTGTCCACCTTCCGTCTCCATCATCAGATCAGCTCACAATAATACTGCATTGTCATCGGAACTTGACAGGTATGCAAAATATAACTTCAGTCGGTTGAGGATAAATGCTTTAAAATTCAGTTTCGAGATTCCACCCGGACATGCATTGCAAGTTAAATAAAAGCTTGTAACATACAAGCTTTCTACATATAAAGAAGTCAAATGAAAGTTCCAAGTGGGTACATGTTTTTGTAAATAATTGCGACACATCATTGTCAAATAAAAACTTAAGTCTCGTATAAAATTACAGGCTGTTTCTCATTGAACAGAATCCGGTCTCAATGCTGCCTTCAACCACAATCAAACAGCTGGCTCATTCTATCACGAAAGAGAATATTATATGATTATAAAGAGCAGTTTCTATATGTATCATCATTTACTGAGACCGTGGGTTGATTTACAAATCAGTTTCATGCGTGAAAGAAGCTATTGCGAGGCTAACTAAAAGCTGTCACCACACATCTTGGTTCCTTGTGGTCACTTAAAGCTTACTTGAAGCAGGATGAACTGCATTTTCACATCGAAAAAATAAAGAAAAAAAGAAAAAAAGGATGACCAAGAAAGAACGAACACACAACAAGTCTACAAGTACAAGGTAGGTAGAATGTACACCTTTATTATACCTTCCTCTAATCTGTACCCTTCAGAAGTTTTTCATCAGTATGAGATCAGAAAAAAGAACTGCCCGTTCAGTTTACACTTACCACCACTTCAAAATAACACTTAGTTGATATTTTTGAAGCACTAGCAACTGCACATTTTTATAGAAGCTCCCGTGATTGGTGGCGTTATGGCTGGCAAAGAGCAGAAAATCTTGGTACCTGTGGGGTTCAGGCATACTCCTAGGGGCTGGGGAACAATAAGGACTTCAAAACAAACACACAAATCGTATTAAATCACAGCCGAGACACCCGCTCCGTTGAGAAGCAGTGTCTACCCGCGGACGCGTCGACCACGATCCCTTTATTTGACAAGCAGAACACAACAGTATCTACCTATACCACAGATACGTTTTCAAACAACATTTTGTTCTGGTCACCATTAGCCTTGCTGACAGCCTGGGTGGAAGGCCTTTTTATTCTAAGTGTTATCTGCTCGGGAAAACATCTAAACCAGTCGTGCGGCCGACGACGATGGGCGGTATGGCGATCAAAGATTTCAATATGAAATCTTTGATGGCGATCGTTTTATAGGGATTGAACTGGCCATTCTGAACGCTTCACTCATTCGTTCAATGGTCTTGGCTGCACAATAACTGTTGTTATTAATAGCCGGTAATAAACCAGAGGCTGGACTGGCTAGCAGGATTGAAGGATGTCTGTAAATACTGACTTTATCTATTCCCATCTCATGCGGTTAGATTAAGGAAAGGACCGGATTAGCTGATATTGTTTTCGTTAAATTTTCACGTTTTTGTCTTTCGAATTTTTAAATTTGCGTTATAATGGACGTCAGAATTACACAGTTTGTTTTTTTTCCCGAAAAATATATAAAAGTGGTTATTGCAATATTTTCGGTAACAGGAACTACGAGTACCGTTGTACCACATCACCCAGACTCGAGACAATTATTTGCAGATCATGCAAACATTTGTGCTGCAGCGGGAATCGAACCTACACCGTGTGTCAGCTGAGTACTTGCCCGCTTCAATACGGAGGTCGTCGAACATTCATCGATATTTATGAAGATGTTCTTGTTAGTTTTGACGCGACAACATAATTCCTTCTCATCATCACAACTAGGTACTCGAATTTCACTACTGGACAAACGCCTCCTCATGGAATGCCACAATGAACGGTACCACCTCCAACCACCGACTTCATGCGACCTTTAAAATTCCGTCACTCCATTGACTAGGAAAAATATCCTACATGAATTGACTGGTATTTCTCCTCATTCGTCTTTTTGTGTTTCTATGTTTTTATCTAGGTAACATAATTTCCCCTTCTTCTCCCGTAGATATCGTAAAACCCGACTAAGGGATTACACCACGGGATGGGCAGCAGCATTCACCTGAGTACTCAACACAATACTACGATCACCAAGCCGCCTGCCAAGCTTGGTGACTATTGCAATTCCCCTATCGAATTCTATGGTGGAGGCCTCGTCCATCAGTGTACGTCTAAAGGCTGGTGATGATGATTAAAATATTTTTACTGCAGAAAAGTTACATCACTATACAAAACGGTATTTTTGTAACCAAAAATTCAATGCAAAAGTAAAAAAGCCACATTGAAAATTAATCGTATTGTGGTCGATGTAATCTCACAATAAATGTGACTAATGAGCCACAGTGGCACGCGTCACCTGAATCACATTAAAAATTATAGTTGTAGGTACAGAGGTTTCACTTCACAGTCACATGAATCTGTGGCAAGTACGTTTTTGTAGTAGTAGAGCTTTTTTGTGAAAGAGCTCGTCCGGGGAAGTACTACCACCATACCTATTTCTGCCGCAAAGCAGTAGTGCTCGCATTGCTGTGTTCCGGTTTGAAGGGTAAGGGTGCCGGTGAAATGACAGGCACATGAGACTTTTCATCTTTATGTCTCAGGGTGGCGGGCGCAGTGCTATGCCACATAGGGTGCGTCCTAGGTGGACGTGACCTTTGAGGTAATGCACTGTTCATAGGCAGAGGTTACCGCTTAACATCAGGTGGGCCTCTTGCTTGTTCCGTCATCCAAGTAGTATAAAAAAAAAAAAAAAAAAAATATATATATTGAATGAAAAGAGGATGCTTTAGTAACACCGCTGCAATCTTGTTAAGGATATCAAAAATTATTGAATTATTGAATTTTTATTGTTTAGAAATCGCTGCGAAGCGATAAGACCGCCCATTGTACTTTTAATTATATCGTTAAGTTTTGTTTCTTTATGTTCGTTTTATTAGCTAGTAAGGTGTACAATAAAGTATTTTCTATTCTATTCTATCAAAATCATAGCATAATCTACAATACAATAATGCAATAACGTTTATTGGTCAGTACAGTAGTTCACACAACATTATCTAGCCACAAGCTAAGCAGAGCTTGTGTTATGGGTACTGGATAACTGATATACTTCATACAATACATTACATAATGTAGACACTTTTGATTATGCATAGAAAATACCCAGAACACCCTGAAGAAATATCTGCAAATCTTACAAATATTTGTTTCGAGGCGGGAATCGAACCAGCAACCTACTGCGTCGCAGGCGAACCTTCGCCCGCTGCGTTACAGAGGTCGTCGCGGATAAATAATGTGCTTTGGCAATCGTCGTTCGTGTATAACTGAAAACAAATTACCGAGGCCCATTACTTTCATAGTAGTACTACAAAAAAGTTATTCTAAGTAGGTAGTACCTATGTAGGTAAGTTTGTTTGTGAGTTTATAAGTAGGGAGGTAATCTCCGAAACTATTGGTCCGATTCCGAAACTTGTTTCACTAACAGGAAGCTACATTATTCTTGAGGGCTATGATTTATTAGTTTTCGCCCGCGGCTACACTCGTGTTATGTGTAGTTGATGATATTTGGTGTGGGGATGGATGCTGGGATACAAGTACTTTATTATATTATTATAGATTTATACCAGATAATATACAATATTTTGATAATTTACATTATTTTGGGTATTTTTTCATATCGCATTGGTAGGTATTATTCAATTAAAATCATGATTGAGTTTTTTTTAATCGCGGGAAATAATACAAACCGCGTTTAAGGCAACAGATAATTCACATTAGATAATAATCCTGAACGAATTTTTTAAGGTGCCATATTTTGGCGTTAATAGTGTATGGATATAATGCTAATTTCATCGTAGAGTTAATAGAAAGTCTTTTGCTTTGATCTAAACTTGTGGTACCAGTACCTATACTTCTTCGGTTTGTATGAAAATGGTGGTTACGTCATATGTGTTAATCTTTTTTAACACATTTTTTTTTTTTTTCAAATCTTTTTTACAATAGACCATTGTTGGCAAATTCTTTGGGCCTAAATCCTTGCAACTGAACCAAATATAAACTAGTATCAACGCCGGACGCCTCATTTTACACTGAAGGCCTATTTGCAGTGAAAAATACCCGTCTGAATCCCGGACCATTTTCATACGCAACATTTAAGCGAAGGTTTCTCGCACGCGATTTGTATTGAACAAATGAAATATGGCATTGTGGCTAGAAGGCCGCCACAATCAACGTAGAAATTAGGAGAAAAATAAAGAGATTCGCCTTAAAAAATATCATAATGGAAAGTTGTTCCTTAACAGGGGGCGTGCCAATTCGCAGTTTGATTTTTAACTGAGTGGGTAAATCAAGCACAATATTCAGAATAAATACATAAATCCATCCATAAAGCCGTGGTGTGTCCGGCCTAAGAATAGACCCCTCCATCTCCTCCCATGGATGTCGTAAGAGCCGACTAAGGGATTACCCGGACTTGTTATTAAGATTTGTTGGTATAAGATTTGTCCTGGCTGCAAGCTCATTATGGAATGTGTTATTACTGGAAAAAAGCGTTGGTTGAGTCGGTCGTGGGAAGCAATGGCGGCGATGAGCTCACCACTTGTCACGTCTATATTCCACGATGGTGCAACCCACTGTGAAAAGCGGCCCATTGAGGCTCTGCCTACCCCTTCGGGGAAAAAGGCGTGTGTCTATGTATGTATGAATGTAATCCGTGGGATCAATACGACTGCATCCTAAAAATATGCATGGGTACTACCTACATTATAATTCCGAGGGATCACTATTGAACAAAATAACTTTGCTCTTCATGAAAAACAAATCAAAGAAACCGTAACTCTACTGTAAATTACAACACAGTTAACTTCACAAACATTTCGTCACGACCTCTCGAATCGTGCGTGGTAATAATTAGCAGTCGCTACAAAAGATACAAATACTTCGGCCGTAGGTTATCGTCCCCGCTTGCTCAGCCCCAAATCAGAGTAATATAAACACACCGTCCGATATGCCGGCTTACGATTTGCTGGATCCGCTTTTTCGGTACAAGTGACTTAATTTGAGCGAGTCTGCCAGCACCACAAATGTAACGATGTAAGGGCATATCACTACATAAAAATAACCTCAAACAGCGCCCGTATTGCTTAACATACTGTTATTAATAGCTTTCGATTATGATATTTCAGTACATTACGCTTTATGCATTAAAATATTTCTGTTTTTAAAAAGAAGCTAAAGCACGCGACGCAATGTACCTCCTGCTAAATTAAAGAAAGGAATTATCAGTTTGTTTGGCAGGATTAACAAATACAACAAAAAAAAAAATTTTGTACCAACCACCGAACAAAATGCTGAATTCTAATTCTCAATTATAGTAGTTATAGTTTCAAGGTGTGATGAAAACCTTTACAAAAGATTCAAGGGTAGCCAAGTTTCAAACGAAATAAGGTGAAGATTACATTTACGAATCGGATAAAAGTTTGCTTCTAGCTAATCCGCTATCTCCTACACCTCAGACTGTTCCATCTAACTGACTAAACGCAACTGTGTCAACATTGAGTAGATAATTCGAATACTCAATGAGAAATGTGTTTTCTTATCTCAAAGTTCGCTGCTGTTCGGTCTCTTTGATGGACTTCAATTGTAACACTTCCTTGGGTGTCAGGCTTATATAACTCTACTAGCAGAGCCCCGCGGTTTCACCCGCGTAAGTCTCGATCCCGTGGGAATATCGGGATAAAAATGTGCCTATGTATTATTCCGGGAGTCCAGTTATCTCCATTCCAAATTTCATTCAAATCCGTCCAGCCGTTGCAGCGTGAAGAAGTAACGAACACACTAACACACTCACACACAAACCTTCTCATTTATAATATTAGTGTGATGTGATGCGATCACCCGTTTTTTTTTTGTTATACTGCTTGTAATTATCAGTTATTATTATGATGCAGATTAAGCAGTTAGCCCACCTGATGTTAAGTGGTACCCTCTGCCTATGAACAGTGCATTACCTCATAGGTCACGTCCAACTAGGACGCACCGTATGTGGCATTGCACTGCGCCCACCACCCTGAGACATAAAGATGAAAAGTCTCATGTGCCTGTAATTTCACCGGCACTCTTATACCCTTCAAACCGGATCACAGCAATGCGAGCACTACTGCTTTGCGGCAGAAATAGGTATAGTGGTAGTACTTCCCCGGACGAACTCTTTAACTAAAAAGCTCTACTACTACTACCGTTCTACCGTTTGCACTAAACATATGAATCGCCTAAGTTCTTTCCTAACTTGTTTAAGCTACTCCTAACGATAAATTTGCTTGCACTAACCGTAAGCCATTCCTTAGTCCACTTAGAGTAGGCTGTTCTTAGGCTTAGGTGTATCTTAACTAGGACAAGCCTAACTTATGTTTAGTGCAAACGGGCATAACTGTACTTTTCCTACCCGGACTTGCAGATGCAAATTTTATCTTTTTTTCTGAAAAAGAAAATGTTACATCCTTTCTCTTTATACACACTATAACTTTATCAAATTTCATCAAGACCGATTTAGTCGTTTAGTCGTGAAGAGGTAACAAATCCTTGTGACAGAATCTAGATAGACAGATGGACGGACTGCGTGGAGGGTAAAAGCATATGTGTTATTAATATTATACTTATGGTGGGTAATAATACTCGTAGGATCCAGTTTGGTACCGTTTGGGTAAGAGGAACCTTAAAAAATAACAAAGTTCTAACCTCTCATTAAAGCTATTGGATATAATAAAAAGAATAACGCCCCATCTAGATTCTCATATGTCCATTTTATTAAAGCAACTTGTTTGTAAAATTTGTTGGTATAAGATTTGTCTTGGCTGCTAGCTTATGTTATTTCCCACGGTGGAAAACAGTGAAAAGAGGCCCATTTGAGGCTCTGCCTGCCTATCGGGGAAAAAGGCGTGTCTTTGTGTATGTATTATCATTGTTATTCAGTACTACTTAAACGAAAGCCTGTCTACTGTGAAACTACCTGTGTGTCTACCTGTCTGATCATAGGCCAACGGCCTTGCATCGCTCAGTCCCAGTCAACTCAGTGTAATGAGCGGTAAGCAGAGATGCCTGTCTTAGATTCCCTTTTTGCGAAGGTACTACTGCTAGTACTTTTGCTAACTACCTTGCTTCATTGTACCAGGAGGGCAATTCTCGGATTGTAGAGATTATCTCTAAACTAGAGATAATCTAGAATAAAAATGTCACAATAACCATCAAATCGTATTCGATTTGAATGATTTTGGTAGACTTATGTCTATTTGTGACATTACGAGAATAGCAAATTAATATTTTATTCGACATTCGGCATTTTTTTCGACATATGTCGATCTCTACAATCCGAGAAATGTCCTCCTGGTGCGACAAAGCTTTGCTGGGTGTTTTCTTTTTTAAAATCGTCATAAGTGTGTCGCTACTCTTGTCATTTTTAACCCCCGACGCAAAAACGACGGGGTGTTATAAGTTTGACGTGTCTGTGTGTGTGTGTGTGTGTGTCTGTCTGTCGCATCGTAGCTCCCGAACGGATGAACTGATTTCGTTTTTTGTTTTGTTTGAAAAGTGAATTTGTCGGGAGTGTTCTTAGCTATGTTTGATCAAAATCGGTTCAGCCGTTTCATTGAGTTTAGGGTTTTTTTAATTTTTACAAAATTAATTACCTATTTGTAAGTGTATACCCTTACAATTTATAATGTCCGTTTTTAGCAAGTACTGACAGCAGCCTCTGTGCCATTTTCGAAAAGAGACGTCATCTACTTTTATTTTATTTTATTGCCTTGTGTTTTTTTGAGTCATTGTGTGTAATTTTGGTGTCATTTTAACCAATTTAGCTCGTCTATAGAGCACAAATGTATTGAAATGAAATGGAAGTGTATTGCGTGACTTTTCAAATTGGTGGAAATGGACTACCAAAGTTTATGTAAAACTACCACCGTTTTACTAAAACATGACTTGACTGTGTCTTTGACGACTCTTGAAGGATTGTATCGTTGCGAATTATATTGAAAATACAATAATTATACCTGAGAATAGGTAGTAAATGCACAAGCCGTGCGACGTCAACTTTAAAAGCAAAAAAAGTAGTGACAATGAGGGGTTTTCAAGGACGTTTCAAATCATGCGCTAATAGATGGCGCTGCTTTGAACCTAGCTTTCAAAATAAAGTGAAATGTCAAGGTCAACAACGTAGTGATATATTTTCGTTGTATTTTGTTACTATCACGACAAATTACTCAATAGTTACTACTATCACACAAAAGCACAGACAATGCATTTGTTAATTTTGACAAGCCTACTTGATTCAGCGCCATCTATCGAGCCAAATTGAACTACTTTTTTTATTATTTGAAAATGAATAGCCCTCATAGAATTTTCAAAATTAGAATTCGTTTGTTCCGCCAAGGAATAGCAAATTATTCAATATTCTGTGACTGAAACAGATTAGCAAATAGCCAAAACATTATTTTTGTGCAAAAAAAAGTTTTTCCCAGAAATGAGACCTAGCTATTGTAAATCGAATTTCGCCCCCTAAAATCCCCATTTTCGAGTACGTGTCTACAAATATATTTATATACAAATCCTTGCTCGTTTATTAGTACCTATAGAACTTGCTATAGTAGGTAAGGTATATAAGGTAGTAACTGTTAGCAAAGCAATGGTAGGTAAGCTAGGTACTGCTTTGCGGCAGAAATAAGTATGTTGGTACTTCCCCGGACAAACTGTTTCCCAAAAAAGCTCTACTACTAACAATAAATTTATTATTTTCTGTTATGTAATTTAATTTTTTTTTTCGTTTGTATTTTCCTTGCCCTCTTTCCATTATCTTTAGGTGTGCTCCAGTTGTAAAAAACTAAACATTCGAATACTTATTCAATCCGTATTCTGTTTGAAAATCAATTTTATTCTGTTCTGATATAAAAATAAATCGAAAACCAATCGTCCATTTTCTATTTCTCGGTAAACCTATTACAAGCTTTGGTACACAATGATACGAGCAATCCCTGTTATATGTTTTTATCCGATAACTTCCCTTGTTTTACGGTACTAAAACTCGTTTAGTATTTCGAGCAATATTTTAGGTTTTAAGTATTGGAAATTAAAGCTACTACTGAGAATTTAGTACTAGTTACCCCAATTTCCCTTGACTACATTTCAACATTATTTAAATTAAAAATGGTCGTAGCTTTCACCATCAGTCACTCTTTCAGGGCCAGCAAACCTCTGGCTGATATCTGACTTAACACAGGGTACATACATACATACATAGACACTCGCCTCTTTCCCCGAAGGGGTAGGCAGAGCCTCAATGGGCCTCGTCGGACTCCAATTTGTGACGTTGCTGCGTGGATGGCACTGAGAGACACTCTATTAATTGTAGAAGTACTTAGTTTTTGCCTTTTGTATGTATTACCTATTATTTTTATTTTTATTTTATATGTCGAGTGTTTTTTTGTCCTATCCATGTGTGCCGTTACAAATAAAGATTTTTTCTTTCTTTCTTTCTTTCTTTCGTTTCACAGTGGGTTGCACCATCGTGGAATATAGACGTGACAAGTGGTGAGCTCATCGCCGCCATTGCTTCAAACGACTGACTCAGCTAACGCTTCCTTCCAGGAATAACACATTCTATAATAAGCTAGCAAACAGGATAAATATTATAGATACCAACGAATCTTCGAAGTCCGGGTAATCCCTTAGTCGGCTTATACGACATCCACGGGAGGAGACGGAGGTGTCTAGTCTAAGGCTGGATTCACCACGATGGTAACCAAGAAATAACCGGTGACACGAACTTCTTTTTGGTTTAGGGATTTTTATCCAATGTGCATTGTGCGTCTTCATTATTTGGCAAAGATAGTACGTTTCACCTTTGTATACGTTTTCAAAAGAAAATATCACTTCATAATCACCTCCGGAAAGCAGTCCTTCCTAATGCAGATAATTCCTCACCTCTGCGTAAAAAGTATCACAACTGCAATCCCAGTATATCATAACTATGACAGGTATAACGGTTTCCGGAACTTTGCCTACTACACCCCGCTACAGCTTTTCAAAATTGAATTGTGTTTGCTCTTTACTTAAGTTTATTTTCGCAGCACGCATTGTAAAAGCTTTAGGAACATAGCACACGCGATGTGAATATAAACATGCCACAGTATACAGAGCATCAGGCTAAAATATATATTCTAATAGAAGGAACATATTTCCTTGTAAATGGTCAAACTTTAGCTATGTAACGCAAAGTTTGGACTATTTGTTACGATTTAAAATATGACGAAATGTTGTGTTTGAATAATTATACCTGCATGAGGCTCGGATTAAAGTTGTATATCTTTATAAATAGTTTAAGAATGTTTCTTGATAATAATAGTTAAACTGTGCTACTAATAAACCTGGAATATTCACAGAATAGTTACAATGTATTTTGTCTCTTTCGACAGAATTTGAAACTGCTTGTCAATGCACAAGACAAAATACTGTGAAACTATTCCCAGCATAACCCGAGTTTTATAGTAACACGCAAAAAGTATAATTGTTACACGAAATATTGTGTAAAAAAACCTATTTTGAAATTATACTGCCATGTTTAATCTGAAATATGTGTTTCAAAATGTTAGATAATACTCAATACTCAATGCACAATCCAAATAAACGGACATTTTGAAGTCACAGCGAAAACAACTAACATGCGAATCAAGTTGTACAATAATATGCACCCGGTTCTGTATCTTGTAAGCCGTTATCCGTACATGCGGTACCAAGACAGGTCGATACAGAACAAACATACCAAACATCGTAACGAGGCCGCCCGTACGATGTCCCAACTTCCAGGCAAGCCCATTCGAAGTCACCCGCATCCGAAGTGCCCTTTGAATTGCAAAGAGGTGGGCTACAAGAAATGGTAAAAAGCCGACGTCAATGACATAAATATGATAGAAGAATGTTCTACGAACACGACATACAATATGCGTACAACAAACTTGCTTATGATCGAATTTATGAAACAAAAACACTTCGAACATTGTGATATTTATATAAATTCGAAGTAAGGAGAAATGGTTAGTGTGGCTAGCGAGGAATGAGCAAATTGCTCATAATCTTTCACTTGCGGTCTAGTGAGTATATTTTCAAGGTAATTACGAAGTTAAATACAACAAAATATTGAAGATAAAATGTTACAGATACTTTTATTACACGTATCAGTTATTTTTGACTGCCTTTATTTAACAAGGAAAAAGCAGCTAAAAACGGGAAGTAAACAGCTTGGTGCTGCAATTTCTCTGATTAGCGGCTAAATGCCGTGTTGTGCCATGATTCCTTACAAAGCTAGAAAACAAAAGATAAAATACAGGACACATTGAATCACGTAGGACACATATGTAACATAATTTAATGTAAAAGGTAGTAGCGCGAAAAATAGCAAGCTCGGTTTTAATACGGAACCACCCGGATAAAATGTCTATTTACATCATATTTCTATGGTGGAAATATTCAAATTCTAGGAAACAGATAAACAAGTTATCTTATCAACATATGAATGGTTTTAAATGAGCAATATATTTATCGCTCTCTTGATAATTAAAATGATACCGATATGTTGATTGTCGGTCTGTGAAAGCTTTTAACATGTATAATGTTCCATCTAAATATTTTAACATGATCGGAGGTCATCTACAATTATCAATAACTCTTTATATTTTGTAAAGAGGTAACATTTATTTGTGTTTGTAGAGCGTATGATACCTACTTCTGTTCCGATACCATTTTTTTTTTTGTAATTAATTTTATTGAGTGTTTCCTATTTCAACCCATTTATTTCACATGATATTTATATCGTTTCAAACCATTTTACTAAATTTATATTCTTGTCTCATCCGACACATATTTATTTCAAGTTTACCACATTATCTAACATCTACACTACGTCTGTATACCTACGCTATCCCTGATTAATATTGGTAAATTAGCTGTGTATTCCTTTACAGAGTAAGCAAAGAAAACGCATCTAATTAGTTTTTTAAGTTATGCATTTTACTCATTGGAATAAATAAAATAAAATAAAGTTGGCCATATTCAAAATAAGTTTTCAATTAAACAACCTGGGAACACCGGGACCACGCGAACAAAGTCGCGAGCGGCCCGCTAGTAGTCTAATAAATATAGAGATCATTCCACAGATAGGCCGATATTCAACGAGTAAAATCAATCAGCAAACACATACGACATAAATGTTCAACCCTATTTACGAGTACACAAAGATCTATCCCTTCAAATAACCGATATGTATCAAGCAAATTAAATTACAGTCACAATACATTTCCTCAACAAAATATTTCACAATTATATTGATTACCGTTTTTTTTTAACATTGATGACCTTTTTTTACCACGATCTCACCCGTTGGTAAGTGACGATGTAGCCGAAGATGGAGCACAAAGGTCTAGAAGGCACCTATTCACTCTAGCCTTGAAGAGACCCAGATTATAGTTAAAATAAAATTAGTTTAGATAAACTTACGTTGATATTAATCGAGTATACGACTCTGTAAGTTTAATCGGAAAATCAAATATAATTATAGATAAATGTACTTAAGTTTTTTAATACCCGGACTTGCTAATAAGATTCGCTGGTATAAGATTTGTCCTGGTTACTGGCTAGACGAGTCAGCTGTGCGAAGTAATACCGGGTGCCGACTCGTGGTCACACCAGATTGTCACAATGGCGACGATGAGCTCACCACTTATCACGTCCATATTCTTACTCTGGTCAACCAGAGTGGTGGCGCCATCTATCTAGATTCAAATCCCATACAGAGATTTCCCACCCATTCCCACCTCTCATTTCTACAAAACAATTGCACTCACGGAAAGAAGACACATCAGTAACCCTTGTGACGCGTCCGCGAGCCGACAACACTATAAACCTGGATTGCAGTGATATATTTGGAAAATAAGGTACCCAGTGCATTCTACCTATACAATCCCATATCCCGCATTATCTCTGAGATATCAAACTCTTCAAGATAAACGACCTCAATAAGAAAATCAGTCCACTTAAAAATTCGCTCATACACAGAGACAATGTATTTAATAAATCGTTGTGGTCAACCCTCGGGGGAAAAGGCCCATTATGCTTTGCCCACCCTTTCCAAATTATTTATACGGCCCCTAGTAAAGGCCCGTAGTCCAACTAATTGGACAGAGCAGTTGGACCACTGCCCCGAAACGAATTTGAAGACATGTGACTTTGCATTCAAGGAGCCTGTGCAAGGCACATTGAATCCTTTGACAACACTGGTGGTTTAAACATTGATCCCTGGATCTTTTCAGGGTTACCTCATTCAAGTTGGTCCGTGGTTGCTTTTGCTTGTGGCGCGAAATTATAATTTTTTCGTGTTTTTTTCTAATCAACACTTCTTCATATAGCGAAAACTATGTTGACGGTATTTATATAACCTAACACACAAGTTTTAATTTATAGTATCACATAAATAACATTAGTTTGGCTATAATGAGCTTGAAAAAAAAAAGGCTGTAAATATCATTGAAGCACAATCGTAGCTAAACTAATGATATTTATGTGATACTATAAATTAAAACTTGTGTGTTAGGTCATATAATTACCGTCAACATAGTTTTCGCTATTTGAAGAAGTGTTGATAAGCCGTGATGAGCAAAAAACACGTTTTTTTTTTTAATTTCGCGCCACATACGAAAGCAACCACCGGGTGATCAGGCAGCGTGATCAAGAATGAAACGGTGGCGCGAAGTTAGTACGAATTTTAATACCAGAATCTCTAATGGAAATATAAAGCTTCTAGTAAATCTACCGGCAAAGTAAAGTCTGATCCAGTAACACAATTCCTTGTAACGATAATGCAACCTTGATCGGATGGTAGAGATGAAGCTAATGCCACCATTACGATATCTTACACATTTGAATAGTTTCCCCAATAGTGAACTTGCTGACTTCTAAAGGTTGCATTATTTTTTGGTCAATAGATTTCTGAATTCTGGATTCTGCTCTGGACTAAGTATTTTATACGAATCATAGGACATATTGTGTTTGTCTGTATGTATGTACATTTGTTTCTTTGTTGCCACGAAGCTTTGGAATGGGTGCTCTGATTTCAATGCGTTTTTTTTGTTTGAATGATGATGTTTGCGAGATACTTCTTAGCTATATTTGTTGGAAATTGGTTTAATATTGTGTCATCATCATCATCATCATCCCCTGGACGTCCACCGCTGGACGAGGCCTCACCCATAAAATGCAATGATTTGCCATAATTACCATGCTTGGCAGGCGGATCGGTGATCGCAGTATTGGTGTTGAGTATGTACTCAGGTGGATGCTGCTGCCCATCCTTTAGTGTAATCCCGGCTTTCACGACATCCACGGGAAGAGACGGAGGGTTCCATTCTGAGGTCAAACACACCACAGGATATTATATAGGAATATTAATTTAATTTAATTCTAATAATGTTTTTTTATTTACACGTAAGCAATCCTTCAGTTATTGTAAGTAATAAAACAATGATTAGAGCCATCGAACTATCGAACCTGCAATCAATCTTACGTATCTTGATAATTAATGGTGTAATTGTCAAGTGCTTAATTTATGTCCTCAGCTAAGTACCTATTGAGTTCAGGAATCTATACTGTACCCTTGTGTTAATGCAAAGCGAGCCTAGTCTTTGAAACAACTGCTAAATTTGTTTTTAGCTGTCTGTATGTTGGCACTCGCATACAAGTCGTATTTTTCAACTAATCTTAACGAAACATGTTAGGTTCTACAATTTCATAGTTTTTTGTCGTTGGAAATTTTTGACTGGAAAAAAAAATTATTATTATTTATTTCCCCAAAAAAGGGGGAAGTTTTTGCGACGCCATTTATGGGCCGATTTCGATAATATTTGTCAGAAACATTTGGTACCCAATTCGTATCAAGAATTTCGAATAAGCAGAATCGGTCTAAAGTTTATCAAGATTTTGGATCGATATGCACTATGCACATGGACGCGAAAGCGACTGAGATGGATGAGTTAGTAAACATGTATTGTTGCTTCCTAACTCAGCCGTCGCATGAGTGCATATTGGCTGTGTAATGAAAGTATTTCCTGTTTGATCCATTGACAATGATCCATTGTACTTTGATCGTCTTGTTCGATCCATTGAGAATGATCCATTGGACTTTGATCGTCGTGTTCGATCCATTGAGAATGATCCATTGTACTTTGATCGTCTTGTTCGATCCATTGAGAATGATCCATTGGACTTTGATCGTCCTGTTCGATCCATTAACATCGACTATTTATACATACTTGTCACATTATCTTGTTTGTTTTAAGTAAGATGAATGTGTATAAAGTGATTATACTCTTTGACAATTGTGAGTACCTAGTCAAACATTTGGAGGTTTTTTTGATACAATATCTTAAATAATTTTGTAATTTTTTTTTTTTTTTTTTTTTAATCATGATGTTTTATATAAGTTTTTGCTCGCATGTTCTACTGTTTGCTCTCTGAACTACTAGTATGTTTAGGTACTAGAGACACCGCACTTTGTTACATTGTCCTATTCAATGTACCACACTCTAGTTTATTATTCTCCACCCTCCCACCGCGTTCCTCCTTCCCGTATGTGGTGCATGACGTTTACTGTACCTTCTCCAGTTTACCATAATAATTATTACTCAATCCATGTCTGCGGCAAAATTGGACCAGGTTGTCACTACATTTTACACGTGGGCCGCGCTGTGCATCAATAATTTCGGACAGGATTTCGTGGGCCAGGCTGTCAACATTCCCATTGTTGGTCGTGTCTTCTCTAGGAACTAGTACATTTAACTTAATTACTATATACATACATATATAGAAACACGCCTTTTTCCCCGAAGGGGTAGGCAGAGCCTCAATTAGCCACTTTTCACAGTGGGTTGCACCATCGTCTGCGCTCATCGCCGCCATTGCTTCCCACGACTGACTCGGCTAACGCTTTCTTCCAGTAATCACATTTCATAATAAGCTAGTAGCCTGGACAAGTCTTATCCACCAACGAATCTTACCAACAAGTCCGGGTAATCCCTTAGTCGGCTTTTATGACATCCGCGGGAGGAGACGGAGTGGTTTTTCAACGGAAATTCGATAATGATTACCTGACTGGTATTTTAGATCAATATAAACAAGAACGATGTCCCATAGACGTTTTAAAGGTCGCAGAAATTCTGTGGATGGAAGTGGCCCGCGACCGGTCATCATGGTGAAACAAGAAAACTCCTTTGAATAAATCGTATATCGTCGAAAAGTTGTGATAAAACTAGCGACATAAAACCAGGCAATTAAGACCAGCGCAGGTTGTTTACAACCTGCTTATGTTGTTTTAAAGACATTTTTGTAACAGCAATTCAGCTATTATTTTGTATATTTGTATGTTTCATTTTGTTTATATCTGTGTTGCTACAAATAAAAAAAGACTATTCTATTCTATTATATTTTAATAAAACTCGACCAATTTCAGAAGAACATAAAACAAGTCCAGAACGATCAAGATAACTTATAAGTTAGGTTTAAAGGTCAACTTTAATGATTACGTCAGCGATAATTTAATGCTTCGACTGATTATGAAAATAACTGTGTTAATTAGCCGTAAACGCCAAAGAGATTTATCACGCTCTACACAAACTTATTTATCAAATGGTACTGATAAAATTCACTAAAAAAACTTCATATTGAGATTACACAAAATAAATCTCAAGATTCCAATCCCTTCATTTTCTTTGCAAAATATTTTCCCATCGTTGAAAATTGCCTCGTAAACCATACACTTCGGAACTTCCTTTCATTATAACACGGCTTCTAAAAATAAAGGTCGAAATACATAAAGCCTGTGCCGGCCCTAAAAACGTCGTCTTGTAGATACGTGATGCTGGCCCGCGAGTTTTCGGAATAGGGACGTAAATAAGTTTGACTGCTTTAAACTGAAAATGAACAGCTGCTAGAAAGCCCAATCAAAACGTTTGCTGATTTCATGTACCTACCACCACACCTGCTGTTAGTTAATCAGTGTTAAGTTCACATTTTTATCATAATTCCAGTTTTTTTTAATACTAGGTAATTGTAATGACGGATCAAGCAGATGCCCCACACGGTGTTAAGTGGTACCCTCTGCCTGTGAACAGTGCATTATCTCATAGGTCACGTTAGGACGCGCCCTAGTTGGTATTGCACTGCGCCCACCACCATGAGACATAAAAATGAAAAGACTAATGTGCCTGTAATTTCACCGGCACCCATACCCTGCAAACCGGAACACAGCAATGCGAGCACTACTGCTTTGCAGCAGAATTAAGTATGGTGGTAGTACTACCCTGGAGGAAATCTTTCACAAAAAAGCTCTACTACTATTGAGTATATTTTATCAAAGCGAGCACAAAAAGTAATAAAATAATTGCAAAAATATTTTCAATCGGACCATTTCTCTGCGGATGATAAAGATTCACATTCCCGTGTTCAGTCCTATAGATTTTCAAATTAATTTGATGATTTCGCTTTCCCGTACATCCCTAGACAGGCCGAACCAAACATTCCGACCGATCGAAGCGGATTAGGTCTGCCCGACGACCGGACTGAATAAACAATGTGACGAGGAAGCTCACCCTTTTAACGAATCCCTCTGCAGCGCGCGTAAACCTCGCGAGTGTGTTTTTTCCTAAGCTTTGTATCGTATTTGCTAAGTGCAGGAATTTTGTGTTATGTGCACAGGGCTTAGATTTAGAAAATACTTTCACTGAAACGATATGCATACTTTTTTTCTTCGTTGGTGTTGGATTTTGTTTTTCGAAACATTAAAACTTTTTCTTGATTCATTCAACATGCTTTACCCATTTTCTGTTGGTCGCGTTGAAACACGAGTGAATTTAGTACAAAAGACGATTCAAAATGATCCTTGTGATTGCAATGAATAAAGTATTTTTTACTTTGACTTTGATTTGATACCCGCTCAAGGGGTTACGGCTAGTATGTATATAGCAATGTCAGTATAGAAATGTCGAAATTATGAGTGTTTTTTAACCGACTTCAAAATGGTTCTCAATTAGTTTTTTTGTGTCAAATTTCCGTCATTTATGACTTGCTTTGTTTTTTTTACTTCCACTTCAGTTCCAGGTTATTCCCATTTTTATCCAAATCTGAGGGAACTTCCAAAATATCACAGGCGTACATATTATAGTGATTTTGGTATTTTCAACAACAATTCAAGCATTTGTATTCAGAAATAGCATTTGGTTAAGTGCAACTGATGTAAAAAACCACAGATGGCCACTGCAACTCCTCAATGACAAGTATTTCACAGGTGGCGATAATATATCTCGGCTGGGATAGTTAAGCGATTATTCTCTTCTTTGTTGTTACACTCTTGGCAGAGTGGTCGTGGTCGTCACTTCAGGGTCTGTGGCTCGCTTCACTATCCCATGCACCACCATCATCTATCATCTCGCACCGCAGCTTTCCTGGTGCATTCATGCAGTGGACCGTCCAAAGCTGCCTTGATTTGGTCAGTCCATCTCATGAAAAGTCCATCCAAGCGATTATTACGAAGCAGAATTTATAGGTAAATGGTTCTGATGAAATTGGTACCATCGAACTGATCTGATGATTAAACTGGTAGGAACCGGAACTCCGTCATAAAGCAATGGGTCCTGCCATGTTTGAACTTATTAGAATTGTCATGAGATGAATTTTAGCCTGCGTTCAAATTGCGCTACTTGAGTCGTATGCTTTGAAGTATTTTGTTTAAAAAAAAATATCTATCTTTCCTTTTACCCAAGTATGATCTCTCTGCCTCTAGTATTTGCTCGAGTTATAGCCAAAGTTTTGTTAGTCACTTTTGTGTCATTATTTTTACATCGATGGTGCAACCCACTGTGAAAAGAGGCCTATTGTCGCTATTGTGTGACATTTCAATATCCCGTCCGAACGAGATCGGTCCTGCAATTAATTGTTATTGAGTTTCTGGACTTTCTGATATATTATAATTTTTCATAACGTAAACATTAATATACTTATTTTTTTAACAGAAACAGGTAGCTGCGAATTAAATCCTCTTAGTACCTTATCACATTTACCCTTAAGGCACCGGCTCAAAACCATAGGTAGAGATTTTCATTTAAAAACGCCACGCGCCGTTCTGTGAAGTCATTTTTATTGAATAACTCATAAAATAAAGAGAATTTTATAAACAAAAATATTTAAGCCCTTGGCTTTATTGTATTGATTTTATTTATATATTTATTGACGTAATAACATGCACCATATTGAGAAACAATCAAATCTAGCCAAAAGTTAGAGGTAAATTTGTTTTATTTTCTATCGAGAAAATATTACGAATCGTGTTTTTGGGAAAGTGATTCCTCGGAATTATAATGCATGCATATTTTTATCTGAATAATCTACGATTTGGAGTTTTGAGCCTTAAAATAACATATTAATATTTTCGTCAAGGTTGTTATTTTCTTAGTTACTCAACTCATTTTATCTCACATAATATATTCCTTATTAATCCCATTTTCCTCAAAGGATTACATACAAAATAATTTATCCGAATAATAACATAAATGAGTAACCATAATAATTCTGATCAGAAACCTTGTATTGTCCTACCTGGTATTGTTAAGGCTACCTTAATGCTATTAGGTTTCATAATAAACCTAAATTGGACCACAGGGCTTAAGGAACATCTGGCTCACCTAATCATGATTTAAAAAGAACATTGGTAGCTAAGTTGGGATACTCTCGAGCAATATCGCTATGTTTATAGTTGTGATTTTGTGGGGACACTCCTATATACATTGCTAATGTGTGTAAGCTGAAACTGTAGTGGGCTAGTCATGTCTGCCGAAGAACCGATAACCTATGGAGTAAACGAGTTCATGAGTGGAGACCACGTCTAGGCAAACTTAGTGTAGGGCACTCTCTGGCTAGATGGTGCGATGACTTGCGCAGAGTGCCTGAGTGTTGGGAGTTATGTTATGTTGTGTTGTTTTGCGTTGCGTTATGTAGCGGTGCGTTGCGTTGCATTGCGTTGTGTTATGTTACGTTACGTTACGCTATGATATGATGATGGCTTATTAAGATATAACACACGTCTATATTCCCACGATTGCGTGAACCTCAGTAAAACTAATCAGTCTCTGTCTGGCGAGTGTATATATGTATTTAAATATTTAATTGTCAGCTATCTTGATTGATCCATAATACTGGATTGAAATACATGTAGTCAATGACTTTAACCCAAAACTCGAAATCTTTTTTTGGCAGTTAATCTATCACTGATCTAACTGTTTTCCTATGGCTGTGTATAGCCGACCAGTATCGGAGGTCCGTTCATTATTTATTTTACATCAGTGGTATTAATTTCCTAATACAGTGGCAATAATTTGTCGCTGTTACGAGTATTATTGAAAGCCTTACTTGTAATAACATGACGGTCTGTCAAAAAGCTGCAACAAATACTTGAGTTGATTAACGGTAGATACAAGCACCAACTTGTCTCGTTAATCTATATAAGTAATAGGATTTCAGACTATTTTAATAATTAGATCAAGTTGCAAGCTACGCGGCATGCGTTTAGTAGTAGTGGAGCTTTCTGGTGAAAAAGTTCGTCAAGAGAAATACTACCACCATTTTTGCCGCAAAGCAGTAGTGCTCGCATTTCTGTCTTCCGGTTTCAAGGTTTATGGGTGCCGGTGATATTACAGACACATGAGACATTTTTATCTTTATGTGTCAGGGTGGTATGCGCAGTGCAATGCCGCATAAGCACTTCATACGTGCAAGTGACCTATTTAAAGTAATGCATATGGTTATAGGCAGAGGTTACCGCTTAACATCAGGTAGGCCATCTGCTTTTTCCGTCAATCACCGGACCATAGTCCAACGGACTATAACCTAAAGTCTGGTGTATTGTTCCACCTCCAAGTTTTTTTAAATGTTTTGATATTAAGAATAATAAGTAGGTCCCTAGTTAATACGATGGATGCCTGACATATTAAATAAATAAGCTGAACATCATGGGATACCCCATAAAAACCTCGTGCGAATCCGTCATTGTGCTAGTGCCACAGCCATCTAGGTTCACGATCACCTGGGAGAGTACGCGAGACTCGGAGACGGCCACGGATATCAGACCCGAAACACGCAGACTTCAGGCGATTAGAAATCGACTAACAAAATCCAAAAAGCTGATACATGTCATGGGGCCGGTGGTTTACAACCGTCTCCCAGGCTACATAACTGCTAAGCCGACGACGCAATCCTTCAAAAACAAGCTGATAGACTAGCTTATCGAGCAATCTTTTTATTTACAAATTTATTGTCGTTATTAGTTATAAGCTAGTTTATTATTTAGGTCCTGACACCTACTTAGTCAATTGATATTGACAACTGACATGTTTTTACAAGCTTTTATTTAACTTTCAAAGGTGGAATCCGGGTGGAATCTTGCAACTGAATTTTAAAGCAGTTACCCTTAACCGATTGAGCTGAAATTTGGCATACCTGTCAAATTCCGATGACATGTATTGTCATATCATGGTGATAGCGAGCTGATCTGATGATGGAGATGGAAGGTGGACAACGGAACTCGTCGATGAATAAAAGTAGACTGGCCGTGTTTAGGCTCATTTTGATCAACATACGGTTACGATCACTAATTTTATAAAGACTGTATTAAAAAAAATATTTTCAAAAATACTTATTATAGGTATGGACTAATTGATTTGAATGTTATTGATTAATACTATAGATTTTTGCGTATATAGAAACGTTTCGCGTCCTCGTGTGAATCCTTCGGTGTGCTAGAGGCGTTTTGTTTTCTGCTTAAAAAGTATTCGAGGCTTCTCCAAGCCTCATTTTGTCCATAAGCATTCCTCCACTGTAAGTTCTAATAACCATGACATATATAGCTACGTCGTGTGCAAGAGCCAACATTCCCCAACGGTCTAAAGAACTATAACAATATTTCTAACAAGACGATAATAGCCCTTGGGAATTCAAACGCATGATTACATTAGCATCTTTTTATGGTCACCCCTTACTAGTTGTTAAAACATCCTATGAGTGTATTGTTTGACATGCCAAAATTTGGGGCACCCTTTTATAGTGTCATTCAGAGAGCTGTTAACGGTTACTGTTTTGAATAAGACGTGTAATAATTTGCGTTAGTATAGTGATTGATAATTCGAGTTGGATGAGAATTTTATACCCCACCTCTAATGACATACTCAGTCAAAATAAACTTGTTATTTTCATGACAGCCGCGTACTGTGCCGGGCGAGCAGCCGGCTGAGACGTAAGAGGTTGCGGGTTCGATTCCCGCAATAAAACAAATGTTTTCAGCAAATATTTGTTCCGATACTGGGTGTAGTGATATCATAGTACTCGTAGGTACTAAGACACAGGGGATCCTAGTGTGTGTGACTGTTTGGTATTATGTTATGTGCAGGTGTACCAAAATTATAAGAGTTTTAAATGGCAGACAGACAGAAAGTATTGAGTATCGGCTGAGTGTTGTTGACATATAAATCCGTCGTCGCCTATCATGTTTTTTATCATTTTTGCAACATGTGTTTTAAAACACTTTTTTAGCTAGAAGCATTACAAAAAACTGTCGATCGTTTTCAGGAACAAGTTTTTGACTTTATGCTATTATTATTTAGTTGCAACTAGCCTCAGAACGGGTACGGTCGGGATGAAAAGTAGTCAACCTCCCCTCCCCTTCCCAACATCTATGCACACACCAAACATCCCCCCCTCAGTGTTGGTGTCTAAAATCCGATTTTGACACCGAAAACATGATAGCCATTTTACACGTCTTCGCCCTGTCCATACGCTAGTATTATGGGCATAAAACTCCTATGGCTTCAGGTCTATAAATTTTTGTTCATACCAATTTTTATGATCTATCTCTAGGCTCAAAATTTTGTCAGAATCGATTCAGTAATTGCAGCGTTATTGAGAAACAAACATCCAAATATACAACTTTAGCATTGTAGGATATAGGATTTTACTGAGTCTGCCCCAATTATTTAGGTCGGTAGTTACCAAACTTTTTAAAACCATGATAAAAGTAACCGGTGTCTTTCGGAAAAGATTAAGACAACTAATCGTATATTCTGTCTCCTTCACCCTCGCGATAAAGGGGAGCTCGTGGCAAGATAAAGTACCCTCAGAAGGGTTCTCTTCAAAACTCAGCCGGCTATTGTGAGGTGCATATTAAAGGGTTGGGCTTTCTTGCAAACTCTCTCCTTGATTGAAGTTCATAGAACCGACTCAAGAGTTAAAATATTTCCGCTAATTCTTGGGTTTGTTGCCTTGTACAGAGTTTGTTTATTTGGAATTAGCTTTGTGGAAACGTCTGTATAAGATTTCATGCAAAATTACAATATTAATGGGACCAATTCGCGTTCGCTGCTGAATAAATTTTCAATACAAAACATATAACTGTAATACCGCGTGTGTGTTTTCCAGCAACGAACGTGTTAATAAAGAAATTTTTATTTTTATCATCATATTGGCGACTCGCGAAACCGAAAAATACTCAAAGTGGGCCAATTTCCTCAGATAATAGTTTAATTGAACAAATCCAACATTTTGTGCATTTTTAAAAAAGCCTTTTTTGAAGGTTCCGTACCTTAAAAGATAGCAACGGAACCGTCTATTTTTAATAACAGCTTATTTATTCCGAATCTACTTATAGAAAAAAGTTTTTTTTTTTTATACTACTTGAATGACGGAACAAGCAGATGGGCCACCTGATGTTAAGCGGTAACCTCTGCCTATGATCAGTGCATTACCTCATGGGTCACGTCCACCTAGGACGCGCCCTTTTACCTTTTACCCTTCAAACCGGAACACAACAATTTGGAGATAGGTGACTAGGACACGGACGTAAGGCGTAAACAAATTGATTTAATCTTTTAATTAAGTGCATAAAACATCGCTTTGGGTTTTCTGTTATGGTGTTGTACTTGTTTCTTTATAAATAAAATAATAATAAAATATTTTTTTTTAATAATTTTAATGTAATTTTTCTTTGAGTGGGGTTTTGTCATTTCTCTTTGGTTTACTTACCTACTGAGATTTATATAATTATTAATCATCTGACAGACCCTCTAGCTGCATCTTTTTGTAATCATGTATAAAACTAACCTGTGGAGAACGTTGTGGACTACATTATTAACAAGTCTTACATAATTAAATTTATGTATTAATCCTGATTGTACCTAGATATATAATGTAGTTGTTTGTTTTTCCTTAATAAATAAAATAAAATAAATAAAATAAATAATAAATAAAATAACAAATAAATTTAGTTTTAAGGGGTTAATTTAGGGGACGACCTAGAAAATTTTGAAAAAAATTGCCTAGCATCACGTTTATGGCTTCATGGTTTCATGTATCATATAGATGAAAGGGCTTGTTATGAGGAACAGGTACCAATTTTTAAAAAAAAAAACAGAGAAAACAAAGAACAGAATAAACAAAAAATTACCACCCACTCCTTTTTATCTTTGCCAGTACTGATCCTAAATGATAATATAATATTTTTGTAGTGTACGTACGTATACGTAAATAGTTATCTTAACAGTACTGTAACGTTTTTACCGCGACAGTACTGGATTTGATTTCGCGCATAGAAACTATTTTGTAATCTTTTTCGGTTTGAATTGAACCTGGGGTGACATGAACCTAACCCAAATTATCTGACCCGAAAACCTACCTGACCTGAAAAAAGTATGTTGTTTAATTTCACCGAGGACTATAATTTCAGTTGTTCTTGGTTATCACTGTAGCCTTGTTGTGCGGAACCCTCTCCACGTAGACCGACTTACACTTTACCGCTTTTTTTAACTTGATTATCGCACAAAAACAGCTATAGCTTCTAAAGTAGCCAAAGCTGTATAACGTGGAGGTGATTCAGATGGCCATTAGATCTATGATCAGTGAATCACTCCTTACTTATAAAAACTTATTTCAAGACGGGACTAGTTCAATAAATCTTGCCCTCCGTTGAATGGGCAATCTTATATTCATGCGAGTAATAAGTCAGCATAATAACTATTATTTATTCTGTAAGGAAGGATCTTTTATAGAGAACTTAATTATGTAAATGGCGCTAATAGAGAGGCTGTGTCTTATAATACCTTTGCAATTTAATCGGTTTTTTATTCAACGTTTAGAAGTCGCTATCTTATACCTACTATTTTATGCTTAAGGTGAAGGTTACAAAAATGGTTTGTGTCGGCTCTGACACGCGACTGGAGTTTACTCCAGTATTCTTATACTAAACGCGAATATGTAGCGCAGAATAAAAACATAACGGTCTTCTATTTTTGTTAACGCTTGGTTTTATTACTTTACTCCCCATGAATTTGCGTACCGTGGGCCTTATATAAAAATAGTTTCTTAAGAAATAAACTGCAAAATACTTTTTACTACAACAACGGGATATGTACCATGATTTTATTGATGATTTGATTGTTCCCAATATTTCGGCACAGTTGCATGCGCCAAGATCACGGGAGAACTAACTAAAGTCTTTGCGAGTATATAGATGTTATTGGCAGATAGATCTATCTACTACCTTCTATCTCACTGTTTTATTACGAACGATACGGTTCTAGTGAAAAGTATGAATATAACCATTATAGTTTCAAAAGAGAAACTGCAAAAGTTGGTGACAGATTTGATCCTTTATCCGTGGCTCACCATACACCGATAGCCACCTACGTTCCAAGCAGATTGTTACTTTTTTATTCGCTCGAGTTTCAACAAAAAAGCAATCTATGAATCGACCACCGGCGGCCACAAAACTCCTACCAACAAATAACTATACAACAACCTATAGGACACGGATATAAGGTTCATTGTAGCACGCTTCAAAACGATATCGCTAAACAGCACAAACGTGTAATTCGAGATATGCGGCCATGAAAGCCAATGTCGCTGAGCTTCGTGTATTAGATTACCACTCTTTGCGGTTTCCAGAAACGCCATGAGCATTGTGGTTACGGAGCTTCTCACGGTGAGACCAGTCTAGCTTTCACGCGTCTAATTCAAATTCCACCATTGTTTCAAGTTTTATTTATTACTAGCCTCTTGCCTGCGGCTTCGCTCGCGTTATGTCGGCCTCATCCCTCCTGCCCACTATCTCGTCCCCCCCTCTCTCTCAGCATCTACTCACACACCAAGTATCATCAAAATCTGCTCAACCGTTGACGCAACAGTCGTTGCCCTGTCCAATCCTCTTCAGTTCAAACAAATATCCCATAGAAACAATCTATAGTTTTTCCTGAATTTTCAAATTTTTCGGTCAAATCTCCATGTTTTCTTTCTCTAGAACTATTACCAACAATTAAGAAGCCAAATAGGTCTAGCCGTTTTCAAGTGGTGCGAACAATGAACAGCATTTCATTTTTATCTAAATAGATTTTGTTACCACGCAGAATTCGAATTTATTCTTGACCATTTGTTCTGAGCTTGCGACTCTAGAGGAACATTATTTTGTACTCTTTCTAAACGTACGGTAAAACTGTATGCAGAGTAAGTCTTGAACGGAACGTCTTGGGTAATTTATTCGTTCCCTAAAGCAGTGCATCACAGAGGACTGCGCTGCTGTTGCCCGAGGCGTGGGCGGCACCCACTATTGTGACAAAATAATGTCTCTTCACTATAACCTTCTTCTAACAATAGTGCACCCGAAAAAACACTCTATACAGCGAACATAAAACTCCAAGCTCGACAGCAAAACCACCAGATGGTACGCCACGATAACGCTGAATAATCAACGCTTAAACGTCTGGAAAAGGAAGATACGGTAATGTAATATGAATAACAAAACGACAGAGATATATTCCTATGTAATTCTTATTACTCGACCAACAATGCTATATAAATTATGCGAGTTTATTCTATGAATCATAAGGTGTGTAACTACCGAGGCGATAAATAAAGGATGTATTCTGTGCGTCCGATGTGGCCGCGATTGTATTTCGCGGTCGAGTCGACGTAGCAGGTTCAATTTTCCAAGAGAGTGGGTTGTAGGAGGCAAGTGATGCGATGCGACGTGGAGACAGCCACGAGCTGGGCTTGCGATTAATTACTTTCAAAGTCGAACGCCGTCAACGGGCCGGTAGGGCTTCGCTTCAACTGTCGTGTGAGTTTTTGTTACACTGTTTTTGCTTGAGAAAGTTTGCGCTAGTTGAATTGATACGTTGCCGGCGATGCTTTTGTGCTTAATTCCATCACTTTTCATTCATCCGAGTTTTATAAATAAATAAATAATGCTGGACAGTTCACACAACATTATCTAGCCCCAAGCTAAGCAGAGCTTGTATTATTGGTACTAGATAACTGATATACTTAATACAATGTATTACATAGATAGATATTTTTATTATACATGGAAAACCCGGAACAATATCTGAAATAAGATTAAATTAGATTTTTAATACAGCATAGTGTTATAACTAGCTATTTCTAAGCTTTTATTTAGTTTCGTCTGTCCCGGTATAATCAAATCTTACAAGTTAAATTTGGTAGGTACCTACCCACTTTCCGATGTTTGATTGACCTAAAATTTGGCATACCTGTCAAGTTCCGATGACAATACAATATTATGATGACAGCGATCTGATCTGATGATGGTAGACAAAAACTTGTTTTTAACTTGCTTTCCAACTTCTTTTTACTTTTTCAATCTGTCTGGGGGGGACAAATCTGGGAATCGAATTTTCGACCAGTTTCCGATAATCATGCTGAAATTTTGCACACACCTTTGGTTCCGAAGACGATACGATATAGTTTATGGTATATCCATAAAAGCGTAAAAGTATATTTTTCAACAAAAACATTTTATGTTTTGTCGTATAACATATTCCAATCAGCTCTAGAAGATGAAAGCCGAAACACGAAGGGAATACGCTCAAATAACACTAAAAGGTTTAATAATTTTCTGTATTACCTGCGATAATACCTCATTATGCATAGAGGAACTTTATATTTTGATAAGAAGTAAGTTTTCGTGTTTATAGTTAACTTTATGTTTATAATTTTTATAGTTAGTGCTAACAGTTCTGCAACACAAATAAATTATGCAGCTAAGTGAAAATTAAAATAACAACGCTGCTAAAAGCTTTTAGAAATTATCAAATTGTTATCAATGGCTATATTTTTCTTTGACAATATTGTTTTAAAGGACGTGTTTTTTATAGCTATTTATTTTATCAGTTTGAAAGTCATCTCTTCTCTGAACTTACAATGGCTTATTTTTTTAAACTTAACCTATCACAATATATATATATATTTATTTAAGCACAATTTCAAATCAAAACAAATCATTTATTCATTTATTTATAAAAAAATAATATATGTGTTTGTTACAGAAATTATAGGTAGTGCAACAGTTTATTTACAGCCATAATCATTGTATCACGCATGCAATATTTAGTAGATACCTATTCAGGTAACATTATAATTAATTTTATCTACACTCAAATCGAAAAATTCGAATTACGAATTCAAAGACGGTTCTATACAGACGCACTTTATAGACGCATATACATAAAATTAAGAATAAAACTCATTATAGTATCGCCAACTGTATCAAACCGCTATCTTTTTTTTATTAATTCATTAAACTAGTCTATGGTTATAGCCTGAATATGAAAAAAAAGGCGAACGCATGCGCAGTTCGAACTGTGAAAAAATGGCGCACGCATGCGTAGTTTGAAAGTAATTTCCCGCGCTTCCCATACATTTTTTTGCCGATCGTGTTTTTCTTTGTTTAATTTAAATTTTTCCTATGTGTGAAGAAAAAGTAGGTTAGGAAACTGCATATAACTTAGGTATTTTTATTTTTTATTTTTTATTTTTTATTATATCTTAAAAAATTAACACAAACAAAGTATTATACACTCAAAAGACCCTTATGGGACACCCAAAACAAACACCCTTAAAACACTCGAGTCAACCTAAACAGACTCTCGTGTTTTAATACCCCTTCTTATATGACAGTTGCATAAACTACTATTATACATCAGATTTAACTTAAAAAAAGTATAGTACCTCTAAATACTGTGACAAACTGATTCAAAATCTCGCACCATGTTTCGCAGTTCGATAAAGACTCCGTATTCCAGAAATTCTTTCACGAGACATCACACATTTCAACATTTTCTCGGACTACCTTCGGCTGCCAAAGTTGAGGTTATAAATCAGTGCACACGTACCACGCTAGGGGTGAGAACCGCTGGCTTGGCACCGCGCCACGCACCCTCGGTTGAATTAACCAGTGGATTTAGAGTAAAGTTACGCGCGCTGTCGCATTGTCGCATACAAACGCATGGGACACGGTGCCAGGCAAATAACCGAGCTAGACATTCGCAGTACTGCGACTAGTAAGTGCATACCTACACGCAGCAACATGGCGGGTACATTTTTTTTGTGCACTTCACTGAAGGTTTGGGCTGCGTCTCCAGTAGGCAAACTGTTCGCCGCCGACTGAGTTAGCTGCGTATCGCCGCGGTTTAGTACGCCTTTCCATATTTGAAATGGAGTTTTCTCAGTTTGCTAGTGTTGCGCGTAACGCTGCAAACTGCGTAGTGAGCGCAGAACTAGAAAACTATGAACACTCCATTTCAAATATGGATGGGCGTACTAAACCGATACGGCGCTAACTCAATCGGCGGCGATCAGTTTGCCTACTGGGGACGAAGTGTAATACATACTTGTGAGCACGAAGCACTACTGAACACATACCTACTAAAAGTGAGTTTAGGGAGAAAATGAGCGCATACCTTCAGCGCTGATCGTACGCGCTGACACGGTGTGGTAATGGTCAGCTGACGGAAAACTTGATCGGATATATAAAATAGCAAAGAAAAAATCCTCTTAAATATGTGTGTAAAATTAACGCATACGATTACAGAATCAAAAACAGAAAATATCATGTTTACCATACTAGGTATACATAGCGGTGTTCACCCAGTTATTCCTGACCGCCTAACTGAAGGAGAATTTTGTTCCTCAGATTTAACACGATAGGTATCGATATTAATTTTTATTGACGGTATTACACATTAGCTTGGTCAGCGTTGCACTAAACGCGCATATAAATCTCAAAAGCGCGTCAGTGGACTGACGTACTGCCGGACCGAACAGCTTGACCGACGGTCATCGTCAGCGTGACGTAGCAAGTAAGCAAGTTTATTTTTATTTTTTATTCTACTGTAATGACGGAACAACCAGATGGCCCACGTGATGTTAAGCGGTAACCTCTGCCTATGAACAGTGCATTACCTCATAGGTCACGTCCACTTAGGACGCGCCCTATGTGGCATTGCACTGCGCCCGCCACCCTGAGACATAAAGATGAAAAGTCTCATGTGCCTGTAATTTCACCGGCACCTTAAATTCAATTTTACCCTTCAAACCGGAACACAGCAATGCGAGCACTACTGCTTCGCGGCAGAAATAGGTAAAAAATAATTCTTCAGCGCTACACTGTAGTCGTTCGCATATTTTCATTGATACATCTTTATGCTCAACCGACGTCAGTGCTCAACGTCGCGTCGGTTGAGCACTAAATCAAGTTTAAGATGGGAAGAAAAATACCTAGGACATTAGCAAGTGAATGCACGCGCTGTGCTTGTACTGGTATCCATGCAAAATATACTTTTATTAAAGCTGACGCGAGCACCGTGTCAGCTAAAATAAAAGTATATTCCATGGTGTAGAGAGGAATCAAAATCTAACACTGTCAAGTAATGAGTAGCACTGACAATGAAAAAATAAACAGAACATACAACTATTCCAAGCCACGGTTATTTAAATTCTATAATTATGTTCAGAATAAATTATAATAAACCAAAAGAAATTGCTCAAAAACATCATCTGAAATGTTTCAAAGCTTGTTAGTGCTTTGCCTTTTACCGAGAAAGGAATGAATTAAACAGTGACTAACATATTCTGACCGCTGCTTTACGTATGTAATGAACATGATGGCTTGAAATTATGCTTTTCTGATACGAACCGCTTGCGTGTGTGTTTTGAAACGTTTAGTTTGAGAGCAGTTTTTGTAACATTTGACTTTTATTTAGTATTGTTTAAAGAGTTAATAACAATAAAATAACTTTGAATTAAAACTTAACTGAAAGGAAAACATGATCTGGTTATGATTTTCTTTTTTGATTGAATAATTAAATTACATCAAAAACATGTGATTAAAAATATATGCTCGATACTCTGTTTAAAAATATGTAGTACATTGTAATATCAGGGTCGTAAATAGGTTATTACAAACGAGTTGACGTTTTGTTAACCCGAGCTGAAGGTTTAACCATCATCGTGAAGAGTTTGGTTCGACATGACGTTTTCAAGTTCTTTCACCTATCTCGAGTTTAATTTTTCTTCGCATAAAGTCGATATTATTTTATTCTCTGGAAGAGTAAACTGCCAAAGCAATAATTTTCCGTTCTAGTGCTGAAAAGTGTAAATAAATTGCGCTAGAGTGGTAAAATAAAATTTTAAGATAAGTTACTAGCCTTGCAAGTAAACTTTTCGAGTAATAATTGTATTGAAAAATAGTTTTTAGAGTAGTAAAACAACATGGTGTCCTGTTAACTGCGATCCTGTCAACTACCTTTTCTTGCTAATTTACTATACCTACCTATACAAAACTTTTTTTTATTTTTTAAACATTGATAGACCTTTGTTTGACCATGATCTCACCTGTTGGTAAGTGAAGATGTGGCCGAAGATGAAGCACAAAGGTCTAGAAGGTCTATTCACTCTTGATTTGAAGAGACCCAGATTATAGTTTTCAGGAAAGACAGACGACGGTAGTGTATTCCACTCCTTAGCAGTTCGCATTATAAAGGTAGAACTGAATTTTTTTATGCGAATAGAAGGTATACCAATGAGGTAAGGATGGTACTGAGCCGTACGCCCGCTCGTCCTATGATGAAAAGGAGATGGTGGGATCAGATCGTGCAGTTCCTGGGAGCATTCACCGAAATGTAACCTATAGAAGATCGCAAGGCATGCAACCTTACGGCGGTGCTCGAGACTCGGGATCTTAGTCTCCGCCATATGTTGCTCACCTATAAGCCTGAAAGCTCCTCGTTCGATCGAGTCCAAGGCAGCAAGCTGGTGTTTGGCCGAGCCATCCCAAACATGGCAGCAGTACTCCATACCAGCCCGGACTTGTGCTTTATATAAACTGAGAAGCTGTCCTGGTGTGAAGTAACGCTTTACCTTATTCAGGATGCCTGGCTTCATGGCAGCTGTTTTTGCCTTAGACTCGATGTAGGAGCCAAAGTTGAGAGTAGGCGTGAGCGAAACACCTAAGAGCTCGAGGTGATTCATTTCATCATTATGTGTGTTCAATCTAAGTACATCTAAGTACCTATCTATGTATTTAGCTACCTATTCAATTTGTATTCAAGTATATATTTAATACCACAATTAAGTTCACTGACATGTCAGTGTCCAACCTAGGTATAAGCATCTATGTAATTGGGAGTTACTCCGAGCTTTGATATGCAAATGGTGTGTATGCAACATGTGGCGTCAAATGCGACGTCAGTTCACGTCAGTCCACCGTGAGGCACTTCGACCGAGAAATTGGCTTTACTGCTGCACATAGTAGAATAAAATTTCAAATATACACTAGCTATTCAGATAAGGTTCCATACCTACCTCAACAGGAAAAAATAGGACCCTTATAATTTTGTTGTTCTTCTGTCTGTTTGTCAAGACCATTTTTCTCAGGAATAGTTATATGAATTAACTTAAAATTTATACTAAATATAAAAGTATAATATGAGTTAATATTGCCGTACAAAAGACCTTAAAATACATAGCAATGTATATTTGGTAGACCTGCACCCAACAGTCACATACATATTCCTGATACCACACTAGGATCCCCTGTGTCGTGATGGATATCAGTAACTACAAGTACCATGGTACCACAACACATAGACCCGGAACAAATATATGCAGACCATGTGAATATTTGTCCAGCAGCGAGAATCGATCCCGCAACCTTTCGTATCTCAGCCGGGTACACGCCCGCCGCACCACAAGAGGAATATCTAAATTTTATACGAATATTGCTGAAATGTTTAATTTTTAGGGTACTTTCAGTAACCTCAAAATTCTACATATTGAAATGCCAGGAGTCTTTGTGAGAAAAATAAAGGAAAAAGTCGAAAATTTCAGCTTTTTACCCCAGAATGGGCGATAGTGAAAATTGATTGAAAAAGTCTTACTCTTCTACAGTATGAAACCCTCAAACCACGAGTCTCTATCGCACTTGTTCGTTTATTATTTTTAAGATGTTTTGATGTTTTGTTTTGGTGGCATGCTAAGCCTGACAGTTTAGCTTGCTACCGATTGACTTCTAAATACTTGAATATTTAAATGCTTTAATTATTTGCTTTTTAATTATTAGAATATAATGTTTAATTATAGGACTTATCGAAAAACACCCGTTATCGAAAATTACCTATTCTTAGGCTTTGTTTCACAATCAATAAGTAAAGTTCTAAGTAAGCTACTTCAAATATAGCTGCTCAGTAAACAAGTACTTGCGTTTCACAATCCCTCAGTAGTGTTAATCACCACTTTATCTGCTCATTAAGTTAAAAGTTAACGAAATAATTTAACCTCTAAGTAGTTAACTCGCTGAGTAACTTCTTAAACCTTTACTTATTGATTGTGAAACAAAGCCTCAGTAAATACAAATGAAATTCGATCACAAGTATATTTACCGCAGGTAGACACTGACAGGTAAAACGCCAATCCGTATTCGCAAATAAAAACGCTTGGCAGCCAGTAAGCCTGAAAGTGCTTGCACAGCCTTCACCTTGTCGTTCCGTATGTAAATTTATTATGAAATTGAATTAGGTACCGTATCTCAATCAATCGATATTTCTGTAAGCGGATTTGCTCTGTTTAATATTTTCGACATACGCACGCTACGCATTTCCGACTAAGCACCTTGTACACCCCTTTCCTCGCTTATTGTGACGCCCTCGTCACGATTTTTCATAGAGCATCCCATCCGCTCTTCATCGCACTTGATTTGCGAAGCACGTAATACTCCAAAGGTATCTTTTGAGCCATCAAATTGAACCTTATCTAGTCGTGTTACGTGTTTTTAGAATGGCAAATTAAATGTGGCGACGCTCAGACGATCTCATCCAGGGTCTGAAGGGGACGATGTTTTGCTTTGCGGTGACATCGTTCATACCTTATACGGAAAGTAAGTTGAAGGTGAATCGATTCATGTCTGGGAGCTGAATTTATCAAATAATTGTTTCGATTACCTGCATGGTAATAATTATTACCGCCAGCCTATTTTGTGTAGGCTATTGTCAGCTTGGGAAATAATCATGAAATAATCATGCACAGATAAAATATTACTATACTTGATTATAGTATTAAGAAGAAGTTATCTTTCTTCTTTCTTCATTTAATTATGTCATGTTTATTATATAGATAAATGTGCAAAAGGTACAAAAAAAAACTTTTTTTTTTTTTATACTACCAAGGTAGCAAACAAGCTTACGGCCCACCTGTTGGTAAGCGGTTACCGTAGCCTATGAACGCCTGCAATACCAGAGGCAACACACGCGCGTTGCAGACCCTTTACAAATTTCCAAACACCCCTTTTGAAGAACCCCATACTGTAGTCGCTCGGGAAAACCTCAGCAGGGAGATCATTCCACAACCTGAGCGTTCGCGGGAGGAAGTTTCTCTGAAACCGCACAGTCCGGGACCACCCTGGCTCTAAGGTGTGCGAATGAATCCTCTGCCGATGGCGAACGGTTACACGATACAGTTGTGCTATCTTCGAAGACCGCTGGTAACGATCCAAAGGTAGCTCAACTGATCTAAATCACTACCAGACGGAAGCGTCCCTATAAGATGCTGGCTGCATTGCCACGCTGAATGGCAATTTTAATGCGTTGAGTCAGATTAGAGCTAGCTCTCGGGTCATGCGTCGCTTCGACCAGACGCCGTGAAATAATTTTGAAAACGCGGAGTACCCCGGTACTCCACGGTCCCAGAGTCTCGATTCCGAAAGACTCAAATAAGTAAGTTCTGTCGAGAATATGATAAATTAGGTCAAGTCGTTGAAATCTCAGTCAAGTCATGCTACTACTGTTTTCTACTGTTTTGTTGTTGTTGTTCTCTTGGTTAGAAAAAGGCTCTAACGGAAGACCAGCGCAGGTTGTTTACAACCTGCATATGCTGAGTTAGAGACGGTTTTGTAACAGCAAATTTGACTATCATTTTGTGTATTTTCATGTTTTATTTTGTTTATATCTGTGTTGTTACAAATAAAAATAATTATATTCTATTCTGTTCTGTCTAAGTAAAGTGGTGGCAGTTTTACGAAGATATTGGCGGTAGATTTCGGCCGCGGCCCGGCTCACCATGGTCCGACTCGCTCGGCTCGGATTAATTAAAAAAATACCTAACGGAAAAGCCCGACTGGCCTGGCATCCTTTTCTTGGACTGTTATAGCGAAAAGTGCTCGGCTGTTTTGATTTTATTTTACAGTATTATTTAACTTTCACAATACCTGAAATCTTTAGATAATATAGATCAACAATTCCGTATCTGATACCTACCTGGGAGGGAAGCGACTTCAATACCGGGATGATACTTCGTCCTTTTCACTCACAGATTGCAAGAAAGTGTTTTATGCTTTGGTGGAGTAATTATTACCAGAATGCCAGTTATCGTAAAACAATAAACTTTTACCACAGAATAAATATTAGTACAAGCTTTTACTGAGGATCATGTTCTGTCCAAGTTACGTCATATGAGCTTCATGCATGCTAAATATATGGTTCATTTTACAAAAACAAAATAGGTTGTTTACGTCTTGCAATAAGCTTGAGTTATGCGCAAATGCGACGTTGCCGCTCTGTGGGAACCAAACGTACACTAAGTACTTACTTACGTCGACAATAGGATAGGCCTTAGTCTATCCCGTTGCGATGGCGAGTGCAGGTGGGTCCCACGGGACTGAACAACATTTTAAAATAGTGGCAAATCAACGAGGTGATACTCTACTACACGGTGGTCATAAGTATCTCAGGCTACGAATAAATAAATCCTCAGTGATTTGGTGTTGTGTAAATAAAAAAATAAACTAAAGTGTAGTGGTTCTGTGACGTTAGACGAGAGAATAAAGTTAAAAATTAATGAAAATTGTCACAAAAAAGATTGTACGCTGGATTTCGTAGGAAATGAAGTATTAGTCACAATAGACAATATAAAAAAGGAAGTTTGCAAGAAATATGTACCCGCACAAAGAATTTTTGAAGAAAACATGGCTGAAATGCGGGACAAGGGGTACCACTTGCTGGGTAAAGTGCCAGAATTCAAATCGATGAAAACCATTCTAAACAGACGCAGGAATAATCATTTAAAAGTACAAAAAACTAAATTTGAAAACCCAACTGATGTGGTAATTCCAGGAGAATTCCACAATAATTTGCTAGCAGATAACAGTGAAAATAGCAACCGAGTAATAATTTTTGCTTCGAAGGAGATCAGAACGCATATGACCAACGTAACCCACTTCTTCGGAGATGGTACATACAAATGCTGCGCAAGCCCGTTTCTGCAACTGTTTACAATACATGGAGATATTGGCAGCACAAACACAACAATAAATATAATCCCAATGTTTTACGTGCTGTTATCAAACAAAGAAGGGAACACTTATGAAAAGATGCTACAAAAGCTCAAAGCTGCTCTACCCAATTGGCAACCACTAAAATTCACCTTCGATTTTGAGACTGGAGCAATAAATGCCACTCAGAAGATTTTTCCCGGAGTTGAAATACAAGGATGCTTTGTACACTTTCAGAGAAGTGTATACAAAAAAGCAAAATCGTTGTAGCTTATGAACCACGGAGAAACGGCAAAACACGTGAAGCTATGTATGAGCTTGGCTCTTCTTCCAAAAACAGATATTGAGGACGGCTGGCTGCACATAATGGAAAATAGGTAACAATATATAGGTATTCTTACAACAGAACTGTTACATTTATTTAAATAACACTTCTTGGTAGCTCAGCTCGCTATTAAATATTGGAACAAGCAAACCACTTTTCTTTCTGACATTACCATCCATTGTCTTGCACCGCTCTCATGGATGCCGGGCCAGTCGGGCCTTTCCGTTAGGTATTTTTTTAATTAATCCGAGCCGAGCGAGTCGGACCATGGTGAGCCGGGCCGCGGCCTAAATTTCCACCCTATTGAAAAGATAGCTAGTACTCGTACGCTATTAATAATATACTTATTTCTTTGCGGTTTTGTTGCCATATTAATGTGGATTATTTATTTCGCGTTATCATGCTAACGGGTTCTAACTTTTTGCTCTCTTGGACCCTTTGTTGGAAAAAGTTTATAGTTAATTACGATGTGGTCGTGGCAGTTTTGCCAAGGGTTTGAGGTCCGGCTAATGTGTTTATGTTAACTACTCTAGTTTATTTGTCGGGAACCGTTGATAGTGTTTCATGTTAGTCGATGTTTTTTCGATTTGTAATTCCAGGGATTTAGATGTGTACGAGTACCACTTTAGGGAAATCGAAATGTGTACGTATGTATTTGACTAGTGGAATGCCCGCGACTTTGACTTTTCCATAAAACTTCAACACCCCGCCGCAACCCCTTAGGGGTTGAATTTCTGGAATTCCTTTCTTAATGCACCCCTAGACCACAAAAGGAACGTACCCTACGCTACATGACTACCAACACATGGTTTAGGCCATGCGTTGGTAGTCAGTCAGTCAGTCAGTCAGTCAGTTAGTCACGCAACGATTTTATTATGTAGTTAGTGATGATTGAAGAATAAAGTCCTAGAGTCATAAACACATGCCATTTTCGCAGAAGGAAGTAGGCAGAGCAAAGAAACTCTTTTCACCGTGATTCACATAATCGTAGGAGTATAGATGTGACGAGTGGAAAGCTCATCGACGCCATTTCTTTCCCACAACCACCTTAACAAACGCTTTATATCATTATTAATATAAGCCAGCAACCAGGACAAATCAATACCAACGAATTTACTATTAACACTCCGGGTAAATGAAAAAAGTCAATTACCTGAAATTGTATAATAATGCTGATAAATAAGATTGCAAAAATAATATCGTATGTAGAATCCAAAAACTACATAAATACTGAACTTTATAAAGAAACACAAAGGACTGACTGAACCCTAAAAATAATAAACTACACAACAAAAGCGGTAAGTCCAGCGGCCAGCGACCTCCACACAAAGTAAATAAATCAGAACTTGGCTACATTACCTACTACATCTATTCTTTGACTTAGCCGGGCCTATGTCACTCCAAATCAGCTTACAGTAGATTACAGTAAAGACACGCTCACAATTCCTTCTTGAAAGGTTCAATTTTATCAGGTTTAATAGGTTTTAGTTTTGTTTTGAAACCTTATAACATTTAAAATTAGCGCCCTGTACAAAACTGCAATAAACGCCCCTGTCATTAAGGAGTCGTTAGCTTGTATACTGACGCGATATAATCTGGGACCTGATAATAGTTAAAATTATGCCATAAATTGCCTTCCAGTGCTTATTATCTATTTTTGACAAAAATAATATGTTATCTCCTGCGACTATCTATGGTTTCTCGGTTTAAATCATGGAGGTATAATAGTATGGAGTGAGTGCTAAAAAAGCAAAGAGTGTTCCTTCTTACTCCTATCCTAGAAGATAGCTTGCTATCCTATGTTAGAGAGAAACAAATATATTGTCACACGACAGTCGTTTTTCCGTTCCGTACCCTGAATATTGGCACCATGCATATACATCTTCCTAGATTGTTACCATGAATTTAGTAGTAATTTGACATTTAGCCTGGTACGAGTTACACAAATAAAAACAGATAGATATATGCTTAATTGAAAAAACCGGTAATAACTCACGTAGGTACTTGTTCCGAGTCAAACACCCGACTCGAGATATATGCTTGTCTCATTCCAACACATGAATACATTCATATAAAAGAATGAGACTGGTATAATCGATACCGTTTCGTTTTTAGCCTTAGTTCCATATGCCTTTAGTCCATCTTCCTAGGTTTAAATACAGCTCACATGCATGCACATCTCACTTATTCATACATTGTGTGTGTGCGTGGTTGGAGCATTGGGTTACAAATAATACAATAGATTCGCACACAATTGTTATAAATGGATTTAGAGCCGCCTAGCGCCATCTGTTATCAAGTAGATGCACTGCGTGACTAAACAGCTTTTCATGGATATTTTGAGAATGTTCTCCAAAATACTCGATAATAGTGGAACAGTCTTGGTTTTAATTGCTAACGTATATAAGCGTAGTTCGCTCGAAGAGCAGCTTTCAGTGCGAATCAATCAAGTAAGGATTGATCTCGGTATAGTGTGTTAGTGCAGTGATGTCCTACTGAAGAGTGAATTTGTGTTTTATATCATTCTTTTACATACTTACATACTTACATAGACACACGCCTTTTTCCCCGAAGGGGTAGGCAGAGCCTCAATAGGCCAATTTTCACAGTGGGTTACACCATCGTGGAATATAAACGTAACAAGTGGTGTGCTCATCGCCGCCATTGCTTCCCACGGCTGACTCGGCTAACGCTTTCTTCCAGTAATGACACATTCCTCATAAACTAGCAGCCAGGACAAATCTTATACCATCGAATCTGACTAACAAGTCCGGGTAATCCCTTAGTCGGCTTTTACGACATCCACGAGAGGAGATGGAGGGGTCTATTCTTGGGCCAGACACACCACGGCAAGGTGCATTAAAGTTTATTTTCGGTTAAACCTGGTTTCAGTATGATTATTTTATCCCGAACCGTAGCTCGTAACAAAAACTTATAATTCAATCAATGGATTGGAGTGAAATTTCTATAAATTTACTAAAAATGTATTCTGTGACTTGCCGTCAAAACTATTGCTCCAGCGAGATAAGCCGAGGTGTTCATTGTGGCTGATAACTTTAGCTACTAACGAATTACCAGCAGAGTAACTGTGAGAAAATGTATCTAACTTTGTTTGTAAAAAGTGAGCTGGTTTTACGAGGTTGAAAGTAGTGTGAATAAGGTGTAACTTTTAATTTTAGAGAGAGTTTAGATGAAGATTGCTTTGTCTGTCTGTGTAAAAACATTTTAGTCGTGTGTTAAAAAAATATATGACTGGTTTTCTGTTCAATTATCGGCACGAACAGTTTAACAAGACATTTTGCCTATGCATATAAATCCATGGATCTATATTATGATTTCAACGTAAATAGACATCATTTGGTACATAAAACTACCTATTATGGACCCTGCTTACCAATAAGAGCCCGTACGCATAGAACGTCCGTTTTACAGGTCCGTTTAAACGTACCTATATGTTATTAGCGTATGTAGTTGTATGAACGAGTTCACACAGAATACAGTATTCCGGATCGATTACTGGATCTGGAATAATGTATTCTGTGTGAATTCGCTCATACAACTACATACGCTTATAACATATAGGTACGTTTAAACGGACCTGTAAAACGGACGTTCTAGTGTACGCGCCCTAACGTTAACCGACTGTAAAAAACTGACACTCGTTCGTGATCAATAAACATTGAAACAAATGAACATCAGATAAAGCAGAAGCCAACAAGCAAACCTAATCAATAATATTCAATAAACAGTTACCTATTCAAACCGAAGACTCAACAATCGGAATTAATCAACAAATATGTTGTAAGGAGAGTAATATATAGAGCAGGAGCAAGTCTGGGTTTTGTTACGTCATACTTCTATTTGCCTTATAGATAGATAGATAGATAGATAGATAGATTAAATCTTTATTGTACACAAATAACACACAGAAATACAAAACATAACTCAATAACAAAAAAATAACAGAAATGTACAATGGGCGGTCTTATCGCTTATAGCGATTTCTTCCAGACAACCTTAGAATGGAGAGGACTAATGGACTAATGGACTTATGGTCAAATGCACCAAATAAATACCTAATGTTGCAATCAACGTCAACTAGCTGTCCTGTCTACGATTTTATAATAGCTCATATACACACACACATACACTGTAATATAGTTGTCAGTTGTTTTTTCTTTATTCGAACTCATTGGATTACCAACCCAGCACAAAAAAAAACAATTTTACGTGTGACAGCCATTGAATTTCGTAAAATCCTTTATTAGTAAACCTTTAAAATCGAAATAGCACATTCATACCAAATTTCATGCATGCAGGGTTTTTAGAATTGGAGATCTGAGTATGAGTCACCAATTTTTTGATTCGATTAGTTATTATTACAATGATCAAATTCACAATCATGTACTCATCTCCGGCGTACGGGAAGCGCGACCGCATCCATATGAACGTGGAACAGTCTGTATGAGCAGTACACTATAATAATAATAATAATAAAATTTCATTTATTTCTCTTTACATAGGTAAACTTACATAAATCATAATTACTATGAGAGCTAGGCCCAGCTAGTACGCGATCTTGGCCCCCTTTTACTTAACTGCTGTGGCCAATTGGCTTAAAATTGCTGAATCCTAGTTTAATAAATGGATGGAAACTAAGGCATGAGTTCAGATGGATTCATATCTTTTACAGTAAAGTAGATCAAAGCATAAAAACAAAAATTATAGGAAATATGTGTGAACTTGCAAACTCCTAAGTAATGAGCTTTGTACCCACTTATTAGTAGTAGTAGAGGTTTTTTGTGAAAGAGTTCGTCAGGGGAAGTACTACCACCATACCTATTTTTGCCGCAAAGCAGTAGTGCTCGCATTGCTGTGTTCCGGTTTGAAGGGTAAGGGTGCCGGGGAAATTACAGGCACATTATACTGTTCATCTTTATGTCTCAGGGTGGCGGGCGCAGTGCAATGCCACATAGGGCGCGTCCTAGGTGGAAGTGACCTATGAGGTAATCCACTGTTCATAGGCAGAGGTTACCGCTTAACATCAGGTGGGCCATCTGCAATTAATCAAGTATTATAAAAGAAATATAAATTATTTTTCTAGCACAATTTTGCTTCAGCATGACGTAGCGAAATCAGTACTAGCTCCTGTTTTATATTACCGAGAGCGATATTGATAAATATAACAAACGATCGTATTTCATACTGGGCTGATTGATTTACAACGGTCGAGATGGTTCCCGCTTTCCAAACCAATTTATTGTTCATGGTCAGTAACGGACCTAAATACCTGGAGTTGACCCAAGAGTTGCAAATATTTAGTGAAATACTAAATCTGCTTCAGACAAATGCCTCAGTAAAAGGTCAGATATCTTATAGGTCTTCGATAGGTTACATTTCGGGGTCGCGCACCGCATGGTTCCAGAATAGTTTCTTCCAGCGATCACTCAAGTTGTGGAATGATCCTGCCGAGGTTTTCTCTAGAGACTACAGTATGGGGTTCTACAAAACAGATTTTAAAATTCATAGGGTCGGCAACGTGCGCGTGATGTCTCCGGTGTTACTGGCGTCCATAGGTTACGGTAACTACTTTTCATGAGAAAACTAAACAAAATGAATTATTTGACCAGATTTCGACAAGAAAAGATAATTCTTTCGACAATTCGACAAGATCCCAATAGAATTTGTTAATTTTTTTAAAAATTCTTTAACATCACTCTGTAGGGCAAAGGAATTCCTTCTTCTTTGTAAGCCCATAGACTTCCACTATTGGGCAAAGCCCAATAGCAGGCCATTAGCAGCCCAGTAGCCCAAAAGCTATAGAATAGGGGGGATTTGCAATAATCACTACGCTTGGCAGACAGATCAGTGATCTCAATTATGGTGCAAAGTAATCAGGTGGATGCCAAAGAGTTGAAGGAGTCATATTCTCAGGCCAGGACCACCACAGTACAAAATAATTAACCTTTATCTATTTAAAGTATATATATTACTCTACGCGTCATGGGAAAGACCAGATATGTCCAACAGTGGACTGCAATATATTGATTATAATGATAATAATATACGGTTATTGGTTATTTACAACCTATTCTAGATTACCGATATCCATGGCAAATGGATTCAAATTGCTCTTGCCAGGAATAGTTGAACAACATAGTGATAATTCATTTTTAGTAAATGATTCAACCGTTAAAAAATATTAAGAATACTTTTCTATATATCATACTAAACTAGCTAGTATGGTTCTTATTATCAAAGATCTAGCTTTCAGCTTTTTAGTGTTTCGTGTCATGTTTTTTTTTTAATTATATTTATGTTTATTTATGTCAGGCTATAGAGAGAGCTATGTACGCAGTTTACTACGTGATGTAATCTGAAATGAAGAAATCCATAGAAGAACCAAGATCACTGACATAGCTCTCAGAATTAGCAAGTTGAAGTGCCAATGGACAGGTCATATACTCGTAGGTCGCACAACTGATAACCGTTGGGGAACAAAGGTTATTGAGTGTGAAACATAAACTGGACGACGCAAAAGAGGAAGCTTCCCCTCTCCCAAAGACATTATAAAGGTAGCAGGAAAACGGTGGATGGAGGCACCTCAAGGCTGTTCGTCGTGGCATTATATGAGGGAGGCCTATGTCCAACAGTGGACTTCTGTAGGGCTGATGATGATGATGATGATACTACTTTATGCAAATATTGAAAAGGGTCAATTTTCGTTTCGTTTCGTATGAGGTAGTGCTGGCCTCTGGTGTCAGAGTTTGTCAACCCGCCCGAGGGCCTCTGACATGGCTCTCAAAGGGTCAATGACTTTATTGAACAGTTTTATCTTTATCCTTACAAACATTACTATCAGTTTGATAAGTTATCCTTTCATTAGAGTATCAACAGATTTACCCTTTCCAAATATCATTGTATCAATATTGTTTAGCATATCTAGCAATCGACAATATGTTGGAAATATCGAAGCTATACTTTGGTTTTTGAATGATTAGTTCAAATAGTGTCAGTTCACTCGATCAATATCATGTTATAACTAGTAAATAGTTTCACTCATCGTAAAATTTTCCATCCACTCGGTAAAAGCTTGACATTTTAAGACTTTTTTTTGGTAGTAGTAGAGCATTTTTGTGACAGAGTTCATCCGGGGAAGTACTACCACCATACCTATTTCTGCCGTAAAGCAGTAGTGCTCGCATTGCTGTGTTCCGGTTTGAAGGGTATGGGTGCCGGTGAAATTACAGGCACATGAGACTTTTCATCTTTATGTCTCAGGGTGGCGGACGCAGTACAATGCCATATAGGGCGCAGCCGAGGTGGACGTGACCTATGTGATAATGCACAGTTCATATAGGCAGGGGGTACCGCTTATCATCAGGTGGGCCATTTGCTTGTTCAATCATTCTAAGTAGTACAAAAAAAAAGTTTTAGTCGACTCAATCAATATCATGTTATCAGTAGTAAATAGTTTCACTCATCATACAATTTTCCATCCACTCGATAAAAGCTTGACATTTTAAGACTTCATGTTTACCTAAATAGCGAATAGGTGTCCAATTATGCATGAATATCCAAATATCAAATATTTGATAAGCTTCAATCGAACCTTCCAGAAATGTAAGCGCAATTAAGTGGCTGCAAAGCCAGCCATCTGAACGTCCATCCATCAATGCAAACGACGTAAAGTCATTATTTATTTGGCAACGATCATCATTATACACAGCATCCTCGTGAGGTCAAAATTGTGTGGTTCAAAATGAATAACTTGATTATTTTGCATATTTTTCAGTGACCGGACTTTTTGATAAGATTCGTTAGTATAAGATTTGTCCTGGTTTGCTTGCTTATTATAGGATGTGTTATTGCTGGAAGAAAGCGTTAGCTGAGTCAGTTGTGGGAAGCAATGGCGGCGATGAGCTCACCTCTTGTCACGTCTATATTCCACGATGGTGTAACCCACTGTGAAAAGAGGCCCATTGAGGCTCTGCCTACCCCTTCAGGGACAGAGGCGTGTGTCTATGTATGTATGTAGGTATGTAATAGAATTATATAAAACACAAATTCACTTTTCAGTAGGACATCACTGCACTAACACACTATCACTAATTGATCCGAGATCAATCCTTACTTGATATGTTTGTTATATTTCAGTGCTCAAGCTGTTATTTGTGTAGATATAGATATTAGCTTATTCAGCTCTTAACTTCGATAAAGGAAATTTATCGAAGGCTCCTAACTTCGATAAAGAAACTACAAGATTAATTTATCGAAGGCTCCTAAAGATAGATAGGTTATTAATTATTATCTCTTTGACTTTGTTTGATTCCTTGAATTTTAACTAAATAAAAAATTCACTAAATTATTATGAATTTTATCTTATCTCATTAAGGTTGCGATTAGCCTGCAATGGTTACACTTGAGCAAAGGCCTTAATTTTATCTCTCCGCATATCTCGGTCTTTTATTATCTCATGTGATACCTGAAAGAATTTTGTAAGCTGGTAGTTTCATAACTTTCTTAAGTCCTTGGTCCACTCTTTAATTTGGTTCATATTGTCCTGATTACACTATCTAGTTCTACGATATTGCCATTCTGCATACAGCTGTGCAGCCAGAGTATCAGGGACGCTCCTGTCTTGTATTGATTTGGATCAGTTGAGCTACCTTTAGATCGTTTGCAGCAGTCTTTAGAAAGAGTAACTGTTTCATTAGTATTTTTTCAACACACTTGCTCATAAAGTGGCTCTAATTTCACCGCAATTAGGCACATAATGATACTGTAATCAAACTGTGACTTTTACATTGCTATTATTCACTAGTGAGTTATAGAGACAATTTTAATGTACTATTAAAATTGTATTTATATACCCTAGTTTTTTTATTATTATTATTTCTGTAAATAAAGATTTTCTTTTACACTGTAATTTAATTGCATCTTTCCACAAATCGCTGTGCCTCTCTAGATTACACCACACTATTAAAGTGACTGTCCAATTACATGAAATGCGTTGTTCCCTGCTATAATTTGACTGAGATCACTGTAATTTTGTAGTGTAATATCCATTATGACAAGCTTGAATCAGCGCACAAAAACTAAATGAATTCCGCTACTTCAGATGTAAGAAGTTTGTCATTAAATTGTTTAGACTCTGCCTGAGACTTAGATAAGGTCATGTAGTTTCATGGTCAAGCAAGACATATCAGACCAATTTTGTGTAGGTATGTTAGGGTGTCAGGTTAATAACAACTGAAATTTACATCATATGGCCTAGCTTGTGGCTATTGCACAATTGATGAAACACGATGTGGTTGTTTATAATTTATTATTTTTATTTTACAATACCTTTTCAACGTTACTTTTTATTAAAAAAAAGCATTGAATGAAATATGTTTTCTGTGAAAAAAATATTTTTCAATGCAAGCTTTTATAAAATTAGTTATCGTAACCGTATTTTCATCAGAAAATGAGCCTAAATACGGCCAGTCTACTATTATCCATCGAGGAGTTCCGTTTTCCACCTTCCGTCTTCATCATCAGATCAACTCTCTGTAACCATCATATTGCATTGTCATCGGAACTTGACGGGAATGCCAAATTTCAGCTCAATCGGTTGAGGATTTAAAGTTCAGTTGAAAGATTCCACCGGGATTCCACCCAGACAAACATACATACAGTGTAAGTTAAAAATAAAAGCTTGTAACTAAGGTCAATTTGACAAGTGTTCACTCGACTACGAGGATTTAAATCTATGCGATCGGTAAGCATATGTTATCATCCAATCGCAATCAGTGAGACCGTATCAAGACTCTGTCAAAGCAAAGTACTAGCAATAAATCGTGCGCAGCAGCGATTGAGCCTTTTTATGTCCGAATAGGAAATACAATTACATCACGACATTTATTATAGCTTACTTCCCACGCAAATATTTGAATGAATATCATAGGCTAATTTCAAATTGATAGCTGATTTAGCAGAAACTTCATTGCCAAAAAACGCAAAATCATTCACGCTACGTTTATATATCTTCGATCTGTTATAGAATTTCTATTCATCTCATAATTGGAGCCATGATAACACCCTAAAACAAATCATAGTATTTGAACATGACCCCTCTGTAGGGATAAATTATTAAGCAGCATAGAGTTCATCACTCGGAGGTCACGTCATAATCCAGCGAGTTGAGATTAACATTTAAACAACTTTTATGTAAATCTCTATAATACCAGTTTCATTTTTGTGTTCAGTCTCTGGAAAAGAATTCTTTGAAATTGCATTAGTCTTTTGATTGGTCTGTGATGCTAATTTGTGGGTTTGATTTAGAAGTTGTGCTCCATGATTTAACTTTGATTTATGAAAACAATCCTACGTTAAATTCGATAATATTTAAAATTGTATGAAATGACGATAGTAAACTAGTAGGAATAGTTACAGTTTTATCACAGTGCAAGATTTAATAAAGTGAATAAGAACTGTACCAAAAAAAAATGGTGTGTATAAAATATCTGATCTAGGAAGGTCTACTACTACTAGATGATATGAGTAGGTACTTCTTTTTTATATATCCACATGCCTAACATTACAACAATAAACAAACGCATTTATGGTGAAGGGTTCCCGATATTGGTTTTATTGCACCCATATTTCGCAACCAATTAGCTCACAAGGGTTAGGACCACCCCTTCTAACCCCGCCCTATATGCCCTACCTTGAAAACGAAATAATGGAGGGCACAACTATTGTTCTTATTCTAAAGGCAAGTTTGCAACCCTTTTCTCGATATTAAGCTCACTTACAATACTGCTAACAATCATAGGGTTATTATTCGCATCTATGTATTATTAAAAATGGTTCATGGTAACTAAAGTAAAGCTTCTTATTGTGTTGAAATTGAGTGATTTTTTTCGCAAAACAACATCACCTTATAATTGCTCAAGCTCTATTTTTAATATACAATAGCAGCAAAGAAACTTAAGCACCAGATTACCCAGCTAAAACAGGCATTAAAAAGACGTGAATTTCGATTTTCCATCTGAAAAACATTCATTATTCTTTCATTAGCGGTAAGCTCATTTTTTCCAGCGCCTAAAAACTAAAACGGCCGTCCGGTGAATGCACGAAAAAACAGAAAAAATACGACACGAAGCGAGGAATTGCGGGAACAAAAGGAGAATGGGACGCGTTTAATCCTGTCCGGCTGTCATTTCGACGGTTCGGGAAAGAGAAAATTGAATTTATTATCGTTTGTATTTGACTGACGTGTTATTTTCACGCGACGGCAAAGGAAAGCGGCGAAGCGTCGGAATCCAATCAGTCAGTGCCGTATACGATATCGTCGATATAGTAGCATAGAAGAAAATAGTACTATCGTCCAGTATCACTCCTACTAAAACACATACTGTGACATGCACACGAGCGATACTGAAATGTAAAGTCAGCGTGTGAAGTTTCAATTCCATTCGACAAAGAGGATCAGCGCCGTGTGGCACTTCGAGCTTTTTGAGATTTGAATCAGATCGATATTGTTACTAAAGATAACGCAATAGAGCTCGTTTTACATTGGCAGCAGATTTGTACTGACACAAGCATGTTATAGTTCGTCTACGAATGAACTGGCGAACTGAAATGCCGTTTTCCGTCCGATATAACTTGCGGTTGAGTTTATTTTTTCGCTGTTATCCGGAGATTCAATTGTGATGCCTTAAATGGTAAGAGTTTTCTACTTTCGTCTGTTTGTCGTCTTTTGTGATGTTACACTCCGTTGTTTTGGGGAATGAAATAGGAAATTATTTTCAAAAAAAATAGTCTATTTAGTTTTTTTCCCTTCATTGCTGTTTGAAATGTGTTATATAATATCTGCAGTGAGACTGTACTATAGGTTTGGGTAATTTTCCTCATTACCAACCAGATTCTAAGACAGTGTACCTATCTCATTATGTATTGTGTGTACTATTATATATTCAGTGATTGTGTAAGTGTAGGTACACTGTTGAGGGGCAAAATTACTCATATTTGTTTTTTTTTCTATGTAGGAAATATTGTCCTATCGTGTTTCTGGTACAGTGAACCTTCAGAATTATAATAAAGTATGGATGCTTGTTTTTTGTTTGAATATTGTACCTACTTAATTAAGTCTAAATCAATCACTTAGGAATTTTGCGGTATGCCCCAACTTAAGAAGCTTTTGGGAAATTCCACCTCTCTCAATCCAAGGCAACATAAAAAGGTGATTTCAACCTGATCAAATAACTAAGCTGTTTAAATATGCTTAAACTTGTTAACTTTTGTTGATTGAGTAAGGTGCTCCCTTTATCCTGTGTGAGAGTATTCTCAGAAGCTATGGTCATGTTCTCGGTCGGGCCAATTAAATGGGTTTACACTTCGTTGTATTTTCTTTGCACTTACTCGAGACAATCCGTACACCAATAGAATAAAACAATTAAGGTATCGCTGCTTTATTATGTTTTATTTGCAATGTTCGACATCACCTAAGCAGGAGATAGATAAATAAATAAATAAATAATGCTGGACAAATCACACAACATTATCTAGCCCCAAGCTAAGCAGAGCTTGTGTTATGGGTACAAGATAACTGATATAATTAATACAATACATTACATAGATAGATATTTTTTATTATGCATAGAAAATACCCAGAACACCCTGAAAAAATATCTGCGATAGCACAAATATTTGTTCCGAGGCGGGAATCGAACCCGCAACCTCCTGCGTCGCAGGCCAACCTTCGCCCGCCATTCCACAGAGGTCGTCAAGATAGATTAACTCTTTATTGTACACATATAACACACAGAAATACAAAACATAACTTAATAACAAAAAATAACAGAAATGCACAATAGGGAGAGCTTATCGCTTATAGCGATTTCTTCCAGACAACCTTAGATGTTTGATGAAGGGACACTGTAGAGATTCCGCTAGACTTTTAGACGGCTATTAGATGTTTTTTTTTTAATCTAACGTAGGCTTGCGTTTGGCTACATCTCACCTGATGGGAAGCGACGATGAGGTCTATTTAAGCACGCTCGCCTAGAAGATGCCTATTATCTCTTCGTTTGAAGATGCCCAAGTTGTGTGATAAAGGGAATAAAGAAGCCGGAAGAGAGTTCCAGTTCCAGGAGTTGATGGTTGAAGCTTGTTGACCAAGCGAGTCCTTGCATCTACTGGCAAAATTTGCTTTCATCTATCCGGATGTATGTATGTATGTATGTTCGAACTCGTGTCGTATTTGTACTTTATACAATTTATTAAAAAACGCTTTCTTCCAGTAATTGCTAGCAGCCAGGACTAATCTTATACCAACGAATCTTACTAACAAATCCGAGCATCCAAAGGTTGTCTGATAGAAATCGCTGCTAAGCGATAAGACCGCCCATTGTACAACAAAATTAGTTAGTTTGTTTAAGCACATTTTATTAATTTAAAAAAAAATTAAGTTCTAAATGTTCGTGATTTACTTTGCCAATTTTCTTCCAATTAAAAACGCCTTAGTCATTTCTTTGGCAGTATATTCTTTCAGTCCAATAAAAAAGTTTAGTAGCAAGGAGGTTTATAAATCAGAATAAAATTAAGTCGAACTATAGACGATGAAAAACGATTTGCAGCCTTAGATGTTATAACAACTGTATTGAAAAAAAAAAAGCAGCCAAGTGCGAGTCGAACTCGCCCATGAAAGGTTCCGTAGCAGCAAGTAACAATATAAAAGTTCTTGTAGTTCGTTGTAACTTTGATCGATGTTTTAATAATAGTGTATTTTTTTAAATGAAGTTATTGATAAGTAAACATTATAATTAAGTACCTAAATGATGGGATTTGATTGAATGAAAGGTAAAATGCGGCTTACGATTTATGACGTATTAAAAAAAACTACTTACTAGATCTCGTTCGTTACGGGGGGGGGCAGACGACGACACTTTTTACCACTTTGGAAGTGTGTTTCTCGTGCAAAAAAATATATATTAGAAACCTCAATATCATTTTTGAAGACCTATCCATAGACGTATGGGACACGACAGGGTTTGATGAATACAAAGTATGGGGAACCACCAAAATTTTTTTTTTTTTTTTTCTATTTTTGTGTGAAAATCTTAATGCAGTTTACAGAATACATCTAGTTACCAAGTTTCAATAGCATAGCTCTTATAGTTTCGGAAATTAATTTAATATAATACAATAATTATAATTAATTATAATAATAATTAATTTAGAATTATAATTTAAAAATGAAACAAAATCAGGCTTATTACATGAAGATTAAAATTTTCAACAATCTGCCAGAAGATCTTACAAGTCTGGAAATTTGTTTAACATTAAATTAAAAAAATGGCTGATGGGTATTATTCTCTACATGAATACTTACATTATAGGGATTTTCAATTATATTTTTTATTGATAAAGTTAACTATTGACATTTCATTTTATATTATTACTAGATATCAATTATTTTAAAACGTTTTTATTCTATCTACTCATTTTATTGTTACCTACTCATGTTAAAATTTGCATGCCTAGTTATAAGGTAGAACATAAGTGGACTGCACCTAGTTTAAGAACTTTGTACAATGTTCTGGCAAATAAATTATCTTATCTTATCTTAAAAAAATAAAAAAGAGGCTGTGACATACGGACGGACAGACAGACAGACAGACATGACATGACGAATCCATAAGGGTTCCGTTTTTTGCCATTTGGCTACGGAACCCTAATTAAGTCGAATTATAGACGATGAAAAACGATTTGCAGTCTAAGAAATTTAAGCCTTTTTAAAGCCTTATTTAACTGTTTTCTCACAACTGCATTGAAAAATGGCGTATGATACATGGACGCAAAGGTTATTGCAAACCTGTGATAGTTGGTAAACCCGAGCAGGTTTGCAACGACCCTCGTATCATAATGTACCTACTATTAACATGAGATGGGAATTCTTATACGAGATTCAGGTTTCTAATTGTAAATTTTCTCAGAAAATGTTTTATAGCACTGTCGTACTTACACTAAAGCTAAAGATCATTGTCAGGTGAAATGAACCTTATTATTTCTTTGTTTTTCATTGAATTGTGTTCGTTTTTAAACGATATCTGATTGGAAGCACGCGTTGCGTGGAGAGTGGAACGCGAGGTTTTACCATTACTACAGTTTTTGTATAAAAGGAATTTGATATTAGTGTTGTGAGTTAGTTCGATCGTCAGTTCACTGGTTCATTCTTGGTTGCCACGCTTTACGTAAGTGACTTGCCGGGGTATTGCGTAGTAGACTGACGTTTGATGTCGATTACCAGTTTGCTGTTCATTGCGCAGCGTGTTTTAGCTTTTTTACAAGATTAGAAATATTATAAGCACGCTGCGCAATGAATAGCAAACTGGACATCGAAATCAAACTGGTGGCTCTGAGACGAGCATTTTTATAGATGACGAAAGAACGAGTGGGTTGAAGGGTTCAGCGCCTAGAAGTTACAGTGCTACAAGTATAATTTGGCACGTGGCGCTTTTGAGGAACTAAATCTATAATCATAATCTGTATCACACAGCGTCACAACGGCGGTCACAAGTCGACTAAGATATACTTACTGGTCGGACTGTAGTTAGTACCAATGACAATATTCCCACATATATAACCTTCATCCAGGTTCTACATTTCGCCAAGTACTCTCTTCTCTATGTAAAAAATGCAACGTCTTTCTATCTGTGTCGTTGTCTTTATGTAGACATAGGTAGGTACCTACTTATAACTTGAGTTCTACTGGACTGATTTGAATGTGGTTTTAATTGTCGGCTCGGGTATTTATTAAGAAAGGTATTAATTAATATAATACACATGTAAGTGTAAATGTACATACATATTTTACACTGAGGCGGAGCCGCGGGCAAATTATAGTTTTTAGGGTTCCGTACCCAAAGGGTAAAACGGCACCCTAATACGAAGACTTCGCTGTCCGTCCGTCTGTCTGTCACCAGGCTGTATCTCATGAACCGTGATAGTTAGACAGTTGAAATTTTCACAGATGATGTATTTCTGTTGCCGCTATAACAATAAATCCTATAAACCCGAATGAAATAAATATTTAAGGGGGCTCTTATACAACAGACATCATTTTTTAGCCGTTTTTGTAAGTAACCCTTCGTGCACGAGTCTGACTCGCTCTTGGCCGGTTTTTTGTATAAATGGTGGTACCAATTTTTTAATGGTGATACGAATTAATGATCACCAAGGCTCAGTAAATGAATTACATTACCGACCCACACTTTGATTGCATCTCAATAAAATAAATTGAAAAGTTTTATTCATGCAACTCAGTAACGGTACCGAAAAGGGTCCAATAACGAAATTAAGGTTGAAAGAAGAACGCCGTTCAACGAATCGCCAATTTGCAGGCGAAACGCGATCCAGTAACTACCTCGATTTCGACATTATTATCCGGAATAAGGTGTTGTAAAAATTTTATTGGCTTGCTTGCTTTTATCCTGACAACCTCTGTGGCTCGTCGTGCGAAGGTTGGCCTGCGACGCAGGATGTTGCGGGTTCGATTCCCGCCTCGGAACAAATATTTGTGTGATCGCATCAGATATTTGTTCAGGGTGTTCTGGGTATTTTTTATGTATAATAAAAAAAACTATCTATGTAATATATTGTATTAATTATATCAGTTATCTAGTACCCATAACACAAGCTCTGCTTTGCTTGGGGCTAGATAATATTGTGTTGAACTGTCCAGCATAATTTAATAATTATTTATTTTATTTTATTTATCCGTGACTTCCAGAAGGAAGGCAGGCCTTTGCCCTGCAGTGGGACACCACAGGCTCTTAATAATAATAATAATCCGTGACTTCACTTTAAGGTGGATGTTCTCGCTTGAGTCGCGAAATTATTATATTTGGTGTTTTTTGCCTTTACAGCTCATGAAGACATCTTCAGATAGCGAAAGTTGATTTCGCGAGAACTAAGAGACTTAACACACATGTTTTAATTGATAGTATCTCATACATATGATCAGTTTAGCTACGATGCCTCTAAACAAAAACAAAAAACACTTGAAAAATGTGTAAACATAGCTAAACTGATGATGTTTATGAGATACTATCAATTAAAACATGTGTGTTATGTCTCCTAGTTCTCGCGAAATTAACTTTTTTTATCTGAAGAAGTGTTCATGAGCTGTAATTGGAAAAAAACACCAAAAAATAATAATTTTGCGCCTCTAAGCGAGAGCTTCCATCTTAATGCAATGGTCTTAACCTTGAGTTTGGAAATGTTTTGGGGTATTTAAGGCCACATAGGGTGCGTCCTAGGTGATCTTGACCCATGTGATAATGCACTAATAGGCAGAAATTAGGCATAGTCTCATAGGCAGAAATTTTTGGACCCATATACCAACTTTCGCAAGATTCGTTGGAAAATAAGATCTGTACGCGACTACGAAATAAAGCGAATTTTGCCAGTTGTTGCAAGGATACATAGCTCGCTTCGCTCGCTCGGTCAATTATTACATACTATATTTGCATATCCTATACCTAGTCTAGAATAATTTTCCAATCGAAATGGTACTTGAACTGACGTTTCTATACGACATTGAGTTTCTTAAAGTTAATACCATGCGATTCAAAGAACATAAAACTCCGTGAGAGGCCAGAATGGCATTATACTCTATAATGTGTTTTATGTTATGAAGCTATTTATTTAAATTTAGTGCTACCTGTGTGGGTTTTATAGCCTCAGATATAGTTGTAGGGTTGGTTTCTTTTTATTGATATAAGAAATAAACTATTTTGTCATCTATTTTTTTTAAAAACATTTAGGTATTTTTTTATTTTGTGTCTTTTAAGGAAGTTACCTACGTCTCGTTCAGCAACTTGCAAAAAGACAGACATCAAATCTATTTTTTAGGGTTTCCAACAGGTTAAAAACATAGGGTTTAAAACAGGACCCTATTACTAAGACTCCGCTGTCCGTCCGTCTGTCTGTCTGTCCGTCTTTCACCAGGCTGTATCTCAAGACCCGTGATAGTTAGACAGTTGAAATTTTCACAGATGATGCATTTCTGTTGCCTATGATAACAAGTACTAAAAACTGAATAAATTATATATTTAAGGGGGCTCTCATACAACAAACGTGTTTTTTTGACGTTTTTATGGATAATGTCACGGAATCCTTCGAGCGCGAGTCTGACTCGCACTTGCCCGGTTTTTTTTACTAAACAAAACCGTAATCTTAGCTATAATAATTAGCTATTTATTTTTAGCACGAGCAATGGCGTAGCTGAGACTCTGCGTGTAAAGCACCTACCTTTAATTTTAGTTATTATCCAATGTTTCATAAACTATTCCTAATTTTAAATATTAACTTAACTTTTTTTGTTCCAGGTAATACATACATTCAACAATAAAAACACGGTAAACATCGCTAATTATTTCTAAGGTGTGGAAGTCGTCATCGTCGTTTCGTATGAGGTAGTGCTGGCCTCTGGTGTCAGAGTTTGTCAAGCCGCCCGAGGGCCTCTGACATGGCTTATCGACTGCTATTAATCAATAACAGCCGGGACCGACAGCTTAACGTGCCCTCCGAAGCACAGAGCGATGGAAATCCACACATAACTTAGAAAAGTCATTGGTGCGGAGCCTAGGATCGAACCTGATTCTGAGTTGCACTACTGAACCGTTAGGCTACCATCGCTTTCATCGGTGTGGAAGTGAAAACGCATCAATGGTTTATTTTGATGATATCGTAAAGTGTACTACCGTAAAGCCACGCCATTCACCTCAACTGTTAGAAATATCAACCGAATAATTGTGGTTTCATTGGGTGACGCACTAAAACCCGACCTGAGAGTATACAGAGAGATCAAGGTATTACTGGAAGAGAAGAACTTGTCAAGATAGGTGGCGTAAAAGTACTATAGAAATTACCTAAATTTTTTTAATTGCGTCTCCTATTTTATTGATAGGTATTGAAAATTAAAATACACCGTCGACAAACAAGACGGCACTACGTCACACACAGCGCGCGACACTATGGTCTTAGTGAGGGACACTTTTCCAGGCTGTGTTATCTCCCGTTTTTGCGATTTGCTTTAGCCTGAAAAACCACCCGATCTGACCTGTCCAGACTTCTTTATTTGTGGTTATTTGAAATCTCTGGTGTACCTATGTGAACAAGCCACAAACTTTCAAAGCCCTGAAAGATAATATTTATCAAGAAAAAAACATATCGTCGGAAGTGTTGCGATAAGAAAATGTCATAAATAGGTCACCATTTTGAGGCCATCATCTTCAAATCCTAATTGGATGAAATTTCATGGTATATACATATTATACATATTATACATATTATACAGGTATATCATTAGCCTAATGATTCTAAATTTATATATATTTATGATGTTTTTGTGCTGTTAGTCTTCCTAAAATAAAATAAATAAAATAAAAATAAAATATAAAAAACATTAAACATAGTCTTCTAATTTAGAAAATAAGTTTTAGCGACCGGTTAGTTACAGTCTTCGCTATCATTAAAATCAGTGTACAGTTTAAATATATGCTACCGATTTTTGCAGTAAAATTGTATATTTTCCAATAAATAAAATGTCCAAAGTTTCTATTAAACAAGTGGTTCAAAATCGGTTTGCAAGAAATTAAACAAATATATGAAAGGTCACTACATAAATTCGTGTAAATATTATTAGTAGGTACTGGCAGTCATCAAACAATAAAAAAAACGGGTTGGTGCAAGATAACTATCTGAATGGGTTAAACATTAATGGGTTGAAACAAAAAGCACTTATGTGAGTAAATTATTTCATAGCTGATAGCCAAAACTTTTTAAACGTATTACACACTACATGACTATGTTAATGATAAAGCCGCGTGCCCTGATGTCGCTCTGCCCCTCGACACCTAATTTGTCAATTTGCAATGTCTGTACCTAAATATAATTTTGGTACAGACAAATATATATACAAATTTATATATTTTATTTTTATTATTGATGTGTTATTTATGAGTATATCAAGCGTAGAGTGTGCTGCCTTATGAACTTTTGTTGATTCTCTCTATCATCTTACTTTTGACTGCCTACCTAAGTAAGGCTTTTCCGTTTTTCTTTGAATCAGCTTCCACTTGTGCTCGAGGCACCACACAGGCGCTCCCCAAACAGTAGTAAGAAGGATCATCCAAAAAAAACCAGACCGTGTTTGTTGCCTGATTCTTCTAGGTCTGGTTGCTTTGGAACAGGAGTAAATGTAAATTTATTTTTTAAGACGATTCAAAATGATCCTTGTGATTTCAATGAATAAAATACTTTTTGACTTTGACTTTGAAACGTATGATTTTTTCAATATCTGTAGATTTTTTATACAAAATCTAATTAATATTGCTTTATTAGGATATAGATTCCAAACAAATATTTTAGTCCTACGATAGAGGTACCTAACTCGTTTGATCCTTCTAGTATCGCCATATCCACGTTTGTCACGATGATTACAACCCTTTGAAGTCTCCGTCGGTGGTCCACAAGTTTATTCGTTTTATTCCGTTGACGTCTTGCATATGGCTTCCTATGTCCATTATAGGATCACAGGACGACCATTATGCTAAACGATAGTGTTAAACATATATCTTTTTATACAGTTTTATTCGATCGACACCCTCGATTTTTTTATCGATTGTGATTTCTTCTAAATTGTTTATCAAGGAGGGGAGGGGGGGTGGGGGCAGACAAGTTTTCCTATAAAACAAAAATATGCTTCCCTTGTCGTTATAAGTGAATTTTTTAGAATAAGAAATTATGTAAAATATAATCACAAATTAGAGATCACATCCCGTATTGTTAGATTTCACAAGCCATCTACGTTTTTTGCTATAAATCATGAATAATATATATTTTTGTTTTTCTTCCAACTACAACTTCTACCTACGTTTTAGTTAAATATTACACAAATGTACCTACTAACTCGTAATTTTTACTTGACGGTGATACTTTTAACATGCATGGTAACTAACTAGCATAGGTTGTTACAAGCTTTTTCACCACATTTATTTCTTACTCCGTGATTAAAATTTCAAAAATGTAACAGCTGTCAACCTGCTTGCCTTTTTCAAAGTTATCGTACACATACAATCTCGAAAAGCTTTTTGCATGTAACACGTTCAAAACGCCCACAACGTATTACCATTGCTAATAGTACAGATCGAATGGAATATAATTTGTATTAATTAATTATTTTTTTCACTTTTGTTTTGTGTCTTTTGTTCGTGTTTAAATAAAATGTCTGCCTGTATGATATTTTATTCATGAAGATAAATATTATTGTAGAATTTTGGGGGTTTGAGTTATTTTACGTCTTCTAAAAACATATACTTACCACCAATTTTTCTCGAGGGGAATGCAATCGTGGAGGCAATGTTTGCCATAATTTATTCCTTATTCCAATATAAGTAAAAAAGGATCCCTTCTCGTCTCGTGTTTCTGACTGAACCTTTCCTTGTCGCCGTGCTTGGACGTATGACACTTAAAATATTGTGACTGTTGGTAAAAGAGCGTATGTGGTAATACAACTAAAGTTCGCCCGCAAGGAGGCAGGACTTTTTAAGCAAAATTAGAAGCATGACTTAGCTACTTATTTAACATACCCACATAACATAACCTACCCACCCAACAAATAAACTAGTTCATTTACATAAATAGTCGTGATCCCTCACAGTATTCGATTAGTACATTTACATTTAGAGTCATGCATGATCCCTCACAATATTCGCTGTGTCGTGGGTCAGGAACTACGAGTAACGTGGTACCATAACACCCGGAACAAATTTCTTTCTTTGTTGGAGATTTTGCAAACATTTGCCAATGCAGCAAGATTCTACTACGATTCTGCTACTCGCCCGCCACGCTTCTGAGGTCGAGTAGCCAGTTTCAGTCAGCTATATTCTGGATACAAACTCATTCATCTTTTGAGAGCGCAGTATACACATTTTCGTCTAGCTAGGCAAAGCTGGCAAACTTTTCACAGAAAACACAATTTCAAAATCCATTTTCATACTTAACGCTACGTAGGCGCGGCTTTATGGGGATTTTGCATCGCCAAGAAGTTTACAAGAGCACTAACAATGTTATTCTTCGTCTTGACAAGCAAGCTTGCGTCGCTCGGTGATCAATCATTGGGTAGTGCTGTGCCTATAGAGTGCGTGGCGATAGTTATATCGATGGAGTTTTGGATATCGGGTACAAGGTTTGGCAAACACTTAGGAATATTGAGCCAAGACTAGACTATTGTTTAAGTTAACGATTAAATTAAAACGTTTACCTTACCATATTATATCATTATCGTATACCTACTACCAACCAAGTACCTAAACCACCAAACTACTACTAAAATATTACAGTACTATCACTATCTTCTTACCAAGTATTTTTATCGTTTCGTTTCGTTTCGTATGAGGTAGTGCTGGCTTCTGGTGTCAGAGTTTGTCAAGCCGCCCGAGGGCCTCTGACATGGCTTATCGACTGCTATTAATCAATAACAGCCGGGACCGACAGCTTAACGTGCCCTCCGAAGCACAGAGCGATGGAAATCCGCACATAACTTAGAAAAGTCATTGGTGCGGAGCCTAGGATCAAACCCGGTATCGTTGGATTCTGAATTGCACTATTGAACCATTAGGCTACCATCGCATTATTATTATTATAGGTTATATTATATTATAAATTAAAAAACATTAAAGTCCAACCGCTGTTTTATCGGGTTTAAGGTCTCCCTATATCTTTTTGAAATCATCTCAACAAGACTTTCGCTTTCCTATATCAGAGAATATTTTGTAGCTACAAGTATAACCATGCGTCGAGTGAGCACCATAATATTAGCTTTAATTACTCATTATGAATATTAGCCGCAGGACGAGTCAACTGACACTTAATTAATTTAAATTCATCAAACTGTAGATATGGGTGCTGCGAGATAAATAATACCACTTACAAACATACTCATACATATATACGCAATATAAACAAAACTCAATTGATTTAATATGATATAAATAAACTTTGATATCAATATAAATTCAAGTTTATAACGCTCAGCATAACTCAAACTTACAAACGGTTATGACGCCACGAACCGTCACATAACTTGTAGATATTATATTATTGTCACCCAAACCTCTTTCTCGATTTCGTATCGCATATCGATAGCCAGGGATCGGATATCATCGAGGACCATCACATAAAGACATCACTATATTTAAGCCCCTTTTCTAAGGGGATTTAATCGGGATAATACATGTGTCGCATCTTATTACCAATCTCAGATTGTGGTGAGAGCAAACATGCTGTCCTTCCAACATTTCGAGTCAACATCATATCACTTACGAGACCTTTCGTAGGAAAGTATATTTGTATAGACGAAATTCTTTTTATCTCTGGTGTATCCATTTTCACAAAGAGCGGATCATGTATTGTGTACTTTGTATCGATAATTTTATTTTATCGTTTTTTCTGGGGTTGACTGTTTTGATACATTTACATATTTTTATTTTATTTTATTTTGTTCTTTTAAGAAAACTTACAGCTAGGCACACAAATAAACAAGTAAATATAAAATAGAAAGTCAATCACAAGTTTCCACACATATTAAAGTATATGAAATAGTATAAATGGAATTAAATGATCGCACCCAGCTCTATTATATTTTGCACCTATTCTAAACAGATAAAAGCCAGACAGATCATAAGCATAGTATTGCAGATAAGTTTTGTTTTCTAAGTTGTTTTGATTTAAATATGTTTCAAACTATCGGTGACGCATCGTTAGGCAAACTAAAAATATCACTAACTCATAAAATGTTGTAAAAAAACGCCAACCAAATGTGGTGATAGACATATTCCTCATCCAAATAAGGTTTCCCAGCCGCATTAATAAGCTGAAACTTTAACGACTTACTTAAAATAAAGTGTTTATGACTCCCAATTGGATAACTAATATAATAATCTTCAAAGCAATCGTAAACATATACAATTCCGATCGCAGTGGTATAAAATAAGACGTGTACCATTTTATTACGTCTCAGTGTATGAGTGACAAAAGCAATAAATACCGTTGGAGCTATCGTAAAAAGCGTATCTTACACAGTTGTCGACGTAGAGGTGACTTAATGTGACACTGAATTAGCCCCTCTTAATATTCCAATAAACAAAATGATGAGACGTTATGTGGACGTAAAGGTTCCTATTAGAGATGATTCAGATTAATTTAATGATACTGTGATGAAAGAAAATGGTAAAAGTTACGAAATAGAGATAAAACGTTGGGATTTGTTCTAAATGAGAGATGATGTACGATTGCATTGGTTTATAAAAGTATTATATACAGTTATGTAGAACCCTAATTGTTAACATAAAGTACTTAAAAAATAAACAACATTTTGAAGAGTTTTGACACTATCATTTATTCCATACATATCAGAATGATGTTACAGCGCCCTACAGGATACACGTACTCACCTGTGTTAGATCTAAGCTATAATATTATTTACTTGTCTCAATATATATATATATTATGATTTTATTATTATGAGCCTGTGGTGTCCCACTGCAGGGCAAAGGCCTCCCTTCCCTCCTTCCATTTGTCTATATTCTTGGCTATTTGGCACCAATCCTTCAAGTAGGAGTCTAGCTCATCCCGCCATCTCCGTCTGGGCCTTCCACGTGGCCGTCGTCTGTTTGGGATCCAATCTGTCGTGCTCTTTGCCCATAGTTCTTCTGGCATACGGCACACATGTCCAGCCCAGTCCCACTTAAGCTTTGCAGCTTTTTGAGCGACGTCAGCTATCTGTGTTTGGGAGCGTATTTTCGAGTTCCTTATTCGGTCCGTGAGTTTCACTCCTAGGATACTACGCTCCATAGCTCGTTGGCATACCCCGAGAGAGGACTTTTGAATATTCGTTTGCGACCAGGTTTGCGCACCGTAGGTGAGGATGGGGAGAATGCACATGTGCATGAGTTTCCGCTTTAAAGAGAGTGGGAGCGGTCCTTTCATTAGATCTTTTATGGACCAATAGCTCTTCCAGGCGTTTTCTGTGCATCGAGCAACCTCTTGTTCTTGTCTCGCCTGAAAAAAGACTAATTGGCCCAAATATATATACTCATGGACATTATTACAAATATATAGACACAATATATATATATAAATATATTAATATTAATAAAATTCATTTTCCCAATATAACTCAATTTTTTATTTTTTTTGGTTCCAATCAAATTGAAAAACTGGGACACTAATAGAAACACATCGGTGTACCTACATTTTTATTCGAGTGGCAACAACCATTGGTGCAAATAATTGTTTATTTTTTATTTTTTGCGGTCAAGGACAAAAATAACATTAAAGATGATACCATAGATGATAGTTGGACGCTACCTTTTATCACACTGGTTCTTTTGCCAGAGGTCACAAGGCCTTTTTTTGAGCCAGAATATTCCAATTTAGTCACTGATAGATTAGAGCAAGGTAACCGAGAAGGAACCAGCAAAACGACGAACTCGAACGAATCGATTCATGCTAAAATCCCTCGGGAAATTTTATGCTTCCGCTGCAAAGAGTACTTATTGCTTTTAGGTTACCTGCTCCGTTGAACACGAAAGTGCACGAGTATGTGATAAATCGCAAGATACTGAAAACGGTAGGAACTAGAACTGTTGGAAAGTTATTTCACTCATTAAAAGATTAATCCTAGATAAAAAAAAAAGTAACGGTCAGCCTTTTGATTTTGAATTACCTCAATTATTCAATGTTTTACGTGCTGTTAGTGTTGTGAGACCACCAGAGCTAGAGTGTAGAGTTTACATTTACAGGTAGTTACACAAATAATCGAAAAGTCAAATGAGTATGGAAACACATTGTATATGTGTTTTATTGACTACACAAAAGCCTTCGATTCCTTGAATCACAATGCTATCTGGGCAGCTCTTGCGCAACAAGGCACCAACTCAAAGTACATCAACTTGATCCGTAAGGTGTATTCCAAATGCTGGGCTAAAGTGCGATTGGAGAGAGAGGGTACGGCGTTCCCTATAAAGAAAGGAGTAAGACAAGGAGATCCGTTATCTCCAAAAATATTTTCAGCCGTGCTCGAAGCCGTTTTCAGAAGTTTGGAATGGGCAAACAAGGGAGTAAAGGTCGATGGAGAGTTTCTGAGCCACCTACGTTTTGCGGATGATATCGTGGTATTCGCTGAAAATGCGTTAGATCTAGAAACAATGGTTACTGAACTAGCGAGGGAAAGTAGAAAGGTAGGATTATCATTGAACTCATCAAAGACGAAGGTACTAGCAAATGGAGACCAGTACGATGTAGTAATAGAAGGTGAGAATATAGAGTATGTCAAAGAGTATATTTACCTTGGGCAATTGGTGTCATTCGATAGCTGTACGGGAAAAGAGGTGCTTAGAAGAATTGCCTTAGCATGGAAAAAATATTGGGGATTAAAAGAAATTATGAAAAATAAGGACATTAAAGTATATATAAAGAAAAAAGTATATGAATCGGCAATACTACCATGCCTAACATATGGCTGTCAAACATGGTCACTGAGAAAAGAGGATGAAGAAAAAATCGCTATCTGTCAACGAAAAATGGAGAGAAGTCTCTTAGGTATTAAACAGTCTGATAAAATAAGTAATAAAATAATAAGAGGTAAAACTAAAATTGTAGATGTGAAGCAAAGGATCAGATTACTAAAATGGAACTGGGCAGGTCATCTTTCTAGATTGGAAAATGAAAGGTGGACTAAGAGGGTAACAGAGTGGACCCCATTAGAAGGCAAGAGAAAACAAGGAAGGCAGAAAAAAAGATGGAGAGACATCTTCGTACAACGATGCGGACCAGACTGGATGAGGAAGGCGCGAGAAAGAGACGTGTGGAGACTTTTAGGGGAGGCCTACGCCACTGAGGCGACTACTACGGATAGCTAATACATTATAAACTTTTGAGAGAAAAATAGGAATAAATATAAACACAAGAGAAGGAAGTGTATACGTCATGTTAGCTAGATAGATGTAGTTTGTTTATTATAGTTAGTTTATTTAGTTTCATGTAGTTCAAGTAGTAGAAATAAAGGCTTTTTTATTTTATTTATTTTATTTTATTTTAGTGTTGTGAGACCACCAGAGCTAGAGTGTAGAGTTTCCACTAAGCCAAGGGCCGTGGAAGGTGGAGGAAAACTATTGAAGATGTACTTGCAAGGAGTCCCGATTGAGGGACCTATTGAGGACGAGTAAAATAAATAAAATCATATTGAAGCTCACATTCCTCTCATGCTAGAAATATCAACAATGGTCAAAAACAACGACAATGATATAAAGTTGTTTGGAAGTAAGTAGGTACAAGTCAAAAAAGTTACTTTTTAAAGATTTACGAAACAAGTTCTTATTTGAAGATCACCTATAGATCATTTCGTCACATGGCCTAGAAAAACTATTTATATCGGACCAGTAGTCCAGGCGTAACACACATACACCTAACAAAAGTCTCCCAGCCGGGAATTGCTAACCTATGCTTTTTTTAAGACGTTAAAAGAATTATTAGAACCAAACGCAGGTGAAATTCATTCACAGACGGGAAATATACCCTAAAGCAATAACGATTACTTTAATAACTGTATCTAATACAAACAATGGTGAGGCATTCGTTGAAGCATTTCCAGGCGTGGATATCATAAAACACCAATTATAAAACAGTTTAGTTTCACATAAATCTTCAAATCTCAGCTTATCAGAGACGCCGAAACACCACAAAGTGTTATTTATTGTATCAATTAGAGAAATCTTCACACGAATTACAACAATCATTAAAACGGTTAAACTATTAATTTGTTGTTTTTTGTACAATTCAATTTGGGATTTGGTTGGCTTAAAAGATTACATTACTTGGATCCTTGCTTTGAAATTAAACTGGTACCTATAGGTAGTTTCTTTAAAATGAATCTTAAAATAAAAGCGGCCAAGTGCGAGTCGGACTCGCCCATGAAGGGTTCCGTAGCAGCAAGTAACATAATATAAAAGTTCTTGGATGGATAACGATTAATGACGTATTAAAAAAAACTACTTACTAGATCTCGTTCAAACCAATTTTGAGTGAAAGTTTACATGGTAATGTACATTATATTTTTTTTTGAGTTTTATCATTCTCTTATTTTTGAAGTTATGGGGGGACACACACACTTTTTACCACTTTGGAAGTGTCTCTCGCGCAAACTATTCAGTTTAGAAAAAAATGATATTAGAAACCTCAATATCATTTTTGAAGACCTATCCATAGATACCCCACACGTATAGGTTTGATGAATTTTATTTTTTGAGTTTCAGTTCTAAGTATAAGTCTAGACCCCAAAAATAATTGTTTTTTTTTTCAATTTTTGTGTAAAAATCTTAATGCGGTTTACAGAATACATCTACCTACCAAGTTTTAACTGTATAGCTCTTATAGTTTCGGAAAAAAAGGCTGTGACATACACGGACAGACAGACAGACAGACAGACATGACGAATCTATAAGGGTTCCTTGTCTTTGACTACGGAACCCTAAAAAGAATACCTGTGTAACGAACTGACTTTAGACTTCAGTCAGTATCGTTATCATATTTTATGTTGCATATTACTTTTTATGTTTCCTATCTACCTACAAAGATGAAGTAATTAAAATGTTAACTTACTTACCACATAGCATGTCACATTTTTTTTGAGGAAATATAAAAAACCTATCCCTATCAAAATACCAAATAGCTTTCTACAATAAATCTTATTCTTCGATACCCTAAGATGCAATAGCGCCACGTTTTAGTCAGCAGTCTGACAAAGCATCCCTGGGATTAGACAATCCCAGGACCAAACGAGCGCAGTAAGCTGCATTAAATTTTCAACGTACAATCACCGTGGATTTGATTTACGTAGGTCTTATCTGATGAAAAGCCGAAGAGATAAAAGGAATAAATCACATGTTAGATGCGATACTCACATGAGATTTGAGCATTATCCTTCTCACATTAGCTTACTTACTTATTTCTGTTTAGAAGCATCTGTTCGACTGAGGCTGTTAAAAATAGTTACAAATTGTATTGAACGGAACGAAATGAAATTGAATGAAAATCTGATAATATATGTTTCTTAATGTTTTTTTTATGAATATGCAACAAAAAAATATGATAACGATACTGACTGAAGTCAAAAGTCAGTTAGTAATAGAGGTTTTTTTTTTCAGTTTCACTATAAAGAAAGTAACTATACCAGTTTAATTTCAAAGCAAGGATCCAAATAATAATAATCTTTTAAGCCTAGCAAATCCAAGAATGGATTTGGTAATATAAACGACAAACAATCAATTAGTATTGCCATTCAGCGTGGTAATGCAGCCAGCATCTTAGGGACGCTTCCGTCTGGTAGTGATTTGGATCAGTTGAGCTACCTTTAGATCGCTTGCAGTGGTCTTCAGGTGGCACAACTGTTTCATATGTACTTTGTACATACCTTGTATTATTCTTTCTGTAAATAAATGTATTTACAAATTAATAGTTTAATAAATAACTAGGTAACAAATAACTGAATATTATGAGATATAAATTTAAAAACAAAATTTATTTTTAACTTAGGGTCTCACATGTTTCAGTTAAGAATTTCCGTAGTCCGGTTTTAGTTTTTTAAAATTTTATCTTGTAATGAAACTGCATAAAAAGAACTAAATTACAGTATAATATGTATAAAAAGGACATTCAATCGCTCAGTCATCATTTCTAAAGGTGTCTCAGGAATTAAAAACTCATTACGGATAGGAGTGCTTCTTGATAGCATCGAAATTACCTCAATTTAGACAATTCTGTGAAAAGAACAATAGCAGCTGTCATCCTTGCATCACGAAAACAGGTCATTAAGTACTTTCTACAGTGAATCATTACAGTGGAGAACTTTGGATAATTTCTGGGGCCATTAAAATACATACAAGTTACAAAAGAGTAATCTGATTTTATTGTAAGCATACCTATTATTATTACCATTCATGCCAATAAATATTGTACTCGTAGAAGTTAATTTAATATTATGGTATCACGTACTAACCTAACACCACCCACTGGTGTTAGGTTAGCTCTTCATCTGATAAAGAGTACGACCTGAGCGTGTTTACAGCCTGAGGCACTGGATCAAAGAATCATCAGGTTCTTCAGGAGTGGCATCTATTCAGTAACTGTCCGAAGAACACTGACATTTTAAAAGCCTACAAAAAGTTGTATTCCAAGACATTGATGTGGGGGGTAGGTTACTGCCTACCTACTTATCTCCAAGGTATTTAGAGAACAATTTTAAGTAACCTTTTAGCCCACTGACTCTTCCCAGATCATAAAACAATCATAATAATGGCCCCGGTTTTAGTGTTTTGGCCGCTCGACTAATCGCGGGGACATAAAATATTTTGACACAAAGATAAGGACAAAGGGGCCGAAGGTTTTATCTTATCGGGTGTTGGGGCATTAATGAGGACTCACCGCCTGTTGACTACTTCATTATTGGTACTAATGATGGAAATGTAATTGGACAGAATAACGGAATAGATGGTCGTTGGATTGTATTATTTTGAATCCTTTTTAAAGTTAAGTTTCCAAACTAGAAAAATTTAAACAAACCTTTGTTTAATGGCCTTGACTGTCCTTTTTTTGAACTAGTAATGATTCTTTATTTGTTTTACGAGCAATGGCCACCTCTTTAGCGGGGCAGGTTAGTAGCCAGCTGAGATGCGAGAGGTTGCTGGTTAATTTCCCGATGCGGTGTAAATATTTGTAGGATCTGCAAATATTTGTGCCAGGACTGGGTTTTGTGGCACCATGGCACTCTTGTTTCCTGTTTCTTACGACACAGGGAATCCTAGTGTGCGATCAAGGTTAACTATGTAGGTATGTGACTATTGGGTGTTATGCTAAGATGGTTTGGACATTTAGAAAGGATGGACGATAGTAGATTGACGAAACGGGTACTTATGACGAGCGTGAATGGGACAGTGGGAAGGGGAAGACCTCGGCGAACGTATCCAGACCAGATCGGAGACGTTCTGGAAAAAGGCCAGGTCAAGAGTAGGTACCCTTAACCGACGAGCATGTATGAAGAATGTGACGACAGTGAATGATGCAAAAGAGGCAGGATCGTAGCAAGTGGAAATCCGTGGTCTCTGCCTACCCCTCCGGGAAACAGGCGTGAGTTTATGTATGTATGTATACTTTGTTATATAACTGAGTCTACTATGCAAACTGTTATCTGAAATCAACAGATTATTCAGAGTTACCAAATGTATTATTGTTCTGCAAAGCTTTTTTAACTGGATCGCTTATAACTTTCTTTAAAAATACTGTTTTACAAAGTTTACTGAAAGGCTATTAAAATGTTCCTTTTATAATTCATGAGAGAACTACACTAGAGGTATAATATTATCCACAACATAGCGAAATTCCAATATGTTCTCCGTGAAATTATTCATGATCTATTAATTGAGTCGGCTCAAAGTTCCGCCTAGGCACAGAATATATAATAGTACAAGCCTAGGCCAATGTTACAAGCCGAATATTGGGAAAATTAACACGAGCCTGCCATACTGGGGTACTCACTACTGCGTACACAATTTTGTATCGAGTGTTGTGCGTAGGTAATCGGGTATTTAGTACCTCGTTCGAATATGTTCTATGTTAAGTTCTAGCGTGCGTGGTGTGTGATATTTCACTAATGTTTGTAGACTTCTTAGAATACAGAATGCGTATCAACTTAGAGCGTTGCAGTCCTCCGTACCGGAGCGTATCAAGTATCGATTTGAAGTGCTAGGTATATGATTGATGTCATACAACAATGGACCTTGTAAACGAGGTCATAGCATGGCTGGCGATAAAAATCAAATGTGTGGCTTGACAATTACGCCAACCAACAAAACAATAATGCGTGGCTTTTCCATACATGTTCTGGTCATCAGCCATAGTCAGCGTGTGAAGTTGGGAATTTTTTGCCATAGACTATGCTCTAGAAGCTGCCACAATTTAACCTGCATTTTGGGTATTTTTGACTCGAAGTAAGAATATAAGGTACAAAGTAAAAGCAATAATTCCCTTTTGAAGTTCGATTGATATGAAAGAAGTAGTAGCTAGAGGAAGAAGAAAATGTGTTTACTGTAGTGGAACAAATAGGTAGGTACCTAAGCATACTTGTATACCATAAGAACATAGGTATAACTACACCTTATCTCCCCACAAAATCTTGAGTAAAGAAGTTTCAACTCAAACCGCAAATATCGCGTCCACTGCCGTAAACTCTTTTCAATTACCACCACAAAATCCCAAGTAGGTAAATAAGCTGTGATTGTTTAATAATGTACAAAAGACGTCGTCAATTACGCCTCGTCCCCACTAACTAGAGTCCTTTGATCTTACGACATAAGGGATAGTTCTTACATTTGGGGAGATGTGTCGCAAGCGAGGATAATAAGGAGTTTCAGGCACTATTTTAGATTTTTGTCAAAACCAAATGGACTACTAGCCAATTCTTAGTTTACGCGAAAACTTACGCATATCAAAGTCAAAGCGTTAAATTAAAACTGTCACGATTTGTTACTATGTACAGTGGCGGAATGAAAACGTTCGTCAGTTTTCAAAGGAATCGAATCCCCTTAGCTTGTCGCAAGCACATATAACCTTTTTCAACTATTATACGTAGCAGACTGCTGTAAAGAACACCATAATTTAAATGTTTATTATAAAGATCAAAATCGCACACCCCAGTTACTTGTTTAAGTTTGGAACGACTTTTTTAGGGTCCCGTACCCAAAGGGGCCAAACGAAGCCCTATTGCCCTCGCTCATCCGTCTGTCTGTCTCTCTATCATACGGGTTTATGGCGCCTAAACCATAGTAGTATTCATATTTGTACTATTTATGTATCTTACTGACCCAAACTTAAAAATAATAACCAAAAATTATTTTGAAGTATGGCTCCCGTACAAGTTAAAGTGGGGAGGGAAAAACAAATCTGTCGTCTAGGGTACGACAGATTTATTTTGTGATCACGCATGTGGAGTATAATTTTAGAGCTTATTAAGTAGAATAAGACTATATTTTGGTTACTAAGTTCAATTCAATTTCCATTTAACCCAGGAACTAGTTTTTTTTAAATATTCAACATACTTATTATGAATATTTTACCAAAAAATTATAATATTTTAGAAAATAGAAACATTTCGAGAATTTTCTTATATATCTATTACATCAGATTTAATTTTGCGTGTGGATTAACTAAACTTAGGCAATTTATAACTTCTACATTTGTTACGGGACCACAAATTATATAATAGTTTCTACGACGGAAACCTGAATGCGCGAGGTCCGATGCGCACTTGGCCAGTTTTTTATTGAGTAAGCTAGCAGTTTTGTCATTTTATTCGTAGGCTATCTGTGATTCAATCGCTGCTAATATCCGTTGTCATGGTAACTGAAGGTTATTTTCGTAATATTGCAATATTGACACATTGGCAGTTCCGATACGTAGCGCGAGAATAAGTTCCTGTGTCGGTAAAACAGTACCAATTCAATACTATGTCGGTAAAACAGTACCTATGCTTTTTGCATTGAACAACCAAAAATAGGCCCTAAGGTGATGAACAATTTCATTCCACCACTGTACATAAGCGAGTGTTTGATTCATACGTCCATGATCTTTTATTTTCGACATAAACTTTACCATCATTCATAGTATTCGTAATTTAAAACTGTGCAACCCGGTTGTTGCGGATTCTCCAAAATCATTATCAATACTATTATTTCAGTCTCACTTCCCAATAATCCGTACTCAATACAGCAAATAAGCAGAGATTTTCCGCAAACATGCCAAATGCTACCGAATTCCGAAAAGCCAACGAATTCTGAATATTCGAACCGCAGTAATAAAACGCCTTAAGTTATAACTTGCAACGTGGTACGTGACTACGCCGGGATCAATACAGCATCAAAGTAAATGACAATGAATGGACAGGCAGGAAGCACGTTCGATACGCACCGTACTTACACATACTTAATTGAATGTGTTATGCTATGTCGATTTGGGAATGATGATACTGGTGAAGCAAAGGTTACTTTCTTATAAAATAGCGAATAATAACTTTATATTCAGAAACATCTCGTTCGTAGATACGAGATGCTCCTGAGCAGTAGACTAGCCAGACTAAGCAACTATAAGGTATTCTTCTTAAGGTGGTCGCTTTTCCATACAAACGTATTAGCACAAATATGGGCAAACAGAGTATAATTTTACACTGAAATGACTGTTGTTGGCTTTTATATTGGTCATTATTTGCGTCAACACATATTTGGTTGAAGAAAACAGTGGATTAATAGCGAAAATAACATCGAAATTTTAGTTCATTTATGTCAGTGTGTGAGTGTACACTGACAGTGTCACACACATAGCCGCAGATTAGATAACAGTAACATGTCACTTACACGCGACGTTGTCAGCTCGTGACTTACGCCGGCTAAGCGCTGTTGCCGCTTCGATCTGTCATATCATAATTAGCTCGGATAGAAAATATTAGAAAAACAAACATTTAGGATTGGACATGTGTATGCGAATCAGCCAGACAGCCGGAGGCCGCAATGCATTGCAAGGTCTCTACATATGAACTTTGTATAAATAATGGGAGAAAATTAAATTACAAACAACTAGACAGAAATTACAGACAAATATAATATTATCTTAATTACGTAAAAATTAAATTAAATACTACTAGCTGATCATAATTACCTATATATTTACGCACAAGGTTTTTTGAACTGAGACCTCACGAATACACACGGTTTAGGTAGGTTACCTTATTTATTTCGAAAAAATATCTATGTACATCCACATGTGGTTCGAAAAGTTAGACCTTCAACGTCGTTAAAATTCCTAGAAACGGGAGGTCAACAAAGAATGTTATACACTGGTTGTTATTTTATAGAGTAGGTACCTACAAGTTTCAAGATTCATAAATTTTAGACTTTTCCCAGTATTTGTATCATAAAAGCTACAAACGTAAAAAAAACAGCGTTGTAGGATTAGTGGAAGTACCCTAGAGGTTTTGTTTTTTTACATTTTTGATTTACCCTAACATCTCAGAAACTAAAATAGTTTTGAAATGTCGAAGCGAGGAACTTTCATATGACACCACATTTGATCTGATATTCTCACTTTTTTTTACCTCCTCTTGGACCCCAATATCTCAACAACCCCCCGACCGATATAGCTCATAACCTTACCAACAAATTGTACCAATACTATCACCTCCCAATCAAATTTCATGAAGATCGGATTAACGGTTCGGAAGTTATGCTCGGACAAACATACATACATACATACATACAAATGCCAATTCTTCCAAGTTGAATCAGAGAACTCGCTTCGCTCATTCAATATTAAAAAAAAAAAACATAGTATTGCCTTGTTTCAGTCGAAGTCAGTTCTGTGTAGGTAGGTGAAACTACAATCTTCAAACAAATTCGTTGAAATGATTCCTAGGGGTCTTATTCATTATAATTGCCAGTTAGGGTCTTCGGAAGATTCAGATATGCAGGCCCAGGGTGGGTATTGAACATTTTGCCTCCTGCTTAGAAGACAAGAGTTCATCTTACTATGACATGTTATGTCTGTTCGTGTATGTCACAGCCACTTTTTTCCGAAACTATAGGATCTATGCTGTTGAAACTTGGTAAGTAGGTGTATTCTGTGAACCGCATTCAGATTTTCACAAAAAAATAGAAAAAAACAAAAAAAAATGGGGGTTCAGTTCTAAGTATTAGTACTTAGAACTGAAACTAAATTTTTTTTTTCATCAAACCCGTTGGTGTGGGGTATCTATGTATAGGTCTTCAAAAATGATATTGAGGTTTATAATATAACTTTTTTCTAAACTGAATAGTTTGCACGACAGACACTTCCAAAGTGGTAAAAAGTCCCCCCCCCCCCAACCCCGTAACTTCTAAAATAAGAGAATGATAAAACTAAAAAAAAAATGTACATTACCATGTAAACTTCCAACGAAAATTGGTTTGAACGAGATCTAGTTAGTAGTTTTTTTTAATACGTCATAAATCGTAAACCATCCAAGAACTTTGATATTATGTTACTTGCTGCTACGGGACCCTTCATGGGCGACTCCGACTCGCACTTGGCCACTTTTTTTTTTAATTTCCATAATATTATTTGCATGCAATGCATATCAGCCGGCCTAGCCAAAAGACATTCGCTTCGAAGCGATTCCATTCCTTTCTAGGCGCTAGTCCAGATGGTACGTTCCTAAGCACTAATTTATTACTAGTAGGTAATTGTGTTTATACTGTACTAGCCATTTCACCGCAGCTTGGCAAACAAACAAACAAACAAAACAACAAAGTTTACATATTTACAGGGAATTAATTTTGTAAAACTTAAAAAAAAACCGAACGAAATAAAACGGCTGAACCGATTTTGATCCAACAAAGCTAAGAACACTCCCGACAAATACACCTATCAAACAAAAACAAAAAACGATTTCGGTTCATCCGTTCGGGAGCCACGTTGGGACATACAGACACACACACACACACACAGACACGTCAAACTTATAACACCCCTTCGTTTTTCGTCGGGGGTTAAAAAATACAAAATAATAGTGAAGATAAATAAAAAAACATAAAAAAGATAAATATTTTATACATAGTGTAATACAAATTAACAATCTTTTTTTTTAAGGAGAATTAGCCTTTTTGAAATGCAATCCTTTCCCTCATTGTCTCGCAAGTCGCAAAGGCCTCGAAATTAAAAATAATATAATTAATTTTTATTGAATGGGTTATCCTCTCTTTTAACCCCCGACGAAAAACGAAGGGGTATTATAAGTTTGACGTGTCTGTGTGTGTGTGTGTCTGTCTGTCCCATCGTAGCTCCCAAACGGATGAACCGAAATCGTTTTTTTTTGTTTGAAAGGTTTATTTTTCGGGAGTGTTCTTAGCTTTGTTTGATCAAAATCGGTTCAGCCGTTCAGCTTTGGGGTTTTTTTTTTAATTTTTACAAAATTAATTACTAACTCAACTATAATCTGGACCTCTTCAAGGCTAGAGTGAATAGGTGCCTTCTAGACCTTTGTGCTCCATCTTCGGCCGCATCGTCACTTACCAACAGGTGAGATCGTGCACAAACAAAGGTCTATCAATGTTAAAAAAAAAAAAAAAAAAACTTGTTGAAAATAGGGTCAACTGCGGATTTCCTCAATGAAGAATTGTTACTTCGTCGGCTTTATTTCTCAAACTCAAGACATCACAATAATGGAAATGGAGCGCGACGAATTATTCCCATTTGTCACACTGATCTGTCCCCCCTAAGGTGACAGTTAGAACAAAAAAGTTGGATCTGTCCCCCTGTTGCGTGATTGGGTGATGGCTGGTACATTTGCGTGTAATTTTAATTTTAATTTTAGATTATTGTATGGAACCCTTCGTGCTAGAGTCCGACTAGCACTTGGCAGTTTTTTTTTTATTTTTTATGATACAAATTGGCAAACTAGCATACGGCCTGATGTGAAGTGGTCACCGTCGCTTATAGACACCGGCAACACTGGGGGTAATTGTCGATGCGCTGCCTACCCTGAAGGAATTTATGACCATTTTTCATGAAATAAAACATGGTTACGTACGACATGTACGACACGGGAAAACCTCAGATGGAAGCTCATTCCATAGTTTATAGGCACAGAATAAATAATAGTACTTTATGGGGAAGAAATGATCTCGAGAAACGAGTCGTTCGAGAAACCCAGGGTTCTATGATGTGCGGATGAGCTTTGTCACGGTGCCGGGAAGAGCGATGGTAAAATCTCGATGCGAGGATGAGATCGGAAAGCTCGTCAGAACATTCCCCGTTGTAGAGGCGGTAGATCACGCAAAGAGATCCGATAGCTCTGCGTTGGCTAAGCGGTTCTAGAGTATCGGAGAGCTTGGGGTCACCGATGATGCTAATGGCTCTTCTCTTTAAGGAGTCAAAACGAAGCAGCTGGTACTTGGGTGCCCCGTGCCATAGATGGGAACAGTTTCTACGTGCGGCCTTACTTGTGCTTTGTAAAGCAATAGCCATTTATGCGGCGTAAAATAAAGTTTCTATGTGCATTATATTATGGGGGAGGCCTATGCCCAGCCGTGGACTTCAGTTGATGATCTATCAATAAAAGCTGAAAGTAAATAAATCTTTATAAAAAAAAGCGGCCAAGTGCGAGTCGGACTCGCCCATGAAGGGTTCCGTAGCAGCAAGTAACATAACATAAAAGTTCTTGGATGGTTTACAACTTATGATATATTAAAAAAAACTACGTACTAGATCTCTTTCAAAACAATTTTCGTTGGAAGTTTACATGGTAATGTTCACCATTTTTTTTGTTTAGTTTTATCATTCTCTCTCTCGCAAACTATTCAGTTTAGAAAAAAATGATATTAGAAACCTCAATATCATTTTCGAAGACCTATCCATTGATACCCCACACAGGTTTGATGAAAAAAAAATGTGTTTCAGTTTTAAGTATGGGGAACCCCAAAAACTTATTGTTTTTTTCTATTTTTGTGTGAAAATTAGTTTCGGAAAAAAGTGGCTGTGACATACACGGACAGACAGACATACATGACGAATCCATAAGGGTTCCGTATTTTTTTTTTTCGGAACCCTGAAAAACTACTTCATAGCTAGGAATTTATACCCAATACAACATAAATACATACATAGACACACGCCTTTTTCCCCGAAAGAGTAAGCAGAGCCTCTCATGTGCCTCTTTTCACTGTGGGTTGCACCATCGTGGGAAATACACGTGACAAGTGGTGAGCTCATCGCCGCCATTGCTTCCCACGACTGACTCTGCTAATGCTTTCTTCCAGTATAATACATTCCTGAAATAAGCTAGCAGTCAGGAACTACAAGCTAACTACAAGTCCAGGTATAAGACTTAATAAAATTAGTGTGCTGATGAAAATGAGCCTAAGCACGGCCAGTTTACTATTATCCATCGAGGAGTTCCGCTGTCCACGTTCCGTCTCCATCATCAGATCAGCTCGCTTTCACCATAGTATTGTACTGTCATCGGAACTAGATAGGTACGAGTATGCCAAATTTCAGCTCAATCGGATATCGCAGGAGACACCATTGTTGCCACCCGTGAAATATAGTAGTAGTAGAGCTTTTTTGTGTGAGAGTTCGTCCGGGGAAGTACTACCACCATACCTATTTCTGCCGCAAAGCAGTAGTCCTCGCATTGCTGTGTTCCGGTTTGAAGGGTAAGGGTGCCGGTGAAATTACAGGCACATGAGACGTTTCACCTTTATGTCTCAGGGTGGCGGGCGCAGTGCAATGCCACATAGGGCGCGTCCTAGGTGGACGTGACCTATGAGGTAATGCACTGTTCATAGGCAGAGGTTACCGCTTAACATCAGGTGGGCCATCAGCATGTTCCGTCATTCTAGTAGTATAAAAAACAAAAAACATTCTGAATGCAATGCTTGACTTGTTGCTGAAAATACCGAAATTGATATATGTGTGCCTATAATATTTGAGGAGTTCCCTCAATCTTCATGGATTCCATCATCAGAAAAACATTTTAATGAAAATGGCACCAATCTGGAAGTATATCATGTAATTTTTTTTCCTAATCGTTACGTAAATGGTATGAGGTAACAAACATAATAAAAAACTCTGGAATTGATAACCTCCTCCATTTTTTGAGGTCGGTTAAGAATCGAGTACCTACTTTTTGATTTGAAATAAGGACACACCACAACACTCACTTCACAAACATAATATTGGCTGAAGCAGAATCAGTGTATTTTGTAGATCATTACAAAAACATTTATAAAAAAAAAATAGTCTGGTATCGAACCCAGTACTGTGGTTTTAGTGTCGAGAGATCTAGTCACTGGTTCACAAAAAAAAAGTAAAAAAAAAATACAAAAAATATAGGCAGTATAGAATCGAACGCAGTAACGTGGGTTCAGAAGTTCTGAGTCGACAGTCCAAGCCGCTAGTCCAACTATTTTGAAATTCGCGCGCCGAAATTAGCTTATAGTTCTAATACAATAATATCCTTGACTGTGTGCGTGAGTAGGCTTTCATATTGCTCGGAATTTGCTCGGCACAAGTATGTTAAAACTAGAGACTAAAATAACCTGAAATATAGCTAGGTACATAGCAAATAAACCACCATTTGCGTGAACGTTAGTGTTATGACATAATATGCACATTTTAATTCATAAATACATAAAATACTTCAAAATTTGGCAACAGCGCCATCTATTGACGCTGTCGTGCCTAGCTGACCACGAGGAACAACCTTAAGGTGAATGCTCACGTTTGCGGCGCGAGATTCATATTTTTTGGTGTTTTTTGCCCTTTACAGGTCATCAACACTTCTTCAGATGACGAAAGTATCTCATAAATATCATCAGTTTAGCTACGATACCCCTAAACAAACAAAAACACTGTAAAAATGTGTTTAGGGGTATCATAGCTAAACTGATGATATTTATGAGATACTATCAATAAAAACATGTGTGTTAAGTCTCCTAGCTGTCGCGAACTCAACTTTCGTTATCTGAAGAAGTGTAGATGAGCTGTAATGGGCAAAAAAAAACAAAAAATTTGAATTTCGCACCGCAAGCGTCTCCTCCACCTTAAATTTCTATCAATGATCAACATTGAATCGATAGGCACTGCCTTATGTTCTACTTTGTTAATTAAACAGGGACACATCCGACCTCGTAACAATTTTCTGACTCTTATAAAATTCTTCTCTCTTGGCACTGTTTTTGTTCTGCCGAGGTCTAAGGTTTTGAAAAGAGCTTGAGAGAACTACTTCAGTTTTTTGGTAGGATTTCTCGGGTTACTTGGCATAAGCAAAACGTTACTCAGACACAAACCTGTGACCTTGAGATTGGAAGCCACCACCACTGGTCTACTGGGCCAAAAATATATCTGCTTCTCGACCACAATGTGTTAATGTATTTGAAAGGGTTTTTTTAAACTAAGTATTGGGTGGAACATTTATCGTTGATATTAAAATAGATAAACAATTGATTATTCTTTCAGCAGAAACTTTCGTCACTCTGAAGAAAAACATTTCTAACAAGTCACAATTGAGATCTTGGTTCGTGTACAGGAACATTCCAAGTTGACATCCATTGTGCCTTATCAGAACAAAGGATCAGATAATTAACCGATTTGCGAATACGATGCGAACAAAGATACAGGATGTTACGTGACACAAACGAGTGTTGAAATGACGACGACGAGGTTCTTCAGAGTCACAGATCGCTGGGAAAATCTCGCTAAATCTATAAAAAAAATATTATTCCGCATTGTCAGCGGTTCTTTCTTAGTTACTCTGCCACGGACCTTGTGACTCATTATGAACAAAAACATTATGGTAAAAAGTTTAGTGCGCCTCGCCTCCTTTGTAATAATAAGAGTGGTACCTTCTTTCTTATATTGGTGTTCATGTTCCTTTTGAATCCCACCTTGGTGACGTTTTAGTAGGTAAGTGCGGTAGCGTTTTTTTTAGAGTGTGGTTTACTACCTATATAACAATTATGCTGAACTGTCTAGATATTTCTTATATTTTGCATTGAACTGTTTAAAAACAGTCATAAATTATATAAAATAATAAACAATTAACTAAGCATTAAAAAAAGTGTTTTTTTTTTATTTCTACGGTGGTTATGAATCCAAGATTTATCTTTTGTGTCATATTTTGATCATGTAATGTAAAACGAAGCACTAAAAAACTGAAGACAATTCCTATTCAATTAATCACAAGTAATGAACGATGATTAAGAACTTAATAGATGAACCCTTACAGACAATAAAGTGTCAGAATCACGGTCGTAATTGTTTACGCCTACGGTAGGCAATTACTACTACTACCAAGGCCTGTATCACTCCGAAACGCCTTTCAAAGTAATATCAGCGCACGCTGCGAAAAATTTGTGTTAACTAAATTTTTCATTATCATAGCGAGGAGATGCGGTTATATCCAAGATCACCGATATAGCTCTCAGATTTAGCCAGTTGAAATATGCAGGCTATAATTAACTCGAAGAACTAACTATTAGGGGATTTATTTATGCTTTAAATAAAATATATTTATCGAATAAAAGTACCTACAAAAATGTTTTTTTTTTTTTTTATACTACTTGGATGACGTAACAAGCAAGAGGCCCACCTGATGTTAAGAGGTAACCTCTGCCAAAAAAAAATGGTAGTGGTGTAAATGTTGACCACGAACCAAAAGACTTAGTGCAGGACCCTATCACGGTGGTCTCATAGCATTCTATGTCGGAGTGGATTTATGTAGGCTCACATGATAAACTTAATTTTGTCAAGTGAAATTAAGTAGTCGTGCGCATGAATTAAGGTTTCAATATTGCTCGCGTGCTTGCCACGCCTAGGTACCGTCTCCTCGATCATAGTGAAACTTATATAAGTACTTATGTACTAGTATTCTGTGGTATTAACTTCAATGGGCCGGATGTGCGCTTCGACGCCGCTTCCTATAATTACCAGGAATTTATCGGATCCACTACTTCCTTCTTTGTTACTCTCCAGGCTTACGACAAAGATGGGCTACTTAGTGAAGCAGGTGGCAAATTAAGTTTTAGTGCTGTGACACGACACGATTGTTGAATCAATTAGTTAAAGTACCTACCTACCTTACTCTCTCCTTTAATTTCCGTACCTATTAATTGATTGGTTAAATTTTAGACAAATTTGTTTTTAGTTTATTATAATCTGAGCTTGGCGAGTCTTGAGGTTGGGTTTCATATGAACTGGTCGAAGACGCAAATTATTATGACCAACAGCACGAAGCGTAGGTTTGAGGTAGATGGGCAGGATCTACACTATGTCGCTGAATACATATACATATACCTATTCGAATACAATACATATACTTGGGCCAGTTAGCATCTTTCGAAATTGGGCAGGACAAGGAAATTGATCGCCGCATCGATAATGCCTGGAAGAGCTACTGGTCCATGAAAGAGCACGTAAAAGGTGACCTTCCACTTACACTAAAGCGTCAACTCATCGACATGTGTATCCGTCCTAACCTACTGTGCGCAGACATGGTCGCTGACCGAGTTACAGAAGTCCAGGCTCAAGATATGCCAGAGAGCAATGGAACGCAGCATTCTCGGCCTTAAACGCATCGACCGAGTGCGGAACACCATGCTGAGTTCGATAACTGGCATTGCCAATGTGAGGAGCAGAACAGCAAAGCTCAAGTGGGCATGGGCTGGCCACGTCAGTCGAATGCACCCCGAGAAGTAGGCGAACGTGGTGACCCCTTGGGTGCCTAAAGACGGAAGGCGACGACGGGGCCGGCCGAGAAGACGTTGTAGGGACGATCTCGAGGTTTACGAGGAGTGGTGGGAAACTGCCAAAGGCCGGTATGACTCGAAAATTTTGGGGGAGTCCATTGCCCAGCAGTGTGACCAAATAGGTTAACAAAAAAAAACTATTTTACTTTGCTGATAACTGTGAGCCATGAATGTAGCTGTGAGCATACCTCTCACAGATGCTATCAGATGTCCTGCCCCGGGGCCTCAACATTTTTCGTGACTACAGTTTGCTCCATCTAGATTTTAAATCCGGGGATTTGGGAATGAATAGTTCATACTTCACCTGTTGGGGTTGAATTACTCTATGCTCTTTGGCTCAGAAAATATAAAGAAAAGAATGATTTGCCCGTATATCTCTATTATCTGTAAAACAATTCAATTCTGTCAATTTCCCGTTACCTGTGGTGTCAAACAGGGATGTGTGATGGCTCCTACTCTGTTCGCCATTTACTTCGCTGCTGTGATGCGAGATTCCTACAGCAGCTGTGGTGAGCAAATATCCCTTAATGTGCGAAGCGATAGAAGCGTCTTCGACATCTCGCGCTTTACATCTAGGCGCAAGCTGCAGAAGGTATCTGTATTAGACATTCTTTACGCTGATGATGTCTGCTTGATGGCTGATAGTATCAATAGTCTGCAGAGATATATTAACAGCCTGGATGAATCGTGCCGTAGATTTGGCCTGGTCATAAGCGTGTCCAAGATCCAAGTCCTAAAGCAACCAGCTCGGTGTGAAATCGCGGACCCTACCACGTTGACATTAAGAGGAAAACCCCTCGAAGAAGTTTCAGCCTTCCGTTACCTAGGATGTTTCGTTCGTGATGATAACCGGCTTGTCACTGAAATCTCTTCACGCATAGCGAGGGCGGCCGCAACCTTTGGAAAGTTATCGAAACGAGTTTGGGACTCACACGACTTACAGCTGCACACTAAAATCGACGTGTATAAAGCAATAATTCTTCCAATACTCCTATATGCCACTGAGACCTGGTGTCTTTATAAAGGCGATATAAAGCGGCTTGACGTCTTTCATATGAAGTGCCTCAGATCGATACTTCGTATTAAGTGGCAGGATCGTGTACCTAATACAGATATTCTTCGCCGTGCCGAGCTTAGTGGAATGGAGGCTCTGCTCATGCAAGGCCAACTTAGGTGTTGTGGGCATCTTGTGCGTATGGGTGACACCAGGCTTCCGAAATCGGTCTTTTTCTCGGAGTTATCTCAGGGGAAGCGTGCACCTGGTGGCCAGTTTCTGCGCTACAAGGATGTCCTTAAGCGCAACCTATCTTCATGTGATATACCGTGCGATGATTGGGAAGAGCTTGCACATCGGCGCTCTGACTGGCGCAGCACCGTTCACAAGGCTACTGTGCAATATGAAGTAACGCGTCTGGAACACCTTGATGCTAAGCGCCAGCAACAGAAGATAAAACCCAAAACCATTTACACCTATACCTATAATTCTTTTGGACAGTTGTACTGTCCCTAGTGTGATAGAACGTTCAAAACAAAGTTTGGTTTTGCGAGCCATATTCGCTCACATAGATAGGGAAATTTTTGAATTGTATAGACATCAAAATTGGGTTATCAGGGTTCGCCATCGACGGATACGTTGAGGAGGACTATATATATATATATATATATATTATCTGTCTACGGATTTGACAGAAAAAATATTGACAAGCAAAGCCAGTTCCTAATAAAAAATCATTCATGCTCTCATTGTCATTTTAACCGGTGTAACTTGGATAAATGGCACATGTGTGATGTAGTGAAATTTGAGTGTACTGCGAGTCTTTTCGAAATGGTGGTTTTTTTCCTGTAAAAACTCAGTTTTTCTGCTACAATTTAAACTGGGTTAGGACTAGACGGAGACTCTTGACGACTTGACCATACAACTATAATAATTATATCACTTGACATTGGCTAAATTGTTGCAAATAATGCACAGAAGCCATTACCTAAGATAAGAAGAAGAAAAATTCATTCATGCTCTCATTGTCTTCGACCCGAGTTAGGTTATGACATCTGAAATATTTTATCCTCGTCCAGGATAAGTAATACATACTTGTTTCTTTGGGAAACCTAAAAATAATTAAAAATACAAATTATTGTAGACGACTAATATATTTATGGGGTAAAATTTTGCCGAGGCTGGTATCCCTAACTAGACTATAACCCAAACTTGATGATGGCAATAAACAATATGGCCATGTTTAGACTACATGGAGGTTTAATAGTATCTTCTTCCGAGATATACTACAACATTAGTTCTACCTATTTTGGTCGGATAATACGAAATATTCTCGCTTATTATTTACTTCGAGTTTAATAATTATTGTGCAAAGATATTAAAAAAGAACTATCTAACACATATACATGAAATTGCTTAAAAAAGGTTAGGGGAGAAGGAGGGACATTAGGACACTTTTTACATAATAGGTCTTAGAATTTTTTGTTTTTATGTTTTTTGATCGTTTTATGCAGTAAAACCTATATTTGTATTTTACCTTTAGAATACATTGATAAAATAAACATATTTATTGAGTAGAATAGGAAAGTTTTAATTTTAGTAAACCACTGACGATGTCCCAAACTGTCCCCCTTGGGAGGCAGTTTAGGAATTGTGATTTATACGGTCATAATAGTAATAAAAACTTTTTAGATTTAAAATGTGCTTATTATTATTAAAATGTAATTGTTTAAGCATCTGAAAGAAATGAAAACACCTAAAGTGACACAAAGTTTTTTAAATGGTGCCTTGGGGTAGGTTAGGACACATACATATACAGGACATGTCCTAAAGTGCCCCAAAATATATGTCCTAACCTACCTCAAGGCACCATTTAAAAAACTTTGTGTCATAATATTTTTTTAAATATATTTTTAAACTAATACGTTTCTCTCTGTCCATGCATAGATACCCAAACTTTACGGAAACTTTAAAAAACATATAATTTATGCTCATAATAAGCAAATAAACACTTAAGTAGTCCAGATGAAAAAAATTCATCAGCTACCGAAAATCCCGATCTGCTAATAAGTCAGTTTGACAGCTGACGGCGTGGCGAATGACATGTGATGGTTTGTAGTAGTAGTAGTGTTGACATAGATACTAAAAATGCATTTTCTGCCAAAAAAAATGACTACGGTTTTGGTTTCTGTGCTAAGCTAACGTCCCCTACTTACCGATGAAAGGTTATGATCCGAATTTTTCGTTATGGGCTGTTTTTACAGCTTATTATACAGCAACGTCCTATATTTTGGCATAATGTTCTAATAAAATAAAGCATTTCCAACTACTTTTTGCAACATTAAACATCACAAACTAAATATTTGATAAAACACCGTTTGTTAGGACCCGGCGCGCGCCGGTACCCAACAAAATAAACACATACGCAGAACGAGATAAAAAGTAATATGTTTGTCTCGCTTGCTCTCAAATAAGTCTTAATTCATGCGTCTCACTCATATAATTATAACATTTTCATGAAGTTATTATTTTAGTGTTCGGTCTATACCTATACTGTCTACGTGAATGTAGTCTTCCTAGAAGAAAGTCACGAAGAAAGTATACGGTACGTAGCTATCTTTTTCTCTATTAAAATGCAAGAAGAAAGAGCTAGATTAAAACCATAGAGAATTTTTTTAAACTACTTTGTCAAATATAACGAAAAAGCTTTTTGTTTTTTTATTGAACTAAAGTTATTCAATTCGTGTTAGTAAATGAACGTAGGTATTTTTAAAAATCTCGTTTTTTTTATAAGGATTGCATGTGAGCTTTTCAACGTGATTAAACAGTGCTTAAAAAGTTCTTTGTTGTGTTTTTGTGCGCGATAATAGAGTGTTGTTTGAAGTGCTAAACAGCTCATAAAGCCTTTCGTATGTTTACTTTGAAAGCAATGGACTTCGTTCACGCAGAGTTTTAATAAGTAAGTAATAGCTTAATGTCTTGTAATTACGTATAGTACCACAAAGTACCTGAACTCTACATTGCATGGACACAGGTTTCAGGCTTAGACAATTTATAGACTAAGGTTTCAGGACCGCTCATAAATTGAGTTTTTTCTGATTGACAACTCAAAATCGCCTCGTCGAGCAGTGGACGGCTACTGGCTGATAATGATGGAATTAAGTTATCAAAATGGTTGCATAAAACTAAAACCACTTTCCAATTTCCTTATTCACAACGTTTTTTTTTTATACTACTTATTATGACGGTACAAGCAGATGGCCCACCTGATGATAAGCGGTACCACCTGCCTATGAACAATGCATTATCACAGGTCACGTTCACCTAGGATGCGCCCTGTGTGGGTTTGCACTGTGCCCGCCACCCTGAGACATAAAGATGAAAAGTCTCATGTGCCTGTAATTTCACCAGCAACCGTACCCTTCCAACCGGAATATAGCAATGCGAGGACTACTGCTTTGCGGCTCAAATAGGTATGAAGGTAGTACTTCCCCGGACGAACACTTTCACAAAAAAGCTTTATACAATTTAAAAACTCATCTCTGAAAACTTTTACATATTCAAATAAATGCTCACTAAAAGCTCGCTCATGTGCACAATATTTGGTGCCAAATTGCTCCACGTTGCCTTGCACTGCACGTGTTGTTTAGTTCCTCCTAGTGCAGTGAGGTTAGCGCCAGTTTCAGAAGTTCTCAAAATCACTTGTTTTGTTTTAAAAGGTCAATATTCGGACGACCAATATTTGTACGATATACAGTTTTTTTTTTTTTTATACTACTTGGATGACGGAACATTCAATAGGCCCACCTGATGTTGAGCGGTACTACTACTAATTCGATTCAGATTCAGGGTGTTCTGGGTATTTATATGTACTAATAAAAAAAAAATTGTACCCATAACACAAGCTCTGCACAGCTTGGGGCTAGATAATGTTGTGTGAACTGTCCAGTATTTTTTAATATTTCCATATTGACATATTCTTTGACTTGTGACCGTCGCGCTAGTGAGTTAATAGCGTCAGTTACCACCAATGACTAAAATTCTTAAGTCTGAGGTTACCACAACGAAAAAAAGGAAGAAGAACGTCAGTTAGACACTGCACTAACCCTACTGTCTGTGATTAATTAATCTGTGCAACTATGTAAAATTTTATTGATTTAAGGTGGGGTATAACACAATATTACCAATCTTAGATTAGATTTTTAACTGACTAAATCAAGTACAATATTCAAATTAAAAATATGCATGGATACTACATTATAATTCCGAGGGATCACTCTACCAGAAACGCGACAGGACAATGTTTTCTTGATAGAAAAAATAAACAAAGTTGGGTCTATTTTTTGTCTAGATTCGATTATTTATTAAAATTGTGCATATTAGTGGGTAAAAAATTTGTTAAATAAAATAAATACAACAAAGCCGAGGATTTATCCTAAGGGTTTTGTAAAATGTGAGATATTCAATAAAAACCGCTTTTTCGAGCGGCGCGTGGCGTTTTTTTTGTATGAAGATTTCAGCCTGGGATTGGCGCAGTCTTAAGCGAAATACTTTGTACCTACTATTTGTTGTAGCTGTATATTATGAGTTTTAGTAATGGGTGCCGTTTTACCCTTTGTGTACGGAACCCTAAAAAAATGAGTACCAATACAAACAACGTTTTACATTTATATCTGTTTACAGATTTGTACAAATAATAATCTTCTCAACGAATGAAAATGTGCGGTTTTTTCACAACACAACTTGTTTTATTCATTTCGACGAGTTTTGTTCAAATATTTTTATTGTTTAATCATCCCGAACATTTCATACAAATTAGGAGAATGTTCAAAACAAACGTTTATAGTTTTACAGCCACCACTTTATCCTCCAAATACTCTGATTCTAATGTTGTTTTCTTGGAAAACAACTCCAGGAGATTTGGCAAGGCTCTTGCTGAGTTCGAGTGTTCAGCTTGAGAATGTGAAAAAATATTAGGAAATGCCAAACTTTTCAACGTTAAAACATTATGTTGTAATCTTTTCTTGTAAATAAATTTAAAGTTACACAGTTAAAGGTCAGATAAAGATAAGTTTATTTCACTTAGAATAGGTACCTACAACAAGTCATATTAACATTTGCATTAATTTCAAAGATGTTCGTAAATATATTAAATAAGAGAACTTTGCCTTCCGTGCTAGTTATAAAACTGTGTTACGGCTTCTCACTCCATATAGAGTAGTCCCTTGGATATTATTAAGTAAAATTATACGCGAACTGAATAAAAAATGTGGATTCTAATTGGTTTCAGAATAGCATATAGTGTATTGTATAGCTTATAACCAACTATAAGATAACTTTCTCTAGAAACGGGATATTTACCATGATTTTTGAGTTTTATATGTTCCCGATATTTCGGCACAGTTGCATGCGCCATGATCACGGGAGAACTGACTCATGCAACTGCAACTGTGCCGAAATATCGGGAACATATAAAACTCAAAAATCATGGTAAATATCCCGTTTCTAGTGAAAATTATGTACATAACCATGATAGTTTCTAAAGTTATATAAGATAACTGTGAATCCTAGATTAATCAAATAAAATAAAATAAAATACCTAAAAGTTCTTCTGTTATTTTCATTTATAAGATAGCGTTAAAAAAAACTCAAATAAAACTTAAGCTAACCGAACAGTTTATTTCCAACGAAACGTCAAATGCTCCAGTTTATTTAATTCACTTACTTTTATACCTATTTGTTGTCTGACTCACAAACGCTTTGTACTATTGTCCACGTTTATCCTATTCCAGCATTCCAGAGTGTTATCCAGACTTAACTATCCCAGTCACGATACTATTTCAGCTAAGAGCACAATATAAATGGGTAATGGTCGCTGTACACTCTCAGCGAGACACTTCGCGGGTAATGCTGGTACTAAAGTTTTGTAAGAGATCAGACGAGGCATTTCCGAGCACGAGTGACTCTGACGAGGCGATTTCCTGCGATCGTTCTATGACGGTCATAAGGCTGTGTACCCGATGAAGAAATCTTCATACATAATAAACGCCTCGCGTTGCTTGAAAAAGCGTTCTCGTAAAATATTATAATTTTACAAAACCTCCACGCTAAGCCATCGGTTTTATTGTATTGATTAAATTTTTCTAATTTATGACCCAATAATATACACCAGATTGAGAATCAAACGAATCTAGACAAAAGCTATAGGTGTTTTTTTTATCGAGAAAATATTGTCCTATCGTGTTTTTGGTACAATAATCCCTCGGAATTGTAATGTAGTATCTATATATATTTTTAATATGGATATTGTAATTGATTTAGTCAGTTAAAAATCTAATTTACGCTTTGGAATTTTGCGGCATGCCCACCTTAACTGTGGAAGCGGCATACCTACTTCAATTATTTAAAATTATTTTCACCCAGTCGTCTCATGACGGCTTTTGAAACCAAAGCTTTCTATATTCATACAGTTACTTTTGGCACCTCTCTTGGAGAGTGTTTGTATGAATGTAATGCTTGCTTCGCCTCGGCAGCTCTTATGCCTCGCCTGCTGTCGGTCTCGTCAACAAATGAGACATTCGTACAAATATCTCTCACTGAGAGTGTATTGGCAGCAAGGCAGGATGGTACCTACGAGTACCTACGTCCGAGACTGTCTTAGAGTCTGCCAAGTTCAAGCTGAATATTGCAGGTTTTCCGTCCCTTTCCCTCTCATATTTCAATATTTAATGCGTCTAGCCGTTCCAGCCTCAGCTCACTTCCACCTCAAGCACTTTACTGTTAAGATATTGAACCGTCAATCGGTTTACCCTCTATATTTTAATATTTAAGTCGCTCCATTTTGAGATTTTATCATCTCTTTGCATACTAATCGAAGTTTTGATTTAGATTTGGGGATTGGTAAGACGATGATTATTGTATTTAAAATGAAACTCGTTTATTTAGATTGAATTTGCTGATTGTACAAATCTAGAGCAATTTATTTGATTGGTTTTCAATAATGAATGCTGTAGTATAGACTAGGCTCCCAGTGGAGACCCATATATGCGACCGATTCTGACTTCTGTTACGTGTTGTAGTGATCCCAGGCTTCAATATGACTACATGTTGCCAGTGACTATTTTTGACAGCCAGGATGAGGCTCTCTCACCCCTATTAACATTGTTAGTGTACTTGAAAAGACTATTGGATCTAATACTGGAACTTTATTAACAATGGGTGTTTATAGATGGATGAGTCATACTTCAATCCATATCTATTAAATAGCTTAACCTGACTGACTCCTCCCGTGGATGTCGTTAAAGCCGATTAAGGGATTACCCGGACTTGTTTGTAAGATTCGTTGGTATAAGATTTGTCCTGGCTGCTCGTTTATTTAAGGAATGTATTATATTACTGGAAGAAAGCGTTAGCTGAGTCAGTCGTGGGAACCAATGGCGGTGAGTTCACCACTTGTCACGTCTATAACCCACGATGGTGTGACCCACGGTGAAAAGAGGCCTATTTGAGGCTCTGCCTGCCCTTTCGGGGAAAAGGCGTGTGTCTATGAATGAATGAATGACTGACTGACCAACTTATTAATTCATCATCGTTAAGCTAAAACAGCTGGACCTAGAAAGCTGAAGTTTGGAGGATAGGTTATTTTTATAGTAAAACCAAACCAAACCAAAGTTCTAGACATAGCCCAGAGGATTAGCAAGCTGAAGTGGCAATGGGCGGCTAGCTTATTACGTATCTTGCAATAGCAATGCGATAGCAATATTTGCGCGATTATCGCATCCAAATCGCAAATTCGTATTACGTATCAGCGATCCGTAATACGAATTTGCAATTTGGATGCGATGATCGCGCAATTCTCGCGCGATTCTTGCTATCGCATTGCTATTGCATGATACGTAATAAGCTAGCCGGTCATGTCTGCAGAAAAACCGATAACCGGTGGAGTAAACGAGTTCTTGAGTGGAGACCGCGTCTTGGAAAACGTAGTGTAGGGCACCCTCTGGCTGGGTGGAGCGGCGACTTGCGCGGGGTGGTTTTTTTTTTTTTTTTTTATACTACTTGGATGACGGATCAAGCAAGAGGCCCACCTGATGTTAAGCGGTAACCTCTGCCTATGAACAGTGCATTACCTCATAGGTCACGTCCACCTAGGACGCAACCTATGTGGCATTGCACTGCGCCCGCCACCCTGAGACATAAAGATGAAAAGTCTCATGTGCCAGTAATTTCACCGGCACCCTTACCCTTCAAACCGGAACACAGCAATGCGAGCACTACTGCTATGCGGCAGAAATAGGTATGGTGGTAGTACTTCCCCGGACGAACTCTTTCACAAAAAAGCTCTACTACTACTACTATTATGTACTGTGGCTGGCACAGACTGGATGAGGAGAGCCGAAAACCGGGCTCAGTGGCGTGCCATGGGAGAGATCTATGTCCAGCAGTGGACTACAGCAGGTTGATGATGATGATAGTAAAACCATCCACTTTGTTGCGGATTTTGGTAAATTCAACCCCTGAGGGAGTGAAAAGGGGTGAACATCATTGTACGATAAATAGTGTTCCTTGAACTTAAAACTTAAACCTTTGCATATGTATCCTTCAATATAAATTATAAAAGGGTAAAATATGTTTCCCCAAACTACTCCCAAAACATTGCAATGGGGTGTTTAAGTTTGACATCGTTTTAAACTGTAAATTTTTATGACTTGAAAACGATAGGTTTTTCAACATGGCGGTACATACCACCATACCTATTTCTGCCGCAAAGCAGTAGTGCTCGCATTGCTGTGTTCCGGTTTGAAGGGTAAGGGTGCCGGTGAAATTACAGGCACATGAGACTTTTCATCTTTATGTCTCAGGGTGGCGGGCGCAGTGCAATGCCACATAGGGCGCGTCCTAGGTGGACGTGACCTATGAGGTAATGCACTGTTCATAGGCAGAGGTTACCGCTTAACATCAGGTGGGCCTCTTGCTTGATCCGTCAACCAAGTAGTATAAAAAAAAAAAAAAAAAAAAAAAAATTATTGTTGTAAAATTCATTGATGAAACTTTAATCCTACAAGCATAATTGTTTTACCATCAAGTTTAATTCCAGGTAGGAGTTGCCCTAAAACAATTTACTTTGTTGTCACAAGATGGTAACAGGCGATAGCATACCGTAATTATTGGCCGGACAATACACACTATAATTTGTACCGCCGTCGTCCGTCGATAAAATAGTCAGTGGTATTTGTGGCTATGTTTGGAACTGCACAGATGGGTTCAATGCTACCAGTATTCACTTACCTTTACTGTTCCACTTTTGCGTACTTGTTTTTCATTTAGATATTTGTAATAGATTTTGCTTATTGAGTCTATTTTTAATCCCCGACGCAAAAACGACGGGGTGTTATAAGTTTGACGTGTCTGTGTGTGTGTGTGTGTGTGTGTGTGTGTGTGTGTGTGTCTGTCTGTGGCATCTAAGCCCCCGAACGGATGAACCGATTTTGATTTTGTTTTTTTTTTTTGTTTTAAAGGTGAATTAGTCAGGATTGTCCTTAGCTATATTTGATTAAAATCGGTTCAGCCGTTTCATTGCGATGAGGGTTTTTTTAATTTTTACAAAATTAATTACCTACTTATTATGTTTTGAGATTATTCAACAAGAACACAAATGTATGTTTGTCGCACTGAAGTTGGCATGCACCATTTTGATGTTTGAATTGCATTCATTATGGGCTTGCCGGTACGGAGGCCACACGAACTTAGCGTCTTGCTGACAGTCTTGAAAGGTTTGGCGAAAGCACCCCGCCGCATTGCTCTATGCACCAAAACGACCAGTACCTATAATGTTGGAGTGGAGACGAAATTATATATAAATCTTAATGTCAATCTAGTGTCATGTCATTTCAAGTAGTGGAGTCACGAGTACTTCTCTAATCTGGCATTTTTGAAAAAAACGTCGTCATTTTTATTTTATTACATTTTTATGTTTTTTTTTTTCGAGTTATTTCGTGTAATTTTAGTGACATTTTATCTGGTGTAACTTGGATAAATGGCACATGTGTGATGTAGTGAAATTAAGTGTATTGCGTGTCTTTTCGAAATGGTGGATTTTTCCCCGTAAAAACTCAGTTTTTTCTGCCACTGATTAAACTGGGTTATGACTTGTCTGAGACTCTTGACGACTTGAATAAAAATATATGAATATATCACTTGACATTGGCTAAATTGTTGCAATTTTTTTATTTTTTTCGAATGGATATTAATGCAGTTGACCGCCTGGGGCCATGACTGCTTTACCGGGCTTTTGGTGAGCGCAGATGGCGCTCAACCTGTAAAGTTAGGTTGGGGCAACGAGCACAAGGGCACCCCTAGGTACGAACCTCGGCTTGGGCTGTTGCCAGGTTGGGAGGATCGAACAGAACGCCCCGGAACATGCTTGTACCGGTTTAGGCGAAGGTACAGAAGGTACTTAGAAGGTTCTTCGACCTCGCCGGCGAGGTCGGTGTAAGGGTGTAGTGTTTTCTCTGTCTTGACTGGATGACGTCACTACCGCATTAGCGGCAGTGATAGGGTCATCGGGATCACCAAGAACGTGTCTTGGTCTACGGAGGGACTGGTCAGAGGGAGGCTCTGTGGGGTAGTCGGGGATGGAGGATATCAGAGGGTTCGTATGGTTTGCAGCCAAGTCATAATGCCGCTGGGAAGCGTGCTTTATGAAAAGGGCAATTGACTCGAGATCAAGATCGCGGTGGAGGTCTACGTTGCGTACGTACCAAGGCGAACCAGTGGCCTTTCGCAAGAATCGGTTTTGGACAACTAAATTGTTGCAAATAACGCACAGAAGCCATTACTTAAGATAAGAAGAAGAGTACTTCTCTCTTCTCTTCTTCTTATAATGGCTTCTCTATCTTCTCTTCTTATAATAATGGCTTCTGAGGAGTGCTGTTTATGAGGAGTGCTCTAAACAATTTCGCCAATGTCAAGTGGATAATATAATTATATTTTTCAAAATTATTTGTTGAGTCGTCCAGAGTCTCCGTCATGTCATAGCCCAGTTTTAAAGGTGGCAGAAAAACAGTATTTACAGGGAACAATCCAACATTTCAAAAAGATACGCAATTTAAGTGTATTGCGTGTCTTTTTAAAATGGAGTATTTGTCATTTCTTATTTTCATTAATCCTCTTTTCATTCTGGCTTTCTTCGTTGACGTAATATTACTTATTTACTTTACCTTGGAAATATATCCTATCCTACTTCCTACTAATTTTATAAATGCGAAAGTTTGTGTGTGTGTGAGTGTGTTTGTTACTTCTTCACGCTGAAACGGCTGGACGGATTTGCATGAAATTTGGAATGGAGATAACTGGAATCCCGGAATAATACATGGCACATTTTTATCCCGATATTCCTACGGGTATATCATTATCATTAGTATAAAATAAGAAATATCAAGTTGATTTGTGTAAGTTTTTAAATTTAAGTACCTACTGTCCTATGTATATTTTCGGTGTAGCAAGAAATAAAAGGCTTTTTATTTTATTATTTATTATTCCTACGGGATCGAGACTTACACGGGTGAAACCGCGGGGCGCTGCTAGTATAAAACAATATGATATATTGTTCCCAATAAGTCTCTCCACAGAATAAGTAAATTTTGTTCCTAATTTAAGCCCCTTTTAGGCAACTCTATCTCGAAATCCTAATTGCTTTTAACCGTGCATAATGGTTTCAAGATAAGGCCCTAAACATTGCCAGGCCCACTCGAGAGCAACCTATTCATCATGTCAAGTACCAACTAAGCAAAACATTGGCAGACATCAAAGACGTTGGAATTATTTTTTGGTATTGCTTCGACTGTAATTTATTACTTACGTAAGGTTATAGATACTTATACTATTTAGAGTAGGACATTGAGGTTTCAGTTGAAAATACTTCAGTGGATTTAATCGCAAAGCATAATGTCAATTTTAGCAAAATCTGCTCGAAAAGGATTTATAGATTTTACTGTAAAAGGATTTATTTTATTTTATTTGATATGATATGTTAATTTTAATTTTATTTATAGAGGCATACACAATTCAAATATGAAATCGATGTGTTTTCTCTAAACAAAAAATATATCATGAACTAAGCTGTTTTAAAAAAAAAAAAAACGAAAGCAGTTCATCCGTTCGGGAGCTACGATGCCACATACAGACACACACACGCATACACACACACACACACACACACACACACACACACACAAGCATACACACACACACACACACACACACCTATACACACACACACAAACACACACAGACACGTCAAACTTATAACACCCCGTCGTTTTTGCGTCGGGGGTAAAAAAAAGTTTCAAGCACATTATTGAAATACGAGCATACCTTACTTTTACTACTATTCTTATTAATAGTTTTCTCTAAGTTAGTGTGATGTTTGTTTGTATAGTCGTCGAGAGTAGTTAGCCGTAACTCCAACAAGTGGTTCTGACGGAAGACCAGCGTGGGTTGCTAGCTTGCTGGTCAACCAACTCATGCTGAGGCAGAGCCATTTTGTTACTAGAGTTACACTTCGCACCTTCAAATCTGCTTCCTCGTAGTCTAAGTTTATAATGTGTTTCTGTGTAGCTCTTGTATACAAATAAAAATATTCTATTCTATTCTATTACGTATCAACGTACGTTATTAACAAGCATCAAACAATTATTATTATAAAGAGCCGAGTAGATTAATATTTTCGATTACGCAGAAACTGCGACGCTGGAGGTTGCGGGTTCGATTCCCGCCTCGGAACAAATATTTGTGCGATCTGCAGATATTTGTTCAGGGTGTTCTGGGTATTTTCTATGTATAATAAAAATATCTATCTATGTTATATATTGTATTAAGTATATCAGTTATCTAGTACCCATAACACAAGCTCTGCTTAGCTTGGGGCTAGATAATGTTGTGTGAACTGTCCAGCATTATTTATTTATTTATTTATTATTTGCTTATTGTTTTGTTTGTTTTTCGCTAACATTTCGTTGCGCGGGCGCTATCCTGTCACTTTCTAACTTACCTGAACTTCAATGAGTTAGAGAGAGTATTTGCCTATTGTCACCACTTTGAGAACCTTTTGTGGTGTTTGTACAGACCATTCACCGTCAGATGTCCTCTGCCCCTGTTGGCACTATTCGCACATTTCCTGTGTAACTTGTTCAAAGGTTTTTACTTTTTAATGACGGAACAATCAGATGGCCCACCCTCTGCCTTTAACAATGCATTACCTCATAGGACGCGACCAATGCGAGCAATGCGAGCACTACTGCTTTGTGGCAGAATAGGAGGTAGTACTTCCCCGGACGAACCCTTTCCCAAAAAAGCTCTACCTACTACTACTAAAAATACAATAAATATGATAGCGTTTTATAAAATAGCTTAGTATGATATTTTTTTATTACATAATACGCCTGATGTTTCGTTAGCAATCATAATAGGTAAGCTGTTTGTCAAAAACAATTGAGTACCGAAATAAACCCCACAACAAATTCACTTCGAAGAAAAAACAAACATCGGCGGTTTCACCCACAAAATAAGTTACGTTTGACATTTCTGTCCCAGCAGTTAAAACAGTAATTACGAAAGAACCCGTCTAACGTTTCCCCGGGGTATTCTACTAAAGCGTAATTTACGCTCTGAAATCCGAGGGGTATCCACAAAAAAGTTTTGTATCAACAAAAAGTTCCCACATCTACATGTCTTGCATTCGACGACGCGACTCATTTCTCGGAAGACAAATTACGGAATCCGTGGCAGTCGGGCGCAGAAAAAAATGCAGCAATTAACTGCTAGAGCCAGAATAGCCGTAACTATTTCTGTAAACGTTCATTTCGCTCGTTATTTTTGACTGTTTACGTTTTTTTGTCAACTATTCCCTAACAAGTATCTACAAACTATTATAGCGCTCATCAGCGACATCAAAGAGATTTTGTCCGTTTGTTTGTTTGGAATGTAACGACTTCATTCATATGCATTAATCTGTTTCCTTATTAAAGCTGGTTGCACACACAACTGGAGGCAGTAACGAATGATCGCGGCCGGTATTAATGCGGCTACTTTAGCTCGGGCCTCGAGGCTTGCATTCGTTCGAAGCTCGCGGAATTTATGGCCATGAGAAAACGCTTCGAAAAGTAAACTGTAAAAACGAGCGGCAGTTAACGCTTGCAACGCCAATAAAATAATAAAGCAATAAAAAATAAATCCAGCTCCACAGGGTGCATGTTTCGAGCGTGGAGAGCTTTAAATTGCTTCCCATTTCGTCCATTGCCCGCGATAATAATTGTCTGATATTTCAAAATGGACGGGGTATTATGAATTGTCAGGCAAAGGGCCGCTTTATACTCAAAGTTGGCCGTTGTTAATGCCGCGTAGTTATCTCTTGTCTATTAATTATGAAGGCAAAATGCACTGTAACATAATCAGTTATTTATCACCGATGTGACTAACGGCTCATTTGTCACCGGGTTTCACCCACAGCGAGGCGCGGTGTGTCTTGAATATTTATCATCGGCAGTAATTTGAACCTTAGCTAGCGATTAATAAGGGACATATTTCTCCAATCTGCGCCTATTAGTCTGAACGATGACAACCTGAGATCGTCAGATTATCTGATTTCATCATCTCCAAAGACTTATTTTCACCCGATTTCAGCGGCTAATCAAAACACACATAAATAACGGCAGCTAAAATTAAAGTAATCAAGCTGTAAACGTTTCATTAGTGCTTTAATTGCTGTGGTCCGTATGAAATAAAATTCGGTAATGGGCGCGTTGAATTTAAAGCACGAATGGGTCCCAGCCGCACGTTTATTCAGTTAAATCAAAAAGCTGTGATCAATGCGGCTGTCTTCTTGTGCGACGAACAGAATGCAATCCATGCAGCGTCGGCTCCCACAATCAAACCGGCAACCGGTCGGTTAAAGAGAAGAATTCGAACAACGGCTTTTTGAGCAGCCCTTCGCCATTCAAATTAGCTTAATGCATCGAGCAACAAAGCTTTGCGATAGCCGAGGAAGGCGGGGAGCCGTTTGCACCGCTTTCCAATCGAAAATTAAACCAAAACATTTCGGAATTGGATCAACGATGTTCTACTCTGTCGATGTTTTGAAGTAGGAATTAGGAATCTATTGCGTGGTTCGTCCCTTTTATTAACGTTCTTGAATAAAAAAGAGTTGTGCTGAGTTCCGGCGCAGACGGCAATCTCAACAGTGACAAATCTGAAAATAGACAACAGATGTAGGTATCGTTCGCAACGGCGTCGCACAACACACGCGCTCAACCGTTGACAGATTGGACGTATTATTTATAGAATACTCATCCCTTATTTTCAGAATAAATCTTGAATGAATAATTGGCTGTCGAATTCAATCTTTCTCCTTCTGACTTAAATGAATTCACACTCTAATTTGAAATGAAGTCAGTGTTATATTTCAACATGAACGTGCTTTATCTTATTGCAGTTTTTATAGCAATAATGAAATTGAAATACGAAATCGATAGCGACGGACTTCCGAAGGCAATAACATAAAATATCGAGATAGTATTTCACAACGTATATTCTGTACCCTGAGTACGAGTAACTGGTGAACTCGAATCAGCCGAGTTCAGCGAGTCAGCCGTTGCAAATATTAAATGTATATTATATTCAACATTTGTGATAATGATGAGAAATACCGTGACCGTGGTTTGTATATGATTTGATAGCGCCAAATGCAGCGTTCGGCAGTAGCCAGAACTGACATTGTTACAATATATTTTATTGAATACTAGCGACTCGTCAAGGCTTCGCACGGGTAGACCCCGGTGAAAAACAGCCCCCTCCTGTCCCCCCCTATGTGCTTCTCCTGCTTCTAAGCTACCTCCCCACCAATTTTCAGCCAAATCGGTTCAGCCGTTCTTAGTGGTGTAACCAACACGACTTTGTTTTATATATATAGATATCGTAAAATATAGACAAAAATATATTTTGTTACAGTTATTAGACAATTTGGACCGCCAACTCCAGGTAGGAATCTTCATACAATTGACTGTTTATTGTTGTTCGCCTTGATATGTTTAATTGTATAGATTTATTTGGCTTTAGTTTTCAATGTTCATACGCCTGTAAAGGCAGGTTTTGGTTGATCAAACTAAATTTAATTACCTATTTGTACCTGTTCCAGGACAAATAGGTCTATTGAATAGTTTAGTTTAGAACTTTTTAAACCTGATGCAAAAACGACGGGGTGTTATAAGTTTGACGTGTCTGTGTGTGTGTGTGTGTGTGTGTGTGTGTGTGTGTGTGTGTGTGTGTGTCTGTCTGTCTGTGGCATCGTAGCTCCCGGACGGATGAATCAATTTAATTTTTTTTTTTTGAAAGGCGAGTTTGTCGGGAGTGTTCTTAGCTATGTTTGATCAAAATCGGTTCAGCTGTTTCATTGCGTTGAGGGTTTTTTTTAATTTTTCACAATTAATTACTTGTTAATCATAATAGGTAGGTAATGTGATTATTATGATTATGTTACCCCACCTTAAAGCTTTAGAAACCCGTGCTAAGGGTTCTGATGTTCGTAGAAACGAATATTTACGATACAAACGCTTCGCTGTAAGTGTAGCACGCATCGCCGCCGCGCCGGTCAGTTGTCATGTCACTCGCTGCCCACGTGAGTTATTCAAATGCCATTGTTTATGCATTTCGTGGTTTACGCTTTCCAGAATACGCCTTTGAATGTTACATATTTCAATGTCCCCGTAGTTTATCGATCATAAAAGCAAACTGAATATTGTTAAAGTCTTAAACTCCTTTGAATTGTTATTGATATTTATGTTGACATTTCTCCGATGCAGGGTACAATTTACTTGCATATTGTAAACTCTTCCTCGAAGTACATACTATCAAGCTTCAACTTTGACTCGAAGCAGTTTGCAGGAATATTAAATTCAATAAATATTTTTATTGTCAACTGGCTTTTGCCTGCTGCTTCGCACACATTGTGTCGGGATAAAAACACCGTCCTTTCCTACCCTCTTTCTTATACACCCCCACAGTAACCATACACACATCGAGTATCATCATAATCCTAGGTCTGATCTTGCTAGCCGAATAAGAAACACTTTTCGATATCTGAATTTTGCTGAAATTTTGCATATTTGTCAAGTTCCAATGACAATACAATATTATCGTGACAGCGAGCTGATTCGATGATTCGATACGGAAGGTGGACAATGGAACTCCTCGATGGATAATAGTAGACCGACCGTGTTAGACTCATTTTGATCAGCACATGGTTGCGATCACTAATTTAGGTAATGAAAAAATGATTTTCAACAAATAAAAATATGCACTTATCATAAACATTATTTGTTGTAGAGTATGCAGTAGATAACTCTATCTACTGGATACTTAGCTACATAGTGTAGCCCACCCCAATCTAGGGTCTACTGACAACTGACAAGTTACATAGGGCCTTATTATAAAAAACGTAAATAGTCCTGGTTTAAACCCGAACTAAGTAGTCTAGGTTTGTCACGGTATTAAAGTTATATACAACTGAAACACAAAAGCAGATGGTTTATTTTCTAAACTACACATATGTCTGACGTGTCAAACTGACGGATCCTGTCACATTACAATATGTCACACAAGCAATCGTTTTTATAGTAAATATTTAGACCATTGTAAAACTAGGGGGCTGTCTGGTTTAAGTAAAACCTGAGATAGTCCGAGACTTTGTAATTTTTGACATAATATCGAACTATCTAGCTGTAGAGTTATTATTATTATTATTATTTTTTAATTTTCTTAGACTTATCCAATATTTCCCTTCTTGTGCACTACCAATACATATTTTTTCCGCAATACACCAAGGTTATCTGGAAGAGAATGCTTTCTAGCATTAAGTTCGCCTTTGTACTTCTTTGTTTTACATACATACATACATACATACATAGACACACGCCTTTTTCCCCGAAGGGGGGTAGGCAGAGCCTCAATGGGCCTCTTTTCACAGTGGGTTGCACCATCGTGGAATATAGACGTGACAAGTGGTGAGCTCATCGCCGCCATTGCTTTCCACGACTGACTCGGCTAACGCTTTCTTCCAGTAATAACACATTCCATAATAAGCTAGCAGCCAGGACAAATCTTATACCAACGAATCTTATCAGCAAGTCCGGGTAATCCCTTAGTTGGCTTTTACGACATCCACGGGAGGAGACGGAGGGATCTATTCTTAGGCCGGACACACCACAGCATCTTTGTTTTATGTGCAATAAAGAATTTTCTATCTATCTATCTAGAGTTGACAACGGAAAACAAACCATCTGCCTTTGTATTAAAGTTGTATATTACTTAAATACCGCTACAAACCTATACTACGTAGTTCGGGTTTAAACCAGGACTAACTTAGTTTTTTGTAATAAGGCCCATAATTTTTTCTAAAAGTTTAAACAAAAAAAAAATGAAAAGCTTCAGCGCGCAAATATAATCAATTTCAGAGTAGGCATTTTATTTTCCCACTTCACCGTAAAAATCTAGTTTCATGTTGTCTATCCATATAGTATATAATTTTCTATGAGTCACACCATCACACGGTGTTGTTTCACAAGCATGTTATTACACTGATGTTATCGTCGTGTTGTTGCATTGCACCCACGTTTGTTTGCAGTGCCGTATGCCATCTTGAGGAAACAATCCGTCATTGTCAATCTTGGGATGCCCAATTATATGAATCCGGTGTGAGCTTTTGCTAGTTATGATCATAAAGATGCTTTAGTATCTAAAAAATCACTCAATTATATTTTTTTGATGTTTTGACGTCTGTTATTTCGTGTTGGTAGCCAGGCCAATTTTTTTGATGCAATGGATATTCAAGGATGACATACATACATAGGCACACGCCAGGGTAAGCAGAGCCTCAATGGGCCTCTATTCTATTTTAGAGTATAAAAATGTTATAATTTTACACAATATACACTTTTAACTTTCTATAAAAATAATGTTCAAGTTTTATTGCACGAATTAATATTACGTATCTTATAGCAAACTAAACAGGTGATTATATTTTCGAATTAAATGTAAGAAAATATAGAAGAATGAAAACTGTTTTAGACAGTGATTTTTCTCATAGAATAAGATTTTTGTGTTTTTTTTAATACAAGCTTTTATTTGATTGGTGATCGTAACCGTGTGCTGATCAAAATGAGCCTTAACACGACCAGTCTACTATTATTATCCAACGAGGAGTTCCGTTCAGCTCGCTGTCACCACTATATTGTATTGTCATCATCGGTACTTGACAGGTATGCCAATTTTCAGCTCAATCGGTCTGCTTTAAAAATTCAGTTGCAAGATTCCACCTGGACAAACATACATTCCGTTGTCCACCTTCCGTCTCCAACATCAGATCAGCTCGCTGTCACCATAATATTGCATTGTCATCGGAACTTGATAGGTATGCAAAATATAATCTCAATCGGTTGAGGATAACTGCTTTAAAATTCAGTTGTAAGATTCCACCCGAGCACACATTGCAAGTTAGAATAAAAGCTTGTAAAATGGCCCAAGTCACAGGTACCAGAAATTCTTTCAAATCCATTGCCCAATATCAGTAAAAGCACGGTAAATCACAAGAACAACCAAGTACAAGTTTAATATTCGGCGTCGCATATGTCTTTATCGAATCTAATATTGCTTTGAACATAAAATATCACGAGTGGTATTATTTTATCATCGTGAGAATGCAGACACGTCATGGCATGAAAACTCAATATACGTCTGGTACATCTAGCAGCGATTCCTAGTATGAAATATCACCCTCTCTTTCCAATAAGGTTGTGTTGTACGAGAATACGTTATACGTGCTGTATTTCATCAGTTATTGTTTGGATTACGCTCGTCTTACTCTTATAGAGCTGGTTTACTTCACAATCTTAGCAATCTTCTCAAAAACGCAGACTTGAGCTAAGTTTTCAGTTATGTCGTCACTTTACATACATAAACGGTATATTTGTGATAACTAGACTTCCCACAAACTATAGACTGTGTGGTTTATAGACGATTCCCGATTGTATTTCAAAAATAAATTTACATCTATATTAAGGCCCCTCCGTCTCCTCGCGTGGATGTCGTAAAAGCCGACCAAGGGATTACCTATTTCTGCCGCAAAGCAGTAGTGCTCGCATTGCTGTGTTCCGGTTTGAAGGGTAAGGGTGCCGGTGAAATTACAGGCACATGAGACTTTTCATCTTTATGTCTCAGGGTGGCGGGCCCATTGCAATGCCACATAATGCGTCCTAGGTGGACCTGACCTATGAGGTAATGCACTGTTCATAGGCAGAGGTTACCGCTTAACATCATGTGGGCCATCTTCTTGTTCCGTCATTCAAGTAGTATAAAAAAAAGGGATTACCCGGAATTGTTGATAAGATTCGTTGCTTAGGATTTGTCCTGTTAGCTTATTATGGAATGTGTTATTAATGGAAGATAGCGTGAACCGAGTTAGTCGTGGGAAGCAATGGTGGCGATGAGCTCACCACTTGTCACGTTGGTGCAACCAACTGGGAAAAGAGGCCCGTTGAGCCTCTGCCTACCCCCCTTCGGGGAAAAAGGTGTGTGTCCATGTATGTATGTACAGTAGCTCAACGGGCTATTTTATCCTATTCTCTCATAGCACACGTTGAGCAGGAGTAAAACTGTTTTAATAGGAACAAAAAGAGAAATTGCTTTAATACCTGTGTTAAAAATTGAACAAGCTTGTTTTCTTTAGGCTATGTTTTTGGCTAATAGCATCGGATTCCCTTAAGTCCTCTATAAAACGGTTTCGTATTGCTCGGATCGAATTAACGTGTGCCTTTATTTGGTAATTTGGACCTTTGGACCATTGTTTAATGTTCATTGGTACCTACGTAGTTCATTAGCAGTTCATGTTGTTTGGCAAAAAGTTTTTGGTCGTTCGTGATTTTGTTACCTTTACCTGCCCCCTTATTTGCAATGACCAATCGTAACATAACGCGGGCTCGTTCGTGGAATCACGTTTAGAATACATTATGACGTGACACGTTATTGGCAAGGAATCTCCTAAGGTCATAGCGAATAAGGGCCCTTCAGTAGTTACTTTTTACATTAGTTACTCAAGCTAAAGGTAAACTCTAGTGCAGATCACAAAATCGCATAATAATATGAAGATTATCACACATCATCAGCTTTTAGACGTCTACTTCTGAACGAGGCATCCCCTAGAATGCAATGGGAGGATTTGCCGTAATCACCACGCTTGGCAGGTGGATCATGGTGATCGCAGTATTGGTGTAAGTACTCCAGGTGCTGCTGCCAATCCATTAATGTAATCTCTTATTTGCATTTACGACATCCACGGGAGGAGACGGAGGGATCTATTCTTTGGCCGGACACACCACGGGATGTTGACAGCCTGGCTCACGAATTATTGTCCCAAAATCTTGTTGCGACAGCGTGGCCCACGTGTAAAACGTATGGACAACCTAGACCAAATTTATCAGATTAATTACACAGCTTAGCACAGATTAATTATTAATGATTATTGAAAACTGGAGAAGGTACAGTCAGTTCACAGTACATGAAATTTATGACCAGAACTTTAAATCCCGGTGTCCCTCCCCTACAAACAGATCCTTATCTGTCTTTCAGCGAGATTTAATACTCGAGGCTGCTGGATACACCACAGTACACACACCTAGCTAGATATTGTATATGTAAAAAAGCCGCCTTAGATAACGTACAATAAAACAAATAAAGAACTAAAAGTACCTACACCGAGACACATGGTAAGTTATAATAAAGAAATGTTGTATAAGTTATAATAAAGAAATGTTGTATACATTTTGTGGATGTAATCTTATCTTCAATGGTAATCCATCTGAAGAATCAGCTCCGCCTGAATGAACAGGACAAAATAAGTGCAACCAACGCTGTGGCCACTGTGGGACATAAATTGCGTTCAGACTGTCGCCTCGCTGTGGCACGCGGAACCTCGTCTTATTGTACTCGTTTATTTTGTTCTGCATGTCATGTACTGCCTGCGTTATTTTGAGAGATGGAGATGGCTGATTTGGGATAAGCATTCAGCTTCTGTAAACAGTGTCTTTTATTTGGGAAAAAGTTCAATAATTAATGGAAGTTGTAATGGTTTTGCTGAGATAGATTATACTTATACTTCTATGTATAATAAAAAATATCTATGTATGTAACGTATTATATTAAGTATATCAGTTATCTAGTACCTACCCATAACACAAGCTCTGGCTTAGCTTGGGGCTAGACAATGTTGTGTGAACTTGTCCAGCATTATTTATTTATTTTTATTTATTTATTACTTACATACATACTGGTGGAACAGGAGTAAACGTGCCTAGTTTATAAGACAATTCAAAATTAATCTTATGATTTCAACCAAAAACTACTTTCGAATTTGTATACCATACCAATGTTGTCAATTTATTATCATTGTTAGATTATATTACTTCAGTTCTTAATTATTGCTGCTGGTTCCTAGTTTCAGTTAAACAAACCGGCCAAGTGCGAGTCGGACTCTCGCGCACGAAGGGTTCCGTACCATTATCTATAAAAACGGCAAACAAATCAACTTTGTTGTATGGGAGCCCCCTTAAATATATATTTTATTCTTTTTTTTTTGTATTTGTTGTTATAGCGGCAACAGAAATACATCATCTGTAAAAATTTAAACTGTCTAATTATCACGGTTCATGAGATACAGGTGGTGACACCATTATCTATAAAAACTACAAAAAAAAAACATTTAGCCCCTAAAATACCATTTGAGTATGTACCTATGACATTTTCATTACATATCTGCCACTTTCTTCTATATTTGTTGAAAAAATATATGCAGATTCATAAAGAGAGTATTAAATCGAAGGATTGGAATTCTAAGAATGTCTACTGTCTAGCCTAAACTTAATGGAGAGGAGAGTCTACCTACCAACAAAAACAGTAACATTAATGGCGCCTCGCTCAATACAGAATGATACCATTCATTTCATTTAAAATAAGACGAGACAATGTTATTTTAGATGCGTGATCTCCAAGGACTGATAGGACAGTTGTTCGGAGGTAACTGCACTGAACTTTAGTGCAGCTAATCTGTTACCTTTTTTATTTAGATTAATAGAGCCACGGGGAATAGCTCAACTTCACATTGCTAGTTCGACTGTAAGCGAGGGAATACCTATTGTATTTTTTCCTGGAGTTTAGGTACCTATTGGTCTGGTAGTTTTGCTGAATTAAATGTGGTTGAAACTAAAATAGTTAAGATAAAAAAAAAATACGATTATCATCAGAACCAGGATATTATCTGATACATAACCAAGTAGCTAGTTTTATTGTACTCCTAAAGACTTGAACAAATTATGGGAAAAAAACGATAGTATGCGAAGAGGCACAGCTTTTTAATAGACTACCCTCAAATATAAAAAAGCGACCAAGTGCGAGCAGGACTCGCCCATGAAGGGTTCCGTAGCAGCAAGTAACATAATATAAAAGTTCTTGGATGGATTACGATTTATGACGTATTAAAAAAAAAACTACTTACTAGATCTCGTTCAAACCAATTTTGAGTGAAAGTTTACATGGTAATGTAATGTACATCATATATTTTTTTTAGTTTTATCATTCTCTTATTTTAGAAGTTACGGGGGGGGGGGGACGGGGACACACACATACACACACACACTTTTTACCACTTTGGAAGTGTCTCACGCGCAAGCTATTCAGTTTAGGAAAAAATGATATTAGAAACCTCCAGGGTATGATGGAAAAAAGTTTTTTGAGTTTCAGTTCTAAGTATGGGGAACCCCAACAATTTATTGTTTTTTTTCTATTTTTGTTTGAAAATCTACATCACATCTATTTACCAAGTTTCAACAGCATAGCTCTTACAGTTTCGGAAAAAAGTGGCTGAAAAAAGTGGCTGTGACATAATCGGACAGACAGACAGACAGACAGACATGACGAATCCATAAGGGTTCCGTAATTTTTTTTTACGGAACCCTTAAAAGCGTGAGCTCATTTAGCGTATTTAAACATAAACTAGCCGATCATTTTCTAAGTATGTAATCATTCACATCTGGACATACGTTAAATGAGCAAAACTAAAACTAAATCTAAAACAAGAACGACCTACATTTACATTATTATAAGTTATATAGTTCTCATATAAGTGACATTTGTCTTCTTGAGAATAAATTATTTAAACCTAAACCTAATAGCCTGCTTATTAAATTGACAAAGCCTTATTTTAAAATGGCAAAAAAACAAATTTTTTCAACTCAAAAATGCTTCATTAATTATTACAGAATTTAAACATTTCTAGGAACTGCCTGTAGCCACTACATTTTCGTGACACTCTAAAGAAACTTCCTTACAAAAGCTTACCCATTGTTGCATTTCGTTTGTTCTTGTCTTGTGAACTGTGCAAAGCTATTTTAGATTCGCGATCTCTTAATAGTATTCTATTCCGATAGTCCGATACTCGTAGCTACTGAATAAACTAGCCACGAAAGGCTAGTTTCACCTAGAAAGCAGGTTAGCTACTGCTGTATATTTGTATTGGCACTTACCAACCCACGCATTATCTGCACGATGGCACCCAGCCCCAGGTCACTAACTACACATGCATCATTTTAGCCAATGTCAAGTATTAATAATTAATTTTTGTTTTTTATGAATAACAAGTAATAATAAATTGTCAAGTTCTCAAGAGTCTCCATCAAGTAATAACCCAGTTTAAATGGTCGCAGAAAAACCAGGTTTTTGCAAGAAAAAATGCACCTTTTCGAAAAGACACGGAACACCTACACGTACACCTACCCTGGTTTACGCGGTTACAACAAAAAAAAAAATGTATTTGAACCTTTTTATTAATAAACGTATCTATCTATCTATCTACATGTGCTATTTATCCAAGTTATACCGGTTAAATGCCACCAAAATTCTCTTTCAAAAATGCCTGATTGAATCGTTAACTTCACTTGTATAATTCGTTTAGTTAAGTATAGTTGAAGTCGCAGTTGCTGAGGTTTGCAACTGCGACTTCAACTATACTTAACTCGTAGAACTGACAAATGCTTGGGAACATGCTTGTTCGCGAGTAGATAATTACAAACCGAAAGACGTACACCAGCCCATTCCGGTGGACCGAATATATTAAAGCATGAAGCCGGCTTATTACCGTTTGTCATGGCATTCTACTGTTGGTTTTCGGTAAGCGCTGGAAGACAGTCGACAGCAAGCAACCGGCCTGAGTAATTCGCTCGAAGGCTGAGATAGACTGCGCATGTTCCACTCGATACTGTTTATAACTGGTCCATCTGAAGCCAGAAACCTTGTGGAAGCCTCACTCAGAACCTAAACATTAGGTAGCGAATAATCCACAAAGTCTGACTCGATCGCAAGTACTTTAAGTTTATCTTACTAGTGTTTACTATCCATCTATTAAATATTGTTTGTTTGATTGTATTCGTGTAAAAGAGCAGCTTAGTTTTTGGATCGATCAAGATTTCTTTCACTGGCTGGAAACGGCACGGCACGAGTGTCCAGTTTCCAAGTCTCTATAGCTAACTGTTCATCACTATCTGGTAGTTAAAGCGCAACTTCCGCTAAGCTAACTGTTAGTTAATAGTTAATAATGTTAATTAGATATAGCTAATGGCTGATATAAAAGCATTCATAACTTTATCTGACACTTCGTAATCGCCATTTATCAACAAGTTTAATTTGATGAATTGCTTGTAATTTGTGAGGCGTTAATTTATTACTTGAGATTATGAAACTTGAGGCAGGTTTTTCTTTGAAATTAAACTTGATATTACCTAATAAGTTATATAATAAGACAGATAATACTGCGTTCAAGCTTTGAAGGAATGGTGAGACTAGATGAATATGAGTGTAATTTTTAGAAATCTAAGTTACCTATTAATTAAATCATTTTGTGAAAGAGGAGAGGAGATCAGGAATAACGATATGATAGAATATGATATGATAGTTATATGATAGTTTTTTGTTAGTTTTCCGCGTAAAGTATAAACTAGTCGAACAAAAAGTAGGAAAATGATATTTTTTTTTGAAGTTTGGATGACTTTAGTATCACCTACGGTATATGATCCAATTTACCTAGGTCCTACCCATTTACTCTACCTAATGGTAAGTCCTTCGTCAACTGTTCCAACCAAAACTCTTCCTATGTTGGACCAGTTAACGAATTGCAAAAACTGAATTATTTTATTTCCCTACTCGACGTACTTTCTGTCTATCGATTTACTAAGAACTTGCACTAAATACTTCGTTGGGCGTTGAACCTACAATAGAAGTACCCACTAGCTAGTGGAACATCAAACGGACAAGCGTCTGCATCACAAAGGGCCTGAACTGTCACTTGCTGAGTCGCCTGCGGTGTGGTAAGTAGCAGGGTTGTGCAGTTCAATGAACTACCTAATTAATCTACATTATGTAACATACCGCCTGAACAGATTTTAATTAAATTTTGAAGAGATATATTAGGATATTAACAGATCTGATGTTTGGCAGATTGCATAATGATGAAGAGAAAACTGTGTGCTTCCAGATTAAAGCAATGTAATTGAAGAAAGTGGTTTATTAGAGTTTGTTCAGTCAGGCATGTTTGCAATGTCAATCTATACACATAAGTATCAATAAAGCCACTGCCACACTGGCTGGCGAATGTGGCTGGTGATATTATGAACGTTCGTGGTTTGAAGTGAAGCTGTTACGTTTTCCCTCTGTGCAACATATTTGGCATCTTATATTGAACTGGACTGGAGTAAGCTCCAGTTGCGCGTCGGAGCTGACACACACTATTTTTAGGGTTCTGTACCCAAAGGGTAAAACGGGACCCTATTACTAAGGATCCGCTGTCCGTCTGTCTGTCTGTCTGTCTGCCCGCCTGTCACGAGGCTGTAACTCATGAACCGTGATAGTTAGACAGTTGAAATTTTCACAGATGATGTATTTCTATTGCCGCTATAACAACAAATACTAAAAAAACAGAATAAAATAAATATTTAATGGAGTTCCCATACAAAAAACGTGCTTTTTTGTCGTTTTTATAGATAATGGTACGGAACCCTTCGTGCGCGAGTCCGACTCGCACTTGGCCGGTTTTTTATGTTTATGACTCAGGTCATCCTGCAGGGTGCAATGCCTTGTAGGGTACGCCCTAGGTGGAAGTAACCTTGCATTTATAATAGCAACAAAGCCACTCCGTCTCTTACGCTATTAAAAACTACATACTTTCTTTGCCTAGTGTCGCCACCTAAGTAAGTAAGTAAGTAATGCTGGACAAGTTCACACAACATTATCTAGCCCCAAGTTAAGCCAGAGCTAGTGTTATAGGTACTAGATAACTGATATACTTAATAATTATAATAAATTACATAGATAGATATTTTTTATAATATTTATATAAAGCAAAAGAATAATATATAGAAAGCACAAATATTTGTTCCGAGGCGGGAATCGAACCCGCAACCTCCTGCGTCTCAGGCGAACCATCGCCAGCCGCGCCACAGAGGTCGTCTACCAGTCACCACCGTCACCTAGGTCTTTACCAGTTGAAGCATAATATCAATAACTAGTTTTGTAAATAATTAGTAGTTATAATTTACAAAACACACTCTGCTGGCTATCAGTACGCTCCGGTTGCGGTGCTATTACATAAATCATATTTCAATTAATTAAACCGGTATTCATGTTAATAATTCATCCACCTACTTACCGTGGCGCGGCCGGGACCAGTTTTATGACAGATCTTATGGTGGCATTTGTCCACTCGCTCTAGTGTCTTTTCTATAGGTATTAATTTGAATTTAAGTGGCCTTATCCAGGTGACTTCGTTTTCCTTATAGGTACACATGTTTTTCACCGTTAGGTTCAAGCCAAAATTCAGATGTGCTCTTCGTAGAATACCTCGTTAATTCCTACTCAGCTACTCAGCTTTGGCTACTCTGGGTATCACAATTTGAAACGCAGTAAATATTTTAGAAAAATTACGACTACACCACGTACTTTTATATTTACTTGGTCGCGGTCAGAGGGGCTAGTCTGCAAATTTGACAAGCAACTTACACGGCCGTGTGGTGTACACTACACGGATTTTAGTATGGAGAAATCGAAGAGCGCCCCTAACGGGCACCTTGAGAACCTCGAATCCCGTACAAAAATCCGTGAAGTGTACACCACACGGCCGTGTAAAGAAGGACCTTTAAATGGTCAACAAAACGTCAGCAGTAGAATAGTAAAGTACGTGGTGTATAGTCGTAATTTATCTAAAATAATACCAAGCCATGGTAATTTCAATTCTCATCATCATTGTCTTGCACTTTTCCCAATTTATTTGGGGTCGGCGCAGTACGTCTTTTTCTTCCACTCTCCCCTGTCAGCCGTCACCTCATCATTCACTCTCTTCTCATTAATATCATCTCTCACGCAATCCATCCATCTTTTCTTAGGTCTTCCTCTTCCTTTCCATCCACTAACATTCATATTCATAACTCTCTTAGTTACATGCGTTTCATCCCTCCTCATAAATGCACATACCAAGCTAAACGATTTCCTTTCAACTTCACTGTCACTAGTGCAGTTTTCAAACTTCCTCTGATATACTCATTCCTTATTTTATCCATTCTTGGTAATTTGAATTCTACACAGTAAATATTTCCTTGTAAACACTTAAACAACAACAGAAAGTATTATTAATAAATTTATTGACCAGTGGTCGAGCAAGAAACTATACACGGAAAATTGCATTAATTTCAAAGAAATTTGGTATGACAGATATATACTTACCTACTTACTTTTGATACTTGGATTGTGAGACAGGCTATTTTTGACCCGGTAAATAAGCTGTTTAAAATTACCCTTATTCCTTCCTACTAAGTTTGCCTAGTATGTATGTAAATTGTGGTTCTCATTAATTATTTTAAACGCGTTTTTGAGACGTGTTTCTAACTAGGTATTCCTACAATTAATGGAAAATAAAGCTGATATATTTATATAATGTACTCAGGCTTTGTAGAACCTCAGAACCCGCAAAATCGGGCATGTTATAACCTGTTAGTTACCGCCTACGTACTACCCATAATATTCAGTCTACGTTTTGTAAACAACTTGGGGGACATTGATTGATCTATACAGGATGGTGGACTAAGCAATTCATGGGGAGAAAAATCCAATTACCTCTATATTCTACGCAATCGCCTCTGTAAAAGATCACGCCATCACACATTGGCTAAATATTAAACAAAAACTCACACCTGTTTCCCGCAGGGGTAGGCAGATACCCGGATTTCAACTTGCTACGATCCCTACATATCTATTTTGTTACACAATTTTATTTTATTCACTTTCACTTTGTTGTTTGGTAAACCCGACCTAAAAACGAAGGGGTGTTATAAGTTTGACGTGTCTGTGTGTGTGTGTGTGTGTATGTATGTGTGTGTATGTGTGTGTGTGTGTTTGTGTCTGTCTGTCTGTCCCATCGTAGCTTCCGAACGGATCAACCGATTTCGTTTTATTTTTTTGTTTAATTGTGTCTTTGTCGGGAGTGTTCTTATAGTACGCGTCATGTAAAAAGAACGCTGGAATAGATAGATATTTTTTATTATACATATAAAATACCCAGAACAACCTGAACAAATATCTGCGATCGCACAAATATTTGTTCCGAGGCGGGAATCGAACCCGCAACCTCTTGCGTCGCAGGGCAAGCTTCGCCCGCCGCGCCACAGAGGTCGTCATACATGATTTTCTTACGTTATATAAAGGTGTGGAGGACTATAAGAGCGTTTCCACACTATCCGATGCGATACCGTTATCGGCCGTAATTTTCATACATTTTATCGGTCTCCAATATTGGATACCCACAAAATGTATGGAAATGTCTTCCGATAAGGATATCGGATCGGATAGGGTGCAAACGCTCGTAACTCTAATGAATAGACAATTTAAAGTAAAAACTCATTTACCCCATTACTGCGTAAACGCTAACTACTTATAAGCAGATTAAAATGCATGCCGAAAGTTTAAATTTATGTACCGGACGCGGTCTTCAATTAAACTTGCTAAATGAAACTCTGGAAAAACGGAGTAAATTGCCGGAGAAAAGACTCAAATAATTCACAAGTTTTGCAATTTATACAAAATTTTAACGGAACTTGCTCGCAGACGCGCCGATAAACTTATATTAATATCAATTAATTTGGAGCTATCAATTATAATGAGGATAATTTGATGGGATCTGACAAAAAATTAATTGATGGCATTAATATTTCGCGTGTATTAAAAAAAACCTTGTAAATTTTCCCTTTACTACTAGCAATTGAATTCAACTGTTATGTCAAATATTGCAACTGAATTTTAAAACAGTTTCACCAAACTGATTGCGCTGAAATTTTGCATACGTATCAAGTTCCGATGGCAATATAATATTATGGTGACAACGAGTTGATCTGATGATGAACGGAACTCCTCGATCGTTAAAACTAGCCTGGCAGTTTTTGGCTCATTTTGATCAGATTTTGTTCCGACTACGTTCTTCATAAAAGATTGTATTGAACAAGTAATTAATTTTGTAAAAATTTAAAAACCCCCAACGCTGAACGGCTGAACCGATTTTGATCAAACAAAGCTAAGAACACTCCCGACAAATACACCTTTCAAACAAACAAAAAAACGAAATCTGTTCATCCGTTCGGGAGCTACGATGGGACATACAGACACACACACACACACATACAGACACGTCAAACTTATAACACCCCTTCGTTTTTCTTCGGGGGTTAAAAAGATATTTTACAACAAAAAAATGTACCGTACATAAAAAAATATGTAAATTATCAATATATATAAAATCGTTGCGTGGCTGACTGATTATCAACGCACAGCCTAAGATTTAAGTCCTAGAGACCTGAAATTAAGAGGATACATTACCTTTTGTGGTATAGGGGTGCACGAAGAAGGGATTTTCTGAAATTCACCCCCTAGCGGGGAAAACCCCACTGGGGTGTTAGGTAAAGTTTGTTTGGAAAAATCTTTACGCGGACAAAGTCGCGTGCTTTCCTTATGCATAATGTAGAATTGTTTAAGTTCAATAACAACTGTGCTTCAAAAACATGTGGCATCCAAATAATGCCAAGTTCTATTTCACAAAGAATCTCAAACAACGGCATCAAGAATTCAATGTTTTGTTTCTATTACCTAACTTTTCGTTTGGTCGTTTTTCTCGAACATTCCGGCTGTCGTTGGCGAAACATTCAATGAACTCGTTTCTATGCTCTAAACGGGAGGACGCGGTCTAAATATACGATTTAAATTCAAGAGCAGTACTATCTTCTGCCGAAGTATCATGAGCTATTTATTGTTGTCTTTTATAGCGGGTCTCGGATGAACGAAGGCGGTCGTATAATGTAAACTTTTTTGAACAAAACTCACTAGAATGACTTTTGCCCACGTGCGAAACAGCTGGAGGCCAATTCTCGGATTGTAGAGATTATCTCTAAATTTGAGATAATGTCGAAGCATGAATGTCTACAAAAAATGTCACGAAAATGTCACAATAACCATCAAATCGTATTAGATTTGAATGATTTTGGTCGACTTATGTCTATTGTGACATAACAAGAATAGCAAATTAAGATTTTATTCGACATTCGCCATCTTTTTTCGACATATGTCTAATTCGACTTAATCTCTAAAGCACGAGAATTGCCCTCCTGGGCGCATGAGCCGTCTACATACAAACGAACTTTGGTCTTATTTAAGATATTATTATCTCATAAAACGCCATGAAATGGCAACATGATCAATGCAAGGTATAACTAGGCCTGTGGTTTGTCAGTTGTTTATAAAATTAAGGTATAGTAAGGTCACAGATAAAATAATACTATACGTAAGGTAAAGTATATTATGGCACGGGGTCTCATCCCATAGAAAAAATATATTGTTCTATTAAAGTTCAATAGATGGCGTTACAGGTATAGATTTGGTATTGAAGTATGTAAAAAAACAATATTAGGTCTTGAAAAAATATTTTCAAATATGAAAAAATACCCACAACACGGGAAAATTAAATAAATGTATGTACAATCAAGTTTAATAATCTTTACAAACATTTAATTTCGTCTTTTTTCTGATGGTAATAATTTGAACTAAATTGATGATGACACCAGTTTGTTTGTAGTACCACAGGTAGAACGGACTTGATAGATGGCGTTATTTTTAATAAAAAAAGCAGGTGACACGCCTATGACGTCATGCCCGAAATGAAAGAGAAAACTAGTATTTCCTTTTTATTCTAAAATTTTCAAATAAAATGTCAGGCATCATTTGATATCATTGTGTCCAAAGACGAATATATATATATATATAAAAGACAATGTCCTGAATGACTGACTGACCGAGTGCCAACGCACAGCCTAAACCGCGTAGAGACTTGAAATTTGGAGGGTGTGTTTGTCTTGATGCGAAGTATTGTAACTAAGAAAGGAATTTTGAAAATTCATAAGCTTTATGATTCTAACGTAATACAAAAATGCTCTGTATTTCGGAAAGCGTTAGCAGTAGATAGTTACTTGTAATTTCCGATTCGGCCGTCAAAGAAACCGGCGTTTCGTAACTGGTTCATAGGTACTTTCCCCAATAAAAGTAACAAACATATAAAAATTTGCAATATACGAAAAATGCCACGGGAACGAAATATGGCAGTGTATTTTAGCGTATTTCGACGTAAAATATATTTTCACAGTATAGGTAGTTGTTGGGATTAAAATATTTTCAGGAGTGGGACTCCTAAATTGAAATACTTGAATGTTCGTTCGTTTCAAAAGTCATGTCACGGTGTGGTTGTTAATGTTAAAGTTGTTTTCTGCACGCCGGGAAAGTATTCTGACTACGCGCGGACGAAGTCACGAGCGGGTCATCTGTTAAGTTTGAAAAATCATAATCGTCATACAGGATGATTGGATGATGGGTGCAAAGCTGTAAGAGGAAGGTTGTCTAGACCATTTAGAACTATTTCAGCCATATTAGTTAGAAGACAAAGTCCGACTATTTCTTTTTTACCGTTTTTTTTTCGTAATACCCAGTAATTTTCAGTTAATTGCTAATAATTGCCAGTTTTATTGATTAATGTTTTCTTTTATTTTATTTTGTAATTTAAAGTAATGTGTAAGCAATCTAAGAATACATGGTCTAAGCATCGGTGTCATCAGACATTTTCAGTACAGACATTTTAGTTCACAAAAAAATAAAAGATTTAAAGAATCAGGTTTTTGGAAACTTAGTAAAAAAAAAACAAATGGTACTTTTTTGTTCAAACTTTTTTGAATAGATAAAAGAAAAGAATGAATTAATTCAGCGTTTGAAACGATGAAGCTGGAGATGATGTTGAAAATAACTACAACCGAAGTGAGACGACGGGCCCTTGCGGGCCCTTGCTTGTGTTGTTTGGAATCGTGGCAATCATTTTGAGCACCAATAACTAATAAATTGAATTAAAATGTTGTTTTATAAGAACGCCTAAAATTTTAAATTTTCTCCCTCAATCTGGTTTTTAGGTCCCAATTTTATTAATTTGTAATATATCCGCGTAAATGATACCTCAAATAAAAGAGTATGAATACCAAGCATGTATTCAAAAAGGTTTGAACAAAAAAGCACCATCCGTTTTTTTAACTAGGTAAGTGTCAAAACCCTGATTCTCTAAATCTTTGTTTTTTTTAGCTGATAGTCGCTGCATGATGCCCAGTTCTTGGAGTATGGACTGATTGGTACGAAACTCAGTCCACGAAACCCCAAGCATTCTTCTCCAGCACCACATCTCAAGAGCATCTATGCTCTTTTTCTCGCTCTCCCTAAGAGTCCATGTTTCTGCAGCATAGAGGAATATGGAAAACACCAACGCTCTAACGAGACGGATCTTAGTAGATTTCGTTATGCTACGATTTTTCCATATCTTCATCAGCTTATCCATGGCGGACCTAGAAATCGCCATATTGCATATGCTTGATTTCGTCAACGCATCCACCATTGTTTGTGATCAAAGATCCGAGGTAAATGTATGATTGAACCACATCACAGTTTGCGATTTGCTTGACTTCCGGCAAGTTGTTATTGATACGGTCAACAATCATCACTTTCGTTTTGCTGCGGTCGATTTTCAGTCCAAACTCGAGGCTGATGTTTTATATCTTGAAAAGACTAGTTTTCCCTTACAGCTTTGCACTCATCTTCCAATCACCCTGTGTTCGTGTCTAAGTTTTTTTCACAAACGCCATCTATTGAGTGTGTGCGCGTTTTACGCGGTAATTACAGTTGCTGGAACGAGGTGGCTCTAGCTATCATTTCCCTGCTAGCGGCATCTAGCGCCCAGGTAAGGCAACCAAAATAGCCCGCAGAATAGCCCGAGTTATGTTGTCACGTTTTGTTGTATGGCATGAGGTATCTGTACTAGTATAGTATTCTTTTATCTGTGATTATGGTTTCCAAATGAATGGAAATCTTTAAACCCGTGCTTGTTTGGTTCGTTACAATTTAATCGGAAACTTACAAACTAGGCCTTAGAATAAGTGTTAGATGTTCTTAGTGTTTAGATGATGTACACAAAATTCCATTGAGTTGAACATTTTTTTTTAACTTAGATAGACCGTCGTTTGACCGCGATCTCACCTGTTGGTAAGTGACGATGCGGCCGACGATGAAGCAAGGTCTAGAAGGCGCCTATTCACTCTTGCCTTAAAGTGGCCCATATTAATAGTTTTCATGAAAGACAGACGACGGCAACTTGTTCCATTCCTTAGCTGTTCGCATTAAAATATACAAATAAGGAGCAAAAACTTTGATTCGTTCGGAGCAGGCGAGCGGCGTGTACAGTTCTCTAAGGTTTTCCGTGGGAGGCATTGATAAAATCACTCCAGACGATGTTAATGAGTTTCTTTAGTTAAGTGTTCACAAAGGCAGTCCGAGTTCAGGAAAAACTAAATAAACTGGCGCTTCGAAGTAAGTGGGCGCGAGGAGCACTTTCTCATGCAAAAGTCGAACGGTTAGATACTTTAATTCTTAGCTGGAGCACTTGTCGGTTTTACGGGCGTGGAGCGATTTAATCCACTTAAAACGCAGAGCACAACTCGTAGCCGACAAAGCTCTCAGCCGCTCTCATTTAAAAATGGAAATAAACTCGAACATCTTTGACTCGATGCGACCACTAGATGAATTCTAACGTGCGGTTATCTTATGTACTTACTCTCCGTTCGATATAGATAGATAGATAGATAGATTAACTCTTTATTGTACACAAATAACACACAGAAACACAAAACATAACTCAATAACAAAAAAAATAACAGAAATGTACAATGGGCGGTCTTATCGCTTATAGCGATTTCTTCCAGACAACCTTAGGATGGAGAGGACTAATACCTTATCCTTGGAGGATATATGTACCTATTTGAATTATAATTGTTAGCTATTCAATCTACTGACTTGAAATGTTGTTGAAACATACGATGTTGTGTCATTGTGTCCTTTAAGTATCATCGGGATTCATTTATCAACATATTATAAACATTTGACGCCCAAGAATTTGCCGTGGTGTGTCCGGCCCACGAATAGACCCCTCCATCTCCTCCCGTGGATGTCATATAAAAATCAAATAAGGGATTTCCCGGACTTGTTTGTAAGATTCGTTGGTATAAGATTTGTCCTGGTTTCTAGCTTATTTAAGGAATTTGTTATTACTGGAAAAAAGCGTTAGCAGAGTCAGTCGTGGGAGGCAATGGCGGCGATGAGCTCAAAACTTGTCACGTCTATTTCCCACGGTGGTGCAATCCACAGTGAAAAGAGGCCCATTTGGGGCTCTGCCTACCCTTTCGGGGAAAAAGGCGTGTGTGTATGTATGTATAAACATTTGATTTTTTCATAAGATCTTTTAACTTAACAAGAGAGCATTCATTATAAAATCATAAAGGTCTTATTCATTTTCTATCTTCTTCTCAAAGTATAGGTACTTTTTGAAGAATTCATTACTTCCATCAGTAATTATCGGCTGACAAGGCAAAATTAACCGAAAAAACGAGTAATTATCCTATCTGTCTACCTACCTGCTTGGCTCAAGTGATCCCTTCCTTCCACGCAATTTCCGCTGTATCCCTTAAAGGGGAAATAGCGGAAAAGGGGGAAAAAATAGACGTGCCAAAGAATGGCAATTAAGATCAACGAATAAGAATTATGGTGCTGGTTTAAAGTGAGGGTGGTTTGGAAATTCTTGATTAAGCTTGCGTGCTCTGTTTAATTTTGTTAAAAATAGATACTCGTAATTACTGTTACGTAATTAATTAATCATGCATAATTTGAAGTCTTAATCCAGGAAGTTATGGCCCATTTCTATAAAATCACCGTCTTCTAATAAACGCGGATCATACCTGGATAGTTACACCGTGTTTTGTTTCTTTTGAACGAATTTTAAATTGCTTGAAAATGTAAAAGAAAAAAAACACCGTGTAACTATTCCAAGGTTAATTCGAACGTAATAGTAGCACGGTTTTTTTTATATAGTTTTTTTTTAAATGCTCTTGGCACCTAACTAATGATGTAGCTTAGGCAATTCTTCACCTCCAACTTCTAAATGTTCTCTTTACTTCTTACTCCTAAATGCACTACTTGAATTTGACTCAAGGCTGTATCCGGCTGGGGCGATGCCAGTCTAGTCAAGTTCAACGCCTCAAAAACGCAGGCTTGTCTCATATCGGCGAAAAAAAACAACTCCAACTTCCTGTCTTCCGAGATGTAGTTACGTGTAGCTATAGGAGATCACCTCGAACTCTTTAGGTGTTTCACTCACGCCTACTCTCAACTTTGGCTCCTACATCGAGTCTAAGGTAAAATCTTCTTCCATGAAGCTAGGCATCATGAATAAGATGAAGCGTTAATTCACACCAGGACAGCTTCTAAGTCTATATAAAGCACAAGTCCAGGCTGGTATGGAGTACTGCTGCCACCTTTGGGATGGCTCGGCCAAACACCAGCTTGCTGCCTTGGACTCGATCAAACGCAGACCTTTCAGGCTTATTGTTGGTTGAGCAACATATGGCGGAGACTAAGATCCAGAGTTTTGAGCACTGCCGTAAGGTCGCATGCTTTTCTATCTTATATAGGTTACATTTCATGTAATACTCCCAGGAACTTCATGATCTGATCCCACTTTCTCCTTTTCATTATAGGACGAGCGGACGCACGACTCAGTACCATCTTTACCTCATTAGAATACCCTCTATTCAATAATAATCAATAATAATCAATAATCATTTATTTGGTAAGAGTATTACACGTACACATTCATATATTTACTATACTGCAGTATAGATTACAATATAAATTAACAATGAGTAAATAATAAAAAATAATAAAAAAATAGAACATTATTAGAACAATTAAATAATAATAATATTCAATTATCAGTCATTAGAAATTAAAAAATAATAATTAAAATTGCATTATTATAAATTAAATCTCAAAATTACGTGAAAACTAAAATAGTAAATTACAAAAATTATTCGTACTAAAAGTTTCAGTAATCTGGTCTCTTCAAGGCTAGAGTGAATAGGTGCCTTCTAGACCTTTGTGCTCCGTCTTCGGCCACATCGTCATTTACCGTCGTCTCACATCGTCGTTGAGATCGTGGCCCAACAAAAGACCATCATTGTAAAAAAAAAAGTTTATATTATTAAGTCTACGCGCATCACCAAAAATAAATAAAGCGGAAAATAATCCCGCCACAGACAAACTTTCATTAAGAATGAGCCAAAGACCACGGGCTTCTAATTCCGCGCTTTTCTTGTATAAGTACATTTTATATCTCCAAATACAGGAATATTGACCCTAATACATTCTATATTAGAGTTCAGTCTATAATGGATTTTGTTTATTCACATAATTTCACTTCGTTCTGCATTATTAGTCTGAGATAAGTTATGTTCTTTTATAAGTTCAGCTCCGTTACATGCCTATAGAAGTCCATTTCTGGACACTGGCATGTAACATAGAATGCCACGACAAATGGACTTGAGCCACCTCCACCCACCAACTTCCTAAGACCTCTATAATGTCGTTGGTCCATCGAGAGGGTGGCCTTCCTCTTCTGCGTCGTCTTGTTTGTGGTTCACAATTTTTTAATCGACAAAATTTATCTAAGTTTCTGTCATTGTATTTTCTGTTCTAGTTTAAGACATCAAAAAATATATTACTTCATCATATTTTTAAGGGTATGATCGAGCCCAAAATACGATATCGATTAAAAATCACTATAAAAAAATTTGTGAACAATGCCCTTATACTCGTAACGTAAATATCTCTATTTTCTACAGCGTACATTGATAGAATTAAAAAGAGTAACATATATTATTATTTTAGAAGGCATGGTAGATTTATATTTTCGATTACGCAGCATATAATACAGTTTTTCGTGATATTCGTTCATTTTTTGTAGCGCGAGCGCGGCTGTTCTCTGTCACTTTCTAATTTCCCTCAACTTTGCTGAGTTAGATAGTGACGGGATTTAGCTGTGTCTGCCTCTTAAGAACAGAAACAAGCCAAGTCGGAGATATTACAGTCCTGACAACCTGATGAGAAATTATGCGTCTACCAAGTTTGTGCAGAACTGTCATAAAATAAAGTAAGTGTCGGTGTAAAAATGTTATAAAATGTTGATGCTCTACATTATACTGAAGTAGAGGTTGTGTCAGATCTTGATCTCAACAATGGCACTTTACTCTCCCTTACCCCGTCTGACCTTCGTGAGAACCCATGCCCATATTCAGGCTAGTCATAAAGATCGGTGCGAGCTGACGAGAGACAAATAAGTCACAACTGTAATTTTTAAGGTTACTACGAGTACCTCCTTGCCGATGAAACTACAGGTCTAGCGCTTAACTGAGTCAGTCCCTGAGTTATGGGAGCGGTACGGGAGGGGTGTTCTCGTCGTCATCGTCGTCATTATGTCACATGTCATCTGATAATTTGAGAAGCTAAAACACCCCTCCCGTACCGCTCCCATACCTCAGGGACTGACTCAGTTAAGCGTAGTGTAGTTAAATTATTAAGAACAAACTAACAAAATAGTTAGTAGAAACCTAGGTAGTTTCTCTTTGCTCGCGTTTTACCCAGAAAAAATGTAGCCAATAGCTCAATCCAGGTTAATCTATCTTTTTTTATACTAAATTTCATCGATTTCGGTTCAGTCGTTTCGGCGTGATTGAGTAACAAACATACAAACATCGTAACTTTGACATTTATGTAGAAGAAGTCGTCTCAATGACACCGCTCACAATAGTTTTAATTAAGTATTATTGTACAGAAAAAAGTTAAGTATAACTCTCTCCGTCATTTTCGAAAAGAGACATCCATCTACATTCATTTATATCTTTTCCTAGTATTTTTTTTTGAGTTATTTTGTGTTACTTTGGTGGCATTTCAACCAAATTAGTTCGTTTAAAGAGCACGAGTGTAGTACAAATTAAATAGAAGTAAATTGCGTGGCTTTTATTATTGGTGGAAATTGTCTACCAAATTTTTAGTAAAACGGCCACCGTTTTACTTCACTTTACGCTTACTTAGAGTTTTTTTTTTATTGTAATAGAAAATACCCACATCACCCTGAACAAATCTGCAGATGGTACAAATATTTGTTCCGGAGGCGGGAATCGAACCCGCAATTTCCTGCGTCGCAGGCGAACCTTCGCCCGCCGCGTCACAGAGGTCGTCTACATATGTAAAGTGCATGATGCATTTGGGATTAGCTTATAGAATATTCAGAAGCATTATCATGAAGTTAGTTGCACATATTAAATGTAGTAACTTCAGTTCTAATTTGTTAATTTTGTCTGGACCGCTGCCCGCGTGGCGCTTCGTTAATGTTTTAATTTGCATCTATTTTACAAGTAAATACTACTACAACTACGTTGGTTCGTGTAAATAATGGACTCTCTTGAATAGCTATGGCAAAACTGTTGTCGTCGTAATTTACAACTATAGTTGTTTTTTAACTTCTTTAATGACGGAACAAGCAAATTGCCCACCTGATGTTAAACGGTATCTTCTGCCTTTAACAATGCATTACCTTATAGATCACGTCCAACTAGGACGCACCCTATGTCATATTGCACTGCGCCCGCCACCCTGAGATTTAAAGGTGAAAAGTCTCATGTGCCTGTAATTTTACCGGATCACAGCACCCTTTTAACTGGATCACAGCAATGCGAGCACTACTGCTTTGTGGCAGAAATAGTAGTACTTCCCCGGATGTACTCTTTAACAAAAAAAGCTCTACTACTATTAAATACGAAATACGAATAAATAATACATACATACATTACATACATACATAATACATAATACGAATACATTACCTGTGTCTGGGCACAGAATCTGGGTCTAACAATGAAAAGGTAAATTCGTTTTCACACCACCTGCTCGACAATGTCCAATTACATATCATGCAACCTCAACGTTAAGTAAAGCATTATCTCCCAAGGGATATAAAATTGTAAGAAACTCCCTAGGGAATAAAGTGATTTGAATTTGGAACGTCAAATTCGTGTGGGGAAAACTATCGTAAAAAGAAGCCCATATGGCATTGTGAAGAGGTTTGTACGAAAAATTTAACTGGCCACCATAATTACAGGCACATGAGACTTTTCATCTTTATGTCTCAGGGTGGCAGGCGCAGTGCAATGCCACATAGGTTGCGTCCTAGGTGGACGTGATCTATGAGGTAATGCACTGTTCATAGGCAGAGGTTATCGCTTAACATCAGGTGGGCCTCTTGCTTGATCCGTCATCCAAGTAGTATAAAAAAAAATAAAAAAAAATAAGCAGAACTAAAACAAAAACGTTTACCATGGAATAAGTAATATATTACAAAGAACACAGACCAAGAGTGTACTACAAAAATGTGAAACAAAGGACGGTGTTTGGTGCTGTGATTTTCAGTGAATTTTTATTGTCTCGCAGATGATGTAAAAAGTAGAGTATGCTCCTCTGGAATAAAGCCTGTCTTCGTCTTGGGCAGCTTGAACCCCTCGCTTCACTCAGGACTCTGTATACTCCCTCGCTACGCTCAGGGTGCAATTTGCCGTCCGCGACATAAGATACTGCTTTATTCCTATTAAAACCTTCGACCAAAGTAAAATATCGTCGATGATTAAAACAATTATCGCTGACCATAAACTCTTTCTAAAACCCTCATGACCGGGCAACGAAGATCCACGCTCGGGGCGTCAATTTGCTACAAGCGTCAATTCCAAAAACAAGTCAACTGTTTTGTGGCGTTGTAATAAGGTGGAACACATACCTGCATGTGTTTGAATTTCACTTGAAATTTTTGTATGTAAGTATGTATAATCGGATTAAATCTTGCAACTGAATTTTAAATCAGTTATCCTTGATCGAGTGCGATGAAATTTGCATAGGTACCTGTCAAGTTCTGATGACAATACAATATTATGGTGACAGCGAGCTGATCTGATGATGGAGACGGGAAGTGGACAACGGAACTTCTCGATGGATAATAGAATGGATTTTAGTAGTAGTAGAGCTTTTTTGTGAAAGAGTTCGTCCGGGGAAGTACTACCACCATACCTATTTCTGCCGCAAAGCAGTAGTGCTCGCATTGCTGTGTTCCGGTTTGAAGGGTAAGGGTGCCGGTGAAATTACAGGCACATGAGACTTTTTATCTTTATGTCTCAGGGTGGCGGGCGCAGGGCAATGCCACATAGGGTGCGTCCTAGGTGGACGTGACCTATGAGGTAATGCACTGTTCATAGGCAGAGGTTACCGCTTATCATCAGGTGGGCCATCTGCTTGTTCCGTCATTCAGTAGTATAAAAAAATAAAATAAAATAAAATAGTAGACTGACCGTGCTTAGGCTCATTTTGATCAGCACTCGGTTCTTATAAAAGCTTTTATGGAAATATATATTTTTCACAAAAACTTATTGACGTTTACGCTGACGCATGCTACACCGCGCAAATTAGCTTTGAGCGTTGCGGCTTATTCTTATTCTTTACTAGCGACTCGCCCCGGTTCGCACGGGTAGCCCCCGGTGAACCCCCCTCCTACCCCTCCCCCCTATGTCAATCTCCTGGTTCTAAGCTACCTCCCCACCAATTTTCAGCCAAATCGGTTCCCCCGTTCTTGAGTTATAATTGGTGTAGCTAACACAACTTTGTTTTATATAAATAGATTGTACACACAAAATACACAAATACAAAAGGCAGAATGGAAATAGAACAAAGGCGAACTTAACCCTTAAAAGAGTTTTCTTCCAGCAAACCTTTTAGGCTAGAGAGTGGTGATTATAGAGGTAGGTTCGTTTACGCACATAAACTAAAGAGAGACACTAAACAAAAAAAAAAAAACAACATTGGTAAACATAACTAAGTTAAAATAAACTTCCTTTAACATAGATAACTATATATTAAATGAAAAATACATACATTATACTAATATAATATCATTTAGATTTCATGTCACGATTTATAAATCAATTGAGTCTGATAAGTACAGAATTATCAAAGAAAAAGAACTTTGTGACTGGTATAATTCGTAACACGTATTTTACTTTTTGTGAATAAACAGAAAATGTAGGTACCTGTACTTACTATACATAAATAAAGCCTTTGGGTAAACCATTATCTTAATATGTTCAATTCTCTTGTCCTCAGGACGGTGACCGAGGCTACCTAGAAGGCCTAGCGTCCCGCTACGCGGATCTATTCTCGACCCACTACGGCGATGTGCTTGACCACCTGGAAGAGTTGCGTCGTCACGAATGGGAGGAGATGTCCCCCCGGATGCGAGTGCTAGGAGGCCCCGGGACGCCACAGACGCCACCGTCCGCCAGTCCCGGGTCCCTGGCGCTAAATAACCTGACCACGTCTCATTCGCAACCGATTTACGTGCCTGGGAAATACTCGGTGAGCTGATCTTATTCATTCTATTATCGTATAGTTGGCATATAAGTATAAGTAGGTAGGTTTAAATTATTATTATTGTAGATTTGACATAGTTAGGGCTTTTATCCACCAAAGCTGTAAAAGAAGGAGATTGGTACGATCAACCGATGATGTAGAAAATAATAAAAAAAACAGTGACATTATTGATTTCACAATTAAAACAGGTGAAAAGAATTAAAAATACCTAAATATTAAACGTTATTATTTGATTTATTTAGGTATTTAATATTAAAAGCAAGATAATAATTATTTTTAAATCTGTTTTGTAAAGCGAAAAGCCACGCAGAGCTCGTTAGAAAAACGTCAAACGTTTCAAGTGACGTGTTAAATTAATGGGCTCATTATGAGGAATAATTTTTTTCTTAATAATTTTAAAATGCATAATTTAAAAGTATTAAAGAAAATAATACGAAAATAAACCAATATTCTCCAACCTTATCTCCAACACGACATTGACTGACATTTTGAAAAAAAAAGACTAGGGTTTCACTCATAGTTTACAGAAATTCTTTATTATGGGAAACGAAATGAATCTTAAATAAAAAAAAAAGTTTAAAATAAAGAAATAAAATAATTCAATAAATAAATAATGCTGGACAGTTCACACAACATTATCTATCCCCAAGCTAAGCAGAGCTTATGTTATGTGTTGTTCTCTTATCAGAATAAGTTTAACTAGTGGTAGTGGTTGCATTAATCATGGTAGCCTACTTGTCCAAAACCATTTCCACTCGAGTCCGACTCGTTTTTGACTGGTTTTTGTTCCTTAGTTTATGCACGGCATTCATGCTCTTCAGACATTCCATCAATCAATTAGTCGGGCCATCGACGCAGTTCTCTGGCGGGTATTTTCACTAGCTTTACTGGCTGTATTTTTTATATTCCGCGAGAACAAAGACGCATGACGCATGATTTCAAAAGAGAGAGTGAGAGACAGATCAGAGAAGGTCCGACGATAATCAAAGTCCGCAAAAAAAGCTCAGGAAAGTCCGAAATCGGACCATAAGATCCGCACCGGTAATGCTGCGCTTTGTTTACATAGGCGTGACGTCACAAGCAGACGCCATGATTTTTTTATAACTACTTTACTCGTATAGTATTATTTTATCTGTGACTAAATGGATGACGGAACAAGCAGATGGTCCATCTGATGTTAAGCGGTAAACTCTGCCTTTAACAATGCATTAACTTATAGATCACGTCCACCTAGGACGCGCCCTATGTGGCATTGCACTGCGCCCGCCACCCTGAGACATAAAGATGAAAAGTCTCATGTGCCTGTTATTTCACCGGCAACCATACCCTTCAAACCGGAACACAGCACTACTGCTTTGCGGCAGAAATATGTATGGAGATAGTACTTCCCCGGACGATCTCTCACAAAAAAGCTTTTTACTACCTACTTACTTAAATTTTAGAATTTTGCGTCAAAACTCTCGCAAGTATGCATTAAATTTGAGTTTAACCGTGTAATAAACGGTATTATATCTTTGGAATAATTACAGTGTTTTGTTTTTTGTATGGACATAAAATTAGAAAATGTTACAAAACACGGTGTAAATATTCAAAGGATATTCAGCGTTTAGTAGCACGGGTAGACCCGTAAGTACATTATAGAATAGTATTTCAAAATCAATCATCATGCCTATTTAAAAAAAAAAAAACACAATACCAATACAGTTTTGTGCATGTATACAAGCCCTTATGACCCAAGTTAATGAAACATTGATAATAATAGTAGTAGAGCTTTTTTGTGAAAGAGTTCGTCCGGGGAAGTACTACCACCATACCTATTTCTGCCGCAAAGCAGTAGTGTTCGCATTGCTGTGTTCCGGTTTGAAGGGTAAGGGTGCCGGTGAAATTACAGGCACATGTGACTTTTCATCTTTATGTCTCAGGGTGGCGGGTGCAGGGCAATGCCACATAGGGTGCGTCCTAGGTGGACGTGACCTATGAGGTAATGCACTGTTCATAGGCAGAGGTTACCGCTTATCATCAGGTGGGCCATCAGCTAGTTCCGTCATACAGTACTATAAAAAAAAAAAAAAAAAAAAAAAAAAAAAACCTTATGCGCAAGGCTCATTCATGTGATTATCAAAATTGTTAATCAGACAGCAAAAGCTGAAAATTGAACCAAATTATTCAAATCTAAATAACCTAACCACCAATTGCAAGCCCGTATAGTCATTAGCCAATTACTTACAATTTCAAATGATTTGTTTGTATGAAAATTGTGCCAATAATGTGACGTTTACTAATTTGCTATTGTTATACGTCGATTGAATAATATGAAAAAGTAATTTTTACGGCGGGACTTTGAGTTGTGACGTTGGAATGTTCAGTTATTTCTTCATCATCATCATCATCAGCCTGCATCAGTTCCCTGCTGGACATGGGCCTCTCCCAATGCTCGCCATTTAGACTGATTTCCAGCTCTTCCCATCCACTTTCTACCAGCTACCTTACGCAGATCGTCGCTCCACCTAGCCAGGAGTTGCCCCACAGTACGTTTACCAAGACGTGGTCTCCACTCTAGAACACGTTTACCCCAGCGGTTGTCGGTTCTTCGTTCGGGGTTTCAGTTGTTTATTACAATTCAATTACTCCAAGCTAGACAGCTTATTTTACTGGACAAAGCAAGTAGAAGATTTCGATCCGTCAGATATTTTAAAAATCCTACATAAGAGACAAAACGCAACCCTAGGACGCAGCACGCTCTATGTTAATCTGCTTGCTCTCTAAGTGTCATCTAACTATGTTTATAGCAGAAATAGAAACCTTTTTTGCCTACCGTATTCAAGGAATTGGGTGGAGAAAGCCTAGACAAACCCAATGTCTCGGTTATCATATCACGAGCCAAATCTAAATCCATCTATCAAGATGTCAGTAAGATGTGATAAAAAGTAGCCTTGAATTGTTGTTGAAATTTAATCCTGTATTTCAGTACCTACGTAATCAGACTGTCTATCACTACAGTTTTATATTTGGTTATATTAGTTTGCAATTTACATTTATGGTTAGCATTTATATCAGGGTACAATTTGTCGCAATAGTTTGGAAGAGAGGTCTGAATAGGGTATTTGATTTAATTGTGGCATTGTGATTTTGTGTGATTGCACATTATTATTTTTTGTATGTTAAACAGATTTTACGGATTTATCAGGATTTATCGCATATGTTATTTATTTTGATATTACTGAAGTTTTAAATGCTTTACAGCTTCCGTGCGGAAAATCTGTTATAGTTGTTTAATTTACAATGTTTTGCAGTTGCGAATAACTAAGAGCTATTTAAGTTTTTTTTTTGTGTACCGCTTTACTAAACACTTACCATTAACAATGATATAAAAAACACAGATAATACACATGAAAAAGTCTTGATAGAAAACAAACTTTCAGTAACGGCCGTTAAGGTATCAGACGGTTCACTTTTCGTTCATTGCTGTCTTTCATACGGCACCTTTCACTCAAAATTAACCGTCAAAATTAAATAAAACAAAAGTACCGCATGAACTTATTAGTGAAACTATCAAGCAATGTTGGATATTTTCATTTCTGCATCATTAATTCACTCGGAATGAAAAAAAAAAACAAACGTCTGAACACAGAGTGAAGATTCACTCGGGCTTGGACATTCAGTCTTGCATCTAAATCGCTGAGATGAACATTCATTTCCATGACATTTTGTCAGAGTAATGTGATGGTGAAATGTGAAATGAAACAAAAGTGAACCTTCACTCTTGCGAACGTTTTCCAGAGTGAAGTATGTTATCTCATTTAGTTTGCAAAGCGTCTAAAATTGAATCCAACTCAAATACCTTTAATAAAAGTCAAAATTGTAATATCCTTGCTTGATCCTGGCAATTTTCTCACACCACCCCTAACATACTAATCTCTAGTGCAAGTATAACATACCAACGCAGCTCTCTACCCTCCAGCCGTCTTCCTGCCTGACGGACAAAGAGGAGGACGAGATATATGGCTTCGGTTACGGCGTCTTCGGCAAGCAGATGCTGGCGCGGCAACAGCAGCAGAAGCAGCTCCTGTTGGCACAGCCCACGCAGCCGCTGATGCACAACCAACAGCATAACTATCAAAGGTAAGAAACCTGAATATAACTATTTTTGTAATCAGATCAGCTATACCCAGCACCTAGTAGATTCAGGACCTTATCATTAGATTGAATTTCACGATCTCAAAGTACTTCTAATCTATTTCTAACGACGACCTTTGTAGCTCGTCGTGCGAGTAGCCGGCTGAGATGCGAGAGGTTGCGGGTTCGGTTCGACAAATGTTTGTATGATCTGCAAATATTTGTTCCGGGCCAGACCCGGTCTTAGGGTAACATGGTACTCGTAGTTCCTAATAGCACGACATAAATGGATGCCTAGTGCATCAAGACATGTATGTAACTGTTGGGTGTTATTTTATGTTATGTTAATGAATGATAATTCTACATGACTACTGATATCAAGAGGTACACACAATTGAGACAATGTTTCTTTGGCTCACTTAATTTCCAGATACACCACTTCGTTGGGTATAGGAATAAAACGCTAAAATGTTGATCCAATGGGTATAACCATTATTACCACTGTAATTTAGATATCTTGAGGAACAAATCAGCATGCGCTTCATTACTATACGCCACAAAACGAGGTTGGCATACAAATAAAAAAATTGCCGCCTTTCCAACGCCAAGTCGGCTTTAAACTATCTACGTCATGGAAACCCATCATCAGTAGGTGTGCGCATCCCGATTCGTCATCTTAAGGGATAGTTAATGTTGTGTGTCAGAGTTTAAACACGGACATTTCTAATTCGGAAGACCAAGTGAGGGTTATTTTCTGCAGCTGCCACCGCTTCTAGACGGTAGCTCCATGTACTCTAGCTAGCCCTCAGATACATTGTTGTAAAGCCGTGTCTCCTGCGTATAGTTTTTCGAAGCAATACTCAAAACATCGAAGCATTGGGGCATGGCCAAACACATTTTTTTATGCATACACAATGTTTTTCTTTTCAGAGGCGAACGGAAATCATGTTTTTGCTTCGATGTTTATGTGTTGAAACTATCATGGTTATGTACATAGTTTTCACTATAAACGGGATATTGACCATAATTTTCGAGTTTTAAATGTTCCCGATATTTCGGCATAGTAGCATGCGCCATGATCACGGTAGAACTAACTAAAGTCTGCGAGTAGATGTCATTGGCAGATATATCGATCAACCCTCTTTCTAACTCTTTTATTACGAACGATACCACTACCATGTGCCGAAATTTCGGGAACATTTAAAACTCGAAAATCATGGTAAATATCCCGTTTCTAGTGAAAATTTATGTGTATTGTTTCATTAGACTCAATTCGAAATGAGAAACAGTCGTATGAGACATGGCCTATCTCATTTAATTCATCTGAATCTTATTCTGATGACTATTTGTAGAAAGCTCAAGAACTTAAATTCCAGTCCTCATCATCAGACTGGTTTTTTTGTCATGAACTTTATGGCAAATTGGCAAAGGGACAATATCCACTGAACGAAAATACCTTTAGAAAGGTTAAATCGTTGCAATCACAATGGCAAGCAATCAATAGCCCCATAGAGAAACTTAGAGATAGGCTTATCCCATAGCAATAGGAAAACCGCGCTTTATTCGTTAACGAGAATGGCATAAGGTAGGTGGGGTGTACTCAGAACGAAAGGGGCCCAGGAATGGAGACAAATCTACGAAGCACCTACCTAAATATATAGAGCCCCTACAAATATTTAAAAACATTTGTTTAGCCTCCTTTATCTCTTATTTTACTTCCTATTATTTGTGTCCTTTTTACGGTTACGTAACCAAAAATTACAGAACCCTTATAGATTCGTCATGTCTGTCTGTCTGTCTGTCTGTCCGTGTATGTCACAGCCACTTTTTTCCGAAACTATGTAAGCTAGGCTGTTGAAACTTGGTAAGTAGATGTATTCTGTGAACCGCAATTTCACACCAAAATAGAAAAAAAAACAGTCATTTTTGGGGTTCCCCATACTTAGAACTGAAACTGTTTTTTTTTTCATCAATCCTATTGTGTGTATCTCTGGATAGGTCTTCAAAAATGATATTGAGGTTTCTAATATTATTTTTTTCTAAACTGAATAGTTTGCGCGAGAGACACTTCCAAAGTGGTAAAATGTGTCCCTCCCCTCCCCCCCCGTAACTTCTAAAATAAGAGAATGATAAAACTAAAAAAATATATGATGTACATTACCATGTAAACTTCCAATGAAAATTGGTTTGAACGAGATCTAGTATGTAGTTTTTTTGTTATACGTCAAATCGTAATCCATCCAAGAACTTTTATATTATGCTACTTGCTGCTACGGAACCGTTCATGGGCGAGTCCGACTCACACTTGGCCGCTTTTTTCTTTCTAATAAACAAATACCTAGAAACATATACCTAGGTATTTGTTTCTTTGTACCTGCTAGTTAATTTTAATTGAAGTCACAAATTTGTATTATTTAGCTAAACATTTGACTTGTGTAGGTACCTATTTGTTTTGGCCCAGTAGTATTCACAATTCTTAATATAATATGCACGCTGTGGTTACAAATAATTGAAAGAACACTAGAGTTAAGTAACTTAAGAATTATATGTATTTTTTCACGATTGTGCTTCTTTCGTTGGTGATCCAAATAAATAAATAAATAAAAAATAAAAAACTACTTACCTTGCTATCTCGGCTACAACATATAGATAAGTCGTATTTTTTGTATAGTTTAGTCATCAGTAATCGATTTTTATATAAGGCCCACGGAACGCAAATAGATGGGGAGTAATATCGTTAAATCGAGCGTTAACAAAAAAGTGAAGTCCGTTCGCAACATATTTGCGGATCTTATACTGAAATGGACTGGAGTAAACTCCAGTCGCGCGTCATTGAGACATACCACTTTTTAACCCTTGACGCAAAAACGAAGGGGTGTTATAAGTTTGACGTGTCTGTGTGTGTGTGTGTGTGTGTGTGTGTGTGTCTGTCGCATCGTAGCTCCCGAACGGACGAACCGATTTAGTTTTTTTTGTGTGAAAGTTGTGTCGGGAGTGTTCTTAATATGTTTGATCAAAATCGGTTCAGCCGTTTCATTGCGTTGAGGGTTTTTTCAATTTTAACAAAATTAATTACTTGATATTAATACGATTGCACGAAAAGGTATGCTGCATTGGGATGTATCAAAATGTCACACACAGCTTTCCATCAAGGCTAGCCCCTGCTCTTACTACACTCGGACTTAGCCATAAATTATTCGGACTTTAACAGGTGTACCCGTTAGATAAGCGTTTGCACTGCATGTTTATACAGGCTAATCTTAATTGAAATCAGACGTTCGATTGGCGACAGAAGCCGCCTCCGCGTTTGAGTATGTGCGATGCACGAACTTGCAATTTTGTAAGCATTTTGTACGGATTTCAAAGGAAAATACATTTGTTGGAATGAACTATCAAACTTTATTTCAGTTTCAAAAGAACATTCGTGATTTCTTGATAAGAAAAATAGGGATGTTGACTTTGTGGCCTACTTTCAGTTCCAAATTCTTGATGCGACACTGTGGCTCACATGTAAATCGTGACGATTACCTTATTTCTTGTTTTATTTTCTACAAGTGTTCGCCCGCGGCTTTGCTCGCGTTTTACCAGAAATCTGTGTAACAAGTTTCACCAAAATCCAAACATCGCAACTTTGACATTCATAATATTAGTGGCATAGTGGGATAAAACTGAGGTTTTATAAGTTTTATAATTTTATATTTTATTTTTATTTAGATTTTTTTAGTACTTCAATCTGACAGTAGACACAGAAATGTTACATTTTCAAGAACTTGAGAACTTGTGTAGCTTTTTCTATTGAATCATAAATTCAAATTGTGTTTCACAGACTAAATAATCCATCAAATACGAGTATCAATTGTGATATTCGGGCGTATCAAAGCAGTTGCAAAATACCGGACAAGCTAGGTACTTACATCAAAGTGCAATTCTACGAATGGAATACGATACCAAGGTTCAGCAAAACTCAACTTCAACATTGTATCATTTTCAGCTATAAATCCTGCGCTATAAATCTTAGAACATGGTAATATATTCGTCAAACGTAACGACTGTGTGTCACATGAATATAAAGCCTTTAGGACCGATCACACACACACGACAAACTGTGCGAGCTGCTGACTTGCTAGTAGCTCGACTCGCTTCGGCACACTGAGATTAGCTTTCCTAGACAGCAGTCAAGTGTGAATGTGACGTGATGAGAGAGGCGAGTGGCGAGTGAGAAAAAAAACTGTAGTAACTCGGATGCGAGTTACTGAACGTCTCGCATATGACCGGAACCCGTTTTTTTAACATTGATATACCTTTGTTTGGTACGGTCTCACCGTTGGTAAGTGACGATGTGGGCGAAGATGGAGCACAAAGGTTTAGAAGGCACTTATCCACACTAGCCTTGAAGATACCTAGATTATAGTTTTCAGGAAAGACAGACGACAATAGTGTATTAAGCGGTGAACGATACGAGTAACTGCACTGCAGTAACTTATCAAGCCAGTTTGCACTCTAGCTCGCCCTGTGTACATAGCCTTTAGTTTAATAGCTTCTAAAGAAGCAGTGACCGTCAAATAACGGTCGTAAATACTTTTTGAAGTCCATTAAAGGATATATGTTTACCCCATAGAATTCCACGATGATCGGTGTCGTGCCGCTTCCATCCATTGACATTTTAAAAGCCGTCTGTCCATCAAGAGGGGAGCCTTCCTACACTACGTTTTCGTCGAAACACTTGTACCACTATATAGGGTTCCGTACCTCAAATAAGAAACCCTATACAATAACAATGTCAATCAATCAATCGCGGATCAAGTTAAAATGTATTTTAAATGAAGGTTGTGTTAGCTTTCAAAAGGTACGATCATATTTTATGCCACATATTTTTAAACTCGCAAACTCACTCGCTCACTCACTCAAACCCTCACTTGGCAAAAGCAAAGAAGCAAGGTCTCTGATCATAAGTTAAGGAAAAAATTCAAAAGCCCCCGTTTATTTTGTAACAAAAATAAAACTGAATTATTTTCAAAATTAAGTTTGTACGGCACAGTCAGAGCGTGAGTCCTACTCGAACTTGTCCGATATTTTAATCGTATAAGATAAGAGATCTTATCTTATGAGATAAGTACTTCAATAATTTCATGAATTAATGAAATTATTGAAGTATTTCACGATTCCGCTATGTCACGGCCGTCATACACCGACTACCACCATTTAGTAAATCAAGCCTTGAGCGATTCAAGGTACGAGTATAATTACTTGCATGCTCGCTGCAGAATAAATTCAAATTAACTATCTGATGGATATATCCGGAGGTTCCAAAGAAATGCTCTGGGATTACGGAGGCAGAGTCGGTTCCAGGAACAGCTAGTCCACTCAATGCAAGGGAGCAACTGACGAATGCTAATTCTTACAACCTAGATTAAGTGCAGTAAGTTGTATGAAAAAACTCAACGCGGATGAAGTCACGGGCGTTCCACTATAATAATATATAAAATCACCACCACTTCCGTTCAGTCCAATATACATTTACATCATAAACCAAATAAATACAATATAAGAAACAAAATTAAACCATATCTTATTAAGGCAAGAACTAATTACGGAAATAAAACGATATTGTGTGTGATACACACACATAGATACACGCCTTTTTCCCTGAAAGGGTAGGCAGAGCCTCAAATGGGCTTCTTTTCACCGTAGGTTACACGATCGAGTACGTACACTATAGTATAAGTACTTTATCTAAGGCTCGGAAGCCGGAATACGTTAGCATTATTATTAGTATTCATTTCTATCTCATTGTAAGTGAACTATTTAGTTTTTATACCAAATAAAAGTTCTTTGAACCTAATTCGTTCCGTGACTGACTGACTGACTCACTGACTGACTATCAACGGAAAACCTAAACCGAAGTCTTAGAGACCTGAAATTTTAAGGGTCAGTAGACTTCATTCACCCGGCGTATATTACCCAGGTGCACAAGGGATTACTTTTGTAGTCTAGAGGTGCAATATGAAAGGAATTCCTGGATTTCCTCTTTCCTGAATTGTTGAAAGTTTTCGTCCGGGGAAGTACTACCACCATACCTATTTCTGCCGCAAAGCAGTAGTGCTCGCATTGCTGTGTTCCGGTTTGAAGGGTAAGGGCGCCGGTGAAATTACAGGCACATGAGACTTTTCATCTATGTCTCAGGGTGGCGGGCGCAGTGCAATGCCACATAGGGTGCGTCCTAGGTGGACGTGACCTATGAGGTAATGCACTGTTCATAGGCAGAGGTTACCGCTTAACATCAAGTGGGCCTCTTGCATGTTCCGTCATACAAGAAGTATAAAAAAAAAAAACACGTCGCCCTTGTTTTTTTTTTTTATATTTCATATTGAGACATTTAAAACTACGGAAATTAAACCAAAACTAAAATAAAAACCTACCTATCAGATCAGCAAGCCGTCACCCGACGGCAGCGTACCCAAAATGCTGGCTGCATTGCCACGCTGAATGGAAATAATGCCCCTAAAGTTGTGTAGCAAGCGGGATATTGAAGTTTGTATGGCAAAAACACCACACGGACGAAGTAGTATTTTTTTTTTTTTTTTTTAACTTTGATAGACCTTTGTTTGACCACGATCTCACGTGTTGGAAAGTGACGATGTGGCCGAAGATGGAGCACAGAGGTCTAGAAGGCACCTATTCACTCTAGCCTTGAAGAGACCCAGATTATAGTTTTCAGGAAAGACAGACGACGGTAGTGTATTCCACTCCTTAGCAGTTCGCATTATAAAGGTGGAACTGAAACGTTTAGTACGAATAGAGGGTATAAATACCTACTACTAATATTTGTTACTGGTTCTTTCTTCGTCACCTTTCCTGAGACATGGTGAAGTTGTAATTTTTGGTTATTTCTACACCATACACCAAACTATATTACATGTTAGTGCCAACGTCATACGGCCTAGATATTCTGTTTTTCATTTTAGAGTCTCGCGTCGTTTGCGGTAGGGTAAGAGTGGACTAGCTGTTCCCGTATAACATGTGGTTCTGGAGCGAGTTTTCAATACAGTTTGTTTGTGTTATCTGGGAGACGGTGGACTAATTTACTTGTGTTGTTTGATCAACTTTACGACCTTTAAATGGAAACGCAAAGGATTAAAATGGAAATTTTTGTATAGAACATTCGGTGTTAAACTACTAGTATAGTATTATTTTATCTGTGGTTAAACTAACTTTTGTAACTTAAGTTTTGAATTCATAAAAAAAAAAAAAAAAATTGCAACAGATATCGCTACTAGATGGAAGCGTCGACTCTTCCCGCCATTTTCGCAAAGAAACGTTGTCTACATTTATTTTATTTGTTTTCTTGAGTTATTTTGTGTTATTTTGGTGGCATTTTAACTAATGTAGCTCGTTTAAAAAGCACAAGTGTAGTGAAATGAAATGGAAGTGAATTGGCCACCGTTTTACTAAAATATGACTTGACTGTGACTTAGACGACTTGGAAGAAGTGTAACGTTGCAAAATATATTGAAAATACAATATAGTGAAAATACAGATACTTGAAAATGGCAAATGCACAAGCTGTGCGGCGCCAATTGTAAAGAAAAAAAAAAAAAGATGGATGCGTCCCTAAGATGCTTAGGTACTGTCACGCTGAATGTCAATAATAACCCGTTGAGCAAGATAAGAGAAAAAAAAAAGGGGTTGAAATCTGCCATTTTTGAAAGAAACGTCGTCATTTTTATTTTATTACATTTTAATGTGTTTTTTCGAGTTATTTCGTGTAATTTTAGTGGCATTTTAACCGGTGTAACTTGGATAAATGGCACATGTGTGATGTAGTGAAATTTGAGTGTATTGCGAGTCTTTTCGAAATGGTGGATTTTTTCCTGTAAAAACTCAGTTTTTCTGCCACAATTTAAACTGGGTTAGGACTAGACGGAGACTCTTGACGACTTGACTATAAAACTATAATAAATATATCACTTGACATTGGCTAAATTGTTGCAAATAATGCACAGAAGCCATTAACTAAGCTAAGAAGAAGAAGAGAAAAAAAAACGGCCATGTGCGAGTCAGACTCGCGCTATGTGTATAACTAAATATTCTGTGAATATTTCAAGCGTCTAACCTGTTGCTGTTATCAATATCGAGACAAAAATCCCGTTTGTTGTATGGGAGCCCCCTTAAATATTTAATTTATTCTATTTTCTTGTATTTGTTATAGTGGCAACAGAAATACATCATCTGTGAAAATTTCAACTGTTATATCACGGTTCATGAGTTACCTGCAGCTTGGTGACAAACGGACAGACGGACAGACAGACAGATAGACAGACAGACGGACGGACAGCGGAGTCTTAGTAATAGGGTCCCGTTTTACCCTTTGGGTATGGAACCCTAAAAAGGAAATGGCTTGCACCGTCGTCCCTCTATATCTACAGTGAAAATATGTTTAAGCAAATTCCTTCAATAAGAGCCAAGATTCGAATATTGTATAATGGAACAAGATGTAGTGGCCGAATAAACGGGGTTTGTTACTCACTCATACCTCGTTTATAGTAACTATAAGTTATTCTGTGCCGCGGTTGGAGTCCATTTTGATACAATGTTGCTTTTGATATCCACCGCTGCCATTTCAGTGGAGCAAGTAAGTATATTTGGAGTGCAAAGTGCCAGTTTCGGTGTAGTTTCGCTAGATTTGTGATTTCAAGGCAACATTTACGAGGTATTTTTCACTAGGATTCCATGATTTGTCCATTTCCTGATATGTCGTCACCATTGTTTCCGAGATTGGAATGCATTACACTATCAGGGAAGACTTTCAGGAGGCTAGATGGTTCTCGCTCATCGAGATTATACCCAAGTCACAAGTTCCAACAGTATCACACTATCCATTTGGTCTGTTTGTCTGTTCTATTTGTTTTTAAAATGCATATTATATATTTAAATGGATAGATGGGGGGCTTCCTACACAGCGTCGTCCGATTTATGATCGGCACTCAATGTCCTTTTCACACCGACTTTTTTTTTTTTTTTTTTTATACTACTGCAATGGCGGAGCAAGCAGATGGCCCACCTGATGTTAAGCGGTAACCTCTGCCTATGAACAGTGCATTACCTCATAGGTCACGTCCACCTAGGACGCGCCCTATGTGGCATTGCACTGCGCCCGCCACCCTGAGACATAAAGATGAAAAGTCTCATGTGCCTGTAATTTCACCGGCACCCTTACCCTTCAAACCGGAACACAGCTATGCGAGCACTACTGCTTTGCGGCAGAAATAGGTATGGTGTAGTACTTCCCCGGACGAACTCTTTCACACTGCTCGACAATTTCCAATTACATATCATGCAACCTCAACGTAGAGTAAAGCATTATCTTTTTAGGAACATAAAGTTGTATGAAACTCCCTAGGGAATAAAGTGATTTTAATTTGGAACATCAAATTCTTGTGGAAACTCTAAGTAAAAAAATGTCCATAGGGCATTGTAAAGAGGTTTGTTCAAAAAAGAAATTGGCCACCAGAAGCAGAACTCAAAAAAAACATAAGTTAACAAAGAATGTGAAACAAAAGACGTTGTTTGGTGCTGTGATTTTCAGTGAACTTTAATTGTCTCGCAGAAGGTGTGAAAAGTAGAGTATGCTCCTCTGGAATAAAGCCTGTCTTCGTCTTGGGCAGCTCGAGCCCTCGCTTCAGTCAGGACTCTATATAACTCTAAAAGTCCCTCGTTACGCTCAGGGTTCAATATGCCGCCCGCGACGTAAGACACTGCTTTATTCCCATAGTGCATAATCTACTATTATTTACCAATTGTCACTTCAACTTTCTAATCATTCATTAGAGCTATGTCAGCGATCTTGGTTCTACTATGACCCTACTATTACAGGCTCAGTGGAGACCTAGTGTGTAAGGGAATAGAGCCTTAATTTTTGTTAGTAACGCTGTATGAATTAATGTAAAGCTACTTAATTAAGCTATTTGTATTTGTGTTTATGTAAACCTTACTAATGGTTTTTTTTTTTTTTTTTAACATTGGTAGTCCTTTGTTTGTCCACGATCTCACCTGTTGGTAAGTGACGATGTGGCCGAAGATGAGGCACAAAGGTCTAGAAGGCACCTATTCACTCTAGCCTTGAAGAGACCCAGATTATAGTTTTCAGGAAAGCCAACCATAAGAGAAAATAAACATTACTTTACTTTACTTTACTTTACTTCTACGGATCTCCTTATTTCGGATTTTATCACGTAATGGAACTCCGAGCTTAGCTGTTCTATAGCCCGCTGCTTGACTTTGAGGTTGTGTATGAAGGCAAGTCACTACGCCAAGTCTCAGTGCCGTAAGTCATCACTACTACAGGTCTAGCGCTTAACTGAGTCAGTCCCTGAGGTATGGGAGCGGTACGGGAGGGGTGTTTTCGTCTCTCAAATTATCAGGGACCCAATTCTACTATTTTTGAAAGAAAACGCATTATTGTACAATGCAATTACAATTCAATTACAATTGTCTTTAAAAATTGTAGTCTGCTAAATTTATGATTTTACGAATTTTTACGAAGAAAGATCTTACGATTGTTTCTAAATGGTCACAATTATAATGCAGTTGAAAAACCATTGATGTTAGTAGAATACCAAAAGTGACAAAAGTGATATGAGACAATTTATTAACAATTTTAATAATTGGTTTAGTAGAATTGGGCCCCAGATGACATGAAGCCACGCTTCATTTTGACGTAACGAAAACACCCCTCCCGTAATGTTCCCATACCTCAGGGACTGACTCAGTTAAGTGCTAGACCTGTAAATGAGTATTATTGTATTATGGGTCCCCGAGACGATCAAGTGCACTTGACAAGTCTACGTGCTTGACGATTTTACTTGACGAGGGACTTGACGTGACTTGAAGGTGCCGTCAAGTCCACGTGCCGCAGTCGTTTGCCGCCCTTTGCCCAGAAAAGTGGTCGTCGCAAAAATTATGATCTGAAAATTCGATGTTCCAGCCGCAAATGAATAAAAACTTGTCAAGTCGCGTCAGGTCGCATCAAGCCAAGGTGGTTCAAGTGCCGTCAATCACATTTTTTGTCAAGTATGGTCCAGCCCCATGAATGTAGTAGTACATGGATTGAGTGCTAAAATAGCATAGAGTGTTCCTTCTTACTCCTATCCTAGAAGATAGCTTGCTATCCTATGTGAGAGAGAAACAAATATATTGTCACACGACAGTCGTTTTTCCGTTCCGTACCCTGAATTTTGGTATCATGCATACATACATCTCCCTAGATTGTTACCATGAATGTACTAGTAATTTGACATTTGGCCTGGTACGACTTACACAAATAAGAACAGATAGATTTATGCTTGTCTCATTCCAACACATGAATACATTCATATAAAAGAATGAGACTGGTATAATCGATACCGTTTCGTTTTTAGCCTTAGTTCCATGCTTTAGTTCTTATTCCGAGTCCAGCCCGTAGATACTTGACGGGACTTGTCAAGTCAACGCTGTAAACGATCAATATTCACTTCAAGCACGTAGACTTGTCAAGTGCACTTGATCGTCTCGGGGACCCATTACGGCTCTGTGGTGTCGATTAAATAAACTATCGCAATGATAAATACAACGCATTACCTATAGTGATACATTTCAATTCCTAAAGAGATAGTATTTGTATTGAAACTGAATGCCTATAACTCAGGGCTATAAATCAGAATGAACTGTATCATATCTGCAACAACGTGGGGCAATGAATATTGATTTTCCCACAATTCAGCTTCAATAATAATAAATACACATTAGCTGTTGTTTTGGCATATTGGGGAACGGAATCTATTCAATTATTTAGGGAATCCATTATACAGTGTCCATATGTTATCATTTTAGTGATGGAAATAAAGACAATATAGAACTTTTAATTTGAATTACGTCTTTCCATATAAGTGCTATACCATCTACAGCTTGTTCACCGTAAGATGGCACCTGTAAATACTCCATGGTAGGTGCCAACTTAAGGTGAACGGTCCGACTCGTTCACCGTAAGATGGCACCTGTAAATACTCCATGGTAGGTGCCAACTTACGGGGAACGGTCCGACTCGTTCACCGTAAGATGGCACCTGTAAATACTCCATGGTAGGTGCCAACTTACGGTGAACGGTCCGGCTCGTTCACCATAAGATAGCACCTGTAAATACTCCATGGTAGGTGCCAACTTACGGTGAACGGTCCCTAGGGCAACCTCAGGGTACGAGACCCTAAACACCACACCCATGACCCATGAATTCGCTCAACGCCCTGGTTGCTCAGAAACCAGAAAACGATGTATTTTTTTCAAATTTTAATGTTTTCTTAAATTCTTCTATTAGTTTTCTAAGTTAAGTAGTTTTTAATATTTGTACCTATTGTTTGGCTTTCTGCGCGCGTTGGTGTATACTGTAAGTGCAGTAAGCAGTTGAATTTAAATAAAATAAAATAAATAAAATAAATGACTCTGCTAGTGATATAATTAAGTGAAATCAATTAACGAAACCGCGTCCTCATCGGAACTCTTTACGAATTAATTTTGATCAGCATTCATTTCAGACAATCATTATCATTAGCGGGTTGTTAATGTCGTACTCGATTAATATCCCATTTTCTGAATACCGATAGTTTTTTTGCTTTTCCTGAAGTCGGTTTCACGGTAATTGATTTTTGATCAGGATTCTGAGGTGTTGACAGTTTTCTGTTTATTTAAATATTGTTAAGAGGGATGTGATTGCTGGGTGTTATAATCGAATTATTGTTGATGTGTAACATCTTTCCTTTCGCTTTCCTGCAATCTGTGGGGGTGATTTTGTAAGGGAAAGTTTTTTTTTTTTAACTATTTGAATGACTTATCAAGCAGATGGTCCCACCTAATGTTAAGCGGTAACATCTGCCGTTAACAATGCATTACCTCATAGGTGACGCCCGCCCTGAGACATAAAAAGTCACATGTGCCTGTAATTTCACCGTCACCCATACCCTTCGGACCGGAACACGGCAATGCGAGCACTACTGCTTTGCGGCAGAAATATGTATGGAAGGTAACTTCCCCGTACGAACTCTTTCACAAAAAAGCTCTACTACTACTGACAGGAAGTGTAACAGGAAGTGCACATTTTTTCGAGGGGTATTAGTACCTACTATCAGCCATTTTAATTATTACCAAGGAGGCGAGATGTCAGATGTTACACATCTTATGCGAATTCTGTAAGGCTAGCTCATTTTAACACTAGTTTCCAACAGAGCGGTATCACTCAAAATAAAACAGGATAAATAAAAAAATATTCCAGGTCTATCTATCAAATTGTTTAACAAATTGTATCGAAATTGATTCAGTCGTTACAGCGTGATTGATTAACAAATAAGCATCCAAACTTTTGCATCTATAATAAGAGTCCTAAGATTGGATTAAATTTTGATAGCTTATATCAACCTTTTTGTAGCAAATCAGTATTTTTTGTCTTTACAAAACACCCTCACTTCGCTTGTGGTGGTTATAGAAAACACCTGAGTAGGTATATAATTTTAGACTTAACCGAGTGATGTTTTAATATTAGGTATAAATTTTGCCTGCCTTGCCTTCTGTGGAAATTATTTCAGTTGACTTTGCTTGTTTCAGCTGCCTCAGTCCAAGATCCGCGTATTTCTACGAATTCCCGCCTAGTGGTAAGTTTGATAATTTATCTATTAATAATATGACTATTTATCATCATCATCATCATTAGCCGGTTGCCTTCCACTGCTCGAATGAGGATATTTGCAATGATCACCACGCTTGGTGATTGCTGTATAAGTACTCAACTGGATGCTGCTGTCCAACCTTGGTGTAATCCCAAAGTCCGTTTTTGCGACATTTAACATCTGTGTAGATCGATTCCTTTCATTCAAGAGTGCAATCTGGTTTATTTATCTATTAATTACGTCATGGTTGATGGTTGCCATTTCCTTGCAATAAAGGCCGTCATTATGATATCTGCCGCTAGGAAACGGCATACTACATACATAGGTATACGCCTTTTTTCCCGAAAGGGTAGGCAGAGCCTCAATGGGCTTCTTTTCCCCGGGGGTTGCACCGTCGTGGATTATATCTAATTATGGGTACATACCAGCTATAAAAAAAGATTTGCCATTTCTTCTCTTCAGAAATGTGTTGTTACTGGAAGAAAGTGCTACTCAACTCAGTCGTGGAAACCAATGGCGGCGATAACACCACTTGTCAGGTCTATATTCCCACGATGGTGCAACCCACAGTGAAAGGAGGTATGTATGTATGTAGTATGCGAATTCAGATTCGATTCTTGTCATTGAATTGGGAAAACATGTCGTATTCTGCTTCGTCATTTGACATAATCTTTCATTAGGTAGGAGATGTATTTGAGTTGTCAGATTTATCTCAAATACAAAAGTTCCTCTCGTTATCCGAAGATTGTCTACCTAAGTCGTTTCAGCGTAATTGCAAACTCCGAAGTCTATCAATTGTCTTCAACTTCAAACTCTAACTAAAGTCAATTTAGATTTTAATTGAACTCGTGTAACAGGATGTAATGAAAGTAAACATAGAGAAAGCCGAAACGCGGTGTTGAACTTACATTCAAGTTAAGTAATTTCAAGATTTGATTATTACCTACATGAGTTGTTGAACGAAGTTAATGTAATTTTTAGATGATTGTAAACTTTTTGATAAATCTAAATCTCTGGGTGCTTTTTAACAATCTGTTAACGGAAAGTTAAATAAGTTTATTATCATCATCAGAAGATAGTTATAAAATAAATTAGTGTCAGCAAAACATTTATTCAGGTTGCAATAGCAATGCAAGTATTAGATTTCAAACAGATTATAGCGACTGTGTTTATGAAACATAATCTGGCTATAATTCCTTGAAATAGGTAAGGTGTCCGAATTACTTAAGACCATTGATGTATTATATTACTAAGTCTTACACCGGTATTCTTAGTCATTTCTAAAACATTCTCAGGACTCTTTTTTTTAACTATTAATATATATTTTTTTACCACGATTTCACCTGTTGGTAAGTGACTCTAGCCTTGAAGAGATCCAGATTATAGTTTTTAGGAAAGACAGACGACGGTGGTGTATTCCACTCCTTAGCAGTTAGCATTATAAAGGTATTGAGAGGTACTGAGTACGAATAGGGGTTATACTAATGCGGTAAGGATTAAACTCAGAAGCTGTCCTGACGTGAAGTAACGCTTTTACCTTATTCAGGATGCCTAGCTTCATGGTAGCTGTTTTTGCCTTAGACTCGATGTAGGAGCCAAAGTTGAGAGTAGGCGTAAGTGAAACACCCAAGAGCTCAAGGTGATCTTCTATAGCTACAGGTTCATGTTGGAAGACAGGAACTTAGAGAAACTGTCTTTTTTTCGCCGAGAAGAGACAAGCCTGCCCGCTGGTGGTTGAGTGAGTTCTTTTCATACAAGGCCCACGGTACACAAAACGATGGGGATTAAAATCGAGCGTAAACAAAGAGTATAGTCGTTATGTTTACTCTCTGCGCAACATAATTGCGCATCTTATACTGAACTACTCATAGGCGTAGAATTTTCGCTAATGGGACTACTAGTATCTTATACTACAAGTCTATTTATGAAATATAAATATAATTTTCCGTTGTGTGTCCGGCCCAAGTATAGACCCCTCCATCTCCTCCCGTGGATGTCATAAAAGCCGACTAAGGGATTACCCGGACTTGATTGTGAGATTCGTTGGTATTAAGGTTTGTCCTGGCTGTTAGCTTATTTAAGGAATAATATGTTATTACTGGAAGAAAGAGGTAGAAGAGTCAGCCGTGGGAAGCAATGGCGGCGATTAGCTCTCCACTTGTCACGTCTATTTTCCACGATGATGTAATCCACAGTGAAAAGAGGCCCATTTGAGGCTCCGCCTACCCTTTCGGGGAAAAAGCCGTGTGTCTATGTATGTATGTTATACTGAACTGGAATGGAGTAAACTCCTGTCCCGCTTCGGAGCTGACAAACACCATTTTTATTTCTTCATTACCTAGAAGAAACTAACTTTAACCTTTATGTTCTAGATAACTGCCTTGGCACAGCTAAGAAAAAAGTCACAACGTTCTCACGACTACTCCGTGGCTTGAAGTCCCATAGAAAAGAAAAGCATGGCTCCTGTTCGCCGAAGCACACACACAGTCCAAGACAGACGATGCCTCCACAGAGGGTAAGTAGAACTCATTTACATACTTTACCAGCTTTAGTCTACGGCCCCTTCCATCTGTTATATTGTGTCACAGTTTTCCTCAATAAATTCGCTAGACGACACCGCAATCCGTCGATCAGATGAAATTCGATTCAAAGATATAAAAATAAGAAAAATCAAGACATATGCAGCTCCTCTTGAACCAGCATGGTGTAACTTGGTGTAATTTTACTACTGTTTTTCGTCGTTTTGCTGAAGTTTGGAGACTCCATTCACCGGACCACCGCCGTCGACCGCGGTCGCGGGAGGTGCTCATGATGAAGAGGCTTCTGAACTCAGTCTTGAAACGTCAGCAAAACGACGAAAAACAGTGGTAATAAATAAAATAATAAATGAATAATGCTCGACAGTTAACACAACATTATCTAGCCCCAAGCTAAGCTTGAGCTTGTGTTATGGGTACTAGACAACTGATATACTTAATACAATATATTACATAGATAGATATTTTTTTATTATATATAGAAAATACCCAGAACACCCTGAAAAAATATCTGCAGATCGCACAAATATTTGTTCCGAGGCGGTAATCGAACCCGCAACCTCCTGCGTCGCAGGCGAACGTTCGCCAGCCGCGTTACTAATAAGGCGTTTATTCTTTTAAAATGATTCCAAACCACGACAGTTTCAATTTTAGCATGTGTAAGATTTCGAAGTTTTCACATATTAAAACTAGATGTCGCTACTAGTAGATTAGAACGCGTTAGTATCATTCCCTGATTGGAGAAACGCTCTTTTGAACTTTTGAACGGTGCTCCCTCGGGATTTGGTTTCTGGAATCTTTTTTTATTTGCATAGGGTTCATGTCGGAACAATTCCAAAGACCACAACTGTTTCAACTGGCTACCCCTTACGGCTACCGAGATATACGTAGCTACCGTAAAAGATATATATTATGTTCTGTGACAGAATCTAGACAGACAGAAAGACGGAAGGACGGACGTTTGGCATCCATTGGTTACGGAAACCTAAACACGATTAAACGTAATTAAAAAAAACTCAAAAAACCTTTATTTTATTATCATTATTTAAATTTTAAAGTTTTGTTGAAATCTCTTGTTGTTTACAATTAGTTCACAGAATACCTCGGTGGTTTTGCGTCAAGTAACTATGTTCAAGAATATTAATTTGAGGCTTGTACTAGGAGTTTACCAGTGGTGTACCTACCTACACAGTTAGCAGATACATGTTTACCGTAGGTGGATTATGTATGCATGTAATTACGTATTGAAGAATTTCATAGTAAGTATGAAGTACTTACTATGAAATATTCTGTCACTGAATTCGCGAACGTGGGTGGTCTTCAAACGAAGTGATGTGGAAATTGAAACTGAGCTGATGTCCTGATCTCTGCCATGAATTGAATTGATGGTCATAATAAATTGATATTACTTAATGGACAGCTTTATTGCTATGATAATGGTGAAGGTATTTTTTTATAGTTGTTACATCATGCTCTTTTGTTTTGTTTTGTATTTTTTTTTTTGCTTTTTGCTACTTTAATGACGGAACAAGCAGATGGCCCATCTGATGTTAAGCAGTAACCTCAGCCTTTAACAATGCATTACTTCATAGGTCACGTCCACCTAGGACGCACCCCTATGTGGCATTGCACTGCACCCGCCCCTCTGAGACATAAAGATTAAAAGTCTCATGTCCTGTAATTTCACCGGCAACCATACCCTTCAAACTGGAACACAGCAATGCGAGCACTACTGCTTTGCCGCAGAAATAGGTATGGTGGTAGTACTTCCCCGGACGAACTATTTCACAAAAAGGCTCTACTACTACTAAAAAAAAACATAAAATCAATCAGATTTAATCATTCAATCACTTTTATCTGGCACTTTTTGTGTTTAGCTGTTTTAATGAGAAGCTTATGTTTAAATCGTTCCCATTCCAGAGTCCAATTTTCAACTTTCCAACATCTCATTTGTATAGACTTCCAGTTTCAATTTGGAAGTTTTGTTTTGTTTCGCAACTTTTCTCTTCGTTTCGCCTCGAATAGTTTTAAATAAGTTCATATATACCACACGGTACGGACCGAAAAAATGCATTGTCTTGCTTTCTCGTTAGCAACTGTGTGTAACCGAATCTTAGTTCCAGCCTGGGGCGTCGCACTATTTTTTTCGTACATTCCCTTTTTCACCCCCATCCCCATTATGTAGATCCGGCGCGACGCCGGTCCGCCTTTGACATGCACTCGGCGCAATTAGTAAACGTATGGGGAGCGAGTATAGGTGTGCGTTTATCGTGGAATTTGAGAGTATTGTTTACAAGTTGGAAAGTTGTCAAAATTCGACTTTTTAATTGGTTAAACGTTTGATGAAATTTTAAGCCTAAACGGTAAATTTAATTGTGTCAACACACACTTGTCAATGTTTAGATAGAGATAGATAGAAAATGTCTTATTGCACAACTTAAAAAGTATTGTACATAGGCGAACATAGGTGCTAGATAGCATTCTCTTCCAGCTAACCTTTGTGTAATGGTTCGTTGGTGTGTAATGTTTGGCTTCGGAAAATTTAAATTTCTAAAATTCACCTTCTTTATATATTTTAGGCAGGTTTGATAAGAGATTATACAAAAGAGAGATATTTGTATAGAAGCAAAAAGATATAAAAAAACATGGTGAGAAAATGTGCTTGTGCGAAATACCCACACAAACATTGTCTTCTATGAACAACCCTCTCACTAACTTAGAGGACGCGATTCCTGTCAAACAAGGGCAATATTTTGTACACCGCCTAAGAGCACGAAATATTCACCATAACATAAATTCCGCCAGCATCACACAATTAATATCCCAGTTATCAACGAGGGCAATGCCAGCAGCCTGTTCACATTAGATACGCAACTCATTCTTACCGAATTAAGTGCTACATTTTTCCACGTCCACCTATATATTTATTAATCTCCTGAAGGGGGGTACGTCACCGCATGCCTTTTGAGAAATGACGCCTGCCAAAGTTAAGTCGGTTGAGCCAAGACGGGGTTGAGTTATGGGCGTTTGTTGGGCCAGCGGATAAAGACCATTAGGGAGGCGGGTATAATCCTTATCGGCGGACTTGCACTTAGGATTAGTCCCGTCACAAGTTGCTTTTTTCGGTTATTGACCAAGCCGAGTACAGCGGCGATTAAAGGATTTGTAGGGGATAAGTTTACGGCGCACGACTTTTCATGTTCTGCCATAACTCGATAGTTTTCTTCCTACTTACGACGGCTTTTCGAACGCTTCTAGCTGTTTTTTGGTAACTTTCCCCATAATCTGTGAATAATAGCAGAGTTTTCACGATACGAGTGCGCTCGAACCGAGTGCTGGCATCAAAATTCTCTCAGAATGGTTGCCTCTAAACTATATTTGTCTCACTCTCTCTCGGTAAAGATTTTATGATGTGATCAGAGCCAGCTCCAAAGAATAGAACACTGTCTTAGTCCACTGATCGGATACCGGCGTCCGAATGCACTCTGATTACCTGTTTTCATGATACAAGTAGCGTCCGAGCAGGACTGGTTCTCGCACTCGTATCGTGAAAACCCAGCCTTTATGGGGGAAAGTATCAAATCTTAATGACATGACAACAACAAAGAAGCAGAAAAAAGTAACTTACTGCGAGGTCATAAGTGGGGCCTAAATTTTACTACGCTTTTCAAACGCACCAAAGAAACTGTTTGCGGAAATAGGTTCTTAATTTTTTAATTATAAGAATACGTAATAGGTTTCTTTGATAACATCAACTAACTCGATCTTTCCTCAATGTTCCCCTTCTGTGGAAGAATTCCTTGAAATTAATTTAAGTTCATTTTCACTTCTATAAATTTAATTTCCTTTGGGTTGCATGCTTTGTCATCACTAAACTCAAGTCTTCAAGAAATTACAATTTGATTTCGCAATTTCAGTGAAATTTAAGAGTCGGTTTCAGTGAAATTACGCAAACCTAACAGAATCATCGTCCTTAGCCAACTTTATTTACATTTTCTAAAACTTGGCATACACATTTCGAGCAAAGCAATTCTTTTGTAGCGTTGTGGCTTCGTAATTGTTGACGTATGCTAGTCTGCGGGTATTGGCACCTTGCCTTGGCTTCTTGTGGTGAATATTACTCGTGTTACGGCTTCAGGCTTTCGATAGCAGCAATAAAATGTTATAGTTGTTTCGTTGGTACAGTAACCGTTCCAGTGATCGTAAATTCGGACCATCTTGTACCGATAAACATATTATTGCATGCAGCATTGTAATTTGATGATTGAGGATTTTGTTGCAATTTGATATCTACTGACGTATCTACCTATTAATGTTTTGTTATTATAGCAGGCGTTTGGTAGATTAGTTTGTAAAATATAGCATACATAGTCTTTACATATTATATCCTTGTGGTTTTGTATGAAGTAAATATAATCTGTGACAGGTTTATTTTGATCATATTGACAGCATAACGCTATCCAAAAGTTTTGAAACCTGAAAAGAGGAAACTTCCTAACCTAAAACTTTCCCATTTTCAAGTATCAAAACATTCGGACAGCGTAAAGACTGTCAAAATCATCGAAATAACACCTGTCACAGGCTCATGCTATATTTTACAAACTATAGGCAATCTTCGTTCGTGACTGATTGTCACTTGCATAACTATGTCATACTTACTTCTATTTCGAAAATACGAAAATTGCCGAGGCCTTCCTTGTATAACTTTCCTCGTAGAACCAGGTCTGGTTAATTCCATACATTTTAGAATTAGTTCACACAAAATATCGATAGATGGCAGTACTGGTATCGCTAGGAATATTGAACACATTAATTAGATTATTTTTTCACTTTTTTTGACGGCATTGCGTAAATAGTACCTCAAGAAGACTTTTTATGTGATTTTAACTAATAAAATAACAAAAATCGTTATAAAATAGTTTTTTTTTTCAATGTTTTTACTGACATCTAGCAATTTCTAACCGAAACATTTTGATTGGGTTCTAAGGTTCTAAGTTTGGTCAAGAAACACATAGATGGCGTTGAAATAAAACCATGTTTCGGAGCAGCAAAAAAAGAATAAAATTATACGATAATATTTCGATAGTTACTCCACAGAGTAGTAAGAATACTAACGTGTTACTCTATGATATGATGTGATGAAATACGCTTGATTTCTCAAGTATCATCTAGTGCGCTGTAAAGAAGGCAAGAGAGAAGCGCCATCTAGTACGCTGTTAAGAAAACAAGTAAGAATGCATATTAGTACGTTAGTACCGAGCGCGCGCCACGGGCGCTGCTCTTGCGCGACTTATCGTGGCAACGATCGTAGTACTAAGATTGTCTCTCTGTTGTACGTTAGTATTATTCCTTACTCTGTGGTAGAACTATACCGTACTCCATCCAGAATGCTTTGCTCTTTGCTAACTATTCCACTCAAATATTGATTAGTATTAGTGGAAAACCCGCGACAACGTCCGCGTGTAGCTTTTTCCATACAAACTTCAGCACCACACTGGTTTAATTTCGGAAATTCCTTTTTATATGCATCCCTAGACCACAAAACTAATGAACCCTTCAAATTGTATGTATAGTACCTATGACTTAGGGCTGTGCATCGATAGTCAATGAGTCAACCAATTATTTTACAAGTATTTATTTACTTTATTTTTTTATTTACTTTTATTTATTTACTTTAGATTGAGCGTTGTTAGATTCACCTGTCCCTGTATACGGACAGTATTGAAATCATACTAGGTTTGACCTTCTTCCCGGTGTTCGATTGAGCTAAAACTTGGCGTACCTGTCAAGTTCCGAAGACAATAAAATATTATCGTGACAGCGAGCTGATCTGCTGATGGAGACGGAAGGTGGATAGAACATAGCTGTCCCGGTGTTTGTTATAAAATCTTACAAGTTAAATTTGACTCACTTCCCGTTGTTAGATTGAGCTAAAATTTGGCATACCTGTCACATTCCGATGACAATACGATATTATGGTGACAGCAAGCTTTTCACTCCTCGATGAAAAGACTGGCAATATTTGGGCTCATTTTGACGCACATCGTTTCGATCACTAATTTCATAAGCGCCTGTTTTGAAAAAGGTATTAAAAAAAAGCGATATTATATTGATACAAATTGAACCCTTAAATTACAAATTCTAACTATTTTTATTATTCTTAACTTCCTGGCGTGATGTGTGTGACCAACTTCGATAATAAAGTTATTGTAAAAGCCTTCGTTAATGCGCTTACCATGAATATTTTACTGACTTACAACTTGGAGTTATATCTGATTGAACAATTCCAATTCATTCGTTAAAACCCAACACGAAATATGCTAATGAAATTGGATGGAGATTTTCGTAAAAATAAATTGAAATGTAGAGCCAAGGACTCGGACTGGTAACAATTTGCAGTCTGAATGTAGCGTTTGTGATCTTTCCACACGCACTGGCGACTTGCTGATAGCCACAGGTTTTGTATGATTTTGCTGGTATTTACACGGATGGCACGCCCATACAAACCCAATTTGGCTGATAGGTATTCATAGCTCACATGAAAGACAACTTTTATTTTATGAATCAAGTTTTAGCCTTTTAGCAAGTTATTGGTTTAAAAAAGTTACAAACCTATTGATTTAAAAAAGTTACAAAATGGTGTTTCTGTTTGTCCAAAACGACACTCTTATTTTGTTCGTGGAAGTACCACCATACCTATTTCTGCCGCCAAGCAGTTGTGCTCGCATTGCTGTGTTCCGGTTTGAAGAGTGTTATAGTGCCAAATTGTTATATTGCAGACGCATGAGACTTTTCATCTTTGTCTCAGGGTGGCGGGCGCAGTGAAATGCCGCTTAGGGCGCGTCCTAGGTAGACGTGACCTATAAGGTATGCATGGTTATAGGTAGAGGTTACCGCGGGCCATGTGCTTGGATCACAAAAAAAGCCTTGATAATTTTTCCGTTTTAAAAACTGGTGCACCTTTTAGAGTCCCTGGCTACAACGAAGTTGAAGCGATAATATTAAAAGTTTCACCCAGTTCAGTTCAGCTTACAAAGTTGTTTCTTGCGGTACATTTATCACGTTTGCTGGTATTCATAGCAATGTTTTTGAAGCGAATTATTTTCTTCGTTTGCTGCAAGTTTTATGTATGTTCCGTTGAATAATTTTGCATTTGTTCATAATTCACTTTTGTTGACCAGTTGTTATTTATTTCTGTATTATAATGCTCATTTTGTTGGCTTTAATAAAGTTGTAGCAATGTTGTAAAGTGGCATTCTTTCTGGTTTAAGAATATTCTCATAAGAATTTCATGAGAACTTATGACTAACTAAATTTAATGAGCATATACGAACGTGCTATACATAAACATAGAAAAACATCTTAACATAAACTTAGGTATATATGACAAATACAAAACAATTAACTAAACATATTCATAAACATATTTCATGTTTAATTTAAAAGTTAGTGGATAGGTAGATTTGAAAAAATACTATGAATGTATGAGTGTATGAGCGAGCCCAGTGCACTGTTGACAGCTTTTAAAAGGCGTGGCAATTATGTGGCAAGTCTTTTTATTTTTAATCACTAGTTTTTTGTTTTTTATTTAAGTAAATGGATTTTTAATAACTTCTTGAACTTATGCATTCATTTAGTTTCTTTTATAATATTAGCTCATCGTAAATTTTTCTTTGACTAGTATAGTATCACACTCAATCGAGTATCAAGGAACTATTCTCACGAGTTTATACAACATAAAATGTCCATAGAAGTGTCGTAGATACTGCAGTTTTCTTAGTGCGCAGAACTCAAAAATGTTCTCTGTAAAATTAGTATTGTGTATGATGAAATGAAGTCAACAACACCTGTATCTATTGGTTGCAGAGATATATAACAATACAAAGATGTTTTAGCGAAAAATTACGTGCCCGATACAAAGTACTTATAATATGTAGTGATGTTTGTCTGTATGATTGTCTGTTGCCGCGTCAGATATAATCGTTATAAATACTTTTGAATCACAATTGTAAATGCTTGTCATTTTTACAGTGTGATTGAATTCCAAACTTGTATTGAAAACGATCCAATTACTATATACAATTGAATTGTATATAGTGGTGTCAATCAAAATTAAATTCTGTTTCATGAAATTTTAATAATTAACCTAGAGCTGGCGAGTAGAGTGCACCGCACAACTATAATATAGTAATCGACCTCTGTAGCGAGGTGGGCGAGTATCCGGCGTTGATGTGAAAGGTCGCGGTTTCGATTCCCGTTATCAAATGTTTGTATGATCTGTAAAATTTAATCAGGGTCTGGGTGTTGCGGTACCATGGTACTCGTAGTTTCTGATACCCACGTTACAGGGCATCCTATAGTGTAGGATCTGGACTATGTGTGTGATTGTTGGGTGTTTATGTGTGCGTGCGTGTGTGCTATTTTGTGTGATTATCTAAGTTTGTGATGATACTCTAATAATAATATATTGATCAATAAAAATTCGAGCACCACTGTAATACAACATGCTTGATGTTTGTTTATTGGAAAGTGCAAATCATTATTCCTATTTGAACAGTGTTCACAAATAAACAGCGCGAAATCACACCTAACAATAATTACCATACGATACTTATACGAGTAGACGTACAATACATACCATTTATCATATTCACTTAGTCCGGAAAAAGCTAAGGATTTCTGCATCACAATGAGGGTGGATCAATTAATCATCGAAGGCACAAAGCTTGCCCATTAACTTCGCACTTGATAAGGGAATAATGCAAATGGCCGACAATGGCCCTATAATGCGACAAGCCTGAAAACGCCGTTGAATTTATCGGTCCCTTATCAAACGCACACGATGTTTTCATTTCGTAAAATTGAAATTATTCCTTCTTCAGATTTTAATCTTCGTCTTAACACTGTGCTGCTCTTCGACCAACAACTGAAACTGCACAGAATTAATTAAATACTTGGTTATTCGGTTCTATTATCAGGTTATGTTATCTGTACCCTCAGTATTTGGAAACTGTCTTGCACTCTTTCAAAACATGCGACGAATTCAATTCAGTGTCATTATTTGAAAAGTGTGTGTTTGTTTGTTCAGTAGAAATGTATTTTTGTTTCTCGCATGTTATTTTGAGGCACTTTCTATTTTCATTTCTATATTTAACAACTTAAAGCTTTCACAAAACATTAACGAAACGAGATAATATTACGAAGAGTCAAAACTTTTAAAGTTTGAGCCATCAAACTAAAAATAAGATTACTCAAAAAGTTTCAGAGAGATAGACGATAAATCATACCACCGTGATTCGTGAAAAAGTTCGAGTTTTGCAAGAGAGTAGGTGTATTTGCGCCGATCTTTATGGGAAAAATGACTCTTCAATGAGTTGATAAATTATCGGGAAGTTTGTTTGAAAAAGCGTGATTTTCTTCTTCTGACCTATTTCGGTTTATTAGGAAAATTTGCAGTCTCCATTTCAGAATAATTTCGCTAACTTTGTAAATGAAAATGTTTTAGAGAAATTAAAACGAACTCAACAAAATCTTTGTCCATTCAAATTTAAAACACGGGTAGATATCAGACAGGATAAAAGTGTTTCATCTATTCAAATAATTCGCTACGGGAAAAAGGTTATACAACTTCTAGCCCTCCACCATAAATTATAAAACTTTCCTCCAGGTCGATACACCGGACAGCGTCCTTCAGAGCGGGCTCGGCTTAGGCCCTGGGCCAGATACCGCCCTTAGATCCATGGTTGACCCGAGAGACTATGATCGCCTCAGATTCTTACAAATGAATGCCGCCCATCCTAACACCTTCGAAGAAACTATACATAGGGTGAGCCTGAAACCTCTCTGCTATTCGGCTCTAGTTCGAACCCCACCTTTGGATAGTTCGATAAAAAGTCGTATAGCGGAATTGGTTTGATCTGTTTAAACTCTGAATGGCAAATATAATTATTTTATATGTATCCTGTAGTATAAACTTTTGTTAATTATTTTTAATTATCGTAGGTTTAGATACTTAGACTATATTTATGTTTCTATTTCTATAGAATTTTTATCTGAAATATTTAGTATAATTTAGTTTATAGATGTAGATATTATTAGTTCTTATGTGTATATTTTATTATTTTTATTTGCCAACAGAGTAGTAACAGACTTTTTCAAAATCCTAAATTTCATCCTGCATTTTTGGCTTTAAATTTTACCCGGCATGCTCTAAGAACTGGAGGTGGATCTTAAGTTATTTATTTAAATAAAACTAAACTAAAAATTTAATAAATCTTATAATTTTTACGTTTTCACCGTCGGTAATGAAAATATAGTGAGCACATTTTTGTTTTGCACTTTTTGGACATTGCATGAAACGTATAGCACCAACATATTATTATGCACGAAAATTTTATAATTTGAATTATTGCATGAAAATAAGATAGAGTTATAATAACAGAAAGTCGATGTAACGTTTTACATTTAAAGTTATTTTCATTCTGCACTTTTCTTTATAGTTTTTGCACTTTATATGTTACATTTGATTAGGTAGGTACCGCACTTTAGGTTTCAAGATCTTGGGTTATGGCATGACTTTTACGCACTCACCGCTGAATTTGAATACATAAAAACATAAACGGGAAAATAAGAATTCACACTTTTGAACTGAAAAAGAAAACAATTTCTTTGAAAAATAAATAATCTATTGATTTATACTTGTTGCAGTTAAAAGTACAAGAAGCAATGAAGAAAAAAGACAAACTAGCGAGAGAACAAGAAGAGGTAAGATTGTATTGCAAAACAGTCCACCTACAATTTATTTATTCATAGATTCACTCTTCATTCAAAGATACATTTTCTGATTACGAATGTCTATTTCCCGGCTAATACCAAAATTGCAAATGGCACTGAAAAAACACGAAAATCCCTTCCTTCACTCACACAGAGAAACTAATCTGATGTGAGAGTCACATTTGCTTGTAATCTTTCGGAGCCTCCGCCGTCGAGTCATGAGCTAATCGTGCCCTAATCTCAAGCTAAGCCTATTATAGGCAGTCGTATTGCTTCCCAACGAAACTTCGGAAGCCCTGTGGCTCAGCATATTTCACTCGTAAAACTATGGCTCGTATTTTGGTATACAGAACATTGAAATTTTAGTACACCAATAAACTGTTTTGCCGCACGAATTTGGGTGACACCGTCCGGAACGAGACGATACTGTGGCTTATTAAAAATTTGGGGTTGCTATCGATTGTACCGGTGAATTAATTTTGTATCGCTTAAATTCAGAATATATTTTTTCCTTCATTGAGATTCGATCAAACGGACCGTAGAAACGATAAATAAGCTCAGTTGTACAAATATCATAGAGCTCACTCAATAATAAGTTTTGTTGAAAAATATCGTTTTCCAATACACGCTTTTATGAAATTAGTGATCAAACCGTGTGTTGATCAAAATGAGCCAAAACACACATAATATGTAAAATTTCAGCAGAATTGGTTGGGAAGAAAGTGTTTAATGATTAGTTGCAAGATTTTTCCCAAACATTCTACTAACAAATATTCCACGATGGTGCAACCCACTGTGAAAAGAGGCCTATTGTGGCTCTGCCTACCCCCTCGGGGAAAAAGGGAAAAAAGTGTCTATGTATCCTATGTATGTATATATTCTACTAACAGGTGAAGCTAAATAAAAGCTTGTAAAAAGAAAATTGTAAACACCAAAACTGTTAATGAAATATCATGTTTGATACCATTTGGGTAAATGATGCTGTTTAATAAGACAGTCTTAGATATCCTTTATTTATAAAACATAAAATTTCTCATTTTACGTGAAAAGACTACCGTTTCTCCGAAAAATAAACAACCATACGTATATTTCCAGTACACGCAAATCCTTTTCGTGTGCTAACCGTCTTGGTTACAAAGCGTGCATAAATTAACTTAATGTTCAATACTTTCCTACTTGCGAGAAAGTGGTCGTTTTATTGCCCCTTCTGAATATTTATCGCCGTGTTCACGCGTTTAGGGAAATATTTTACTCTAAAAATATGCTTTTAACATTTCTTTACCTGGTTCGTCGTCGATCTTTCCGGTGCCAACTTTATGCTAGACTTCCCAAATATTGCAGAAATATAACAAAATAGGGACCTCTCAAAGATGATGCAGTATTTATATTATAAGTTACTAGCCTTATGCTCGTGGCATCGCATACGTAGTATAATAAAAAAGCAATCTCCCCCGACATTCGCATGTAACCTAATTATAACTAGCTTTCAAGATACAATTTATTTTTAACATCTATGTTTTTACCATACCTACTTCTAAGCAAATAAATAATTCATACATTCATTCATTCATTCATTCGTTTATTCAATAGTTTTTTTTTTCATTCGTTCATTAATTTTTTCATTCATTCATTCAACCACTCCAATTATCATCAAAATCAACTCAACCGTTACAAAGTTTAATGGAACTACACATATAACGCGGGCGTAGCCGCAGGCGGAAGATGATAAAACAGAGCTTATAGAATTCAGGGGTAATGTATCTGCCTGTTAGTGAAATAATTTTTAAAATCAAGTCAGTGTCCCGTAGATTCATCCTACAAACAAACTCAATATGAAGTTTAATGGAACTACACATATTACGCTGGCGTAGCTAGCCGCAGGCGGAAGATGATAAAACAGAGCTTATAGAATTCAGGGGTAATGTATCTGCCTGTTAGTGAAATAATTTTTAAAATCAAGTCAGTGTCCCGTAGATTCATCCTACAAACAAACTCAATACGAAGTTTAATGGAACTACACATATTACGCTGGCGTAGCTAGCCGCAGGCGGAAGATGATAAAACAGAGCTTATAGAATTCAGGGGTAATGTATCTGCCTGTTAGTGAAATAATTTTTAAAATCAAGTCAGTGTCCCGTAGATTCATCCTACAAACAAACTCAATACGAAGTTTAATGGAACTACACATATTACGCTGGCGTAGCTAGCCGCAGGCGGAAGATGATAAAACAGAGCTTATAGAATTCAGGGGTAATGTATCTGCCTGTTAGTGAAATAATTTTTGAAATCAAGTCAGTGTCCCGGAGATTCATCCTACAAACAAACTTTTCCTCTAACATTAGACTATTCTACCTTGAAAGTATTAATAAACATAGATTTTTAGATGGAAACATGGCTTTAGATTGTTAAACTGAATTTTTTATTTTCATCTTAAAGTTTCGATAGTGGAATGATTTACTCCGGTATTTTTTCCTAATTTTAGGGTTACATAAATTTTAAATTATGTAATTTGCTTTATGTAGGCACACGTCAATATTATGGCAAATAAACCAAGACCCATTTCCTTGTAAAAAATCGTAAACTTTTTATGCGATAAAAGCATCGGTATTTATGAACACGCATATATTTTTAGTGGATGTTTGGAGAGAAAACACGAACTTAGTAGATGAAGGAAATGAAACAGACCGACGAAAATCACTTATTATTTTTTTAAATTAAAATGTTCCTATCTGCGCTCACTCCCCTACAGAACGGCAAGCTCAGTTTTCTTTCAAATTAAAATCTTATTTAAAGGGTGCCGGTTTTCCTCCGTATTTTGGGACTAGTAATATATTTTTACAAAATTGTCTTTGTTTCAGATTTTGAGAGATATAAGGCACGGCCTGATGAATATGGGAAGAGATGGAGTAAGGGGCCCGTTCGGAGGTACGTCTTATTTACTTTAAATTAAAAAAAAATGGCTTCAAGAAGTAATTTGAATCCGTTGATTTTAAAGGTCTTGTCTTGGTTCTTGTGTACATATACGCTTTTCGGTATTTTGATATCAAAATTATTGTAATACTTACGCTTCTTTTTTATGACTATTTGGCTTTAGCTTTGTGGTTTTTTAAATTATTGTTTGTAAATTAAACTTACTCAAAAACTTTTCAACGAGTAATGTGATTTAGTTTTATAATTTTAAATTCTGTCAAAATATCGAAGCGGCTAGAATAATAAGAAATTTCTCAGAAAAAGCGTGAAATTATATGAAATTTCCGCTTGTGTGCTGCACGATGTTTCGACGATATAGTTTTGAATATGTTTGACGTTTTATGTCTTGACGGAATGTTTCACGGCATATTCATTGTTCGGAATGCTTTCGATGTGCATCCTTCATTCGCCAGTATCATTAAATTCATAGGCATAATATTCGACATCAAAATCACTCAATAAAAAGAAAAAAAAACGATGAAAATATCGAAAAAATGCATACAACGTTTGCGAGCAGGCGGGATCATCTCCATTCATCTGATCAATGTTTACTTTGCGTCAAAATGCTGAATGCATGTTTATGGAAAAAATGTTTTGCAACGCACGGCTTTACGATGTTCGTACACAGCTTTAATCGCAGTGTTGTCAGTGGATCCGCCACTTTGTGGGAAGCATTGTCACGGTAAACTTATTTCGCAATTTTGTTAGCACGTACTTTTTATTTGCATTGCCGGAGGCTACGTTACGCTCAAGTCTAATAATGGGCTCGTTTACAGACGACACGTATATGTACGACGACGAAGCAAGGTGTCTGTCTGGGCGAGGGCACTGGTACGACGAGCCACCTTACGAGAGCGATCCTGAAGACTTCCTCATGGGTGGAGGTCAGCCTGCAGCCACATTTCAAAATGGACGAGTTTGTTTCACGCTCAACCTCCGGAACGAGCCGCGAGGAGAAGGCGTGATATCTCTGAGAAGTGCGGGCGATATCAGCTTAGCGCGGACCCCTCGGAGAGGATTAATAATTCCACAAAGTGGCCCCTACCCGACTACCGTGATCCCTTTGCGAACGGCGAGAGATCGAGAGAGCGGGGATTACGCAACATCTGACGTACAATCTATAGGATCGCGGCTATCTGGCATTTCGCTGGAATCCAGCCGATCGGAGCGGGACTCGAGAAGGGGTTATAGACAAATGTCCGGGTATCGGATAGGAGCCGACCCTTTATCACCTGCCTCGTCAGATTACGAAGATCAGGAGAGTGAAACTGATTCACAGCACATAGCCACTGTACATCAGGTAATAAATTATGTAGGTACTTACCTGAGCTTTGTACATATTAATATTTTTGTAAGAAGCAATACGATTCAAAAATGTGCGAGCATCCAATTGCTTTTGAACTTTTAATAAAACTTTTGCCATGCTAATAAATATTTTTGTTTTCAGTCCGCTGAAGACTGTGAAGGAGTATCGCACCTCGCGGGGAAAGTGCGGGGCTTGAGGCAAGATGTCCAAAGAAAAATATCAAGGTTAAGGCAAGAACGAGGGCCCGAAAGCACTGACAGAAGAAGCGGAGACCATCAAGCCTTCCCCTGCTCTAATAGTTCTTTCGAAAGTCTTCCCAGCGGATCAGGCAGTAGTGAGTGGATTTATTAAATTACTCGTTTTGTATTAATATAAAAAGTTTTTTGTAAATACGTTTGTCTTTCCTTTCTTTGTGCCATAACCCCCTGTTAGTTACTGACCGAACACTTTTGAACATTCTCGAATGACTTGCACCCCATTCTACTAACTTATTAACTAAATTGACAATCCTGTTCGCAGTCTTGCAAAGATGTATCGACAGGTATATTTGTTTCTAATGCGCTGGTGGTAGCTAGATCGGATGAGGGGATAATCTTAGATATTTTATGTACAGGCACACAAGCACTGGTTCGCGCCGGTAGTAATCACTCATCTCTCTCGGCAGAAGAAAACATAGAATTAAGTCCGGTCGGGCGGAGCCTACTCGTGCCGCAACTGCTGTGTCGAGCGCGCGCACTCGTCGATTACATACCCAATATTTATGAGAAAGATGCCCTGAGATACAAGGTAAGACATCATAATAACATCATAATCAACTAGCAGCGCCCCGCGGTTTCACCCGCGTGACTTATCTCGATCCCATGGGAATATCGGGATAAAAATGTGCCTATGTGTTATTCCGGGAGTCCAGTTATCTCCAATCCAAATTTCATCCAAATCCGACCAGCCGTTTCAGCGTGAAGAAGTAACAAACACACACACACTCACAAACTTTTCGCTTTATATTATTAAGTGTGATATTTATGGCGAACAAGTGACAACTTTGATGAACTAAGTAAGCAAGCGGACTTTGCCTCCTTGTCACTAGTGTCTCCTCAGCTGACTGCAGCTAAGCAGAGAATTTTTCGCAGCTGATGATGATGATGTTTATTGACCGTATAATATATCTACTTGATATCTATTATATTTATCTAAAATGTACCTAATTTTCCACCGTTTGTAATCTGTTAATGTATCTATTCATTCGTTAGTTTTTGCCGTATTGTTTTGTATAAATAATGATGATAAATGTATCGTTACTGTTACTATTCGCGGGAACCTTTAATTGGCTCTGTAATGCTAGCATAATGTGTGTAATCTAAATATGGAAGCTGTTGGTTCTCCTTTAAATAAATAAATAAAATAATAACAAACCGCTGCCTCTATTGAGCAATCTATGCAAATCGCTTACCGAGACACATTTGTTAACAGAAAGGAGACATCATCGAAGTCATCAACATGAACGCTTCGGGCATCTGGCGAGGAGTACTAAACAACAAAGTCGGAAACTTCAAGTTCGCGACCGTAGAAGTTCTTTCAGAAAGAGAAACAGTCAGATCTAGGAACACGAAATGGTGCAAAAGTCGTGAAAGACTGTGGGAGCAACGACCACGGTCGGTAGAAGACTTGCTGAGGAGGATAGATTTACCAGAGTACACAGTGGCCTTTGCAAGAAACGGATATGAAGATATAGAGTTATTCAAGGAGATAGAGCCGTCTGATCTTGACTACTTGGGAATCATGACTCCAGAGCACCGCACGCGAATCCTTGCTGCTGTTCAATTACTTCATCAGCTAGAATGTAAGTTACAATAACATAAAACCACATACATAGCCCTGATCCCACACTAGGATTCCTTGTGTCGTGGGTATCAGAAACTACGAGTACCATGGTACCATAACACCCAGACCCGGGACAAATATTTGTAGATCATACAAACATTTGTCCCGCTGCGGGAATGAAACTCGCAACCTTTTGCGTCTCAACTGGCTACTCGCTCAACGCGCTATAGAGGTCGTCAAACATAATTTTTATCATAATTAATTTCTTAATCTGTGTTTTCGATGGTTTTTTTATACAACTTAGAATGACAGAACAAGCAGGTGGCCCACCTGATGTTAAGTGGTACCGTCTCTGCCTATGAACAGTGCATTATCCCACTGGTCACGTCCACCTAGGACGCGCACTATGCGGTATTGCACTGTGCCCGCCACCCTGAGAAATATAGATGAAAAGTCTTATGTGCCTGTAATTTCACCGGCAACCATACCTTTCAAACCGGAACACAGTCATGCGAGCACTTCTGCTTTGCGGCAGAAACAAGTATGATGGTAGTACTTTCCCGGACGAACTCTTTCACAAAAAAGCTCTACTACTATAAATGGTGTTAAATAAGAATGTATTCTAGGTGGAGAAGGAGATATGGAAAATGATGGAGGTGGTTCCAGCTCAGAAGGCGGTGAGTCACCCTTCGGGCGTCGGCAGTTCCCGCGCGACTCCGGCTGCTATGAAGCAGGCGTGGTTGGCGTTGGAGGTGTCCGTGTCAGGACTTCACCGCTAGTCCATAGAGCAGACGAACCTTCCCACAGGCCGCCGGAACCAGCTCCGCAAGCGAAACGGTCCATCCGCAGACGAGCGCCAGACGACGCTGAATGCGACAGAATTGAACGCTATCCAGGCGTCGTGCCAGAAAGAGCAGCGACCAGAGGCGGCGGTCTGCCCGGTGGAGCTAGAGACGACACTTGCGAATCAGACCACAGATTGAACGTCGTGAAGTTCGTCGCTGGTGGCGAGGCTTGTGCGTCTGAAAAGAGCAGTGATTCCGGAGTGAGCAGTTCTTCCCTCAGTTCCGCTCATCCACACCGACCATGAGCGAGGGCCACCTGAGGAGGGAAACATGTGTGTTAAGTCTCCCAGTTCTCGCAAAATCAACTTCGCTATCTGAAGAAGTGTTCATGTGCTGTAATGGACAAAAAACACCAAAAAAATAGAATATTGCACCTCAAGCGAGAGCTTCCTCCTTAACACAATCGCCCATACATTCCTCCAGTACTAAAATGCCGCGCTTTGGTTGAGACAATGAGACCACTAAACTAACATAATACATGAGCACACAGGTAACATAAGAAAGATGGAATAGTTACCTCCATCTAGACTGCAGATACTTTGTTTCAGATTTTAATACCAAATTTTTATACGTTTAGAACAAGGACTGATTTGCTGGGTTTTAAATCTGAATCGTCCATGAATTTTAATTTGAAATAAGACTGACTGGCATAATTATCATTCACTTTTGCTTATTGTCTCGGCAACTTCACCGCCTTTTAGTCTGGTGTGAGTTTATAGAAATTATAGTTATCAAAATGTCTTCAACCTTCTAGAACTATTTCCTATCAAATTGTTTGAGAGAAAGTATTATTATCAAATCCAAATACTGAATAAAACATTCATTTTTGTCGAAGTATAATCTATAAGCGTAGGTGTTAAAGACTGACCTGAGTTTTTTAACAAAATCAATGTTAGTTCACTTACTTTCTATACATCTCTTGAATTAAAGTATTGGTGTTACAGAAATAGGTGATAATTATTAAAAAATGGTTTCAAGGAACTTCAAAACAATAAAATACAGATTATAATATTCAGTTTGTATTGCTTTTTTGGGTTCGAGTCGGAAAATAATTATTAAAACCGCTTGATCATTCCGTTGAACTTAAAGGCATATCATTGACGGCGGCAATTTATTATCGTAGCTTTAGTTGCTTAATGGCGACTTATATTCTGTTCAAAATAGTAACATAATTTAAATTCACATTCTTTGTTAAAAGTTAAAGAGAAGCACTTTTAGTGAATACCTTACATTTTAAATTAATTCATATCGGTCTGGACCGTGATTTGGATTTACCTACTGATGGCTCTCGCTTGAGGCGTGTTTTTATTTTTTTTTATTTTTCCCCATTACCGCTCTTCAACACTTCTTCAGATATAGAAAGTTGGTTTCGCAAGAACTAGGACACGTAACAAATATGTTTTAATTGATAGTATCTCATAAAATAAATAAATAAATATCATCTGTTTATCTTCAATCCCCCCCTAAACACATTTTTAGAGGTTTTTTGTGTTTAGGTGGTTCGTAGGTAAACTGGTGATATTTATGAGATACTATCTATTAAAACATGTGTGTTAAGTCTCCTAGTTCTCGCAAAACCAACTTTCGATATCTGAAGAAGTGTTGAAGAGCTGTAATGAGAAAAAAACACAAAAATAAATAAAATAAAAAATAAAAATAAATAATTTTTGAACAGAATATGAAACTGTCACAGCATTTATTAAATTGTATTTATTATTAGCGGAGGCAATAAGCCAGTTGTACAACTGGAGCGTTGAAAGCGCAACATTCGATAGCAATAATTGTAAATACATAGATAGGTTAAACTACGTTGAAATTTTTGTAATTTTTGTAAGAGAGCTTTATGCTGTACAGGATAGTTTTAGTGTGAAATTCAGAATTTCACTTTGAACCTTCCGAGTCATGTTATAACCATTTGGGCTTTACGACTTAGCCACTTGTGACTGGACTCGTAAAACTGGGGCCTGTCAACTGTACCGACATTTTACTTTTGGCGAATACAGTCAAGTGCAAAGTATTTTTTAGAGATTCATACTATGGAAGTGTTGATACAAAAATTACACACTTGTGGTGTGTCCGGCCTAAGAATAGATACCTCCGTCTCCTCTCGTGGATATCGTAAAAGCCAACTAAGGGATTACCCGGACTTGTTGATAAGATTCGTTGGTATAAGATTTGTCCTGGCTGCTGCTACCTTATTATGGAAAGCGTTATTACTGGAAGAAAGCGTTAGCCGAGTCAGTCGTGGGAAGCAATGGCGGCGATGAGCTCACCACTTGAAGATTAAGAGAGGACGGTAATCATCAATACACACGTGTATCATACGACGTTTTTCAACACACTAGTGAATAAAATAATAATAAAACAGAAATACACACTCTGTGTTAATGTTCAACTGTCTCTTAAATTCACTTGTGAATAATAGCAATGAAAAAGTCACAGTTTGATAAATGTTCAACTTTCTCTATAACTCACTTGTGAATAATAGCAATGAAAAGTCACAGTTTGATTAAAGGTGTCATTATGTGCCTAATTGCGGTGAAATTAGAGCCACTTTATGAGCAACTGTGTTCAAAAATACATGATAGATCGCATGTTATAACCTGTGAAACAAAACTTGTTTACATATTTTTGGATATCGGCTTGCATTCGTATTGGCGCACTTGACTGTACCTAACGTTAGGGAGTCTAGGGAGTGAAAGTACGTTTAGGTACAATGTGGGAATGTTTAAGAAGAAAAAATTCACCGTCGTATAGTTAAGTGAATATATCGTGAGATTATATTAGCTAAATATTGGGTATAATCCAAAGACGGTACTAATAAAAATAGTTTATCAAAATGTTCTGTTCACTAGAACTTGTAACAGGAGGTTTTGTTACAAAGGCCCAGTCATGAGTGGCTGTTTCAATAGGTGATTTAGAAAACTCCTGACTGCCTGCAGTGATCCTTACATGTAAATTTGTAAAAAAATCTTCACACTTTTTGACTACGATCGTGTACTAGTCCGACTATTAAATGTATATAGATAAATGTTTGTTACATGTATATTGTAGATAGAATATATTTCTTTTGACAATTATTGTATTATTCAATAAAATTAATCTTTATTAAAATAATGTTGAGTATTAATTTATTTACGAATGAGAAATTATTTCAAATGCTCAGGTAGTTTTCGATTTTCATTAGTTTCGTGATTATAGTTTGTTTTAAGATAATTAAGGCTGTATATTTCACAATTTTGTTGTATATTTTAGCCATAATTACAGCAACTGTACTTTTTTGTAGCCATATTTATATTTTTTTAAACGGACTCTACTTGTTAGTTTACAACATCTTTTTACAGACATGGATTCTAAATAAATAAATCCAAAAATTCATAAGCTTTTTATTTTGTCCATCCTACTTCTGAAAACTTTGAACATAGGTATACCTACTTACTGCAATATCCCAAAAAGCTCAAACATAAAATTCAATTATCTTACACAGGTATAAAGGCACAATTATTTCTGCAATTAAACCCAGAAATTTTATGTATAATAATTTAAGTTAATAAGCCAAACAAAAGCACTGAGTGCTGTTAATTGTACGATAAAAATTAATGACCCACATCGTAAAATTTTGTGGATATAATTAGGTCCCTGCTGCTAACAAGTCTCTATTTAAATAGGAGATAAGTTGTAGTTAAAAGTACCATGAATAGTAATGTAATCAATTTTTTTTAAAAATTATGTGTCAACTTTCTATGAGCTATTACAATTTAGGTACTTATTTTTTTTTTTTATTTATTTATCATGTCAACTTACTATTACAACATATAACATAGATATAGCACTATAAAAACCACAAAACTTTGCAAAAAAAAAATGCTATAAGCCTACTTAAATTTAGGTCCGAAATTGCGAGACAAATTTGACTTCAGTGTGGTGCGTTTTCTTGCTATCAGAATCTGTTTTCCATACAAATACAGATTCTGATAGCAATATAATTATTAGAGAGACAAGCTGATCTGAGGATGGAAACTGAATGTGGAAAACGGAACTCATTGATGATATAGACTGACAGTGTCTACATACATCAGATCAGCTCAGCTCATTTAGATCAGATCCGCTATTTCATCATATTATTCAGTCGTTAGATATCACTATTTCGAAAATATTTATAAATAGTTAATACCAACTTTTCAATATCAAATATTTGAATAGACTGATATCTATTCAAGATCCCCTTTCCAAAATGTGAAAAGACAAATTGTAGGTAAGAGATAGCTGGTTTGTTTCTCCCTGCGGGGCAAATGTTTGTATGGTCTGCAAATATTTATACCGGGTTTGGGTGTTGTGGTACCGTGTGGTACCTACTCCTGGTTCCTGATACCCACGCAAGCGGATGTTAATCTGGGATCAGGACTATGTGACTATTGTGTGTCGACCTCTGTGGCGCGGCGGGCGAAGGTTCACTTGCGATGCAGGAGGTTACGGGTACGATTCCCGCCTCGGAACAAATATTTGTACAATCTGCAGATTCATTCATGTTTTGTTCATGGTGTTCTGGGTATTTTCTATGTATAATAAAAAATATCTATCTATGTAATGTATTGTATTAAGTATATCAGTTATCTAGTACCCATAGCACAAGCTCTGCTTATCTTGGGGCTAGATAATGTTGTGAGAACTGTCCAGCATTATTTATTTATTTATTTATTGGGTGTTATGTTATTGTTTTCTATAAACTGTCTGTCATGGTCATTAGAATGTGAGGGTCTGTTTAGAAGTTGTCTTTTTTATATAAATCCATGAACAAGTAGGTAATTAATTTTGTAAAAATTAAAAAAAACCCCAACGCAATGAAACGGCTGAAACGATTTTGATCAAACATCCCCGTTTGAAACACTCCCGACAAATTCAGCTTTCAAACAAAAAAAAACGATTTCGGTTCATCCGTTCGGAAGCTACGATGGGACAGACACACACACACAGACACGTCGAACTTATAACATCCCTTCGTTTTTACGTCGGGGGTTAAAAATTTAAATGAATCTGTTATTTCCACAAAAAAACATTTTACTTAGAAAACGAACCACAGAATTTGCGTAGCAAATTTAATCTCACACTAATACAAACCCTATTATTAGAGTCCACAGTTGAAAGTGTAGTCTCTGTAATAATTACACGATGACTTATGACTGCGCAGTGCTCTTTATCATCCACCTTCGTCCATTTTTCAATTCGCACGTGCATAAATCTTAGCACGAAGGACTCGAGGGAACACCGCAATATCTTGGCTGTAAAATTTTCTATTAGCCTTGTGTTTAATGAGTTCGGCAGTTATTTGTCGGAGGTAATGAGTTTTAGCTGGATTAATAAACTAAAGCCAACAAGTAATTAATTTTGTACAAATTAAAAAAAAACCCAACGCTGAACGGCTGAACCGATTTTGATCAAACAAAGCTATGAACACTCCCGACATATACACCTTTCAAACAAAAAAAAAACGAAATCGGTTCATCCGTTCGGGAGCTACGATGGGACAGACAGACACACACATTTGTTTAACACGTTTTACCTATTTGTTTAAAAGTTGTTCAACATGTCTTCCAGCCTAGCAGTATTACACAGATAAGAGAATCACGGTTAATCCGTAGATATTTCCGGCCTAAGAATACACCCCTCCGTCTTCTCCCATGGATGTCTTAAAAGCCGACTAAAGGCTTACCCGGAGTTTTTGGTAAGATTCGTTGATAGAAGATTTATTGTCTTGGCTGCTATGAAAGTGTTGGTCGAGTCAGTCATGGAAAGCAATAGCGGCGATGAGCTTACCACTTGTCACGTCTATATTCCCATGATGGTGCAACCCATGGTGAAAAGAGGTCCATTGAGGCTCTGCCTACCCTTCAGAGAAAAAGGACTGTGTCTATGTAGGTATGTATGTATAATTATATGCAATATGTATATTCTTGCTCCCTGACTCTATTGTCGCGTTTGGTCCCTTTAGAGAGAGCCAACGGTTCTATGCGGGACTCTGGGTAGACAGAGTCACCGTTCAGATGAGAATTTACCTACCTAGCGGATGGTAAAATAAAGTAGACAAGTCAGGATACAATAGTTATTTTATTTAAAGAAGCTCCTATCACAAAGTCAGCTATATTCCTACCTACAGCTTGAAGAGCCAGAAAAGAAGGTGCCAGATGGGCCAAAAGGCTAGTAACGGCTAATGGGGTGGATTTCAATAGTTAGTTCTCTCAATTAGTAACGCAAGCACTGTGGGTCTACAGAAGGTAGCAATGATGGTGAATGTAGTCAATTGGCACTAGTACTGCCCTGTTATTTGAAGTCCGAAGCACGAGGTAGCAGGTGGACACGTGGCAGCTTGGTCAGCCGGCGCGGCCAGGATTGACGTGGCAGGCTCAGGGCAGCGGCGCCCCCGTGATATGGCGTGCAGCCGCACGTGGCTGGTCGTCCCTCGTTGGGTAGGCGACGGGATCCTTGCAGAAGGTCCAGGAGTATTCTTCGGGCGATATGGCCTCGGTGAGCGCGTAGTGAGAGGCCGCTAACTAGCTGCCGTTTGACTTGCTAGGTGGTGACGTGGTCCCTGTAATCAGGTAGGCCGGGTCAGGCGGGCTTCTCGCGAGTACTGTGCGTGTGTCCGGGTAGCTTGGCGATGTCGAGAAGGTTCCAGGTTCCCGATGGGTGAAATTACAGGACAGCACGAGGCCGCAGGTGGGCACGCGGACACACACACATACGTCACAGTTTTACAGTTTATAATTTCCTAAGGATGCAAGTAATAATGATAGCTTGAGGAACAAACAGACACGCTAACCTGGACACGCCAGCACGGCTGTGAGGATGTCTTCGGCAGCTAGGAGTACGAGTGTAGTAGCCTTGCGCGACCAGGTGTGAAAAAGAAAGGACGCGTCCTTGTCTTCAGTTTTATTTCAAGGTGAACCTTTACGATGGGTTAGTGACCCCATTCATCTCTTACGTTCATTGACTTATACTGCCATTGATTAGTGTCCCTTATGTTTAAGATCTTAAGGTGCATAATGGCGTACGGATTTATTACAGCGCTCCATGCGTCTCGAAAGGGAACTAATATTTCATTAACAGAACATCAATAGGCAATCTTTAATGTCAGTGTCATTGTCCCATGGCTCCGACCGTAATTGAGAGAACTAACTATTGAAATCCACCCTATTAGCCGTTACTAGCCTTTTGGCCCATCTGGCACCTTCTTTTCTGGCTCTTCAAGCTGTAGGTAGGAATATAGCTGACTTTGTGATAGGAGCTTCTTTAAATAAAATAACTATTGTATCCTGACTTGTCTACTTTATTTTACCATCCGCTAGGTAGGTAAATTCTCATCTGAACGGTGACTCTGTCTACCCAGAGTCCCGCATAGAACCGTTGGCTCTCTCTAAAGGGACCAAACGCGACAGTGGCGCCCAACTCTCTCTCTCTCTCTCTTAATTCTCTCTCTCTCTTTAGTAACACATGGTTTTTTTTCTAGAATTTTAACCTAACTTTTCTTTAACTTGCTAATTTGGATGGTGAATGAACTCAACACCGGACACATACTCATCGTATCGGTTTAGTAATACTTACTAGTATTAGTTTATCGAACGTTGGCTTCTATTGTATTTACTGTTGTGTACTTGAACGTATCGGTGAACACAGCCTAAACTGGGTTCTCCGAAGCGTCTCATTCTTTCATAACTGTGTAATTGCTGCGCTGGTGTAAAACTGAACTATACTACTAACTTCACTTGCTTACTTTCACTATAAATTACTTTTACTTGCTAATTTACTATAAATTACTTTTACTTGCTAATTCACTATAAATTATTTTTACTGGCTAATTCACTATAATTACTTTTGCTTGTTATTATCATAACAATTTTACTAAAAGCTTATATTCAGTTGCACACTAAAGCAACCCTTGTACTCTCTATACTTGCTGATACTTGTGGAACAAACATAATGGCACGGGACTATAACAAACGTATAATCAAACATAGGATCACTCTAAACCGATATCCTATACTATATAAACTAGAAGATATGCGGGACCAATCATCGGGTACCTGGCATATCGAAGATATCTAATAAACTTAATAAACTTATTAAATACACAGAATAATATTACTATTCTAATCAAAACAATCTATTCTATCTAATCTAATCTATTCTAATGATACAAATCTATTCTAAATACTAGAAGTCTGTTGTCAGTTGTGTAAAATCTGAATGAGTTCTAAAATCTGAATGAGTTCTGTTTGCTTTGACTAAAACTATATAACTTTTTGTTTTCTATATAACTATATCCAACTAAATAGAAGCGGACTGAAAGGTTTTGGTGATATATAAATGAAAGTATTTTAAACTACTATATTTAACTAAACTAGTCTAACTAAATAGAAGATGACTGAAACGTTCTGTGATAAATAAATGAATTTATGTCTTGCAACAATAACTAACTAACTAACTAACATTACTAACTAACATAACTAACTAACTATTTTGTTTTTACTACTATAACTAAGTTGACTGAATGAAACTGAGAAACATAACTATGTCTGTCTAAGCTGTCTGTCTGAAAGGTTCGGTGAAACATAACTATTTTGTTTTTACAACTATATCTAACTGAGCTGTCTGAATGGAACTGTGAAAAATAACTATTTTGATCTATTATAACTAAAACTAACTAAATAAAGATGTCTGAAAGGAACTGTAATACTTAAATAACTTAATCTTTGGGGTCTGAAAAGTAATGAAATAAATAAACTGTATAAGGTATTGATGAGTTGTGTTGTACTGTACACTATGTCTATTTGCTATCGCTAAAGTATACTATGTCTTTTGCTGTCACTAATTAACTGAAAAGATTCTGTAGAGAACTGTTAACTATTAACTTAACTTTTGGCTTTTATAACTATTAACTTTTGAGCTAGGAGCGGTAATCAGGATAACTCCAATAAAAACAAGCCAGTGCTCCTACAGGGCGGTGAAATGGTAACCCTACAATAAGCCTTATACTATTTGCTCATCTAAATTTCCTTTTATTATAGCATATGGAGCGGCTAGCAACTCCTTACCAAAACATAGCCTAAAGCTCGAGGCGGTTCACAGGAAACCTCGTTAAAAATAAGCCCTATTCCTGAAATGCTATCAAAATTCAAGTAACTTTAACTTCTAGTAATATTATAATAGCGATAGTACTTTATTACAAATAGTGGTACTGTAAGGAACGGGTATAACTATAACCTGTACTAATCTTGTGCCCTGGCTCTAAACCACGGGTTACAACTGAAGGGTCATGGTAATGAAACCATGATCGCTCGAGCTGTCTGATAAAAACACTGTGGTCATGGGACTAAACCATGACTACGGTAGATGTCTGATAGGAAACACTGTGCAGCTCATCATACAACCAATCCTGTCTTGTTCTGGTAGGAGAAATTAAAAATAAATTCACTACACTAAATTTATAATATTGCTGGGAACTTTGATGCTATATATACTGACAACTTCTTAAACCGCTGTGATCTTGAGTACGCTTGCTGATATGCAGGTGGACTCTGTGTGTTGTGCTCAGCTAGCTATTAGAGAGTAACTATTGTGGAAGGATGAAAGATGATGTCTGAAAGAAGAGAATGAAAGTAAGTCACAGCAGAATGAGTTGCAGTTCTAGCGGATTTTCTCTAGCGAAAAACCTTATCTGGTCGAGGGGGTATTGTAGCGTAATTTCTAAATAAATAACTTATCACATAGCATTCAACAAAATGTAAACAAACAACTCAGTTGACATCACACAGACAATGACATTAGGTGTTTATCTGACACTAACAGCAAAAAGAACGAAGGGAAAGTAATGCTTCTTCTTCTTCGTTTACTAATGGCACACGGTCGGAGCCATGGGACAATGACACTGACATTAAAGATTGCCTATTGATGTTCTGTTAATGAAATATTAGTTCCCTTTCGAGACGCATGGAGCGCTGTAATAAATCCGTACGCCATTATGCACCTTAAGATCTTAAACATAAGGGACACTAATCAATGGCAGTATAAGTCAATGAACGTAAGAGATGAATGGGGTCACTAACCCATCGTAAAGGTTCACCTTGAAATAAAACTGAAGACAAGGACGCGTCCTTTCTTTTTCACACCTGGTCGCGCAAGGCTACTACACTCGTACTCCTAGCTGCCGAAGACATCCTCACAGCCGTGCTGGCGTGTCCAGGTTAGCGTGTCTGTTTGTTCCTCAAGCTATCATTATTACTTGCATCCTTAGGAAATTATAAACTGTAAAACTGTGACGTATGTGTGTGTGTCCGCGTGCCCACCTGCGGCCTCGTGCTGTCCTGTAATTTCACCCATCGGGAACCTGGAACCTTCTCGACATCGCCAAGCTACCCGGACACACGCACAGTACTCGCGAGAAGCCCGCCTGACCCGGCCTACCTGATTACAGGGACCACGTCACCACCTAGCAAGTCAAACGGCAGCTAGTTAGCGGCCTCTCACTACGCGCTCACCGAGGCCATATCGCCCGAAGAATACTCCTGGACCTTCTGCAAGGATCCCGTCGCCTACCCAACGAGGGACGACCAGCCACGTGCGGCTGCACGCCATATCACGGGGGCGCCGCTGCCCCGAGCCGCGCCACCCTTTTAGTGCCCATAGCACTCTTATTAGCGCGCCGCTGCCTTCTTGAGGCAAGCCGCGTGTCCTACACCTACACCGGCGAACCCGCCGAACGCCACGGAGCCTGCCACGTCAATCCTGGCCGCGCCGGCTGACCAAGCTGCCACGTGTCCACCTGCTACCTCGTGCTTCGGACTTCAAATAACAGGGCAGTACTAGTGCCAATTGACTACATTCACCATCATTGCTACCTTCTGTAGACCCACAGTGCTTGCGTTACTAATTGAGAGAACTAACTATTGAAATCCACCCCATTAGCCGTTACTAGCCTTTTGGCCCATCTGGCACCTTCTTTTCTGGCTCTTCAAGCTGTAGGTAGGAATCTAGCTGACCATGTGATAGGAGCTTCTTTAAATAAAATAACTATTGTATCCTGACTTGTCTACTTTATTTTACCATCCGCTAGGTAGGTAAATTCTCATCTGAACGGTGACTCTGTCTACCCAGAGTCCCGCATAGAACCGTTGGCTCTCTCTAAAGGGACCAAACGCGACACTATACAGCAAAGATTACAGAACCAGTGTTAGTTTAGTAGTAGTAGAGTTTTTTTGTGAAAGAGTTCGTCCGGGGAAGTTCTACATCCATACCTATTTCTGCCGCAAAGCAGTAGTACTCATATTGCTGTGTTCCGTTTTGAAGTGTATGGGTGCCAGTGATATTACAGGCATATGAGACTTTTCTTATTTATGTCTCAGATTGGCGGGCGCAGCGCAATGCCACATAAGGCACGTCCTAGGTGGACTTGACCTGTGTGGTAATGCATTGTTAAAGGCAGAGGTTACCGCTTAACATCAGGTGGGCCATCTGCTTGTTCCGTCATTCAAGTAGTTAAAAAAAACCTATTTATAGAACACCATACCGTAGGTATCAGCACTGACCTACAGTTTTACCAGCATTGTGATAATAAGGGTGTATCTAGGAGTAAACATAGCTAAAAGCTATTTTGAACACGACGCGGGTGTCCAATGTGTTTACCTGTCTGCTGCTGCAATTAACATTTATTTTTAAAACCAGGACTTCCAGCCAGGATAATGGGCTGTTGTACGAGGTAGATATATGATCCTAGTTTATGTGCAGTCATTTCAGAATTCAAGTTTCAGCCCAATCTAATAAAGCATTGGCGAGACGATCAGACTGAGGAAGGTGTGTCTGACTAGAGCTTCCTCGTAGATTTAATTCTGAATTATGATATTTAGGGTTCCGTAGCCAAATGGCAAAAACGGAACCCTTATTGAATCGTCATGTCTGTCTGTCCGTCCGTCCGTATGTCACAGCCACCTACTTCCGAAACTATAAGAGCTATGCTGCCGAAACTTATAATTCTTTATTGTACACAGAAAAACACATTACAAATAAAATAAAACAAAAGATATATACAAAGGCGAGCTTAACCCTAGAGAGTTTTCTGACAGCAAACCTGGTAAGTAGATGAGTTACATCTCACGCGTCTCTTCCCGTGGATGTCGTAAAAGTCGACTAAGGTATTACACCAGGGAATCAGCAGCAGCATTCACCTCGGAAGGTAATCAACACCAATACTAATAAGTTTTTTGTGAAGAAAATATTTTTCAATTCAAACTTTTATAAAATTATAGATCGTAACCGTGTGCTGACCAAAATGAACTCGGCCGTGTTCAGGCTCTTTTTGATTGGCACACAGTCTACCATACATCGAGGAGTTCCGTTTTCACATCAGCTCGCTGTCACCATCATATTGTATTGTCATCGGAACTTGACAGGTATGCCAAATTTCATCTCAATCGGTTGAGGATAACTGCTTTAAAATTCAGTTGCAAGATTCCACCCGGATTCCATCCAGACAAACATACACAAGTACATCGCAAGTTAAATAAAAGCTATTTATTCCTAAAAAGGTTATAAGTATATTATAACATTTAGAGTAGTATAAGAGAAAAGGTCGAGGGCTCAGCCACGAGTTTTTTCAGCCTCGCCTTAGAATGTTGGTGTCATCACAGCAGCCATGATACTCAGAAGATCCGTTACTACAATCACCAATCTACCTAACAAGCGTGGTGATTATGGCGAATCCCCGCATTGCATTCGGTATATGAGGGATGCCTCGTCCAGCAGTGGACTTCTAAAGACTGCTGATCAATGCAGAATACATGACAAAGTTGTTATAATGCTAAAGCGCCTTATTAATTATCCATCTTGATGTACGTCCGGTCAAGGTCATCTCAAGGCCGCGGCGCTGGATGTAGCATACAGACTATCGTGCGCGCATTAAGCAGATTGCATCAAGCGTGAGCAGCGTCCGAGAAGATAAACTACGGTAGTGAGAGGACGTGTAATTTATTTAAAATGCTATCTGTTTTATCAAAACGTCAAAAAATGGGAGTTCTTCTGATGTTGTCAGCAGCAGCAAAAGAGAGGAAAACGTTCGGCACGACGTTCGCGGTGGTGGGGGCGCTCGCTGGATGCAAAACGGGTCGTGCAAGCCTAGCAAACAATTAATAATCATTATTGACGTACGTCAAGCCTATTCACGATACTATTTTGCATCGTGCACCAGGCATAACCTTGGCGGGACATACAGCAAGATGGATAATGAATAAGGCGCTTAAAGACAGGAAGACTGAAAGTTTTTGGGGAGATTTTTGCTCGACCTAATTAGTATATAAATTAGGCACATAAACGAACGACACTCATTCATGACAGTATTGACAGTATACGATCTTAGTAAGAAGGCATTTATATCTACTACAACACTATAAGATAACAGAATCCATGAAACCATTTGAAATTCCTACGATCATGCGGTAGCAGCAGTGATTTGAAGGTAAGTTTACTAACAAAGGAAAATGTTCATAAGTAGGTACTTTGGTATTACAATAAGGATCTGCACTATCTTACTATACAAAACTAAGCATTAGGTACGACATTATTCTAATGCCTAGTTCCAATGGCTTCAAGTGACTGCCATTCGTGTTTAATGCCATAGACAATGTCAATCTAGCAAATGCATACACGATTGAGCATCTCCACATATGGCTCTCGTATTTGTACCCATTAAATAGACATAAATGCCATTGTAATTGCTACCTTATTGCAAGGACATAGGATGTAAGCAGAGTTGTGTGTTGGTCACTGCTGTTGTTTCATGGCAAACATTGTAGACCGGCACTTAACATCACTCTTATAGCTCAGTTTACGGTTTTGGCGCCGTTACTACAAATCTATAAGCCGATGTTGGTTTCAATACAAAATGTAGAATATTTTATAGATGTCAAGAAGGTAGGTAGGAAATAATAAAAGTTATAGTCTCTAACACTAGTTGGGTCCGTTCGAATGATTAAATGATCGTACTATGTAGCAGCAAGAATATTTACCACGGTGGGGTGCGGTTAATGGCGTGGCTCGGCACTGACGTGATTCTTGGGGCCATGATGCGGAGAGGGCATGCACCTCATCGTCCGACCATTCATGTCTCGGGCTAGGAATCAGGCTGCTCGTCATCCGACCATACGTCTCCTGTACATTCTTGCACTGGTGTCGGCTCGGGCCAGGATGTAGAGGTTTTTTTTTTTTTTTTTATACTACTTGGATGACGGAACAAGCAAGAGGCCCACCTGATGTTAAGCGGTAACCTCTGCCTATGAACAGTGCATTACCTCAAAGGTCACGTCCACCTAGGACGCACCTAATGTGGCATTGCACTGCGCCCGCCACCCTGAGACATAAAGATGAAAAGTCTCATGTGCCTGTAATTTCACCGGCACCCTTAGCCTTCAAACCGGAACACAGCAATGCGAGCACTACTGCTTTGCGGCAGAAATAGGTATGGTGGTAGTACTTCCCCGGACGAGCTCTTTCACAAAAAAGCTCTACTACTACTGGCAGGCTGCTCGTCATCCGACCATAAGTCTTCTGTACATTCTTGCACTGGTGACGGCTCTGGCCAGGATGTGGAGGTGGCAGACTGCTCGTCATTCAACCATATGTCTTCTGTACATTCTTGCACTGGTGACGGCTCGGGCCAGGATGTGGAGGTGGCAGACTGCTCGTCATTCGACCATATGTCTTCTGTACATTCTTGCACTGGTGTCGGCTCTGGCCAGGATGTGGAGGTGGCAGACTGCTCGTCATTCAACCATATGTCTTCTGTACATTCTTGCACTGGTGTCGGCTCTGGCCAGGATGTGGAGGTGGCAGACTGCTCGTCATTCAACCATATGTCTTCTGTACATTCTTGCACTGGTGACGGCTCGGGCCAGGATGCCTTAATTTAAAATTTGATGACATGATTAAGAATGAGAGAATACAATTTTATGGTGACATACTCTGTAGGAGTAAAAACACCTCAAAAACGGTATGGGGTATAGTGAACCAACAGAGGGGAAAAAGTAAAACCGTAAACACTGATTTTACAGATATCGTGAGAGGTGCTAGTGGAGAGCACTTTCCAACAAAAAAATGTGCTGTGAATGCCATGAACTCTGGATTCGCTAACGCTGCCGCCGCCTGCGGAGCGCCCACTGCTGATCCCGCCCGCATGCTGAGCGAGCTCGGCGCGGCCCGCGCGCCCGCTGACCGCTCGCTGAAGCTGCGCCTGTTTACCCCACACGAGGTACACCGCATCATCGTCTCGCGGATTCCGCCCAAGCCGTCGAAAGACGCCTACGGCATCTCGATGAGGCTGATGTGCATGACTGCGGCCCCGATGGCCCCTATACTAGCTGACCTGTTCAACCGTTGCATCAAACTTGGGTCATAACCTGAGACTTTTAAACTTAGCAAGGTTTCACCGCTATTTAAAGGCAAAGGTAAGCCGCATGATATTGATGCGTACCGACCAGTCTCCATTATACCAGCGGTGGCTAAGATCTTGGAGAACGGACTGTGTACTCGACTCGTGGAATACCTGACGTCCATGCAAGCGTTGTCTGACCGCCAATACGCATATCGTGAGGGCCGGTCCACCAGGTCACTCACGCGCGAAGTAATTCGCCGCGTGATGGACGCGCGTGAGAGGAAACAGCACGTAGCGGTACTGTGCTGCGACCTCTCGAAAGCTTTTGATGTGGCCGACCACGTGAAAATGCGTCACTACGGCATCGCCAATACACCACTGAACATGTTAATAAATATGATGCGTGCCAGGTCCCAAATAGTGGTGGGGGCTGGTGGTACGGTGAGGTCTGACCCACTAACGACAACAATGGGCGTGGCGCAGGGGTCATCCATTTCAAACATTCTCTTCTCATTACTTCTGAATGATCTACCAGAGTGTGTAGTGTGGCCGCTGTGGCCGCTGCTGAAGTTATGATGTACGCTGATGATGTCGCCGCGGTGGTAACAGCGCCATTTATCGACCAACTCGAGCAAAATTTGAACACTACGGCTTCCCAACTAGCGGGGTGGTTTAAGGTAAACGGGCTCGTGCTAAACCTAACGAAGACCCACTACATCCACTTTTGCCTATCTGGGCATCAAGTCAGACAACTAGTGGTTTTCGCTGATGGTATTAAAATTGAACAAGCGGATCGGACGACCTTCCAGGGTTTCGAGATAGACCGTGGCCTCACTTGGGAATCTCACATAGATAAACTATGCGGGAAACTGGGCGGAGCGTGCTTCGCTCTGTGGCGGCTGTCTCTCTTCCTTCCCAGGGAGGTGGTGCGATCCTGCTACTTTGCCACAGTGCATTCACTATTGCAGTATGGTACGGAGCTGTGGGGGCGCGCCGCCGAGTGGGAGCGCGCTTTCCGCATGCAGAAGCGCGCCATACGAGCAATCGTACGAATCCCGAGAGACAATTCCGCTCGACCTCATTTCAGGGAGCTGGGAATCCTCACGTTACCATCCTTGGTGATTTTTCAGGTGGCCGTACACTTGAGAAATAACCAGGATGCGTTTAAAAGAGTTGGTAAGTCACACACGTATGGGACGCGCCGTGCGGGTCAACTGGAAGCGGTCCCGCGTAAGTTGGCGAAATCCAACAAACTGACGCATGTCATGGGTCCGGCAGTTTACAACCGGATCCCTAAAAATGTCACTGAAGCTCCTAGTATCAGCATATTCAAGTCCAGGTTGAAGCGCTGGCTTATTGAGCAGACCTTCTACACTTTCGATGAGTTCACTAGCCTCAAATTAATCTAATTACCTAGGTAATCCTAGATGTGACATGTTTTTTGTTTATTGTATATTTGTTATTTTGATTTTTGTTTTAAGTACGATGTGTACTTGTTGACTCATTTTGTGAAAATTATTTGTTTGACGTGTACCTTTTGTATGATTAAATGACTATCTGACTATCTGACTATCTGACTATCTGACTATCTGACTATCTGTGGAGCTGGCAGACTGCTCGTCATTCGACCATATGTCTTCTGTACATTCTTGCACTGGTGTCGGCTCGGGCCAGGATGTGGAGGTGGCAGACTGCTCGTCATTCGACCATATGTCTTCTGTACATTCTTGCACTGGTGTCGGCTCTGGCCAGGATGTGGAGGTGGCAGACTGCTCGTCATTCGACCATACGTCTTCTGTACATTATTGCTTGGGCCAGGATCAAGAGGTTTTGCTGTATATATTCTGTGGTTTTGCTCCAATGTTGCGCTTACAATAAACTAGTACACATAAACCAGTATTTAATTTGGTTGTGCACTTGTGACGAGTGACGGTCGACTGACGGTAAGTTCTGTTTATGGTATTTATGCAGGGAACAAAATAACAAACCTATGAACCTCAACACAGCAAAATCACTGTATAAATACGGCTTACTGAGATTGCTGACAAGTGTTTATCGTAGGGTTATATTGCACACACGGATCTATTGTTCCTTGTATATAAAGGTCATTAAAAGTTCCAGAAAATATGAGATTGTTTAATAATATGTAGGAACTTGAAGCTCAGATTATAAGAACAATTCATAAAGTAGCACTGCTTGCATTGAATAGAATAGAATAGAATATAATAGTGTTTATTTCATAACTTAAGGATACATTACATAGTGCTTAAGGTTAAAACAACTAGTGATAATTAAGGTAGGCACTATGAGGTTTAGGAACCTAAAACTTCCGAAAGAAATACTTACTTTCCGAAAACTAAACTGAGTTAGCGAAATCATACTTCTGACAATTAAAATCAATTTAACGTACTGTAGGTACCTGCTTTAATACTTAATAATGGTTGTTGAAATATTTTTGTCACTCTTTCATAACGACATCAAACGGCCGAAGTTTGCACTTCGGGTGATGTCGGCTGTTTTGTGATTGGTCATTGCGCTCAACGCTCCACACTTGTACTAATATTTATTCTGTGGCTCCACTAATGTGTTCAGTCAGTCAGTGTGGGTCTACATTCATGGTGTGGGTGTACCCCCAGTGCAATACTGAATATACAATAGCCTCTGTAATATTGATGTCTCATATTTCTAAATGAGTGAAAGTCCAACGTGGATTTAAAACACTAGTGAAAAGTGATCACCAAGTGAGCTGCAAGCGAGCCGAAGGCGAGCGTGGCCCTGTAGGGCCCGCAGCGATCCAGAACCAATACCTGCACGCCAATACCCAATGTAATATCGGTGGATTTAAGCGAACTAAAATCATGTTTTAAGGTGAATGATCTCGCGGGAGGCGCGAAATTCAAATGTCTGGTGTATTTTGCCCATTACTGCTCATCAACACTTCTTCTGATAGTGAAAGTTGATTTCGCGAGAACTAGGAGACTTAACTCACATGTTTTAATTGATAGTATCTCATAAATATCATCCGTTTAGCTACGATCCCCTGAACACATTTTTACAGTATTTTATTGTTAAACAAAAAACACAAAGAAAATTGAATTTCGTGCCACAAGCGAGAGCATACACCTAAATAAAAAACCATAATTAACGTCAAAGTTTTCTTATTTTTTTTTCCTACGCACTAGGTATCTATCGAGATTAGGAACAAATGTGGTTTAGCCTGTTTTTGAATGTTATTATTATTGTTTTTTGTATTGTTTCTGTGTGGTAATCAATAAAGTGTTAATCTATCTATCTATCTAAATATATACGATTGTTACTTACTTGTTAGTTGTTGTTTACTTCACAGCTTGTGTTTTTAGGATTTGTTATTGCAGATAATCCTGAATGAAGGAGCTATGATTTTAAAATAAGACTTTTAGTAGTTACTTATAGTAAATTGTATCGGAAGCTCATATCCATACACTCATATAAGTAGGTATGTAATTCTACTTATTTTTCCACTATGGAGTTTTATTATAAGTAGGAAGGCCTTAATATTTTACGCATACAGCATGACGCAAATGTCATCGCACTCTTTGGGTACCCACTATATAACATACCTACGCACTCTGTATGAGTCCTTAAGCTACAAGCCCTACAAGCTTTTATAAAATTAGTGATCGTAACCGTGTGCTGATCAAAATGAGCCTAAAAACGGCCAGTCTACTATTGTCCATCGAGGAGTTACGTTGTCCACCTTCCCCCTCCATCATCCGACTAGCTCGCTGTCACCATCATATTGTCATTGGAACTTGACAGGTATGACAATCGATTGAGGATAACTGCAAAATGCAGTCATTTCATTTCATTTCATTTATTTCACCTTGTAACATAGTTTGTCACACTGGGGCAAGTCACATAATAATACAATTTCAAAATTTCACAAATTAAAATTCTAATATATTAGTAAACAATTTCTATATAAATTTAATATTAAAACACAGTTACTACTCAAAATAACAAATAATCATATAACAAAAGCCAACCAAAAATTCAATAAAATCTAATTAGTAATCTAATACTAAACTACCTACATCTAACCCAAAAACTAAGTTTATCAGTCGTCATTATACAATTTTTCCAGCACCTCTCGAGAGCACATTACACAATATCGTTATTTAGCAAAAATGAGGAATCTAAAACAGTCATGTTCATAAACTCGTTTAAGCAGTAAAATGCATTTACCTCAAAGAAATGTTTAATTTTTCTTTTGAAGTCAGATATATGTTTCAGATTAGTTATTCAAATGGGCAATTTATTTTACATTAGTATTTTATTGTATTCCCCTTGTTTCTGAACCTTTACAAGCCTAACTTTTGGTATACAAAGTTTATCTTTGTTTCTTACATTAAAATTGTGTATATCCTTTTTTTTTTAAGTAATGTTCCTTGTTTTCGTGAATTTCTAATACGCTTTTATAAATATATAAAGATATGACTGTCATAATTTTATTTTGTACAAAATACTTCCTTGCTGATGTCCTCCTTCTAATGCCACATATAATCCTAATTGCCCGTTTTTGACAAATCAAAACATTTTCGATGTCTGAGCTATTTCCCCATACCGTTAAAGCATAACTAATGATGGAATGGACATAAGCGTAATATACTGAAATAAGAGATCTTCTGTCAATCATAGGTTTCAATTTGAATAGCGCATAGTTTGCACTTGCTAGTTTCTTACAAACCTTATTAACGTGAGCTCGATGACTAACTGATTGATCCATCGTATACCCAAGGAACACATGTTCCGATGTTCCTACCGTTTGCTTCATATTTCTAGTATGGTAACGCATTACTAAACTTTTGTCCTCATTTAAAATGATTCCACTAGCTTCAAACCAATTTTTCAGTAATTTTATGGAACAATCGATTCTTTCATCTAGACAAGATTTTGTATCTTCCTTTAAGCCTATGTGTGTATCGTCTGCGAATAAGTTAATGAAAGCAGTTGCAAGATTCCACCCGGACATACATTGCTAGTTAATATAAAGCTTGTAAAGAGGGCGCTAGCTCCCGCAGGTATTGATATTCGAAGTTCTTCACGTATAAGCTCACCTTCAGTTTGAGGTAAGTATGGCAAATTTCCGCTCAATCGGTTGATGAAAATTCAGTTGCAAGATTCCACCCGGATTCCACCCAGAGAAACATACATACATTGCAAGTTAAATAAAAGCTTGTAAAAATAGTAGCCTACTCTAAACAGCAATCACTCTCAGATGCACTTATATAAGATGAATGCATATTTACGTAGCATATTATAATAAGTCTACAAAAATATTCATTATGTACAACTTGCGCAAAAAGGTCGTATACCTCAAACCAAGCAAGCCAAGTAATTGCAGACACTGCCACAGACGGAGCTCCTCCCGGGAGGTCTAAAAGGAATGTTAATGCACCTCAAGTGCCATAATTTCAACGCAAACTTTTAACAATAAATATTGGAACGTTCTAGTATGTGGTTAGGCTGTAGGTAATGCGCCATTTTGCCAGCTAGTTTGCTGAATATTACATGAAAAATGTAGTAGGGCTTCTTGTTTTAATAAACAATAATGGAAGACCAAGTTGTTAACTTAAAAATTCATCGTAAGATGTAATTATTACCTGTTTTGGTAATTTGGTGTAAAAATTAATATAAGTTTGAATAATCCTACAAAAATACCAGCCAAGAGTTTCAGACTCGCGTGGAGAGGGTTCCATACTAGTAGGCTACCATAGTAACCATAGTAACCAATTAAACATTTTAGTCCTCGTTGAAATTAAGCAACACATTTTATATAGGTACGCATTTTCTCTTTACGAATATTTTTGGTTTCCTGTGGGAATTTAAGGGCTTTTTCTGTAAACTAAAGGCTTTATTTTTTTACAAAACCTTTGGCTTTTTAGTTTCTGAGATATAATTGAGTTGTAGATTTTCGTATATTGCCTGTAATATATTTTAAACTATATTTTATAAAACTAATTTTAAATAACAAAATAAATATTTCTATTTATTCTATATATATCTATTTTTACAAGCCCTTTTCAAGCCTTTCCTGTTTTTGATATGTTACATGAAGCACTAAACCATTTTTTTAGTTTTCATTTTTGCCCTCCATAATTAAGCCCTAAGCCATTAAATAAGAATTCATTTATTACTGCTACACCTACGTAATTAGGTCACTTATGTACTAAATTTTTTTTTTTTTGGTCCAGTAGTTTTGGATAAAATAGGATAGACAAACAGACAGAGAGACACGAAATTGATTCTATAATAGTTTCATTTGCACTTTTTGCCTACTTACGGAACTCTTAAAATAAGTATGATCTCACCAACACATTCTGCTATGTCAATAAAAATCTTTGTCTTGAGTTTTTTCCCCAAGCTTCTTTCGATGGAAAAGTTATAAGATGAGTAGCTGCAGGACATAACATAACACAACACCCAACAGTCACATACATAGTCCTGCAACTATACTAGGATTTCCTGTGTCGCAGTGGGTATCAGGAACTACGAGAATTTACATATCATACAAACATTTGTTCCATAGTGGGAATCGAAGCCGCAACCTCTCGCATCCCAGCCGGCTACTCGCCCACCGCGCCACAGATGTCGTCAAACATATATATCAATACAGAGTGACCACAAAATCAATCTGACATCCAGACAGACATATTTAGATTTAGAACATGTTTATTACTTGCTCGTCTACGCAGGTGGTCCGCTAGTTCGTAGCTTATCAAGGAGCAGCTGGTTCAGTCCATAAGGACATAATGTTTAAACGCATTAATTTTACCACCGCTCGATAGTATATGCATAGTATAACATCGAAAACAACAGAAAAATAAAATGAATGAAAAATCGGTAAGTGATCGATCTTGTTTAAATATTTTATTTATATTTATTTTTAAAGTTTTTGAAATCTTACATTTAGGTAGGTGGGTAAACAAAGGTGATTAATAAAAACGTGCTGCTATAAATAATTTACGCTGATGGCCAATGATAAGTATTCGCAGACATGTATGAATGAGTAGGTAAGAAAACAGTTACAGTAGACGACATTATAAAATACCACAATACAATACTACTGGTAGGTACTACTGGTTTATATAATACTATCCTGTTTCAAAGAAATGAGAAAGAGGCAGGAATCGAACACGCAACCTCCTGCGTCGCAGGCGAATCTTTGCCTGCCGCGCCATAGAGGCCGACAAACAAACCAACGAACCAACATTATACCAACGAAGCAAGCGAATCACGAGAAACCGCGCATGGGTAGGCAATGGCGAGTGAAATTGACAGTTGTTGGGGGATTATCAACAAAATGACCGCTTGTGTTGTAATCAAAATATATAAAATCGTTGCGTGACTGACTGACTCACTGACTGACTGACAATCAACGCACAGCCTAAACCGTAAGTCCTAGAGACCTGAAATTTGGAGGGTACATTCCTTATGTGGTCTAGGGGTGCACTAAGAAAGGAATTTCCGATACTCCCGCTCTAAGGGGTCCAAAATGGGCTTTTAATATACAACAAAAAAGCTCTGTATTTCAGAAACCGTTAGCAGTAAAACCTTGAAATTTTACATGGAGATTCCTCAAATAAAATAAATAAACACGTGTTTCAGCGATTCCTGAAATTTTCCTGAAAAATGGAAAGGGATCGTTTTCTATGTAAAAAAATAAAAAAACTTTAGTTTTTACAACGCACAGCCTAAACCGCTGATCGTAGAGACTTGAAATTTGGACAGTGTATTCCTTTTAGGGTGTAAAGGTGTACTTAGAAAGGAATTTGGAAAATTTACCCTCTTAGGGGTTCAAAAAGGGCTTTTAACGTATACACTTTGCGTTTTGCAACGCACAGTCTTAACCGCTGGACCTAGACACATGAAATTTGAAGGATGTATTCCTTTTTGGGTGTAGGGGTGTAATAAGAAAGGATTTTTGAAAATTCACTCTGTAAGGGGTCCAAAATGGCTTTTAATGTAAAACTAAAATGCTTCGTATTTCGGAAACCGTTGGTAGTAGAAACAAGAAAATTCACAAGGTAATTCCTTAAATAAAAATAGCCAACATAAGTTTCAGCAGTACCTGAAATTTTGCTGAAAAAAAGCATGGGAACATTTTCTTTGTAAATAAATACACTTTAGGTTTTAGCGAGATTTCAGCGTATTTCGGCAATTTCAAAGTTTGTTTCACGGTGAAGTCATTAAGATCAAAATATTTTCAGGACCTAAAGGTTAAAATAGGACCCCTAAATTGAAAAATTTGAGTATGGTGTCGTTTAGAAGGTCGTTTGACGGTGTCGTTGTTGAGATTACATATTTTCAGGATCTCAAGGTTAAAATGGGACTCCTAAATTGAAAAACTTGAGTATGGTGTCGTTTCAAAGGGCGTGTCACGGTGTCGTTGTTGAGATTAGAACATTATCAGGACCTCAAGATTAAAATGGGACACCCAAATTGAAAAAACTTGACTATGGTGTCGTTTCAAAGGTCGTGTCACGTGTTGTTGTTGAGATTAAAATATTTTCAGAACCTCAACGTTATAATGTGACCCCTAAATTGAAAAACATAAGTATGGTGTCGTTTCAAATGTCGTTTGACGGAGTCGTTGTTGAGATATATTTTACGGACCTCAAGGTTAAAATGGGACCCCTAAATTTAAAACCTTGAGTATGGTGTCGTTTCAAAGGTCGTGTCACGGTGTCGTTGTTGAGACTAAAATATTCCAGAACCTCAAGGTTAAAATGGGACCCCTTAATTTAATAAAATAATAATAATGTTGTATCCTACCAGTAAATCCCACTGGCGACGAGATACACCGCGAAAAAATACCACCACTTGCTTATTTATTGTGTTTTTGTGCATCGGAATAAAATGCCGATCGGTAAAACCGAACAATTCGATATTTCGAGTAAAAAGTGATATTACGACGCGTGGAACAGTTCATGGCGCTCACTACAATTAAATCAGAGTTACAAGTCACAAAGACACCTGATTTGGGGGGGTGAAGGGGGGAGGGGGGGCTGGACGAGGCGCAGCGCACGCGGGCCGCGTAGGGGTCGGCAGCGGCGCCAGCGCAGCGGGAGCACGCGCTCCCGCCGCGCCCGCGGGCGATGTGCAGTGCGTGGAGCAGCCTTGCTGGCGGTGCGGAAAGGGGCACCGGACCATCGGATGCTGGTTTAGAAATTATTCTTGTGACGGTTGCGGGCAATGTGCATACGTTCGGGGGAGGCGCGCTAACTTACAATTAGCATAGGTAGGATACCACAAGTGTAAAACCAAACATTCTACTACTACAACAACTAGAACATACTATTACCACAGTGTAAAACATAATTAGTCTGTGCTATTACGCAGAGTTATGGATAAAACAATATTACGCGTACGAAGTCGCGGGTTACAGCTAGTACATGAATATAGCTGTAGTCGTTCGTGTCTCACTGTCACTTTTCAATCACTTGCTCATACGTATGTTTGAAACAGCCAATGATTGTCGCGACCACTTTCGTAGCGTTTCGTAGTATCCAAAGTCAAATAGAGGCACGATTTTTACACCTCTAAATTTGCCTATTGAGTGAACCAACTGTTTCCTGCAGTTGCTATGGGAACTCGCAAGGCTATAATTTCCGAGAACGTCCTGAGATCTCGCTAATCGCTGTTTACTCCGATAAGTCACGAGTGGGTGCCAATTTAAGAAGATTCCCCGTTCGACTTCCGCGAATCAATGGGACTAAATTGGCGTGATACTTTTGTCGAATTACGTGCGTTTCCCCGTCTTATTTTGTAGAGAGCACAGTGTAAATATGAATAATTATTAATTTTATAGCTTTCTTATTTAAAGTGGCAAATTGACAGCTGTGTAAGTTGCGTGAAAGGAGGTGGGCAACCGCTGACCCAGGTCAAAAATAAATCAACCATGTGCGAGTCACACATGACAGTTTCTTCGGACGGCAAAGTTCAACAATATTTTTCAATTTTGCTGTATTGAAGTCAAAGTCAAAGTCAAAAAGTATTTTATTCATTGAAATAACAAGGACCATTTTGAATCGTCTTAAAAAATAAATTTACATTTACTCCTGTTCCAACGCAACAGAACAGAACGTAGAAGAATCAGGCAACAAACAGGGTCTGTTTTTTTGATGATCCTTCTTACTACTAGTTGGGGAGCGCCTGTGTGGTGCTTCGAGAGCAAGTGGAAGCTGATTCAAAGAAAAAAGGAAAACCAACTTAAAAGCCTTACTTAGGTAGGCAGTCAAAAGTAAGATGATAGAGAGAATCGGCAAAAGTCCATAAGGCAGCACACTCTACGCTTGATATACTCATAAATAACACATCAATAATAAATTATACGTCATGGTTATATTGATATGGGGGAAGCTACCTACCGTGCTCTTTAATTATGGGTTTCTGCTTATGCTCTTTATTATATGCTATATCCACACATAGAACGCGAGAGACCATTGTTGAATTTATAGAGAGTTTCAATAAAGGTTCAAAGGAGGTGGGCACCCACTGACCCAGGTCAAAAATAAATGAAACCTTCATGGTAGTATTTAGTACGGTTCTAAATTTTGTTTTTTATCCCATTTTTCTAAAGAACTTGTATATTTTTAGAAGTTGGGAAGCAAAAGTTGTATTTCTAAATAATTAGATAAATCAACTCATTGCATTTGCGTGAAACAAAACGCAACCAGCTATATTACTTTCCCCGTCTACGCAATAAATTAAATTAGCTTTTTAATTATCTTAACATAAAACATAATAATATTATCAATAACCAAATGTATCTGAACTGTATAGGTCAAAAAAGTTGGGTCAAACAATGTATGGGTAGATGCCCATGTTTTTTGCATTCTTCAATTGGTACATGGACATCCGGAATAAACCCAGGCGTAGAGCCAATAAGATCTTTGCACAGCATCCCACATCCTTTAGACGTGCACTAGAGGAGACCCATATAATGCAATGGGGGGATTTGACATAATCACCAAGCTTGGTAGGCAGATCGACTGAAGTTTAATTCAAGTTTTTTTTTTTAACATTGATAGACCTTAAGCACACATTGATACACCTTGGACATTGATAGTGAGTGTAAACGAAGCATAATAGGATATTACGTACCTATACTTGGCATCCAATTCCCTGGTTGTACATTCCATGGGTGCGGGAAAGCGCACCCATGGAAAACACAATGGAATGTACAACCCGACAAAGCACAGCGTAGGAAATGGCGACTATAGATGTACCTAAATTTTTTTTTTTTTTTAACAATGGCCCCCCGCGCAATGTAAACATCTCACTGACGGAGCTCTTGATTTATAAATTCACAAAAGTTGGAAATTGTACACGTAACCGGCGAAAAACTTGCTGAACCGGCGACTGGCGACCGGAGCTACATGTGCGATGAGATATTTTCACAATTTGGAACACGAAAACACCAGGAATTTTACACAAGCAGAAGACACCAAGGTCGGTTAACTTTTCAATATTATGACTCATACCGTACATAATTGGATTATTTAAACAATCTTTTGCACGCTGATAAATTGTTCGACCAGCCGAAACAAAAACATAACATCAACCGACCGTCTTTGTCATTGACATATTTGACATTTCATCTGTCGGCGTCAGGCAGACATTATATAAATTGCCAGCGCAGAACAACTTTGGCGAAGTTGTATGGAACTCTCGTCAGAAGCCATCATATGAAGAAGAAGAAGAAGAACTTTGTTCGGAAACAAGCAAATAATTTTAGATTTTCTAAATTGTTTTTGAAACATTTCTCTAAAAATCGATTCTTTGGTACATAAGAATGGAAGAGCCTAACAAAATGGAATTTAGTAATATAACTTTTAGAGTTCGTCAGAATCGAAGAGCAAGTTCGGTGGGAAATCTCTCAGACTCCTCATTGTTCGATTCCACCAGAATGAGTTTACCGAACAACTCTTTGCTTGACCAAAGCGACTCAATAAGTCTACTTCAACAAAAAATTACTGACCTTGAGAAGTGTCTAACATCAGCAAATAATGAAGTTGATAATCTAATACAAGAAAATAAGAAACTAAAAAAAGATTTAGAGAAATGTTATAAGATTATAGATATGTACAAAAAAATTAAATCCAACGAAGTGTTTGCTTCGCCATCTAGTCGTGGAAGGAAGAGAAAGAAGCTTAGATTGGATGATGATCTATTGACCCCGATCAAAACAGCATTTACACCTGATAATAATTTACAGTTGAATGAAATACATGAAAGAAATATTGCAGAATTACAAAATCAGGTAAAACAACTGTCGGGTTGGCTGGAAATAGAGAAAGTAAAGAACATCGAAAGAGAATTAGATGATAAAAAGGGATGTAGAATCGGTAAGACTAGAATGTCAAAAATATATTTGAATGAAAAATACTGTAAACCTAAGAATCTAAATATTATGAGGATTAAAACTACAAGAGCTATTAGAAAAATTGAAAAAAGATCGAAAATTTTAAAGATCAAATGCGTTAAACTTAGAAAACAGCAGGAGAAACTTAACTTTAAGATTTTAGAGTTGGAAACTAAATTACAAGTTAATATATGCTCTTCTAGTCCAGAATTAGGACAGATGAAAGAAATCATCTCAAATTTTTTTAGTGAAACTAGTAGAATAGAGAATGTTAAGACAAATACAAAAAGTTTCAAGACAATAGTAATGTCTGATGAATTGGGTAAAGACCTAGCATTAAATCTTTTAAATAACATCAAGGGAATTATGAAAATTACGAACTATTGTAAACCAGGAGCGAGCGCAGAGAAGGTTTTGGAGAACGTTGAGGAGAACACCAAGAATTTAGAACAGGGCGACACACTAGTTCTTATAATATCTAGATATGTTAAGAGGTACTCATATTACAACAAATACTTACAGTTAATAGGGAAAATCATATCCAGACCTCACCGTAAATTTAATATAATTTTGACAGGCTTCTTGTACAATGGGTCGAAGGACGATGCTTTTTTCAATTTAAATAACAGATTAGCACAAATTGTGAATCTTAATGAAAATATGAGATATATAGATCTTAATGTAGATTTTGAAAGATTCGCAGCAAGAAAAAAGTATTTATCAACAGAAATAGGAAGGTCTCTTAGTGGAGTAAACTTTAGAGGACATTCCGCATTAAAATTTATTAAAACAAATGAGAATGCCGGTACAGAATTAGTTACGAAAAATACAAATTTTCACAAAAGTCAGATACTCCACATAACTCGTTAATAATCGTGCATGCAAATGTTCAAAGTATTCATAAGAAATTTTTACAAATCGAATGCTTAATTAATGTTACAGATTGTGAAATTTTATGTCTAACAGAGACTTGGGCTTATGATCACCAAGTACAAGGAATGAAAATAGATGGGTTTGAACTATCAACGTACTTCAACAGGAAAATATTTGAGCATGGGGGAACTGCAATATTTACAAGAATAAGTATGGAGTGTAAAGTTAGAAAAGATTTAAATAATTTATCATTTGAAATGAACTGCGAGATAGCTGCCATTGAGCTTCGGAAAAGAAAGACTGTCGTAGTTTGTGTGTACAGGGCTGGCACGGATCTTTCTTTATTTTTCGACATATTAACTAAACTTCTACATAGACTAAGTCGTGAGGGTAAAAAAATTATAGTAGCTGGAGATTTTAATTTGGACATTTTATCAGATACAAGTAATATACGTAAATTAAAACATATACTTGAAAATTTCAAATGCAGGATGGTCATAAACAGTCCTACTCGAACCAAATGCAAAGGCTAAAGGCTAGCTAAAGGTACTAGTTCTACATGTATTGACAATTTCATAGTTAATTTTGACAATCACATAGGTGTAGTTTTGGACTGCAAGTTATCTGACCATAATGTGATACAGTTGAACTGCATAGGTAGGGAAATGTATATAAGTAAAAAGATTGACAGACCTTTAACTAGATTTTTTTCTGAGCAGAATTGTCGTTACTTTAACTTCTTATTTAGCCAAGATTATGTTAAGTTAAAGGGTGATATTGACACAATTTGTGATCCAAATGCAAAGATGAGTATTCTATTGGTCGCTATACAGTTTTATTTTAATGTGGCATTTCCTAAAACGAAGGCATCGAAACCAATCTTTAAAAAATGGACAACTAAAGGTATACAGGTATCAAAATCAAATTTGGAAAAATTAGAACTGTTAGAAGAGATTCTTCCGAATGAGAACAGAAGGTTAAACTTGAAAATCTACAAAAAAGTTTTAAGAAAAGTCTTGAAAAGAGCGAAGAAATTACTATACGCACATAGAATTAAACTATCTCATAACAAAATAAAGGAATCGTGGAAAATAATAAATGAACAAATAAATGTAAATCGTACCCAAAAAAAATTAATACAGGAAGTGATAAATGAGAAGAAAGAGAAAATAAAAGACCCGAAAACAATAGCTAATTTGTTTAATAACTTTCTTCGTAATATAGCTGGAAATCTAACAAAACATACAAATATTGACAAAGAAAAATGTTTAGATTACTTAAATAATATAAAAAGACCTCATGATAAAATTTAATTTAATTCAGTGACTTGTATTGAATTTAGAAAGATAGTAAAAGACATGAAAGATAAAAAATCTGAAGATATCTATGACATGAATAGTAAAATAATTAAGCCTCTAATTTCAAGAAATGACATGTTATTGAAATTGATTTGTAGTGTAATAAATGCGTGTTTATTGGAAGGAGTATTTCCAGATGTCCTGAAGGCAGGAAGGGTTATACCTCTTTTTAAAAAAGGTGAAAGGAATGAACTGAATAATTACAGACCAGTATGTATACTGCCCACGATATCTAAAATTTTAGAAATGATTATAAAAAATAAAATTGTTGAATACTTCGATAATAATGAACTGTTTAGTTCGGCGCAATACGGGTTCCGAAAAAATAAATAGACCGAAATGGCTATACGAAATGTAAACTACTTTGTATTGAAGGCATTGGATGGTGCGCAGAAATGTGCAAGTGTTTTTTGTGACTTGTCCAAGGCCTTTGACTGCTTAAGGCATGACATATTATTAGAAAAATTACAATTTTACGGATTTGGTGGAACTGAGCTTGGAATAATGACTACGTACCTTCAGAATTGAATGCAGATTGTTACTGTAAATGGTGAAAGCTCGGATGCGGGTCAGGTTGATGTAGGTGTACCTCAAGGGTCAATATTGGGACCAGTGCTTTTTCTTGTATACGTTAATGATCTCTCCAAATGTGTACCTGATTGGGCTTTCATTAACTTATTCGCAGACGATACACACATAGGTTTAAAGGAAGATACAAAATCTCGTCTAGATGAAAGAATCGATTGTTCCATAAAATTACTGAAAAATTGGTTTGAAGCTAATGGAATAATTTTAAATGAGGACAAAAGTATAGTAATGCGTTACCATACTAGAAATATGAAGCAAACGGTAGGAACATCGGAACATGTGTTCCTTGGGTATACGATGGATCAATCAGTTAGTTATCGAGCTCACGCTAATAAGGTTTGATAATAAACTAGCAAGTGCAAACTATGCGCTATTAAAATTGAAACCTATGATTGACAGAAGATCTCTTATATCAGTATATTACGCTTATGTCCATTCCATCATTAGTTATGCTTTAACGGTATGGGGAAATAGCTCAGACATCAAAAAGGTTTTGATTTGTCAAAAACGGGCAATTAGGATCATATGTGGCATTACAAGGAGGACATCAGCAAGGAAGTATTTTGTACAAAATAAAATTATGACAGTCATATCTTTATATATTTATAAAAGCGTATTAGAAATTCAAGAAAACAAGGAAAATTACTTAAAAAAAAAGGATATACACAATTTTAATTTAAGAAACAAAGATAAACTTTGTATACCAAAAGTTAGGCTTGTAAAGGTTCAGAAACAAGGGGAATACAATAAAATACTAATGTACAATAAATTGCCCATTAAAATAACTAATCTGGAACATACATCTGACTTCAAAAGAAAAATTAAACATTAGTTTGAGGTAAATGCATTTTACTGCTTAAACGAGTTTATGAACATGACTATTTTAGATTCCTCATTTTTGCTAAATAATGATATTGTGTAGTGTGCTCTCGAGAGGTGCTGGAAAAATGGTATAATGACGACTGATAAACTTAGTTTTTGGGTAAGATGTAGGTAGTTTAGTATTAGATTATTCATTAGATTTTATTAAATTTTTGGTTGACTTTTGTTTTATGATTATTTGTTATTTTGAATAGTAACTGTGTTTAACAATTAAATTTATATAGAAATTGTATTGTTTATTAGAAATTAGAATTTTAATTTGTGATTTTTTTTAAATTGTATTATTATGTGACTTGCCCAGTGTGACAACCTATGTTACAAGGTGAAATAAATGAAATGAAATGAAATGAAATGATAGACCTTTGTTTGACCACGATCTCACCTGTTGGTAAGTGACGATGCGGCCGAAGATGGAGCACGAAGGTCTAAAAGGCACCTATTCACTCATAAATATCATCAGTTTAGCTATGATGCCTCTAAACACATTTTTAAAGTGTTTTGTTTTTGTTTAGGGGTATCGTAGCTAAACTGATGATATTTATGAGATACTATCAATTAAAACATATGTGTTAAGTCTCGTAGTTCTCGCGAACTTAGTTTTTGCTATCTGAAGAATTGTTGATGAGCTGTAATTGGCAAAAAACACAAAAAAATAATAATCTCGCGCCGCAAGCGTGAGCATTCACCTTAACACTTTAATTTAACTAATTAATATATATTGAACTCATTATTAAATTAAAAGCAGGAAACTTTTGATTTTAAATAAGGGTTGCTTTTGTCGTTACTATTGTCTTCTCCCCTAGTCTCTTTGTTTTGAATCTTCAAACTTTGCAAATTGGATTATGATCCCTGGTTAGAGTCGTATCACTCTTTCGACTTTTAATCAAAAATCATCATTAGCCTGTAAATGTCCACTGATGTTTAAATAAATTTAATACGAGTTATCGCCAGTCGTCTTCTTCGTCCTGTTGAGTTTCATTGTTCTTGTCTGTTTTTATGTTGTGTTTATATTATTATGTATTTATTTTTATGTATATAATGTAGGTTTGTATATATTAAGTGATATGTCTATTTGTCAAGGTCCACCACACCACTGTCCCATTCTTCCATATAGTCCTCTCCATCCTAAGGTTGTCTGGAAGAAATCGCTATAAGCGATAAGACCGCCCATTGTACATTCCTGTTATTTTTTTGTTATTGAGTTATGTTTTCTATTTCTGTGTGTTATTTGTGTACAATAAAGAGTTAATCTATCTATCTATCTATCGTACTAGATTTGGGGTGCCGTGCGAGAATCGTGCCAGTGCTGATCGTGTAGTTCTTGCAAGGAGCTTCACGGATCACGGTTAATTAATGAACTACCTACAGACTTAAGCGATAGTATTACGCAAAAAAACATAAAGCATAAGTTAAAATACTTTTACATCTCTCATATTCGGTAAGTAGGTCCTTATTACCCCCAAATGGGGCTTGTAGGTGACCAATTAGCGCTCTAGGGTAATAATGTAGCTAGAAAACCCCTAGGGCGGTAAGTAATAAAAAAAAAACTTCACTCTTTAAAAAAGTTCGCGTACATCTAACCATCATACTGGCAATAGACATCATGCATTCAGCCCAATGACAAAAGAGGTCGCTTCGCTATTCAGCCTTGTCTTCGTATGACATCGAGTCGTATGAGTATAATAGTCATCAATTTTAAATATCGAACGGCGAAGCTCAATTTCGTTTTTGAAAAAAATAATTTAAAAAAAGATGCAAAAAGGCGGGAATAGAAAACTTTTACTTTAAATATTGTTTGTTTTTGGTTTTTTTTTTATAATTACGTGCTAATTAGGAAAAAAACATGAGTTCTGCAAGTGATGAAGATTATTTATTCTTGTAATGCCGGTTTTTTTCTACTTACCTCACAATCGAGATGTAAAGCAGAGTAGTTAGCTCGGGTGTAAGCATCAATGGCACCCTCGAACTATAGGCGCCCTCGCTGCTCGGGCTGCAATTGATGCCTTACAGCCCTTGGCTACTAATCTACTATGTTTAACTAACATGGAAAGCTACTAACTTTAAAAATATTGCATCTACCTAGTTCCAGAAATAAGATACTTATATTTGATGTATTATTATATATATTTGTACCTATTTACTAATATAATTGTTTCTCTTTATCTATACGTACCTACGTACGTACGTTGTTTACTTTACTCGTTTGATTGTATCGGTTTCAGTAAGACTCGCTTATAGCATTATTTTTTTGCAAACCTTTGTGGTTTTATCTGTTATATGTTTTAATAGTAAGTTGAATGTTTTTTTTTTTTTTTTTAAGTTCTTGCTGTACGTCTTGCTGGCGTACTTTCATACTTGTTCAAGACATTACCTTGATTAGATAGATAAATAGATAGATAGATAAGATTACTCTTTATTGATTACCACATGGAAATACAATAAAAGTTATTGCATAAGTTTAGATGCAACTGATGGTAAGGAGGTAGGCGTGGTGCGAGTCTCCAGAGGCCCAAGCCGGAGATTTGCAAACGTCATCGTATCGATGGTCTTAACGACGATCGTGCGTGTACTGCGTAGTAACTAGCCATTTATCTGTGACGTTTCTGGCACAGATTAATGGCTAGTTATTACGTTATACACGCACAATCATCGTTGGGCTGTAGTTTGCATAACTCCGAGTTGGGCCTGTGATTATAAGAAAATTTCTCATATTATACTGGCAGAGTATAGTGGGTTTATTGACAAGTATTTACTATAAATCAAACAAAGAACTTGAAGATAAAATGTCAAAGATATTTGGTGACATTTCAGTTATTTTCAACTTCGATGGCTTGACATTGGCTAAATTGTTGCAAATAATGCACAGAAGCCATTTATAAGAAGAATAAATCAGCTAGAAACTGGGAAAGACAGATTGGCGCTGTGATTTTGCACATTTTCCGTTTCATGCAGAATTAAAGTCATAAGACAAAATACAGTAATCACTGAACACATGTACCCAAGTAAAATAATTCAAGTGCTTAATTATAAGTAAGTTTAAAAAGTAGTGGTGCAAAAAACGTCAACGTGGTGGTTCTGATGCCATAAAAATATACCACTCAACTCCCGTGGATATCGCAAAAGCTAACTAAGGGATCAAAAGCTCCAGGGAATGGACAGCAGCATCCACCTGAGTACTCAGCACCAGCACTGCTATCACCAATCCACCTGACAAGCTTCGTGATTACGGAAATCACCCTTCCCCTCCATTGCATTCTGTGGGGAGGCCTCGTCCAGCAGTGGACGTCTACCGGTTGGTGATGATGATGATGATGATGATGATGACGGCAGACTTTTATCTGTATCTATCTATACTAATAATAAAGAGGAAAGATTTGCTTGTTTGTTTGTTTGTTTGCATTGAATAAAATAGGCTCTGAAACTACTGAACCGATTTGAAAAATTCTTTAATTTTTGAGAAGCTACACTATCACCGGGTGACATGGGCTACATTATATTTTTTTTTAAATAGGGATCCTTTCCTAAAACTCCAATAATGTAACACAATATGTAAAAAAAATAACAGAGGGGAATAACTTTAGCAGGTTTTTGTATCTGGTGTGTGGATAGATGGTGGATTGGGAAGGGAAAGGGAATCCCAACTCTACCCGTGCGAAGCCGGGGCGAGGTTCTAGTCGTTTATATTTATTAGAGTCGTCGAAATGAAACTTCATTACGGTAATACTATTATTTCTACTGTGATATCTACAAGTTGCGTATACTTAACGTTTGATAATTAAGTTAAGTTGATGAACGCACTGTTGTCGTTAAAATTTTGTTAGTGATTGTTCTAATTTAAATGTTTTATCTGCGAGTTCCTCAAGTGAAAACTTGCAAAGAACAACTTTAAATTAAAACAAAGTGGATTGTATAAATTTCAACAAGCGTTTGATTTAAAATTTAAATACAGACTATCTATACAGTAAGTAGTACCAATACAGAATACCTTGGTAGGTAAGTCAAAGTATGCAAGTCCAGGAGGAAAGTTTTTTTTGTTGTTAACTACTTTAATGACGGATCAAGGCCCACCCGATGTTGTGCGGTAATCTCTGCCGCATTACCTCATAGGTCACGTCCACCTAGGACGCACCCTATGTGGCATTACACTGCACCCGCCACCCTGAGACATAAAGATGAAAAGTCTCATGTGCCTGGAGTTTCAACGGTACAACCTTGTCTGCATCAGTCTATCCGCCAGACTCTTGATGATTGCATTATGACCCAGTCAACTCTGGACATAAAGGAGGCGAACCTCTTCCTCTGGATGGCATTAAATGAATCTACTCGGGCGTCTAGGTACATTTGTGAAGCGCTACAATAGCGCGTCAGGCCCAGATGTCTAAAGATGTTGTTATATGCCACCCTAATACCATCGTGCGACTTCTTAGTATGAGTTGACACGTGTAAAATGACTGGCATAAAGATCTAAAAAGTGTAAATGATTATCCATTACATCAGGCGATGACTTGTAAAACTTCCTTGCCTTAAAGACGAACATTCCTGAACCATGCGACAAATAAACATTATTGCAGGAATGTCAAACATCATATTGCACCCCAAAACCAAAGTCGCCGATGTGAGAGGCCGCGCGGCTGAAGTGGGATTAGGCCGGTCACATTTGCCGCATGCCCGACGAACTTTGGGCCAAAATCACCACGGCATGGAGCCCTAATACAGCCAGGCGGCGTCGCGGCAGACCACGCATAAGGTGGCGGGACGAACTGGACGCATATGAGAGGGAATGGGAAATGGTTGCACAAAACCGTAGTGACTGGCGGAATTGGGGGGAGGCCTTTGCCCAACAATGGGACAGTATGGGCGAATAGTAATAGCTATTATTTTATCTGTGGTAATAGTCATTAATTATACGAGTACTTTGCGCCGCCTTATTAACTTTCCAAGAAAGAGAAAAGTCACTCTAACATTTGTATCAAGAAGGTCAATTGTGAATCGAAACTATTTTAGAGGGTTTCGTAGGTTACCTAAATTAATTAAAACCTTCAGACAGATATCACTACGTAACTATTATATAACTCTATTGGGCCCTTGTTTTATTGTTTTGCCTGGATTTCTAATAACTGTTGAGTTTTGCCAGAAATTAGTGTTTTTTTTTCCAACTAGGGTGCGACTTTTGAATGTCTTCGACTAAATATCAACAAAATGTTCATTAATTCCTTCAGGGTAGACAACGCATCGACAATACCCCCGGTGTTGCCGGTGTCTATAAGCGACGGTGACCACTTCACATCAGGTGGGCCGAAAGATAGTTTGCCTATTAGTTTCATAAAAAATAAAAAAAATAAAAATGGTCGCAAATCATCGATATTAGTATTCAGGATTTTCAAGATCATCCTTAGAAGGAACTAGTATCGTTATATTTTATTTTGATAATTTGGAGTTTCAAATCCTATAAGAAATTTCGTAAAGCGACGCACCACCGGCTGGAAGTCAGGAATCTTACTTATACCAGGTCTGGTTAATTCCATACATTTTAGAATTAGTTCACACAAAATATCGATAGATGGCAGTACTGGTATCGCTAGGAATATTGAACACATTAATTAGATTATTTTTTCACTTTTTTTGACGGCATTGCGTAAATAGTAGCTCTAGAAGACTTTTTATGTGATTTTAACTAATAAAATAACAAAAATCGTTATAAAATAGTTTTTTTTTTCAATGTTTTTACTGACATCTAACAATTTCTAACTGAAACATTTTGATTGGGTTCTAAGGTTTTAAGTTTGGTCAAGAAACACATAGATGGCGTTGAAATAAAACCATGTTTCGGAGAATAAAATTATACGATAATATTTCGATAGTTACTCCACAGAGTAGTAAGAATACTAACGTGTTACTCTATGATATGATGTGATGAAATACGCTTGATTTCTCAAGTATCATCTAGTGCGCTGTAAAGAAGGCAAGAGAGAAGCGCCATCTAGTACGCTGTTAAGAAAACAAGTAAGAATGCATATTAGTACGTTAGTACCGAGCGCGCGCCACGGGCGCTGCTCTTGCGCGACTTATCGTGGCAACGATCGTAGTACTAAGATTGTCTCTCTGTTGTACGTTAGTATTATTCCTTACTCTGTGCTTATACCAATAGTGGTGTCCGCCCGCAGCTTTGCTCGCGTTTTACCGGGATAAAAAGTAGCCTATAGCCCAATCAAAGTCATTATCTATCTGTGTACCAACTTTCATCAAAATCTGTTCAGCGGTTTTGGCGTGATTAAGTAACAAACATCCAATCATCGTAGCTTTGACATTTAAAGTTAAATAATGATTTAATATTGCCATCTCTTACTTTTGAATAATATCAAACAGTAACAGAACTAATTTTAAGCAATACTTTTAAATAACGTTTGTGAGTCAGGGGTTATTTAACATGATTGAATTTAGACACTATACAGGGTGTAACATAATATCCCTATAAGCCCGGGGAGGGGGTATTCTACACATCAGTGCGAATAACTTGAATTCAACGACTTTTTAAATTTCGAAGTTTTTCATTCATGAAATGCCTCGTAAGAATCCTGAAATTCCTCCAAAAACGTACGTAAAACAACATGAGGACGTTACGGTACGCTAGGGTACCTTGCGTGGGGCTGCCTCATGTTCTGTTAGGTACATTTTCTGGAGGAATTTCAGGAATTCGTAGAGGAATTTCAGTATTTTTACGAGGCACTTCATGAATGAAAAACTTCAAAATATAAAAAGTCGTAGAACTAAAGTTTTTCACCATAGTGTGTAGAATACCCCCTCCCCGGGCTTATAGGGATATTATGTTACATCCTGTATAAACTTGAATAAGTTGGTATGAAGTATGAAGTGTCGGATGAAACAAGAATATTTTAGTAAAATGGTTTGAAACGATATAAATCACACTAATATTATAAATGCGAAAGTTTGTGTGTTTGTGTGTGAGTGTGTTTGGTACCTCTTCACGCTAAAACGGCAGCACGGATTTGGATGAAATTTGAAATTGAGATAACCGGACTCCCGGAATAACATATAGGCACATTTTTATCCTGATATTCACACGGGATCGAGACTTACGCGGGTGAAACCGCGGGGCGCTGCTAGTACCTAATAAGTTGAAACAAAAAGAAGGTACTATTAATTGAGAAATTTTCATACGAAACTCTAAAACGTAAAAACTACTTATCAGTTAAAAGTTTTAAAACTTAAGCAATTTTTCATAACTTCGACTTGCGACCCACTGCGGGCACGTACCAGCCATTTGTAAGCCCTTCTGGATGCCAACCTTTTTTGCAGAACTCTTTATTTTATTGGCTGACGTTTTGTTTGACTGTGTGCATTTATTTACGCAGGTTTCCTGATTTGTGAAACAGAAATGGCGTATCTTTCATCCACCTGACCAAGACCTGGGGCCCGGGAGCATTGTAATAAATTCACATCAGTTGAAATAAGCCGATCCAGTATTATGTGATAACAGTGGCCTCATAAATAGGTACGATCATATGGCAGAGACTAAGATCCAGAGTCTCGAGCACCGCCGTAAAGTCGGCACCGCCGTAAAGTCGCATGCCTTTCGATCTAGGTAAAGTGTTACTTCACACCAGCCGGGGTATTGCGTAGTAGACTGACGTTTGATGTCGATTACCAGTTTGCTGTTCATTGCGCAGCGTGTTTGAGATTTTTTACAAGAACATAAATATTTAAAACACGCTGCGCAATGAACAGCAAACTGGACATCGAAATCAAACACAGTTACAAACAAACAAACAAGATTACAATCAGCTGCCTCTGGAGCATCTACTTTATTGGAACTAAGTGTTGCTAAATGTGAGATCGCGTTTAGCTTTAGATACGTAAATGCCGATAGTATTGTTAAGACATTTATGTCACTTAATATTAAAAATACTGAAGATCTTTGGGGAATATCCACAAAGGTGTTAGGTATTATAATTATTGATATTGCTCCATGCTTAGCCTACATTTTTAATAGATGTGTTGACGACGGAATCTTTCCAGATCTTATGAAACATAGTAAATTAATTCCTTTGTTCAAGTCTGGAAATGCAAAAGATCCAGCTAATTATAGGCCGATTTCTATATTGCCCGCGTTAAGTAAAATCTTTGAAAAACTTATTCTTACTCAATTATTGTCACACTTTAACTTCCACAGACTACTTCATAGTCATCAATTTGGATTTACCAAGGGTCGATCAACAGCTGATGCTGGTACCATGCTTTTGGAACACATATTTCAAGCATGGGAAAACTCGCAAGACGCGATCGGAGTATTCTGCGACCTATCCAAAGCATTCGACTGCGTGAGTCATGCTACTCTAATTTTGAAGTTAAAACATTATGGCATCCAAAATCAGGCAATTAACCTTGTAAATTCTTACTTATCCAATAGAGTACAAAAAGTTGACGTTGGTGGTGAAAGGTCTTCAGGATCGTCTATTGTTATGGGAGTGCCCCAGGGTTCAATACTAGGCCCATTTCTATTTTTAGTATACATTAACGATCTCCCTTTTTATGTAAAAGACATATGTGATATAGTTTTATTTGCTGACGATACGTCTTTAATTTTCAAAGTTGATAGGTCAAAAGCTAATTACGATGATCTAAATAAATCACTATCGCGAGTTCTTGATTGGTTCACAGTAAATAATCTGTTGCTTAATGCTAAAAAAACTAAATGCATTAAATTCACTTTGCCAAATGTAAAACATTACCCAACTAATATTAAAGTAAATGGCGAGACACTCAATCTTGTAAACTCTACTGTTTTCTTAGGACTTAATATTGATGCAAGTTTGCAGTGGGGACCACAAATTGAGGCACTTGCGGGTAGACTTAGTTCCGCTGCATATGCAGTTCGTACGATAAGGCAGCTTACTGATGAAGCTACAGCTAGGCTAGTTTATTTTGGCTACTTCCATAGTGTTATGTCATATGGCATCATTCTGTGGGGGAAAGCAGCAGACATCCAAGCAATATTTGTTTTACAAAAACGGGCAATACGTGCCATTTATAAAATGAAGCCACGTGACTCCTTGAGGGAGCGTTTTAAGGAAATTAACATTCTCACCGTAATATCGCAATACATCTACGAAACCTTATTATATACACATAAACACTTAGATAGATTTATGAAAAAAAGTGACGTGCATTGTTTTAACACGAGAAATAAAAATAAACTGAGTATTCCCAAATTTAGATTAAAAAAAGTAAGTGGGTCTTTTATGGGGAATTCTGTTCGGTTCTATAATAAACTTCCAGAAAGTGCTTCTAAACTTTCGATTCGAAGATTTAAATCTTACATAAAGAATAATTTAATTTAGAAAGCGTATTACACACTACATGACTATGTTAATGATAAAGCCGCGTGGCCTGATGTCGCTCTGCCCCTCGACACCTAATTTGTCAATTTGCAATGTCTGTACCTGCATATAATTTATTACTGATGTGTTATTTATGTGTATATCAAGCGTAGTGTGTGCTGCCTTATGAACTTTTGCTGATTCTCTCTATCATCTTACTTTTGACTGCCTACCTAAGTAAGGCTTTTAATTTGGTTTTCCTTTTTTCCTTGAATCAGCTTCAACTTGTTCTCGAGGCACCACACAGGCGCTCTGCACCTAGTAGTAAGAAGGATCATCAAAAGAAAAACAGACCGTGTTTGTTGCCTGATTCTTCTAGGTCTGGTTGCGTTGGAACAGGAGTAACTGTAAATTTATTTTTTAAGACGATTCAAAATGATCCTTGTGATTTCAATGAATAAAATACTTTTGACTTTGACTTTGACTTTGAAACGTCAGTCTACTACGCAATAACCGCAATAACCTCACAGGACAGCTTCTGAGTATAATATAAAGCACAAGCCCTGGCTGGTATATATGCATACCAGCCAGTATATATGCATATATGCTGCCCAAACGTGGCAGCAGTGCTCCATGGAAGAACTATGGCTCGGCCAAACACCAGCTTGCTGCCTTGGACTCGATCGAACGCAGAGCTTTCAGGCTTATTGGTGAGCAACATATGGCGGAGATTAAGATCCAAAGTCTCGAGCACCGCCGTAAAGCCGCATTCCTTTCAATCTTCTATAGTTACATTTCGGGGAATGCTGCCAGGATCATCACGATCTGATCCCACCATCTCTTTTTCATCATAGGACGAGCAGACGTACCGCTCAGTACCATCCAGACCGCATTAGTATACCCTCTATTCGTACTAAACGTTTCAGTTCTACCTTTATAATGCGAACTGCTATGGAGTGGAATTATACACAATTACTGTCGTCTGTCTTTCCTGAAAACTATAATCTGGATATCTTCAAAGAGTGAATAGGTGCCTTCTAGACCTTTGTGCTCCATCTTCGTCCACATCGTCACTTACCAACAGGTGAGACCGTGGTCAAACGAAGGTTCAAGTATTACGTGATAAGAGAGGCCTTATAAATAGGTACGTTCACATAGCCACTACACTAAGGATCTCTATTACAGTTATGTTTTTTTTTGCGAAAGAGTTCATATGGGCTATTATTTATTCTGTGGTCTGGTGAAGTACTACCACCATTGCTAATTCTGCCGCAATGCAGTAGTGCTCGCATTACTGTTTTCCTTATTGAAGTGTATAGGTGCCGGTGAAATTACAGGTACATGAGTCTTTAATCTTCGAACACACTAACAAACTTCTCAAAAAATCCAAAGCATCTGCTTTTTTCCGAAAGGCCTATTCTGTAGGACTGTGTAACTTTAACAATGCCGCGTTCCACACGAGTGTCTCCCGTCGTATCGCTAAAAAAATACAAACAATAAACACTAGCCCAGGATACTGGTGATTTCGCACCCATAAAATTAAATGGGAAACTTTGGTGTGAACTTGTTGTTGGATACTTGCTTATGCACGCGAATCTGTCCCTGTACCCTGTACTTAGGATTTGAATAAAACTTTGAATATAAGGACTGAATATAAGTTTTAACTTACATAATCAAAACACATTAAAATAATGACTAACCATGTAAAGTTTAGAAAAGCTTCGGTATTTCGGTACTAAATAAGTTCAGCAAACAAAATACACCCTTACACATACTGATTCGCATAGATACACCCTCTCAGTAATTCTTATTAACTGTACTTTAGACGCTAATTAGGGCTGAATAAATAATAACACCCTACTCTCGTACTTGGGCCTCCTCTGGTACCCGGACTCTTTTGAGACTGGTGTTATTGGAGGAGTTCCCACACTGAAATGTAGGTACATGTATGGCGCTCGTCTCGACTTGTCACCTCGAGGGTACTAGCTGAAAATCAGTGTTTGCTCTTTGAGCAAGTTAATTCGCTGAGCTATGACCCATATGTGATGCTGCAACACACACGTACTTTTAGTTATAGTTTTTATATGGTGTTCAATTTTAGTGCATTGCTTTGTTTTTGTGTAACGATGGTTGTATTATCTAGTTTTGAGTGCACTGTCTTTTATTTGTTTATAATGTACGTGTGTGATTGGAGATGCAAATAAACGATTTATCTATGTATCTAAATAACTTCGTAAAAAGGCGTGATACTTCCTAGCAGGACATAAGTTTTTTTGAGTTTGATTTCATTACAAATTACTTACCTACCGAATTTGCACTTATTTGTACTCTAAGCTCAGAATTTCTACCGTGAGTATTTACCTTTTATATATAACTAGCCTATACCCTATGTCAATCTCCTGGTTCTAAGCTACCTCCCCACCAATTTTCAGCCAAATCGGTTCACCCGTTCTTGAGTTATAGGTGGTATCAACACGACTTTGTTTTAATATAAGATTAAATGTTACAGGCCAAATCCGGTTTCAGGCCAAACTAGTTATGTCCTATAATATATTTCTTGGGATTTCAATAAAATTTGTAAAAATTACATACATTCATACATATATAGACACTCCTTTTTCCTCGAAAGGGTAGACAGAGCCTCAAATGGGCCTCTTTTCACTGTGGGTGTCTTGTCACGTCTATTTACCACGATGGTGCACATCGTGGTAAATAGACGTGACGAGTGGTGAGCTCATCGCCGCCATTGCTTCCCATGACTGACTCTACTAACGCTTAGTAATAACATATTCCTTAAATAACATGGTAGGTACCTATAAGATTTGTAGCAGCCAGGAAAAATCTTATACCAACGAATCTTACAAACAAGTCCGGGTAACCCCTTAGTCGGCTTTTACGACATCCACGGGAGGAGATAGAGGGGTCTCCAACAAATCTTACATACAAGTCCGGGTAATCCCTTAGTCAGCTTTTACGACATCCACTGGAGGAGATGGAGGGGTCTTTTTTTTTTTGTACTACTTGGATGACGGATCAAGCAAGAGGCCCACCTGATGTTAAGCGGTAACCTCTGCCTATGAACAGTGCATTACCTCATAGATCACGTCCACCTACGACGCAACCTATGTGGCATTGCACTGCGCCCGCCACCCTGAGACATAAAGATGAAAAGTCTCATGTGCCTGTAATTTCACCGGCACCCTTACCCTTCAAACCGGAACACAGCAATGCGCGCACTACTGCTTTGCGGCAGAAATAGGTATGGTGGTAGTACTTCCCCGGACGAACTCTTTCACAAAAAAGCTCTACTACTACTAAACTCTACTCTTGGGCCGGTTTATTAACAAGTCAAAATAATGCTGGACAGTTCTACACAACATTACCTAGTCCCAAGCTAAGCAGAGCTTGTGTTATGGGTACTAGACAACTGATATACTTAATACAACTTACACAGATAGATATTTTTTATTATATATAGAAAATACCCAGAACACCCTGAACAAATATCTGCCAATCGCACAAATATTTGTTCCGAGGTGGGAATCGAACCCGCAACCTCCTGCGTCGCAGGCGAACGTTCGCCCGCCGCGCCACAGAGGTCGTCCACAGAGGTTGATTTATTTGTGCTAGCAACAATAGGCAGCGGGTGACACAATCCCGTTTACATCCTTGGAATCGATTTGCACTCGACAGGAGTGTCCATCATCAAGGGACCCAATCGAGTACCTACTGACAGCGCCTCGGATATGAACCACTCGATGGGCTAATTGTTCCCAGTTCAATTATCGAACAGCTGTCAACGTATTCAACTGGATGGGCGGCCCTGAAACAAGTTTAGTGAGGATTCGATTAACAATTCGTTAAATGGATGATGCGACCGGCTCGTACGATGTTTCAGTTATTGGACTGTTAAGGGTCCCTCTCACGGTGAGCTATGCGACAATTATAAATTTTATCAAACCAGTGCGTTAGACCTCAGGCAAATGATGGGTGCTTTTACATACTAACGTATTTTACCAAATACGGGCGTAAGTGTATAATTTTACACTGAAATTACTGTTGTTGGCTTTTATATTGGTCATTATTTGCGGCAAAAAAATCGCGAAAATAAAATCGAAATAACTTGCATGGACTAAAATTTCGATGTTATTTTCGCTATTTATCCACTTACCACAGCAACCATCTTAAGAGACAGAAGATTGCCTTTAGTAAACTGAAGCCATCTTTTTATGCGTGTGTGCGTGCGTCACACAGAAAACATACGCACACACAAATAAGTACTAACGATTGATAAGGAAAGAAGAAGAAGAAAAGAAAGAATATATATTTATTTGTATACAAGAGCTACACAGAAACACAGAACACACTAAGAAGAAACAGATATGAAGGTACTAGGTGTAACTCAAGTAACAAAATGGTTCTGCCTCAGCATGAGTTGGTTGACAGCAAGCTAGCAACCAACGCTGGTCTTCCGGCAGAACCACTTGTTGGCGTTACGGCTAACCATTCGCAACGACTATACACACAACTAACATAAAGAAAACTAATAATAAGAATAAGGTAAAGAAAAGTAAGGTATGCTCAAATTTCAAAAAACCACTGACATACTTTTAGAAAAGGTAAGAAAGTTTTTTTTTACAATAATCATACCAATGAAAAAAAATTAACGTTCCGAAAAGGAAACTTTTACAGACAAGGAACGTTTTGGTTGTGTTTTAAGGAAGGTTGATTGACTGTGTATTGTTCAGTATTGTTGAGTGAGTTACTTGTAGTTAGACTATTACTACCGTAAGGATAGGGCGGATGACATGACACCAACGACCATCTGTCTATGACTTAGTTCGCTCGCGATCTGACGCGTTTGGTTTTATGTCAAAATGCAAATTTTGTAGATCGTCTGCACCTTGATGAAACGACACCGAACTCAAGTTTTTCAATTTAGGGATCCCATTTAACCTTGAGGTCCTGAAAATATTTGAATCTCAACAACGACACCGTGAAACGACCTTTGAAACGACAACATACTCAAGTATCCCTATTTTCGTGTTCTGGGTATTTTCTATGTTTAATAAAAATAAAAAACTAAGTAATATATTGTATTAGGTAAGTATATCAGTTATCAAGTACCCATAACACAAGCTCTGCTTAGCTTGGGGCTAGATAATGTTGTGTGAACTGTCCAGCATTATTTATTTATTTTCTACAAAAATCAACTTTTCATCGTTTTCTGATTGTAGTACCACAGCTGCACAGTGGGTACTAAAGTCTCGCCACAACTGTGCCACAACGTTGTCAAAGTCTTCGGATTCCGCATAAGTTTTATAAAACATGTAAGCCTTTGCTACGAAACAATATCCGCATATCATATCGTATGTCTAAAATTACTGTCGTGCCCAAGTCACCAAAATGTTGCAAACCTTCCACAACTTTCGGCCATGTCCTATAAAATACCTATTCTGGAAATAATCTGTGGACTGCCGCTAAGAATGTATCTGGTGAATAATTCGCTTTCATAAATTCTTAGTTCATTGATTACTACACACTAGCCAAAGTGTGCGAGATTCTACAAAAAATATGAACTTTTTTTAGACTACTTGTAATGACGGTTCAAGCAGTTGGCCCACCTGATGTCAAGTGGTACCCTCTACCTATGAACAGTGCATTAACTCATAGGTCAAGTCACGTCCACCTAGGAAGCACCCTATGTGGCATTGCACTGCGCCCGCCACCCTGAGACATAAAGATGAAAGTCTAATGTGCCTGTAATTTCACCGGCACCCTTACCCTTCAAACCGGAACACAGCAATGCGAGCACTACTGCTTTGCGGCAGAAATAGGTATGGTGGTAGTACTTCCCCGGATGAACTCTTTCACAAAAAAGCTCTACTACTATTACGTGAATACGAGCGGTGACTGTAGGTGTCTTATAGTGTCTGTAACCGATGAGGGACGTATCTCATCTCTACGTGATCGAGTCAACAAAAATAATAATATTTTATCATTATACGATAAAACAGCTATGATGGGACAGACACACACACACACACACACAGACACGTCAAACTTACAACACCCCGTCTTTTTTGCGTCGGGGGTTAAAAAGCGACGTACGAAGAAGTATTCTTTTCTTTTTATAAGTATATATAATAGATTTATTTACAGAAAGAATAATACATGTTATGTACAAAATATATATGAAACAGTTGTGCTACCTGAAGATCGCTGCAAGCGGTCTAAAGGTAGCTCAACTGATCCAAATCACTACCAGACGGAAGCGTCCCTAAGATGCTGGCTGCATTGCCATGGTGAATGGCAATACTAATGCGTTGAGCCAGATAAGAGCCAGATCTCGAATCACGCGTCGCTTTGACCAGATGCCCACGGACCTTGACCCACGGACCCACAGAGTCTCGACCCCGAAAGGCTCAAATAAGTAATCTGTTGAGACTTGCATATTCGCGTCTTTTGAGGTCCTCAGCGGAATCTGCCGCCGAACCGGCCCTAACTGATTTTATGTTATATGTGTACCTATCTGTAAGTTTCCCTAAGATAACAAAAAAAAAAACAACAGAACGATCAAACTAGATCAAATAATAAAACGCAATCCATCAGTCTTGGACCGAAGCGAATCAGCAAAAATGTACGACTCGAACTAATTTATTGAAGTAAAAATAACTCCACGGCCAAAAGGTATAAATATTGGGACCTCATTATTTTCGTGCTTGATTAGCTGACCCGATACCCCGGAGAAAATAATATGAATCAGAATTTTGACTTACTTAATTAAGCGTGGAGGATGCTTGCTTTGTATAACGCAGTCACATGCTAACAACATAACAAGTCTGCTATATTAATTCAGACTTTATCCCTACAATCTTTAAAGTTCAAAGTTGTGATTCTTTGAAAAAGTATCTCATTATTTGTTTGCATTAACGGGAGATTTGCATAAAAATTACGAGCACCAAGAATGTTGGGACATGTTTCCTACAGCAATTCGGTAAACGAACGTCCCACGCTTGTACGTAATCAGATATTTGGATGTTGTCACAGTGTGAATAAAGGGTTGTCTTGTAAATTTATGTCTTAAGATGTTCTCGTAATTATTGCCGAGGTGGTCAATTTAAAGAATACCCACAGAGCGAATTAACGAGAGGGACTTGCAATAAAATACATTGATTTTAAACGAGAGGTGTGCGTGCATTATTTTATGTGTAAGTTCCGTGAGTGTTTTCGTGACACGCTTCCAAAATAATTGCACTGTGTCCATACATACAGGGTGTATCATAGTATCCCTATAAGCTGACGAGAGGATATTCTACACATCATGACATTAGTTCTACGACTTTTTAAATTTCGAAGTTTCTCATTCATGAAGCCTCCTAAAAATCCTGAAATTTCTCCAGAAATGTACCTAACGCAACATGTGGCAGCCCTACGTAAGGTACGTTAACGTACCGTAACGTCCTCATGTTGTATTAGGTACATTTCTGGAGGAATTTCAGGATTTTTACGAGGCATTTCATGAATGAAAAACTTCGTATCTTAAAAAGTCTTAGAACTAAAGTTATTAGCCACTGATGTGTAGAATACCCCTTCCCTGCGCTTATAGTGATATTATGTTACACCCTGTATAAATACTAAGACATACATTCTAATAACGTATTTGAGGTTTTTACAAAATAAAACAGAGATTTATTTAAGCTATGACGACATAATATATCACATAATATTAATAATATACACGGCAGGCGAGTATATGGTGTAGACGCCTGAATTGATTGAAAATACATTTACCGTACTTTACAAACATATAAATTACACATATCAATAAATAAAACTAAATACATAATAAGCGGTCCTGTTGCTAAGAAATGATGCCGCAAAATTCGATTTTTGATTTTTGACTAACTAAATCAAGTAGGTACAATATTCTAATTAAAAACACGCATGCTGGATACTACATTATAATTCCGATGGATCACTGTACCAGAAACACGAAAGGATAATATTTTCTCGATAGAAAAAAAAAAACAAAAGTTACCACAAATTTTTGTCTACATTCGATTGTTTATTAAAATAGTGCTTAATATTGGGTTAAAAATTACATAATAAAATTAATACATTAAGCCATTAAGTACTGCAGGGGTTTTGTAAAATTATCTATATTTTACGAGATATCTATATATATTTTTATATTTTACTGAAAAAGAAGACTTAAAGAGGAATTTAACAAGTAAGTAATTAATTTTGTACAAATAAAAAAAAAACCCAACGCAATCGTTTTTCGTTTCGTTTCGTATGAGGTAGTGCTGGCCTCTGGTGTCAGAGTTTGTCAAGCCGCCCGAGGGCCTCTGACATGGCTTATCGACTGCTATTAATCAATAACAGCCGGGACCGACAGCTTAACGTGCCAATTAACCCAACGCAATGAAACGGCTGAACCGATTTTGATCAAACATAGCTAAGAACACTCCCGACAAATTCACCATTCAAACAAAATAAACAAAACGGTTCATCCGTTCGTGAGCTACGATGGGACAGACATACACATATACACACGCACACACATATACATATACACACACAAACACACACACACACACACAAAGAGACACCTCAAACTTATAACACCCCTTCGTTTTTGCGTCGGGGGTTAAAAATGCGAAAATATATTAGTAAGAAGAGCATCCACACAACCAGGAGATTCCTCAGTTACTATCAGCTGTCATCAAGTTAATAGCTAAAGTACCCACAGGTCGATGCACTGAAATCAAAACAGAAATCAATAAAACTAAGCGTGGAAATAAAACAACGTAAACGGTGGTAATAAGGTCATTCACTTCGTATTACACATTTTTATCCATTGTACCTGCTATTAGAAAAACGTCAAAAACTATGAAATTTATATCTTTTCTTGATAGAGTGTATATTCCAATATACTAGGATATTGGAATATACTAGTAAGTCAACACCTAATATTCAATCAAGAAAACTGACATTTATTTTGCATAGGTACATACATTAGTAGGAATGTACAGTTAGGTAGATACTATACATTTGAAGATACTATAGAGTGGCTCTATGAGAGCCAGTTTCAAGCAATCAAACATGATATCTGTTATTTCATAGAACCAGGGGGCTTTCTGGATTGTTTGCATAAATTATTTACTCGAAATATTCATTCATCTGTCAGAACTTTGACAGATATTTATGAAAAATCATTTATTTACAGTAATAATAGTAGGTATGTACAAAACTAATACAAGTAGGTAAGCAAAAAAATAAAAATAAAAAACAAATTAAACAATTGAACAACTGAACTATCTGAAGCTTTTGCAAAAAGGTAGCTCAACTGACCCAAATCTCTACCAGACGGAAGCGTCCCCAAGATGCTGGCTGCATTGCCACGCTGAATGGCAATACTAACGCGTTGAGCCAGACTAGAGCAAGCTCTCAGCTCACGCGTCGCTTCGACCAGACACCCTGAAATAATTTAATATAATTGGTGTAATTATTATGACTATTATTATTTTGACTTAGCGTGAAAATTAGGTCAGAGGTAGACTTCCCGATCAATGCAATTACCATAGTGAATTGAAAAAGTTAAATAAAAGGAAGCCATCGCCGTCGCCATTGATATCACCACGACAAGTCGGTACCTACAATACAAGTCCGGCGGTAAATAAACCATAAAATTAGCTTTCACCAAAATTACGAATACCCAGAAAATGTTGGAGCTGGCTAGTTTATGATAATACAGGAATATTTGCATAATATATTCATCCCAAATTATCCTCTAAAGTGGAAAGTTTTTATGACTTTTTAAGTGAATTCTTGGTAAATAAGAGGGCGGCCTATTCGTCAACACCAACATACAATCTGCCGACTTTTGACTTACCAATCGCTGTCTTGTTATTTAAATAAATAAATAAATAATGCTGGACAGTCACACAACATTATCTAGCCCCAAGCTAAGCAGAGTTTGTGTTATGGGTACTAGATAACTGATATAAATAATACAATATATTACATAGATAGATATTTTTAATTATACATAGAAAATACCCAGAACACCCTGAACAAATATCTGCGATCGCACAAATATTTGTTCCGAGGCAAGGATTTGCAAGGGATATGCATAAATAAATAAAATAAATAATGCTGGACAGTTCACACAACATTACCTAGCCCCAAGCTAAGCAGAGCTTGTGTTATGGGTACAGATAACTGATATACTTAATACAATACATTACATAGATATATATTTTTAATTATACATTGAAAATACCCAGAACACCCGGAACAAATATCTGCAGATTGCACAAATATTTGTTCCGAAGCGGGAATTGAACCCGCAACCTCCTGCGTCTCAGGCGAACCTTCGCCCGCTGCGCCACAGAGGTCATCAAAAATAAGTAAATAATAAATATATGAATAAGGTTGTGATGTTTTTGGAGTTCACTCCTTACGAATAGATTTTCATAGGTACCTATATAATAGGTAAGATCGTTCATAAAAAGCAAAGACCGTTATGTTTTCCATCTGCGTAACATAACAAAGCTCATTAAAATTATTTGTATGTATTCTTTAAACAAATACGAAGTTCAGAACAAGGTTAAAAAATACATCATACATACCTAGACACACGCCTTTCTCCCCGAATGGAAGGCAGAGCCTTAAATGGCTCTCTACGAGTATAGCTCTCTCTATAGCCCACTGCGCCACTTTGAGCTTTCCTATGCGGCCAAAAGTTAGCGGCTACGTCTCAAGGCCGTAACGTAAGTCATCACTGGGAACACGCACTGACTATCGTCTTCAGTCTTTGCGGTATCCGTGACGAGAAAATATGGCGTATATCTGTAGAATGAAGTGTATGTAGATGGTAGAAAACTACATACATTTCATTCTACAGATAAGTTGGTGGATCTGTAGTTTCCTCATTTCGTTTCGTATGAGGTAGTGCTGGCCTCTGGTGTCAGAGTTTGTCAAGCCGCCCGAGGGCCTCTGACATGGCTTATCGACTGAACTGTTGTTTCCTGAACGCTGCCCATCCAAGTTGGATTCGTCGGTGACCTCTTAACGAAGTTGGACCACCGAGTTGAATTACATTTATTTGTATTCATACTGAAAGAAATGCTATCACAGTAAGTGATATTTTAAAGAAACAGATTATTTCGAAAGTCTTGTCAAGAAGCACAAAAAGGGCATCACGCAACCAAAAGGAACTATTCCACAATCTATAACAACTTTAAACGGGACACACGGTCGTTTTGTTGGATGAATAAAATACGAGCCGCGTGGCACACTAAGCGTTTTGGCACATTTATTATGCGCACTGTAAAGGAATGGAATACTAAGTATTTTGGTTTCTTAACTACTTTTATCTGGATATAGGAAACGAAGAATTTCTTAGAACTCGGACATGAACCCAGATGTTATTTTGTAAAATTTACTTTTTATAAAGTCAAAATAACGCCAACGATACCTCATGCTCTTCTTGCCACGCCAATAAACAACATATCAATAAACTCCATTCCTACATTTGCAGTATCGTTCTTAGTAAAATGATTTATTAATTCACTATTTATTGATTTAATTACAACGGCCGTACGCACTCACAATAATTTACAGAGATACATTAACTATCAGCATTATTACATAGTAACATAAAACATATTTTTAAATCAATAAACGTAACACGACCAAAAACTTCTATTAAATAGAAGTCTTTGATCACGACAATGATGACAGATTGTGGCTTGTTTGTTTATTCCTAGTGCAATCAGTCCCCAAGATAGATTTTGTACTATTATCTACAAATTTGATAATAGTACTAAAATTAGTATATAAAAAAGTATGTAAAATTTTAGTTGCATGTTTTTTAGATTGTATGAATTTGGTAGTTTAACTTAATACTTTTGCTAGGTTATTTTTTTTAAATTGGCACACCGTCCTTTCTTCATACTCCGGAATAGGTATCCTTCGTGCAAAAGCTGAACTTGTTTTAAAACGTGACATTGGCAAACTTGTGGTCTACTCCGCAAGGGCCACTTGTTCAAGAACTGAAATAAACTGGACTACCATTATCATCTGCCATTTTTGAAAGAAACTTCGTGGTTTTTATTTAATTGAATTTGAATGTGTTTTTTTTTTTAGTTATTTCGTGTAATTTTGGTGGCATTTAACCGGTGTAACTAGGATAAATAGCACATGTGTGATGTAGTTACATTTAAGTGTAGGTATTGCGTGTCTTTTCGAAATGGTGGTATTTTCCCTGTAAAAACTCTGTTTTCTGCCACTATTTAAACTGGTTTAGGTACTGTTGACGACTTGACTATAAAAAATATTATTATATCAATTGACATTGGCGAAAGAAGAGAAGAGACAATGAGATTTTGGGAATCTAAAATCAACCTCCTAAGACTTGCAACATCTTCCCACACATTATTTACAACCATGCAAATAAAACGAATCAAAATTCATTAAAACGCAGCTGTTTGACGAACAACCTGCCTGTGTGCAGGAAAATTCAAAATATAGTCACGCACCTCACGATGCACCGTACACAGAATAATAAATAAATATTATGCCACTCATTATGACGTAATTACCATTAAGAGCGCCCGATGCATTATTTATCGCTCGGGGGCTACGGGGGGTATAGTAGCTATTGTTTATTCTGTGGTCAATGTTTAATTTTTATAAGGTACGCGTACCTACGCGTTTGTCATTGTCGTGATGCATCAGTTGACGTGTAGCTTAAGTGGGTTCAGTACCTAGTTACTAGCTTCAGTTCAGTTACCTGTTGTTCAGTAGTTAATAGCTATTGTTTATTCTGTAGTCAATGTTTAATTTTTATTAGGTACGTGTACCAACGCGTTTGCCATTGTCGTGATGCATCTGTTGACGTGTAGCTTAAGTGGGTTCAGTAGTTACTAGCTTCAGTTCAGTTAGCTGTTGTTCAGCAGTTAGTAGCTATTGTTTATGATGTGGTCAATGTTTAATTTATAGTAGGTACGTGTACTTACGCGTTTGTTATTGGCGTGATGCATCTGTTGACGTGTAGCTTAAGTGGGTTCAGTAGTTACTAGCTTCAGTTCAGTTAGCTGTTGTTCAGCAGTTAGTAGCTATTGTTTATTATGTGGTCAATGTTTAATTTTTAGTAGGTACGTGTACTTACGCGTTTGTCATTGTCGTGATGCATCTGTTGACGTGTAGCTTAAGTGGGTTCAGTAGTTACTAGCTTCAGTTCAGTTAGCTGTTGTTCAGCAGTTAGTAGCTATTGTTTATTATGTGGTCAATGTTTAATTTTTAGAACGTACGTGTACCTACGCGTTTGTCATTGGCGTGATGCATCTGTTGACGTGTGGCTTAAGTGGGTTCAGTAGTTACTAGCTTCAGTTCAGTTAGCTGTTGTTCAGCAGTTAGTAGCTATTGTTTATTATGTGGTCAATGTTTAATTTTTAGTAGGTACGTGTACCTACGCGTTTGTCATTGTCGTGATGCATCTGTTGACGTGTAGCTTAAGTGGGTTCAGAGGGGCTAGTCTGCAAATTTGACAAGTAACTTACACGCCCGTGTGGTGTACACTTCATGGATTTTTGCACGGGATTTGAGGTTCTCAAGGTGCCCTAAGTATTTCTCCATACTAAAATCCGTGTAGTGTACACCACACGGCCGTGTAGTTGTTTCTCAAATTTGCAGACTCGAGGCTCTGTAGTTACTGAATTGACAAACTATGTAAAAAACTCGATTTAGCTTAGCATTGGTTTGGAATTAAAATACAATGCAAAGATAAATAATAATAATTGTCTTGCCCAAGTGTCGTACGAACTACGGGAAAAAAACGGTAGTTTACGAAGGCACAGCTTTACAATAAATTACCCTCAGATATAAAAAAATTAAATACATTTAACGCATTCAAAACTAAACTTTCTCATCATATTATATCAAATGTTTACTAATAATTTTATGCGTCATAATGTGTTGATTGAGTTCCTATCTATATTAACTTCAACGACCTAAACTATTTTTACTATGTATAATTGATTCTCATGTAAGTGATAATAATTATCTTTTTGAGAATAAATGATTATTAAACTGATAATAAAAGTAGTTTATCATCAGCATCATCATCAGCAGCAACCTGTAGTCAACAAGTGTCCCACCTATAAAAGTTTTTAGTAGTTAGAGCTTCTTTTGTTAGAGAGTTCGTCCGGGGAAGTACTACCTACATACCTATTTCTGCCGCAAAGCAATAGTGCTCGCATTGCTGTGTTCCAGTTTGAAGGGTATGGGTGCCGGTGAAATTACAGGCACATGAGACTTGTCTCAGGGTAGCGGGCGCAGTGTAATGCCACATAGGGCGCGTCCTAGCCTAGGTGGACGTGACCTATGAGGTAATGTATTGTTATAGGCAGAGGTTACCTACCACTTAACATCAGGCTTTGGGCCATCTACATGTTCCGTCATTTTTTTTTTTTTTTTTAACTATGGTAGGCCTTTGTTTTACCTCGATCTCAGCTGTTGGTAAGTGACGATGTGGCCGAAGATGAAGCACAAAGGTCTAGAAGACACCTATTCACTCTAGCCTTGAAGAGACCCATATTCCACTCCTTAGCAGTTCGCATTATAAAGGTAGAACTGAATCGTTTAGTACGAATAGAGGGTATACTAATGAGGTAAGGATGGTACCGAGCCGTGCGTCTGCTCGTCCTATGATGGAAAGGAGATGGCCTATGTTAAAAAAACAAAGTTATTCCAAGTGTTTTTTTTTTAGTTTTGTCATCGTCATTATCAGACTCTAGTCGTCCACTGCTGGACGAGGCCTCCTTCATAAAATGCAATGGGGAGATTGGCCATAATTATAACCCTTGGAAAAAGGATTGGTGATCGGTGATCACAGTATTGTATTGCAAATTTTGTAGATTAATTTTATCATTAGGATGTACAAACCAACGATTCTCGACAAATCGACGACCTCTGTGGCGAAGTTTCACTTGCGACGCAGAAGGTTGTGGGTTCGATTCCCGCCTCGGAACAAATATTTGTACGATCTGCAAATGTTTGCTCAAGGTGTTCTGGATATTTTCTATGTATAATAAAAAAAACATCTGGGTATCTTTGTAATGTATTGTATTAAGTAGGTATATCAGTTAACTATATTAAGTACCCTTGTGGGTATTTATTATTCTATAAGAAAGGCCTTGAGCATGATTATTAATGTGTAGGTTGTCCAGGCTATACATTTTTATATAGCCGGGATGTTCAACCTGTGAAAAGCCTCCAAATACAATAACTGTTATTGTTGAATGCCTTCTATATAATCGTGGAATTGGCCTTCCTTATTACATTAGCGTAGCTAGCTGATTTTTAGTAGACCCCATTCAATTTTTTTTTTACTACGGCAATGACGGATCAAGCATAATGGCCCACCTGATGTTAAGCGCTAACCTCTGCCTATGAACAGTGCATTACCTCATAGATCACGTCCACTTAGGACGCACCCTATGTGGCATTGCATGCGCCCGTCATCCTGAGACAGAAAGATGAAAAGTCTCATGTGCCTGTAATTTCAAAACCCTACTTTGTAAACCCTACTTTTGGTTTACCGTAATCGGGTAAAAAGTAGTCTCCGCTAACGCTCTATCTATCTACTAAACATCCAAATCGGTACAGCCGTTATAGCGTAACTTAGTAAAAAATTAACAAACTTCCAAACTTTCGCATTTTTTTAGCAGGAAATATAATTGCATTGCAATGCAACAACGCTGCTCTCCACAATAGTGTTTCCACATTACCCATAAAATTAACGATTTATTTCCCCAGAGCTATATCTATACACACGTACATACGCACATAATATTATAGCTATACTATACATGGTGCTTTCAAACTGTAATGAGGCAGAGAGTGCGGTTCCTTGTTGTACTAAGTGCGAGTCACACATGACAGTTTCTTCGGACGGCAAAGTTCACCGATATTTTTCAATTTAGCTGTATTCATATGGGGGAGGTATGTACCTACCGTGCTCTTTATTTATGGGTTTCTGCTTATGCTCTTTATATTATGCTATATCCATACGTAGAAGGGATGCGAGAGACTATTTAGTAGATACAAGTAATTAATTTAGTAAACATTAAAAAAACCTCAACGCCAAACTGCTGAACCGATTTTGATCAAACATAGCTAAGAACACTCACAACAAATTCACCTTTCAAACAAAACAAAAAAACTAAATCGGTTCATCCGTTCGGGAGCTACGATGCCACACACACACACACACACACACACACACTCACACACACACACACACACACACACACACACACACACACACACACACAGACACGTCAAACTTATAACACCCCGTCGTTTTTGCGTCGAGGGTTAAACACACGTGAAAAGTAGAATTGAAATAACCGTGGCTAGGATCATTGTAGATAGGTACACCACGCGTATTTACTATTTTCCTGCTGACGTAAAGTGAAAAGTAACAAATGGGTACAGCTATTGGCACCAAAAACTCTACTATAGCAGTGCAAATCACACCAGTCTATACCTAATAAGTAAATAAAATAAAATAAATAAATAATGCTGGACAGTTCACACAACATTATCTAGCCCCAAGCTAAGCCAGAGCTTGTGTTATGGGTACTAGATAACTGATATACTTAATATAATACATTACATAGATAGATATTTTTATAATGCATAGAAAACACCCAGAACACCCTGAACAAATATCTGCAGAACGCACAAATTATTTGTTCCGAGGCGGGAATCGAACCCGCAACCTCCTGCGTCGCAGGCGAACCATCGCCAGCCGCGCCACAGAGGTCGTCAGTCACTATTGAATAGAGTTTATATCAACAGATTTTTTGCCAATGTGGTCCGACGGTCCAAACGCGACAGTGGCCGTGACTGGGCCGTGACGTATCGGGTTGGCTTAGTGGACCCTTGACTGATTTATGGTGACTGTAAATCTCCAATTTACACGACAATGTGTCTGCGGACGCGATGTAATCGACGATAAGGAATATTGTAGGGTAGTCAACTCTGTAGATACCTACCTGTAATTTTACATGTTAGCAGAAAACTACAAAAAATAGTAACTGTCGTTGTGTTGTGACCAATTGGAAAACACTTTTTTCTGATTGATTGGTCGCCGTTTTAAATCTGGAGATTGCCCCAGTGCTGTTTTTGTAACAAGCTAGTAGTTTAGTAGTAGTAGAGCTTTTTTGTGAAAGAGTTCGTCCGGGGAAGTGCTACCACCATACATATTTCCGCCGCAAAGCAGTAGTGCTCGCATTTCTGTGTTCCGATTTGAACGTGATAAGGGTGTCGGTGAAATTACAGGCACATGAGACTTTTCATCTTTATGTCTCAGGGTGGCGGGCGCAGTTCAATGCCACATAGGGTGCGTCCTAGGTGTACGTGACCTATGAGGTAATGCACTGTTCACGGCAGAGATTACAGCTTAACATCAGGTGGGCCATCTGCTTGTCCCGTCATTCAAGTAGTATAAAAAAAAACTACTTCTGATTGATTGGTCGCCGTTTTAAATCTGGAGATTGTGCCAGTTGCTTTGAAAAAATATGCGGCTTCGGATTTAGTGCGCGACTGACAGTGAGCGCTGATCGTACGCGCGTAGCTTAGTCAACGTCGCATTCCTCGACCTCGGCGGGCGAAGATTCGCCTGCGACGCAGAAGGTTGCGTGTTCGATTACGCCTCAGAACAAATATTTGTACGATAAGCAGATATTTGTTCAGAGTGTGCTGGCTATTTTCTATGTATTATAAAAAAAAAAACTATGTAAAGTATTGTATTAAGTATATCAGTTATCTAATACCCATTACACAAGCTCTGCTTAGCTTGGGGCTAGATAATGTTGTTTCACAGATAAAATAATACTATACTAGTAGTTGTGTGAACTGTCCAGCATTATTTATTTATTTATTTATTTATTAATATCGCTTTTTAGTGACCGCCCATTGTGCATTTGGTTTTTATTTCATTGTTGTTTGTAATTTTTTTTATCTATTTTGTAAGGTGTGCCATAAAGTATTTTCATTCATTCATTCTACGTACATTAATACATTAATTTATTCCTACGTACATTCGTTCATTCATTCCTACGTACATTCATTCATTAATTCCTACGTACATTCATTCATTCATTCCTACGTACATAAATTCATTCATTCCTACGTACATTCATTCATTCATTCATTCGGTTAAAAATCACGACACTATACTTGTATACTCGTAGTAAAGTCTAGAAAACTATCACTAAATGTACAATAGAGGTAGGAGCAAAAGCACCGAATAGACTGGTCGATATGGATTAAGGCAAAAGGTCTGAACTGAATAAACAATGTGACGACCAAGGCCACCCTTGCGTACATCGTGTTAATGTAAAAAGAGACTAGGCATTACTTATTTATATGTTTATTGCAGTAGTGGGCGACATTTGTTCCTATTTGGCCGTGGTTTTGTTAGTAACTTATATCAATGAGTGAATTAATTTAAGGTAAAATACTCACAACAGTGTGAACAGTATTATGTTTGTTTTATCATCATCATCAGCCTGTAGAAGTCCACTGTAGGTCATGGGCAGGCTTAGAGCATGACGGCCTCCTTTGCTCTATGTAGGCAGAGATGGTAATAAATATTTATGCTGCAAAATTCGTAATCTTAGATTTGATTTTTAACAGACTAAATCAAGTACCTACCTACAATATTTAAATTCGAAATATGTATGAATACTACATTATAATTCCGAAAGATCGCTGTACCAGAAACACGACAGGAAAAAATATGGTCGACAGAAAAAAAAACAAAGTTACGTCTTTTTTTGCCTAGATTCGATTCCTTATTAAAATGGTAATTAGGTAAAAAGATAAATAAAATCAATACAACAAAGCCGAGAGTAAACTGTAGGGGTTTTGTAAAATTTATATATTACGAGATGTTCAATAAAAACTGCTATTTCGTGCGGAGCGGTGCGTTTTTTTTGTATGAAGATTTCTGCCTGGTGTTGGCGCAGTAAAGCGCTGTGAATTGCTACGCGCGTACGTCGCAGCCTTTTTTACTATTTATTTTCCATGTCTTGATCAATAGATTGTTATTATCTATCTCGAGACCCACGACAAACGTCTGGTGTCGCCTCCATCCACTGTCTTCCTGTGAACTGGTTCATTCTTCCTCTGCGTCGTCCGATTCGTGGTAGACACGCTATATTCGAAACCTATATTCCCAAAACGGTTGTCGATACTGCCTCATGCATGGTTTGCATAAAACTTGTTATGGAAGCTGAAAGACTCTGATGGTGTAGTGGAATGACCTCGGCTTCCGATCCTGAGGTCGTATATTCAAATCCCGTACCTAGTACACCTATAGATTTTCAACTGATTAAAATAAATTGCGCAATACCTATTGCGTGCTCTTGTGCGGTGAAGGAAAGCGTCTTCGTGAGATAACCGGCAATCTCTAACCTAAAGATTAAAAGACTGGTAGCCAAGAAAAACCCGTTGATACCAGATAGCTGTAGTAATCGCTTAAGGGGCCCCAATTCGATTTGAACTAAAATCTTGTAGGTTCGTACAATTCAATTTTTGAAAGAGAGGCACTGTGTAAAATGAGAGCTAGTGCCAGATCCTGTGGTTGGAATTCGGAAAATTCCGCTACTTACTTGCAAAACGGCCATAAACGCGCAAAATATTCTAAAACTTGTTCCAGCACGTACGTTTTTTTGAGAAAGTCTTACAAGTTTGTGATTAAAATGCTTGTAATTTAGATTTTAGACAACATGGGCAAGAAACCTGATAAGCCTTTTTTTTCTTTTACTGTTTATAAGTACATTATGAACATCCAAAGTTCAGGTAAAATTGTGCAAATAAGCTGATTTTTGAAGGCTTATACAGAACTTAGAGGTAAACCAAAAAAAACAAAAAAACATCACGTACGTAGATATATTATTTTAGATACATATTTGTACAAAACATCTGACGAAAAAATTGTTACAACTTTATAATCACGTACGAGCTGAGCACCAGCGTTTTTATCGAAAGTACTGGAATTGACTGCTCTTAACAAGTTCTTTCTCGTGATATTTTTTATGATTTTTAATGAATTAGCCATTAAAATGCTGAGCATGTAATCACTTTAACCAATTTGCAGGTTAAAATCATAATCAATTTTCCCTCGTCGATTATTACGATGCATCTGATTATGAAATACAAAGCCTGAATAAAGCCTGTGATTACTCCATTCTCTAGCTAGGCCTTTGATAACCCACGTCCAGAATTCAAGAGCCGTCGCTCCCCTCGCAGATGTTTAGATTACAACGGATAAAGGGGTTATTGAAAGCATTATCGTGGGTCTACACACATTGGACATGTTTACCTGAAGCATTCGTGAAGCACCCTCGATGTCGCGGAAATAAATACGAGAGAAGTGTTAGAATTAATTATTCATACACATAATTATGCTGCAAATATATAACTTTTTTTTTAATTAATAAATTTATCTTTACTACCATCCTGTGCAATTGTTTGCCAATCTGAATTTAAAAAAAAAAAAACGTCGCGCCATCTCCTGCGTGGTCTGCCGCGACGCCGCCGCCGTGCCCCGCGCCGTCTTGCTGTGACTGGATCGTAGTGACTGGAAGATATGGGGGGAGGCCTTTGCCCAACAATGGGATGATTCAGGCTAACAGTAACAGTAACCGTAAATTTACCTTCGTGGCTCTACCTTGTACTAATATTTATTCTGTGGCTCTACGTGTGTTTTTGCAGGTTTTGATGGTGTTTGGTGTATGGATAGATGGGGGGTTTGGGAAGGGGGGGGTTGACTGAGTTTTTCCTACAAATCTCCTTTCGGATTCTTTCACGTAGAAAGCTAGCTTCGCTCGTTCAATAAATTTGTTTTATTTTGTTCTCATTTTGTGCACAATTTAATATTGATACAGAGTTCAGCCTGTTCTATCTAGATGGGATCTTATTCCAGCGTCACGTATTTGCATCTCAGAGACGGGAGCTGTCATTGAACAGTTTATGCAGGACTGACCCATGTTTATAATAACTATGCAAATTATTCCGATACGTCCCCGATCGGCCCCACTCTGGTTAAATTGAATTTGTAACTCTGATTAAAGCCCCCTTTGGTATGCCAATTTCGTCAAGTAACGTTGGATGGTTTTTAATGAATTTTTTGGTTGTGAAATTGAGTGGAATTCTTTTCAATTCAGTGTTTGACAAAATTTTAGGGTCTGTGTATAATAAAATCTTGTTCGGAAAATATTGGAAAACCAACCAAGTGCGCGTCGGACCTTGCGCATTCAGGGTTCCGTACGAGAAAACTCACTAAATGTTTTAAGTTTTCAAAAATATAATTGTTTATTGGTAAAATATACATAATAACTAGCTTAATTACAAATTTTCTAGTTCCTAGGTCTAAATGGAAGCTAAAAAAACTAGTTCACAAAATTTTGGAATAAAAGCTGACTGTGACGGCCCCTCATGATTTGTTTTCCAAAACTTTTGAAAATATAAAATCTGTCTCACTCTACTTACATGCATCATACATAGACACACGCCTTTTTCCCCGAAGGGCGGTAGGCAGAGCCTCAATGGGCCTCTTTTCACAGTGGGTGTACACAGTGGTATATACAGGCGTGTCAAGTGGTGAGCTCATCGCTGCCATTGCTTCCTACGACTGATTTGGGTATTTTTTTTTTCATGCCCTCTTTACTGTAACCTCTTATTGCTCTTATACTCCTCATAACTTTTCAAAATTGTTTTTGCATATATATATTTGAGTTTGGGTTAGTAAGATATAATAATTAGTGCAAATATGAAAACTGTAGCTTAAACGGTTTAGCTGCTAGACCCTTGTGACAGAGCGATATATATAGACGGATGAGCGAGAGCACTAGGGCTCCGTTCGGACCCTTTGTGTAGGGAACCCAAAAAGTAAGGATTGCAGACTGATTAAACAACATCGTATAGATTTTGGGTGCAGTTTTAATTTAGTTTTACGTATGTTTTTATCATCAACATCGTCAGCCCTCAGACGTCTACTGCTGGACGAAGCCATAGAATGCGATGGAAGGGAATTTACACTAATCACCACGCTTGGCATGCGGATTGGTGATTGCTGAATTGCTGATGAGTATACCTCCTTCTTGCGTTGGTAGCCTCACTGCTGAGGGTCGTGACCTTTATGTAGGACCTTGGACTTGATGATCTGCCTCCACTGGCTTCTATCCTCAGCGGAGTGGATGGCGTCGCTGACGCTGGAATCGAGCGCAGAGCGAATTTGATCGCTCCAGCGCATGGGGCTCCGTCCCCGCGGATGAGTATACACAGGTGTATAAATTTACTTCTGACACAGAATATATACAGCCTCTGACAAACAACACAGCTGGGTAAAAACGACTTTGAGAGGGAGGCCAAACGAAAAATTCAGCTGGGCTGGGCAGCTTTTGGTAAATTACGTCAAGTTTTCTCATCCTCTATACCACTATGTCTGAAGACGAAAGTCTTCAATCAGTGCGTCCAACTCGTAATGACCTCTAGTGCCGAGACGTGGACACTCACGGTGCACCTGCTCCATCAATTCAAGGTCGCTCAGCGTGCTATGGAACGAGCTATGCTTGGAGTTTCTCTGAGGGATAAAATCCGCAACGAAGTTATCCGACAGAGAACTAAGGTCATCGACGTAGCTCAAAGAATTAGCAAGCTGAAATGGCAATGGGCTGATATTCCGAAGAACCGACAACCGCTGGGGTAAAAGTGTTCTAGAGTGGAGACCACGTCTTGGTAATCGTAGTGTGGGGCGCCCCTTGGTGAGGTGGAGCGACGATCTGCGTAAGGTGGCTGGTAGAAAGTGGATGGGAAGAGCTGGAAACTGGTCTAAATGGCGCGTTTTGTCCAGCAGTGGACTGATATACGCTGATGATGATGATACACAGGTTTATGCTTCCCATGTCAGATTCAACGGCATCTTCGGGAGGAGATGGAGGGGTATTTTCTAAAGCAGGGCACACCATGGCAATGATAATACTTTCTTTGAACAATAATAGGGCTCTAATATGACTTGCCCAGTCGCCATGTCTGGTTTCGCATCTAATCTTTCTGTAATCAAATAAACAAATATAATATTCAATTTATTAGTTTCACGTTGTTTAAATCCATGGATTTAACAGTCCCCCCTATAAATGCTTTGGATATTAATCGGCCACGTGACGCGGTCTATACATATTTGATATACACATAGCTGATTTATTCATATAGCCTCTTGAATAAATTACATCTTTCTAATTTTATCAAATGAAAGAGATTGTATTTAATCACATTGCGATACTAACCACAGAAATAAAATAAAAAACAATATAGTTTAAATTAAATTAAAAAAAAAAACCCCTTCTTAACCGTGGTCCGGTTGTGTAGTCCGGCCAGCCGGACCGTGGAAAATTTCTTTTTTCGATTGTCCGGTGGCGATACTATTTGGTTGGTTGTACATCTGTACACTGTACCTTGGTCCGGTAATATCGCCACCGAACAATCGAAAAATACAAATTTTCCATAGTCCGGCTGGCGAACAAATCCCCCGTTAAATTGTCTCGACGCCTAAACGACACAATACATATAAATATGTCTCCATCTATCTATTGATTTAAAATTAATACAACCAACGCAATGCGATTTGATAAACAGTAAAGTCAGATCACTGTCAATATTGATGTTGACGGTTGAGGTTGACATGATCTACACTGATTTTGAAAAAGCGTTTGATCGTGTTGATCACGTCATCCTGATTCGCAAGCTTAATGAACTTGGCATACAGGTGATCTCTTACGCTGGGTCAAATCTTATATCAGCAATAGAATGCAGGCAGTTGTTATAGGTGGAGCAAGATCTGACTTCATATCTATACCTTCGGGTGTCCCACAAGGATCTTTGCTTGGACTTCTTCTTTATCTGGCTTACTTGTATGACATTGGTTCCTGCTTCAGGCATGCGAATTTTTCATTATTCGCTGACGATAAAAAAGTCTACTATAACGTTCGATCAGTTGATGATTGCATACGACTGCAGGAGGACATCAGTTAATGAATGCATGCGACTGCAGGAGGACTTAGATAGGCTTACCGTTTATTATCTGAATAACCGAATTGGCGTTAACGTGAGTAAATGCATGCATATTTGTTTTACGCGAAGTAGCAACCCTATATATTATGATTATAAGCTTAGCAACTACTCAATTGATAAAACGCAATGCGTCTGAGACTTAGATGTACTTCTAGATCATATTCTGATAGTAACAAAGCCTTTTACAAACATTGCTTGCTTAAAAGTACTTTATTATGCTTACATACGTAGTGTGCTGGAATACTGCAGCTCCGTCTGGAACCCACAATATGTCACTTATGACCACGCTATAGCGTGGTCATGAAAGCGGCTGGCGTGGCTGTAGCGTGGTGGTGTGATTCTATAGAATCGATATAAAGGAAGTTTGTAAAACACTTAAACTTCAGTAAAAATTCAATTCAGAGCAGCTGTGGTGCATCACACCGTGAGCACGAACTGATGTCACTACGTGGCAGAAGAATTATGCAGGATATGTCATTGTTGCATGATGTATGTTCTGGCATCATGGACTTTACCTATGTAACTGATATTCCTTATCCGGCTATCCTGCCGTTTTTTTTTGTTGACCTTGCATGCGTACCTACCTGCTTTTTAAACGAACTGTATACAAAATGTGGATTTAAATTGGTTTCAGAATAGCATGTAGTGTATAGCTTATAACTAACTATAAGATAAATGTAAATCCTGGATTAATAAATTAAAAAAAATATGAATGTTTCGTGTTTTATCTTTGAATAATTATACATACTTCACTACAAGTGACAGTCGAGCAAAAAGATTACATTCTGCATTTATTACAAGTGGTTAAGATTTTCAATGGTCCGGTTGACCGGACAGCTGAAATGTTATTTCTTTCCTTGGTGCGGTTAACCGTATCACAGAAAAAATAATTTTTCCACAGTCCGGCTGGCCGGACTACACAACCGGACCACGGTTAAGAAGGGAAAAAAACTAGTGCATAAAGATTATTTTTACTGCGATTTATCTGAGATAAACCGTTGTAAAAATATTCTTTACGAAATTTGAATTTACGAATTTACGAATTTTTTAGAAAACTAACGTCTATCAACATACTTCAATATCAATATATACATATATATATCAATATATTTAATAATCTTTGTGTTAACCTGACAAGCCGAAGATGCTTACAAAACATCATTTGTATAAACGATATCTATTTAGGTAGGGTAGGATTATTTTATCGCTAGTTACTACTAGTGCCAATACCTATTAAAATATTTAATGTAGGCCGATACATGAATGCAGGATTTATTTTTGTTATAGGTACGTTGTAGTTATAAATCCGAAATAAAAAAAATAAAAAAACTTTGTCTGATATTCTTCAGAAAATGGTTGCCAAGAGCACAATATCCGTTATTTAAAATTTTATGTATTTTGCTGAATAAATCACAACGTAGTATGATGTGGCTCGGTAAAAGCTCACAAAAACAACTTTTTGTTTGTCGAAATAAATAGCTGTGTGTCACCTTAAAGTCATACACATTCTTGGCCGATTTTACTAATGCTCTTTTGATTAAAATTCACTGCCTTTTCAATATTGAATTTTACGCTTTGTTTTGTTGAAAATTGGGGTAGAAATTGATTTTTCTTCAAGTAATGACATAAAATAAAATCCATAACAAATTTCTCATTGGTACGAAATATATGTACCTAAGTACATGATCCTGTTGGAACTTTTCACTGTTTTTTGCATGAGTTTATTTCGTACGGATATTTTAAAAATCAAGGGTATTTTAATTTCACTAGTTGTATTATAAATGCACAGTTTGAATGTCAATTTGACAATATCACGGGACAATATCAATTTAAAAATAGCTTAAGTGCTTTTTTTTATTTATGGCGGTTCAAGTAGGTGGCCCATCTGATGTGGAGCGGTAACCTCTGCCTATAACAATGCATTACCTCACAGTTCACGTCCACCTACGGCGCATCCTGAGACACAAAGATGAATTCTCACGTGCCTTTTTTCACCATCCATACCCTTCAAACGGAACACGAAGGAAACTGAAAGAAATGCAAGCACTGCTTTGCGGCAGAGACAAACTATTTCACAAAAAAGCTCTGATAACTTTTTAACTTTTATAGAGAATATTTTTCAGAGAGACTATAGCAGGTAATAAAAAAAAGATGCGTCAGCTACGATGCGCGACTGGAATTTACTCCAGTCCAGTTCAGCACAGAGGGAAAACATAACGACTTATCGTTAGCGCTTGATTTTTTGATTTTACTCCCTATCTATTTGCATATGACGACCTCTGTGGCGCGGCGGGCGAAGCTTGGCCTGCGACGCAGGAGGTTGCGGGTTCGATTCCCGTCTCGGAACAAATATTTGTGCGATCGCAAATATTTTTTCAGGGTGTTCTGGGTATTTTCTATGTATAATAAAAAATATCTATGTAATATATTGTATTAAGTATATCAGTTATCTAGTACCCATAACACAAGCTCTGCTTAGCTTGGGGCTAGATAATGTTGCGTAAACTGTCCAGCATTATTTATTTATTTTGTTTATTTATAGGTACCGTAAGCCTTATATGAAAATAGATTCTGAAGGAATAAACTCCACAAACCACAAACCTACAGAAGGACTATCTATAATATAACGAGTGGATTAGGATTATAAAGCGAGCCACAGAACCCTGAAATAACGACCACGACCACTCTGCCAAGAGTTAACGACGAAGAAGATAATATACCTACGTTTACTATGGCCCGAGATATGAAGTCGGAAATTGTAATCTACAATCTAACCGCGTAGTTATAATGTTATAGTAAAATTATAACACAAAGGTTTTGACAATACCCTGCGATAAACCAATATCAATCAATACCGTACATCAATCAATATAAATCAACACAGACAGTGTCACTGCAAATAATATAGCTGTTTCTATCAAATCGACGGCAGGCGCGAATATGAGTAAAGGAGATAAACACATGTTTACTTCAAAGTTATTACTATTTGCGAAGTGACGTTGAAAAATGTAAACAACGGATACAAAATGATAGGTACGTGATGTAATAAGGTTTTCACACCACCTGCTCGACAATTTCCAATTACATATCATGCAACCTCAACGTAATGTAAAGCATTATCTCCCAAGGGATATAATGTTGTATGAAACTCCCGAGAGAATAAAGTGATTTGAATTTGGAACGTCAAATTCGATGGGAAACTTGTGGAAAACTCTAATTAAAAAATGCCCATATGGTATTGTAAAGAGGTTTGTTCGAAAATCGAACTAGCCAACAAACAAAAAATATGGCAGGACTCAAAAGAAAAAAGAAAAAGGTACGTTTACAGAGAACACAAACCAAGAGTGTACTACAAAGAATGTGAAACAAAAGAAGGTGTTTGGTGCTGTGAAAATCTCAATTTTTACCCAGTGAATTTTTATTGCCTCGCAGATGGTGTGAAAAGTAGAGTCTTGAATAAAGCCTGTCTTCGTCTTGGGCAGCTTGACCTCTCGCTTCACTCAGGACTCTATATAACTCCCTCGCTACATTATTCCCATAGTGCATAATCTACTATTGTATCTCTAGTAGTTTAACTCAATGCTTCTAGTATAACCAGTCTAGAGTTGACACGGAAACAACTGTCAAAAATATATTTTGTACCTAGCACCTGGCACCAGGCAAGAATAACAGTAGCACCATATACAAATTTAAATAATTGTTTTGATAAATATCCCACACCAAACCAATTACTTTATTATAGAAACTTTGATTGTTTGCATTCTTCACCAAATGACAGGGCATGCGACATTCACTTGACAGCCGACCGGAACGGAATAATGAGTATACAACCCACCGCGCCTTGAGAATACACCCACCACTTTAAACTGACCCATTGCCCCTCCCCAAACAAGTAATTAACACAGAGAAGGCGTAGATGTCAATACAACGACACGTGTCTAGCTAATTTGGACGATGGCTGGGAATATTACAGTCCCGTGCGCATTGTACTGGATCAATGTTTGTTTTATTCTGGAACTATTTATTTAATATTTATTGTAATTACTGATTGTGTTTTTTAATGTTATATGAGGCCATTATTAAAATCTTGGATATTGACATTTTGTGTTAGGTACTCTAGCAGAATTAGTAATCAGCTTAAATAACTAATGTATTTAGTACAAACAGCATTGTTTTCTTTCTAATCTCTTAATGTATCAATATATATAAAAATCATTTCGTGACTGACTGACTGACTGAATATCAACGCACAGCCTAAACCATAAGTCCTAGAGACCTGCAATTTGGAGGGTAGGTACGTTCCTTTTGTGTGTTAGGGGTGCACTAAGAAAGAAATTCCAGAAATTTAACCCCGAAGGGGTGTAGCGTGGTGTTGAAGTTTGTATGGAAAAGTACCTACACGCGGACGAAGTCGCGGGCATTCCACTAGTAATATATTATATTTACTTATCTATGTAAGGGAAACCATATATCTCATAGCCAGGTTTCCAAAATTAAGGCTACAAACTTGAAATTTGGGATGAATGTTCCTTTCGGCTGCAAATTTTCCCGGATATAAGACTAGATCGATTTATCGCCCCCAAAAACACCATATAGCAAATTTCATCGAAATCGTTTGAGCAGTTTTCGAGAACGTGATTACAAATATTATAACAAATCCTTGCTTAATTGAAAAAACCGGTATTAACTCACGTAGGTTTTTACAATTAAGATTTTCGCTCACGGAAGTTTTAATAAATCCTTGCTTGTTTAATAGCATATGATAATGTATGTCTAACTTGTTACTTAATGTGTATGGAGGTACCTACTAGTTATCTAATCTAATAAAACAGACTATCCCGACAGTGGGTGTTGGAAACTTTCGTTCAAATTAATATTCATTATTAGTCTTTTTCTTAATCTTAGGAAATGGCTTCCGTGCATTACTTGCAACAGTTTAGCCAATGTCAAGATTTTCTGGTACTTCTTCTTCTACTTCATATAATGGCTTCTGAGGAGTGCTCCAAACAATTTAGCCAATTTCAAGTGATATAATTAATTATATTTTTATAGTCAAGTCGTCAAGAGTCTCCGTCGAGTCATAACCCAGTTAATATAGTGGCAGAAAAACTGAGTTTTTACAGGAAAAAAACATCATTTCGAAAACACACGCAATACATTTAAATTTCTCTACATTACACATGTGCTATCTATCAGAGTTACACCGGTTAAGGTGATTATAGCCTCGAACGACCTTGGGCATCTGGGCGGAGCCTAGGAAATGTTGCATCCCGAGCCCCTACCAAACGCCACGCATAAACATTGGCATAATATTCACACATTGGTCTATATTGCGTTTCTGGAAAACTAATCACCTTAAAATGCCACTAACATTACACGAAAAAACTCAAAAAAAATACATTAAAATGTAATTAAATAAAAATGACGACGTTTCTTTCAAAAATGGCAGATTTAATCCTCGATTTTGTGGTTAATAAATCCAAAAGAAAGAAAAAAGTGACATTGACAAGTGACTTCGGTGCGAGTTTGCATAAAAAACAAAGTATCCAAAAACACCTTTAAATATTTTCACATGCCTAATGTAATCCTATGAAGCTGAAATATGAATAACAAAACGCAAAGACATGTTATACGAAAACGGAGAGAGCAAAATTTAATATTAAATTAAGGTGTTATGTGGAAATCGAGAACGGGGCGAAGGTGGAAATAAATCCTCGTGATATACGAGTGCCGGTCCTTCGGCGTTGACAATTTCGAAGCAACATTTTTATGTTTTCTTTGTATTAGGCAACCTTTTATAAATGGTTTATGTTATAATCTGACTTAACTGGTTACTTTTATATATATTATAGGGTTATAGCCAGTCATCATCATCATCATCATCATCATAATCATCATCATCATCATCATCATCATCATCATCATCATCATTGGCTTAAATAATAGCCCACTGCTGGGTATAAGTCTCCTCCCTCCAACGCCACTCCAATTGGTTCTGTGCGATTCGCATCCAGGTTTTTCCCTCTACGACCTCTATATCATCCGCCCACCTGGCTGATGGTCTGCCACGGCCTCTAGTGCTCAGCCACCACTCGGTCAGGAGGGCAATTCTGGGATTGTTGAGATTATCTCTAAATTAGAGATAATGTCGAAACATGAATGTCTATAAAAAATGTCACAATAACCATCAAATCGTATTCAATTTGGATGATTTTGGTCGACTTATGTCTATTTGTGACATCACGAGAATAGCAAATTAGAATTTTATTCGACATTCGCCATCTTTTTTCGACATATATGTCGAATTCGACTAATCTCTAAAGCACGAGAATTGCCCTCCTGGGCTTTACACTGTATTTTGTATCACACGACTGTTTAACTAGTTATGTGCAGTTTCATACACTACTTTATCTAAACTCATGGAATAAAACTTTTATTTAATTAACAAAGCAAGTAAAAAATCATAACGTAGGTACCTAAGAGGCGTCAAATGAATAAGCGTTAAGAAGCAAACACCATTCTATCGTGTTTAATATGTGCGGTCTATGGAACACGCGTAGCCATAGACAACAGATTATTAAAAAAATATAGATTAAAAAGATCTGCCTCTGTCCGTTCCTTTCGAAATAAAAGTTTTGCATAGTTATTGACTAAAATATTTCTAGAGATCATTTTACAATCAAAATATAATTATGCAAGTAACTGCTATTTTCCCTTGGCGCAGTCTACGAGTATAATAAGTAGCTTCCATAGTGCCAGATGTCTCATCTTGATTCCCTACGCTCACTCTCAACACTCAAACATCGCTAAAATCAACCTTAATACTATGAGCTGCATAATTTATAATCGTGTAGCAAATGTTGTGATGTCAAACGTGCTAATTGAGTTTTGATCCCTTAGCCCCCTTTGCTGCATTGCAATTGCATTTGGTTAATCTTGAGACTAATGATGTAAAGCAAATTGCAGAATAATAGAAGCAATATTTATCTTACGCTTATAAATTGAAGAGCACCTCAATCACTTTTATAAGCCAACTTACAAAATCCTCAATTTGCCAGATTTTTTGTAATTTGTTAAAACCTGTGCGTCACTTCGGGTGAAAATTAGGGATGAATATGAATATGCGGGTAAGTGCGTATGAGGGTATGAGTATTCTATTCTGTGGCGCGCTCTGATCGTCAGTCTTCTGTTAATTATCAGAATTTCATGATAAAACATCATATTTTTTCTAAAAAAAGTATCTTCATTATACAGGGCGTCCCAAGACTATGCGACATTAAGGGAAAATACCTTACATATTATAGATAGCATGTTTTGCTGAAAGGAGACTTTATTTTATTTTTAAACGTAATAATACGCCATTAAAAAAAACTAAATGTTTCTTGCTTTGTCGGGGAATCGAACCGAATATTTAAAGGAATCAAAAATTTTACGTTATTTTTTTGGTATAAGATACTATGTTACTTCAGAGGAATTATTATATTTTATCCATATTTTCGATTGGCATCATAAAAAATACCGGGTGTTTTTTTTTACATTTAAGTCGGTTCGATTCTCAGAAGAAGCAAGTATTTTTTTGAAAATCTATGAATGCAGTATTACTAAGTTTTAAAAATAAAATAAAGTCTCCTTTCAGCAAAATATCCTAGCTACAATATTTAAGGTACTTTACCTCTAAGTCGCATAGTCTTGGGACGACCTGTGTACACTTATAACTTTGTAAATATTTATCAAGGATGGTTGAACCACTTAGTCGTGAAAAGAATAGAATAGAATATTTTTTATTTGTAACAACACAGATATAAACAAAATAAAACATGAAAATACACAAAATTAACAACCAAAAAAAAAAGGTAAAAAAAGGTGTTAAAAGGTAACAACCAGATAGAGTAGTTTCTTAGTGTGATGTAATTTATAAATCTAATCAAGATAATCTTAATAAAATACCAAAATCTATTCTACGGAGAAGTAAAACCTGGCTGAAGTTATTCAATAAACCCCTAATGGAAGTATATAGGTAGGTACCGATGACCTTGGTTGAAGGTCGAGGGAAGATGGTGAATAGAGACATTTAGATAAAGATTGATCGAGGAGCACAAAAAGCGAAGGATCCCAATATCGTGACAGAAGTGGCCTCAATTTAGATCAACCCGAATACCGTAGATATCGAACATGCTAGGTAATATCGTGTTGGCCGCCGCATGGTCACTTTATTTGGTTTGTTTTGTTAGAAACAGAGAGTAAGAAAAGTTTCCAAAGACATTTGACGGGTACGTCCGTATTCGTCCCATGAATTCATCCCACAAGCTAAAAGTAAAAATAATTATTCAAGATTTTACCCACGTAATTTTTGGTGTCCGTATTCTTCCCACCTATAGAAGCAATACACCTACCATGCAAAGCAGTCTTAATCCTTCATAATAACAAAAAAAACAAAAAGTCATCTGTTATACATAAAAATATAACCTTATTACTATAAATATAAACTATTGAGCGCATAGAAAAGCTCAAAGTTGCGCAATGGGTTATGGAGAGAGCTAAGATCGGTTTCACTACGTGATAGATTATTGAATAAGAAGATCCGTAGGAGAACCAAGATCACCAACATAGTTCTCAGAATTAGCAAGTTGAATTGGCAATAGGCAGGCCATATGGAGTAGCAATGGGTGTGCCATATAGCTCGCAGAACAATAACCGTTGGGAAAAAATGGTTCTCGAGTGGCGACCACAAACCGGAAGACGCAATAGAGGAATGCTACCCTTTAGATGGATTAAAGACATTATAGAGGTAGAAGGAAGGCAGTGGATGGAGGCTGCTCAAGATCGTTCGTCGTGGCATTCTATGAGCCTATGTGGACTTCTGTAGGCTTATGATAACGGTGATGATGATGAACCTTAGTTCATCTACAAAAAAACATTGATAACCACAAAAATACATACATACATACATACATAGACACGCCTTTTTCCCCGAAAGGGTAGTGATAACTTTAAGACGATTAGTTTTGCCGAAACACAAAATAGACCTATTTTGAAAGCCTACTCCTCCTACAAAAATGGACCAAATTATTTAAAAAAAATCATTTAATGGGTATAATATAGTCAAGAATAGAACTATATGTTTAAATTTTTTTAATTGCTGTTGCTTTTGACAGTAAAAAATAAAACATTGTTCCCTATAATTTACGCAAGAATTCCTACTCCTTCCAAACGCCTGCAGCTATTTTAATGATTCTTTCACAATATTATAGACAATTTTTAGACTTTACACATGATATGTTTACATTTTCAAAAATAATTATCATTTTTAAACAATAAAACAAAAACTGTAAAACGAGCTGCCACGGGCGGTTCGGCCGCGGAAGTCAGTCCGGCCCAAGCGTTCGCACGGGGTACCCGCGTCACTTTTTTGCTCCGCTCCTATGAGTGCCACCGACTGGTTCGGGCACAATAAGACACGATAGCAGTTAGTGTACTCATCGTAGTTTTTTAGTTGTGCTGTGTGTTCTTGAACAAAACATTGTAAATATTGATCGTTTTCGTTTAGATATCTTGTTTGCGCGAGGACGCTTGTTGGTTTCTTATCTTTGACGACCTCTGTAGCGCGTCGGGCGAGTAGCCGGCTGAGATGCGAATGGTTGCGGGTTCGATTCCCGCTGCGGGACAAATGTTTGTATGATCTGCAAATATTTGTTCCGGGTCTACAATACCATGGTACTCGTAGTTTCTGATACCCACAACACAGGGATGCCTTGTGTGGGATCAGGACTATGTATGTGACTGTTGGGTGTTATGTTATGTTATCTACTATAAGAATAAGTCGACCTCTGTGGCAAGGCGGGCGAACGTTCGCCTGCGACGCCGGAGGTTGCGGTTTCGATTCCCGCCTCGGAACAAATATTTGTGCGATATGCAGATATTTGTTCAGGGTGTTCTGGGTATTTTCTATGTATAATAAAAAATATCTATCTATATTATATATTGTGTATTAAGTATATCAGTTATCTAGTACCCATAACACAAGCTCTGCTTAGCTTGGGGCTAGATAATGTTGTGTTAACTGTCCAGCATTATTTATTATTTATTTATTTATTTAAGTACGTATGATATTAAATACATTTATTTACAGAAAGAATAATACAAGGTATGTACAAAATACAGTACAAAATGCTGGCTGCATTGCCACGCTGAATGGCAATACTAATGCGTTGAGCCAGATAAGAGCCAGCTCTCGGGTCACGCGTCGCTTCGACCAGATGCCCTGAAATAATTTTGAAAACGCGATGGGCCCCGGAACCCCACGGACCCAGAGTCTCGACCCCGAAAGGCTCAAATTAGTAAGCTCTGTCGAGATTTGCATATTTGCGTCTTTTGAGGTCCTCAGCGGAATCTGCCGCCGCACCGGCCCTAACTGATGTCCCGGACAGATGAGATGGCGCAAGGGTATCAACGCATGTAGCGTCCCACACCAAAGGCCTACCCTTCTCCCACGGAACAAGAGTCATGCCATCAGGCCGCTTACCATCGTCACGAAACAGACCATTCGGTTCTAGAATGGCTGGAATGTTAACGCTGGTAAGGGCCCGGCGAATGATATCATTAAGGCTAGCGTGGCGGGAAATCCTACCGGCAGCCCTGGTGCACGATAATCCGTGGTGACCAAGCTGATCAACAGCAGTACCGCACTGGCAGTGATGAGGGGCACAGCACCCTACACCCAACCGTAAAGAAGTTGCAATACGGAAAGAAACTGGATCCATTAAAGTACCAGTATTTTGTGATGGAAGTGCTTGCAACCAAAACCCTGACTCCCATTTGGAAACGGCCAGGAGACGAGCACGATCTGTGGAGCTTGAGCACGTTTGTAACAGACAATTCCGCGTCATCTCGCACAGAGGCCCGTCCCATTGCCGTTGAGACGAAAGAGATTTGGGGGGAGTAGTATTGGGGCAAGCACTATGCCAAGCATTTCGAGCCTCGTCTAAGTATGAAATTTTGAGTGTGTTGCCAGAAAGAGCCACAAGAGAAGGTGATAGAATTTTATTAACCAAAGAACAAGTGCTATAGACGGAAGACAAGAACGCTGGTAGGGCTACACTTGGAAATTTTACGAATACCTAAGCCTCCTAATTTAACAGGCAAGAAGGCTGTTAAATTAATTGAAAAATCACGAATGAAAAATCTCGAACGAAAAATCTTGGATGAAAATTCTCGAATGAAAAATCTCGAATGAAAAATCTCGAATGAAATTCTCGAAAGAAACATCTCGAATGAAAAATCACGAACGAAAAATCTAGAATGAAAAACCTCGAATGGTAAATCTCGGATGAAAAATCTAGAATGAAAAAACTCGATATATTTAATTCGTAGGCCTACGCCGAAGAGGCGACTACTAACAGTCAGCAATACATTACCTACCTAGGCATAAGAAACGAAATAGGAAACTGTTACATGAAGAAGTAGAAGAATAAAACTGTACATAAAACAAAATAAAAAGGAAACATGGAAAAAAAATATCGATAACAGAAAGACAAAAATTAAATATAGCAAGTAAATAGTTAATTTTAATTTTGTATGTAGTTTTTCTAATGTATATTATTTTAGTAGAAATAAAGGCTTTTATATATTTATATATAGATATTTTTCAATCGGTGTTTGTCATTCGAGATTTTTCATTTAAGATTTTCCTTTCGAGATTTTTCATTCGAGAATTTTCATCCGAGATTTTTCGTTCGAGATTTTTCATTCGTGATTTTTCATATACGTACTTATACTTATAGTAGATAACGTAACGTAACACCCAACAGTCACACTCCTGATCCCACACAAGGCATCCCTGTGTTGTGGGTATCAGAAACTACGAGTACCATGGTACCATAACACCCAGACCCGGAACAAATATTTGGTCCATTGGTGTATTCAGGAATAAACCGTTATGAACCAATAAAACTACTAGGTATGTAAAAAATAGGTACTATTATTTATATTTATTGGCTCTGTCTACACTTTCGGGAAAAAGGCGTGTGTCGTCTATGTATGTATGTATATTTATTAGTTCATTAGTCCATAATGGTTTTGCCTGACCTAAAGAAAACATATTTTATAGTACATATTTTGATTTGTCTCCCAATAACCTGTTGTCTTTATTTCTTAATCCAAGGGACAGTGTACCTATTTCATTATCTACCATTACTAGGTTTGTTTATATCTGTTTATGTCTAGACAGGACTAGCAAACAAAGCTAAGGAAAATCAACAATGCCGCCACGCATATACTATACAATAGCGCATAATTTCCGATGCTCAAAATCAAAAGTGCACGAGTTCTCAAACACAACAAACTAGACAACAGATATGACTGCATGACTAGAGCACCTCGTGCCAAACCGCGGCTGCCGCCTGCCGCGCGCCGCGGTCTATGACTAGCACACCGCGCTCCACGCCGCGGCCGGCGCCCGCTGCCGCGCGCGCCGCGCGCTGCTATTCTTCATTGTTTCTGAATATTGTGCCAATGTTTATGCATGGCGTGTGGTGCGGGCTCGGGATGCAACATTTCCTAGGCTCCGCCCAGATGCCCAAGGTCGTTCGAGGCTATAATCACCTTAACTTATTCACCGGAGAACTGTGCTGAAACCACTTGTATATGTTCTTACTTCTTACAAATATAATGGACGGAATATTACATATTTCTGATTAAGACAAGTGTATGCCACAAGCTTAGGCTCTAGAATGCCCGAATAATCCTCTACTAAGAATATATAAATCGTAACAAGACGCTCTTTGTTCTCTCGGACGCTGGACTTTGCACCTCGTGTTTACATTAGAGGCCACTATCCGAATATTTCGCAGAGGGCAGCTAAATTGTTAGTCCCTGGCACAGGGTCGTACGCAGGCTGTCGCCAGAGCCTCAAATGGGCGTCTTTTCACCGTGGGTTGCACTTTCGCGGAATATAGACGTGGCAAGTGGTGAGCTCATCGCCGCCATTGCTTCCCATGACTGACTCTGCTAACGCTTTCTTCCAGTAATAACATAAGCTGCAGCCAGGACAAATCTTATACCAAACGAATCCCACAGACAAGTCCGGGTAATCCTTTAGTCAGCCTTTACGACTTCCACGAGAGGAGATGGAGGGGTCTATTCTTGGGTCAAACACACCACGGCATTATCACCACAAAAATAAATATGAATAATGATCTTGCTTCTTCCTACATGTACAAAAATAAATAAATAAATATAAAGAAATATTGCTGGACAGTTCACACAACATTATCTAGAACCAAGCTAAGGCTAAGCAGAGCTTGTGTTATGGGTACTAGACAACTGATATACTTAATACAATATATTACATCGATATATTTTTTTATTATATATAGAAAATACCCAGAACACTCTGAATAAATATCTGCGGATCGCACATTTATTTGTTCCGAGGCAGGAATCAAACCCGCAACAGAGGTCGTCAAGAAAAATACCTCAAAATAAAAACATACAAATGAATATAGGTAGTACAATAGGTTGTGCGTTATTATCAAAATAATAGCAAAGCCTTTTACTATAAATTCAAATGTTGGTGGTAATGTTAGTAGTTTGTTGCCTTCGGGTTTTGAGATACGAGCCCTTTCTCGGGTAAGGGCTCCTCTAACTTCTTCCACTTGGCTCTATCCTTTCTTACGTCCGTCCAGTCTTTCCCAGCCATTACGGTCATGTCACCAGCCCTAAGTATATACAGTCTGCCAAAATCTAGATGCACGGTAGTGAGCCCCGCCATGTCAAGTGGGCTAAACCATACCGTAAACTTTTGTTAAAGTGATTCAGGCACTTTTTAGGCCCTTTTAACCTCGTTATGGATTGGAAAATCATACTGAAACTTATGTCATACTGACATCTTAGCTTCCATAACTACACATCGTTTACCGTAAGTTGGCACCTGCCATGGAGTATATATAGGTACCATCTTACGGTGAACGAGCCGGACCGTTCACCGTAATACGGCACCTGCCATGGAGTATTTACAAGTGCTATCTTAGGGTGAACGAGCCGGAATGTTCACCGTAAGTTGGCACCTGCCATGGAGTATTTACAAATGCCATCTTACGATGAACGAGCTGTAGATTAACCAAATTTATTTGATTTTAATTGTTGTCAATCTATTTACTATAAAAGCTATGTTATTTTGCCACTTACTCACGATAATTAAAATTTGTAAGCTGGGTCTACAGCATGCATTTTAGATCTAAATTCAATAAGCCTTCACATGCTACGTGCTAGCCAAATAATAAAGGTTGATAATGGTTGAATTAATTCAAGATGGTTAGGTATTTATGAAAGGTTCTTTGAGAAAGCCCGACTCGGTAGGTACTACTTGAAAATACAATTTAATTTTTCGTGGGATGATCAATACAATTTGGTATTTATGTATTTATTTTTGGAAATAAATATCCGTGCGATGAAGCCATGGGATCAATACGGAGGCACCCACTTATGATCTCAAAACTTATTGTCCAATAGACTTTTTTTTTTTTTTTTTTTTTTTATACTACTAAATGACGGAACAAGCCGATGGCCCACAAGATGTTAAGCGGTAACCTCTGCCTATGAACAGTGCATTACCTCATAGGTCACGTCCACCTAGGACGCGCCCTATGTCGCATTGCACTGCGCCCGCCACCCTGAGACATAAGGATGAAAAGTCTCATGTGCCTGTAATTTCACCGGCACCCTTACCCTTCAAACCGGAACACAGCAACGCGAGCACTACTGCTTTGCGGCAGAAATAGGTATGGTGGTAGTACTTCCCCGGACGAACTCTTTCACAAAAAAGCTCTACTACTACTAAAACTTGGCATAATTTTGAAATTGAAAATGTTTTTATTGTGATTTCTTTCAAAGCTGGTCCCTTCCATTTTGTGGTCTATATAGTCCACCTTTTGATCGTCTGACGTTTGATGTGACTGGCCCATAGTTTTAGGACTTGTATGAATACATCTATTAGCTTTGTCTTTTGTGTAATTAAATCGCTTCAACCTTTGTGTACTATTACGATACTATCCAACCCAAAGGAGGTGGACAACCGCTGACCCAGGTAAAACTAAATGAACCAGGGTCCCTTCATGGAAGTAATTAATACGGTTCTAAATGTTTTGTCCAATTTTTCTAAAGAACTTGCCTGTTTTTAGAAGTTCGTAAGCAAAAGTTGTATTTCTAAATAATTAGATAAATCAACTCATTGCATTTGCGTGAAACAAAACGCAACAAGCTTCATTACTTTCCCACAATTTTTTAGCAAGAAATTAAAACAAGTTTTTTCATTATCCTAACATAATATTATCAATAACAGTATCTCAACTGTACGTTACGTTAGTCAAAAAAGTTGTGTCAAACAATGTATGCAGGGGAGTTGCCCGTGTTCTTTAGAGTACGGTGGTCTGACGTTGATATAATCTACAATAGTTCAAATATCATACTAGTTTCCTAACATCCGAAAGCCAGCTAGATCGGATCACAATATTTATCGTCCATTGTGGAAACAGACGTATTCAGCCCATTAGCACACACGACTCGCGAACTATTCGAATTAATTAAATTTAATTGTGTAGAAACGCGCGTTTAGAGCGTCTGTCTCGTAAACTCGAAAATAATTTTATAGGGCACAGTTTATTCCGATTGTAAATAATCTTGAGTTTTATGGGATTGAGATTCATGGGAAATATTTCGAGTTTAATAAATTTGTGTTCATTATCGAAGGAACGCTTTTTGCATGCTTGGTGCACTTGAAAAAATATAAGGAAGCAGAGGGCAAACCAAAAGTAGTAGTAGAGCTTTTTTGTGAAAGAGTTCGTCCGGGGAAGTACTACCACCATACCTATTTCTGCCGCAAAGCAGTAATGCTCGCATTGTTGTGTTCCGGTTTGAAGGGTGCCGGTGAAATTACAGGCACATGAGACTATTCATCTTTATGTCTCAGGGTGGCGGGCGCAGTGCAATGCCACATAGGGTGCGTCATAGGTGGACGTGACCTATGAGGTAATGCACTGTTCATAGGCAGAGGTTACCGCTTAACATCAGGTGGGCCATCTGCTTGTTCCGTCAATCAAGTAGTATAAAAAAAAATGGTGATCCAAAAGAGCCTTTTTGAGTATCAGTGATAACTCGGTATCTTTTTTAATTATTGTGATCTTGGGACTTTTTTCATTCTGTTTTACCATAATCTGATGTTATATTCATGGAGATTTAAGTTGCATAATATTATGATTGCTGCCGTGGTGTGTCTGGCCTTCTTCCGTCTTCCCGAATAAAAGAAAACGAAGGGATTATATCAAGGAATGGGCAGCAGCATCCACCTGAGTACCTAACATGACACTGCGATCACCATTGCCAGCAAAACATGGTCTGTTTGTTGGTAACTTTCGCTCTATGGTGGATTCAAATGCAGATTGTTATACGTTCACTTAGATGAAAGGTCAATAAACGATAATATAAATAGTTTTCAGCAAACATTGACTCCTGACGACCTCTGTGGCTATGCGGGCGAAGGTTGGCCTGCGACCCAGGAGGTTGCAGGTTCGATTCCCGAATCGGAACAAAGATTTGTGCGATCGCAGATATTTGTTCAGGGTGTTCTGGGTATTTTCTATTTATACTAAAAAATATCTTTCTATGTACCTAATATATTGTAGTATTAAGTATATATATCAGTTATCTAGTACCCTTAATACAAGCTCTCCTTAGCTTGGGGCTAGATAATGTTGTGTGAACTGTCCAGCATTATTTATTTATTTTATAAATTTATTTATGAGGAGAAAGCTTCCAAATAATACCAATCAGCTGCTGTAGTACGCCTCAACAGCAGAGTGAGGTTTGAAGAATTGCAAAGTTCTTCATGTAAAAAGCCTCACGGACAGTATGGACCAGTCGGCAATCCTCTATTAATATGCCCATTCCTCGATCTCACTATTCAACATAAAGGTTAAAATAACCAGTATAGAGCACTAGCTGATCATCAAATTAACACGAACCGAACAGCAGCTATCCACAGACAGTTATTGGCTCCATGAAATCGAACACATAAACTGATTTTACGTTAGTATCGTAATTAAACTCGCTATGTGTTGAGAGACTTGCTCACTTGATGCTAGAAAGTCAGATAACAAGGTTTTGACGACCACTGTGGCGCGGCGGGCGAAGTTTCGCCTGCGACGCGGGAGGTTGTGGGTTCGATTCCCGCCTCAGAACAAATATTAGTGCGATCTGGGTTTTTTCTATGTATAATAAAAAATATCTATCTATGCAATATATTGTATTAACTATATCAGTTGTCTATAGTACCCATAACACAAGCTCTGCTTAGCTTGGGGCTAGATAATGTTGTGTGAAATGTCCAGCATTTTTTTTTACAAAGACTTTCTCTACGTCTTTGTGTCTTTGAATAAAATTTATTCAGTATAGTAATGCAGATATTTAGTCGTAGAAAAGAGAAGTTTATAAAAAAAGGTGAGTGTAAGCTCCGACGCACGACTGGAGTTTACTCCATTCTAGTGTATTTTAGTCAGTATAAGATGGGGGAATATGTTGCACACATGTAGAACATAACGGACCGTTACTTACCCTTGGCACAACTGCTTTACACACTACCAGTATTCATTATTTCAATATAGTTATTGAGATATTCAGTTATTAAAGGTATGCTCTTCTTATAATGGCTTCTGAGGAGTGCTCTATACAATTTCGCCAATGTCAAGAGATATAATTATATTTGTATAGTCAAGTCGTTCATTTACCTACTAAACCATTTCGTTATATTGCATGACAATGGCATCAAAAATAAGTACATAATAATCACACAATTCAAGAATATAAAATAAAAACTAAAAAACACAATACGACACAATTAATACAACACGAAAATACCTAGTTATAAAGTAACTTTTCTGTTGACACTTGACAGTAGATACTTTTGCAAAACCTCCTACAACGCATGCAAATGGGAAAATGAACACCCCATGTACTACTCGTTGGTACGGTAAAATGGATTACATTCAAGTAATATTTTTACTTTCTGCCACTATTATTTATTCTGTGCTTCTGCTTGAATTCGTTTAGAAAAAGTTACATTATTTCTAAAGGCAACTTATTATACATATCTAGTACCTTGGGGAAAGGGATACTAATTGCTAACGCTAGATTTTACGATTTTCCCCTACTATTTGCGTACCGTGGGTCTTATATGAAAATTGATTCATAAACTCCAAAAAGCTACAATATCGTAAATTTCTTGATTTCATGCCTTGGCAGTAATGTACTAACTATGATAGGGATTACATTTTAATCTAACCCAAAAATTTAATTCCAGCGGGACTCGAACTCGCAACCTCGCCTGTGATCGGCGATGCCTTTACCATCGGCGCTATAGCCGTGTTGATAGTGCCCTCAAATTTCGTCTTCAGCGTCATAGTTCGTTCTATGGCCGAATTGGTAAAGGCATCGCCAATCACAGGCGAGGTTGCGGGTTGGAGTCCCGCTGGAATGAAATTTTTGGGTTACATTTAAATTTAATGTTATCCATAAAGTGTGGTTTACACTTGAAAAATAATAAATTATTATGATAGGGATATTCATACTAAATATATATCATACTTACTTCCTCGGCGTTCAGACTACAACTTTAGCATCAACAACCACGCCGTGAAACGACTTTTGAAACGACACCACAGTCTAGTTTTTCAAATTAACCTCCCATTTTAACCTTGAGGTCCTGAATATATTTTAATCTTAACAACTATACCGTGAAACTAACTTATACAACGTCGAAATACGTTGGAATCTGGCTAAAACGTAAAGTGTTTTTTTTTTACAAAGTAATCGTCCCGTGCCCTTTTTCAGGAACATTTCAATTATCGCTGAAACACGTAATTGCTAATTTAATTGAGGAATCTCCATGTACAATTTCAAGATTCTGCTTCTAACAGTTCCCGAAATACAGAACATTTTTGTTTTACGTTTGAACCCCATTTTGAAACACATAAATTGCGAAAATTTATTAATTCCCTATTATTAATTTATTATTTCAGGTCCCTAGCTCACGCTGCGGTTGAGAAAGCAAATTTATTTGCCACTCAATTTGCGGAGGCTTCGCGTCTTGACACCTCTGGCGAAACTCCACCCAGCCTTCCTCGGTGCGAAGCTTCAATGCAGGAAATTCGCATCCAGCAAAAGGAAGTGCTCAGAACGCTACGTAGTCTCGACGTGAATAAAGCTAGCGGTCCGGATGGTATCTCGGCCATAGTGTTGAAAACCTGTGCCCCTGAGTTGTCTCCAGTATTAACGCGTCTTTTCCGCCTCTCTTTGAAAACTGGTGAAGTCCCTAAATCTTGGAAGCTCGCTAACGTGCAGCCTGTACCCAAGAAAGGCAGTCGTGCTGACCCTTCAAACTATCGCCCTATTTCAGTCACCTCCCTACTTTGTAAATGTATGGAGCGTGTACTAAATAGGAAGCTCCTTGCATACCTCGAAGGTAACGACCTCCTCAGTGATCGCCAATACGGGTTTCGCCAAAACCGGTCTACTGGGGACCTTCTTGTGTATGCCACGCACATTTGGAGCGAGGCCATCGAGAAATATGGTGAAGCACTGGCTGTTTCATTAGACGTCTCGAAGGCTTTTGATAGGGTTTGGCACGCTAGCCTTATTGGCAAGCTTCCTGCCTACGGACTGCCAGTTCAATTCTGCTCCTGGCTCGCAGACTTTCTGAGGGAAAGATCCATTCGAGTAGTTATTGACGGCTGCTCGTCGGATCAATTGGCTATTAACGCCGGGGTACCTCAGGGGTCAGTGCTATCTGCCACACTGTTTCTGCTGCACATTAATGATCTGCTAATGCCCGGTATCATTGGGTATGCAGACGACAGCACAGTTGTGGAGAGATATGTTTCCACTGCGCGAGCTAGGCAGAATGAAATTCAGGAGTTAAGAGATGAGATGCTGCAGCGTCTGAATTTGACTCTCAAGGCTGTATCCGACTGGGGCGATGCCAATTTAGTCATGTTCAACGCCTCTAAAACGCAGGCTTGTCTCTTCTCAGCGAAAAAAAGTCCGTTTCTCCAAGTTCCTGTATTCCGAGATGTACCTGTTGCTATAGGAGATCACCTCGAGCTCTTAGGTGTTTCGCTCACGCCTACTCTCAACTTTGGCTCCTACATCGAGTCTAAGGCAAAAACAGCTGCCATGAAGCTAGGCATCCTGAATAAGGTAAAGCGTTACTTCACACCAGGACAGCTTCTCAGTTTATATAAAGCACAAGTCCGGGCTGGTATGGAGTACTGCTGCCATATTTGGGATGGCTCGGCCAAACACCAGCTTGCTGCCTTGGACTCGATCGAACGTAGAGCTTTCAGGCTTATAGGTGAGCAACATATGACGGAGACTAAGATCCAGAGTCTCGAGCACCGCCGTAAGGTTGCATGCCTTGCGATCTTCTATAGGTTACATTTCGGTGAATGCTCCCAGGAACTGCACGATCTGATCCCACCATCTCCTTTTCATCATAGGACGAGCAGGCGTACGGCTCAGTACCATCCTTACCTCATTGGTATACCTTCTATTCGCACAAAACGTTTCAGTTCTACCTTTATAATGCGAACTGCTAAGGAGTGGAATACACTACCGTCGTCTGTCTTTCCTGAAAACTATAATCTGGGTCTCTTCAAGTCAAGAGTGAATAGGTGCCTTCTAGACCTTTGTGCTTCATCTTCGGCCACATCGTCACTTACCAACAGGTGAGATCGTGGTCAAACAAAGGTCTATCAATGTTAAAAAAAAAAAAAAAAAAAAAAAAATAATTGCGCATTAATTGCAAAAAGTGCGAATTTTCAAAAAAAAATATTGTATTAGGACAACCCTTCGCACCGAGACAAAGACACCCGCCAAATTTCAAATCTCTACGACCAGTGGTTTAGGCTGTGCATTGTCACTTGGTCAGTCAGTCAGTCAGTCAGGACATTAGAGATTATTATATCGATATTATCGTCTTTACACATTTTATGAAGTATGCGCAGTTTCTATGGAGGCGTGCGTACTCCTAACACTCGATAGCACGTCGTGCCAGTATGTATGCCTTCATAGAAACCATTACTTCAGGAAACGTGAACACGTCATAACGTTGCAAATATTTCTCCAAATAACTTTTGCGATACCAATAAAAATGTATGTCACTCAAACACATACTATTCTTATTTTTATCGTGGTTAAGTTGGAGATAGAATTATTTGCCTCAAAAGTCTATTTTTATATTTTCTTTCGGTCTCCGCGTCTGGTGCTAAGCTGAGAATATCATCGATGACACGATGGCTTACATTACATTTTATGGCTCAACAACCGCAACCAGAGTCCCTAATTAATTTAATGATTTATTAAATTGTTTCATATTTATATTACAGCCACATGCAATGGTGAACTTGGCATAGAATATTGTTTTGATTTAAAGCCATAAGATTCCAAAAACATTATTCTTCTAGAGGCGATATCAGCGATGTTAAAATATGGAATGGGCGGAGTCTAGCAAGGAAACAATAGCTGTAAGAAAGTGACAGCGCTATTACTGACTAGAACCTAGGAAGAGATGAGGTAGGTATAGATTTCTGCTGCTCGGAAGTAACTTACGTGAGTGACAAATGATAAAACATCGTTTTGCTTCTAAAGTAGCAAATTTTAAAAATAAATAATCTTCTTTTAATCGAAGTAATGTGAATACTTACTGAATAGTATAAAAATTTACGCTTAATATTTTCTCTAATCGAAGGAGGGTCCTAAAACGGGTTTTAGGAGGGCCAATTTCCAAAAACAAAGCTATCGATAAAAGTTTCTTGTCTATGATTTATTTAGATTAACATCCTCATGTAACTACTGTATTAACATTAACAAGTTTTTAACCTTTACTGTTACTGAGTGAGCATGTAACGCAACGACGTCAAAATTTTAACATTATCATCTTAAATGCGATAGAACTGTATCAAGTTAAAGGTTTGCTCTGAAATGTCACGGGACCAGCAGTTTGAATATTTTTAAAGCCCTCCTTGTAATCTGTTCAAAAGGGGACACTAAGCTGAATGTTGTGGCTTTAGATTTGTTGAACTTTTTTGTTATTGTCGCAAAAGTTTCGTGTAAAACCTTTACGTAGGGATGTTGAGTGATTTTAAACAGGATAATAAACGGGGTGGAGGGTCCGGTAACTATTGGCCACTTAGAAAAGCTCAAAGTGGCACAGGGGATGGAGAGAGCTATAATATAATAATTATAATATAATCTTTATTTCAGGCATAGTTGATGGGAAATGTACAATACAATTATACTTAATGGCGTGGAAACTCTAGGCCCATGGGAACCAGGGGCACATACAATTTGCAAGGAACTTGCGGAGCGTCTTTTTGAGTCCACGCGTGACCGGAATGCTGGCTTTTATTTTGGTCAACAAATAAGCATTGCCATTCAGCGTGGCAATGCAGCCAGCATTCTGGGCACGCTGCCATTGGGTGACAGCTTGCTGATCTGATAGGTAGGTTTTTTTTATTTTTTATATTGTCTTAGACATTATATTACCTAAATATTAAGCTCATATAAATAAATACCTTATAGGCTAACATACATATTTTATGCCTAAAATTATCACTTAACGTCAATAGAGGGATTTGGTTTCGATAACGCTTCCCTATAGCGTCGGTAAACAATGCCAGCTGGCCAGAAATCCGGAACGCTTATGTCCAGCAGTGAACTTCAGTTGGCTGATGATGATGATGAATATTAAATTGGTTTTCAATTTTGATTTTAATTTGTCAGCGTTTCCCTGTTTTCGTTTACTTACTGATTTACTGAGTATTTTTTATCCATAGATGTTAAGGTATAAATGTATTACTCACTATATCGGTAGTGACTATGGATGGTGTACGGTAAGGTCAGGCAAATCTCCATGTCAATGTTGGGTACAATATATCTATCTATACATATTAGAGCTTAACCTGACTGGTTGACTGAATGACTTATTGATTCATCATCGCTAAGCCGAAACCGCTGGACCTAGAAAGCTGAAACTTGGAGCGTAGGTTCCTTTTATAACTAAACCATCCATTAAAAAGGGACTTTTGTGGAGCAATTCAACCCCTAAGAGGGTGAAAATGGGTAAAAAGATTGTGTGAAAATCAGTATTTCTTGAACTTTCAAACTTGAAACTTACCATAAGTACCTATGTCTCAATATAAATTAAAAAAGGGTAAAATATTTAGTTCCCGAATACTCCCAAAAGTGGGTGCAATGGAGGGTGTTAAAGATTGTGTGGGAACTTTTAATCCTGTGGTGCCTTTTCCTTGAAACTTGGTACCTATGGGTACTTAAAATATAGAATAATTGAAGACATATTTCAGGATTTTTCAAAATAACCCTTCAAAAGGGGAAAAAGGGGTGACAAAGTTTTAGTTTTTTTGTGATGTGATGCGTAGCAAAGCACGGTATTCAGCTAGTCTACACTAATAATATAAAGAGGAAAGATTTGTACCTATTTTTGTATGTTTGTATGTTTGTTATGAATAGGCTCAAAAAGTACTGGGCCGATTTAAAAAATTCTTTCACCATTGGAAAGCTACGTTCACCCTGAGTGACATAGGCTACCAGGGGGGGGATACGAGGGGGGGGGGGGGGGGGCTGTTTTTCATCTGAAACTACCCGTGCGAAGCCGGGACGAGTCGCTAGTTTAATTATAAAAGAAGACCCGGACTATAGAATTAACCCACAACGTCACAGAACGGAAACCTTCAAACATTGCCAAGAAATCTTAAAAGGACTGTCAATAACAATGGCTGTACGACTGTACTTTGTCTTGCTACGTGTGCAATCTGAAATCGGCTCTTATAACACGCCAATTCTGCCGGGCAGACGAGCTGTCGGGCATGCTGTACACGTAACGCACGTCCGACTCCGGCCAAGGTTCAGAGGAGACTGTCAAGACTGTGGTTGGTTGCAAATCCAATTTTACTGGGGAGTGAGTAACTGATGTTTGATTTGGAAAGTGCGTTTTCAGTTAGAAATTTTTAACATAATTTATCACCCACAATCACATACATAGTTCTTATCCCACACTAAGATCCCCTGTGTCGTGGGTATCAGGAACTACGAGTACCATCCATACCATTTTACGATCTCTGTGGCGCGGCGGGCGAAGGTTCGCCTGCGACGCAGGAGGTTTCGGGTTCGATTCCCGCCTCTGCATAAATATTTGTACGATCTGCAGATATTTGTTCAGGGAGTTCTGGGTATTGTCTATGTATAATAAAAAAAAAAAAAAAATATAATGTATTGTATTAAGAAAATCAGTTACCTGATAGCCATAACACAAGCTCTGCATAGCTTGGCGCTAGATAATGTTGTGTGAACTGTCCAGCATTATTTATTTATTTGTTTATGTACTAGGGTAGGTACCACGAAACCCAGACCCGGGACTTATATTTGCAGATCATATTGAGAGGGGGGCTCAATGGAACTTACAATATTATGAAGGTCGCAGAAAGTTGGTGTATGGAAGCACTTCAAGATTAAGCATTCTTTATGGGAAGTCCTATGGGTTTTTACATGCTGATGAAGATAATGATAAAAAAAACTATACCTGTGGTGTGTCTGGCCTAAGAATAGACCTCTCCGTCTCCTCCCTTGGATGTCGTAAAAGCCGACTAAGGGATTACTCGGACTTGTTGATAAGATTAGTTGGTATAAGATTTGTCCTGGCTACCTTGCTACCTTATTAAGGAATGTGTTATTACTGGAAAAAATCGTTAGCCGAGAGAGTTGAGGGAAGTAATGGTGGCGATGAGCTAACCACTTGTCACGTCTATATTCCACGTCTTTTCACCCACTGTGAAAAGAGGCCCATTGAGCCTCTGCCTGCCTCTTCGGGGAACAAGGCGTGTGTCTATGAATGTAAGTATCTCCTAAGAAAGCTAATATTTTCAAATAAATAAAATCACTATTTTACTTCCACCACGGTCACGAAGCGTGCCGTGTCACGGACTTATCGCTTCGCCGCAAGGCTGTCACTAGCCGTCACCGTGACACCCCTTATAGGAACTGGAAAACCAGGGGGAAACCGTTTTGTCTTCATTATCTATGTAGCTATATTTTCTAAAGAAACTTAACTTTACGTACGTTCTTTAAAGTTACGAACACAATTTTCACACTACGAAATATGACTAGCTTTCCACAACACAGGTTTGACTAAGGTGGGAGCTAGTGCACTAATAAATCTTAGTCTACAACTTATTGTTACAGCTCATATTACGTACATAGTACAGTTTTACCCAAAATATAAGTCTGATCGACTGTTTTCGTTTGCGCAGAAAGGCACAGATTGATATCCGACAGTAGCCAAACGTATAGGATAGCTATAGCTCTGTCCCGCTGTATAGATCTGTCCCGCTCCCGCGCTATAGAAATTGCTCTACGGCGCAGGTACATCGGGGCGACTTATATTTTGGGTAAAACTGTACCTGGTTCAGTTGTAAGCAATATTTGTAAAACACTTGTTTCATATTTTTTTACCAATTTGAATAAACTTTGACTTTAATTTATAGGAAGTACAGTTTATATTTTATTTTTAACTACGTGAATGACGTAACAAGTATATGGCCCACCTGATGTTAAGCGGTAAACTCTGCCTTTAACAATGCATTAACTTATAGATCACGTCCACCTAGGACGCACCCTATGTGGCATTGCACTGCGCCCGCCACTCTGAGACATAAAGATGAAAAGTCTCATGTGCCTGTAATTTCACCGGCACCCTCTAACCCTTCAAACCGGAACACAGCAATGCGAGCACTACTGCTTTGCGGCAGAAATAGGTATGGTGGTAGCTAGTACTTCCCCAGAAGAACTCTTTCACAAAAAAGCTCTACTACTACTACTGCTGCTGCCTGACTCCTGGTGTAATAATTTAGTGAGCTTTTACTACCTCCACGGGAGGAGATGGAGTGATCTATTCTTAGGACGGACACACCAGAGCACAAAATAAACACGGCATAAAATAATAGTAATCATAGAAAACTCTAATTGTGGGTAGATGGTTGTACCTAAAGTTCGCGTATTATCACACTAAATATTATAAAGGCGAAAGTTTGTGCGTGCGTGTGTGTGTATGTGTGTATGTGTAGTGTGTTTGTTACTTCTTCATGCTGAAATGGCTGGACGAATTTGTATGAAATTTGGAATGGAGATTACTGGACTCCCGGAAAAACACATAGGCACATTTTATCCCGATATTCCCACGGGATCGAGACTCACGCGGGTGAAACCGCGGGGCGCTGCTAGTCGGGAATAATTGCCAAATATTCTTAGACTATTTTGAATATTTCCAAGCATTAAGAGGGCCCTTGCCGGTTTCGGCTAAAGTATTGTTGTTGAAAATTCCGCTTGCAATGAATGCGTTTTTTTACGATACTTATTCCAGGACTTGCGTGTTTTTGATAAAGCCTTAATAGTTTGTTAAAAAATGTTTGTTATATTATGTTATCTCCATAACATGAGCTAGGTTTCTATGACGATATTTTCCTTAGGTAATTTGCAATTTATAATAACAATATGAACTGCCAAAGTTCAGGTAAAATTTGTGCAACAAAAGCTAAAGTTTGGAGGCTTATACTGAATATGTTTCTCAAGTTTTGTAATTGTTGCTACCGTAAAAACCTATTTTAAGTGTACAAGATACTTAATTGTACAAAACATCTTAAGAAAAATGTATTACAACGCTATAATCACGTACGAGCGTTTGTATGGAAAGTATGACCGAGTCGGCTGCTCTTAATTCGAATTTTCCCTTTGAACTAAGTATATCCTGCTTCAATAAAATATGCAAGAGGAATGCCAACACGACCCCTATTTAATGTCCGAGTGGTTGCGCTTTGAAACTTCTCCCCAGTACCATTTTAAAGGCTTTGCCACACTGTGCTGGCGGTTGGGGTTGCGGGTTGTGTGGGTCAGCGTTATAAAGATGCGACCGTCATATAGTTACCACATCCATTCTGTCTTAACAAAATGGCATCAAACCGGGAGTGTTCCCTTGTTAGTATGCAATGGTAACTTTTGAAAACTTAAGAAAAACGAGGTAGGTAGAAGACTACCGCTAGATATTTTTGTGAATTCGAAGATTTCCAAGGAGGTTTATTAATGAGGAACCATCAGGAAGACGTTCATCGAATTCACGTAAAAATTGAGTAGGCAATAGGTTTTCACGATTATTAACATTGTAAATGAAATAATTTCGAACGAAAAACGAACAAACCATCAGAAATATCAAAATTTAACATCGTTTTATTTGCAACTAAAATTATGTTTCAACCTGAGCCATATTCATAATAAAACATACAACCATACACTCTCCACTCTGCGTTGGCTAAACTATCTAATTCAATAATTTATGGAGGTTGTTGATCACCCACACAACATACTGCAGTCACAGCTGATACGATTAATACAACTCCATTTAAGTGACTGAAAAAAGCTGCTTAACTTAAGTGGGACTGGGCTGGACATGTGTGCGTATTTCGGAAGAACTATGGGCGAAGACCACGACAGAATGGATCCCAAACAGACGACGGCGACGCGGAAGGCCCATAGATGGAGATGTCGGGATGAGCTAGACTTCTACTTGAAGGATGGTCCCAAATAGCCAACAATAGAGACGAATGGAAGGAGGGGAAACCACAACCTTAGCTTTCGACGGACCAAATACATTTTAAAGGTCGCAAGAAGGCGGTGGATGGAAGCGGACAAGACCATTCATCGTGGCATACTTTGGGGAGGCCTATGTCCAGCATTGGACTTCTGTAGGCTGATGATGATGATTGCAGTCCTTAATCAAACAGAAACTGCGCCCGAATTACGTATGATTGTGGCTATGGCTTAAGAAACAGACGTACCTACATTCATCACGACAAAATATCTCCTTTGATATATTTAAAGTCCATTTTAATTCGAGTATTTCCAAAGGGGTTGAAAGTTCTCGATAAAATACTATTTGCACTTTATCTCAGTTTCTGTATAAAGTTCATAACAACACAGTAACTTCCTGTTTCCGGCGAAACTTCTTTGCTTATTTTCTTTGTAATTTAAAATTTTGCAACTTCATGTACTGCGGTACCTATTTATATTACGTGTTTTGTTTATTTTCTAATGTAGGTACGTGGTTGTTAAATAAACTCATATTTAATTTAATTTTCTTAAATATCTGCTTTCTAACAATTTCTAGGTATTTAATTTTTTACCAACTTAGCTTAAGGAATAATAAACCATTTTTAAGTGTACACACCTTAGTATCCCAAATGCTAGGTTGCCAGCAATTTTTTTTTTTTTTTTTTTTATGAAATAAATAGGCAAACTAGCATACGGCCCACCTGATGTGAAGTGGTCACCGTCGCTTATAGACACCGGCAACACCCAAGTTATTGTCGATGCGCTGCCTACCCTGAAGGAATTTATGAAAATTTTTCTTGAAGCGACACATGTCGTAACCAAGCCGGAAAACCTCAGATGGAAGCTCATTCCATAGTTTGTAGGTATGGGGAAGAAATGATCTCGAGAAACGAGTCGTTCAAGAAACCCAGGGATCTATGATGTGCGGATTAGGGTTATCAACTCCTTTGAAGCCTGAAATTGTATATATCGCAAATACATTGTGAAGATTTCCTCTCCGAAGATTCTCCTTCTCCACCCATATAAAAAGGTACCATGTATTCAAAACAAAAAGCTATTCACGGTCTATTTATATAAAAAACATTCATCAGCTATTTGCTACCCAAAATTCTTAATTTTTCAAGTCAAATACAGGATTACGCCTCTCCATCAGATTCCAACCAAAATAACAAAAACAAAAATCAAATACTAAGCAATCAACCTCAATCGGGTTGGAAGCTATGTGTTATTTAAAAACGGATTTAAAATTTGGAGAGAAGGGATTTTAAGCGGGATCAGACTGTTCAGAGTAAATCCTCTCCATAAATAACTGTTAGTGAAGTCATCAAAAGGGTGGGAGCTTCGAGGGCGAGCGATGTCATGTGAACCTACCATCAATCTTGAGCGGGTCGCGAGCCGCACGCATAGAGTAACGGGAAGAATGAAATGTAGTGGTAAGCGGTAGCGTACATAGATAGCACTCATGTGACTTATAGGAAGGGTGCGATTATAAAACCACACAGTCACTGTAGTGGATTACGCCTGTAGTAGGTAATAAAAAAACAGCCAAGTGCAAGAAAACTCGCGCACGAAGTGTTCCATACCATTATCTATAAAAACGGCAAATAAATCACGTTTGTTGTAGGGGTGTAAATATTAATTTTATTCTTTTTTTAACCCCCGACGCAAAAACAACGGGGTGTTGTAAGTTTGACGTGTCTGTGTGTCTGTCTGTGGCATCGTAGCTTCCGAACGGATGAACCGATTTAGTTTTTTTTTTTGTTTGAAAGTTGAATTTGTCGGGAGTGTTCTTAGCTATGCTTGATCAAAATCGGTTCAGACGTTTCATCGTGTTGAGGGTTTTTTTTAATTTTAACAAAATTTACTTTTGTATTATTTAGTATTTGTTGTTATAGCGGCAACAGAAATACATCATCTGTAAAAATTTCAACTGTCTAACTACCACGGTTCATGAGATACAGCCTGGTGACAGACGGACAGACGGACAGCGGAGTCTTAGTAACAGGGTCACGTTTTACCCATTGGGTACGGAACCCTAAAAACGAAATACGACATGAAAGTGCAAAAACTTTTGGGATGACATATGTTCAACAAACGGGAATCCATAGAATCTATACATTTGCTGTTTGCTAAGCGCTTTTCCGTAAGTTTTCATACAAAAGTCAAGATAAATCGTACAAGTAAGTATCGTATAAGCGTTCAACAAACGCTGTCATGATAACGCCGTTTCCGTACATTTGCTGATTGCTTATCGCTATTAGGAGTTTTTCTTTTTTCGTACCATTGTCTAATGGGTGCAGTCATCTCGCGAGTTCTCCAAAGAGCTTTGGCAAGCTCAGGTTTCAAATAAATGTTTCGGGGAAAATAATTATTTCAATCAACTGGACTAAATTTCAAAACTCAGATAGATTACAGACGACCTCTGTGGCGCGGCTGGCGATGGTTCGCCTGCGACGCAGGAGGTTGCGGGTTCGATTCCCGCCTCGGAACAAATAATTTGTGCGTTCTGCAGATATTTGTTCAGGGTGTTCTGGGTGTTTTCTATGCATAATAAAAATATCTATCTATGTAATGTATTATATTAAGTATATCAGTTATCTAGTACCCATAACACAAGCTCTGGCTTAGCTTGGGGCTAGATAATGTTGTGTGAACTGTCCAGCATTATTTTTATTTTTTATTTTTTATTATATATTATTTTGTTCATTTTAATGTCTTTAAATCGTTAGAGATCCTTGAATAATTCAGCTTTACAGGTTGATAAATCCTTCGTTCTTTCAGGATTTTTAGATTTCTCATCGCTCTGCTGCCCTCTCCACTCTAGCACCTAACCCGCACCTGCTCTAAGGGCTCGGAACGGCTTTGTCTCGCGTCTAGACTCGTAATCCATTATTACAGACGCCCGTTTCAGGAAACCAGGGAAGGTGCGATTCTTTCTATACAACTCGACATACTTAGCATATTTACTAGAGCTGCAACGAATATTTTCGGCTTTTCGCTATTCGGTTACTTAGTTCAGCCAAGTTGTATTCAATTGAGGACCTGTGAGGTGCGTCGTTCCCCAAATCGTCAAACAAAAACTCGTCAGACTTCAGACTAGTTAAATAATTGTAAAATTGAATTATTTTCATTTTTCAACTCGTCTTATGCTGTCGTTTCCAGTACAGTCAAGCCTTAATACGTTACACAAAAATGTGCAATATTTATGACTATTTTTACAGAGAAGCAGTTTGTGTAATTTATGATTTAATTTCAACCGTTATTTTGAATTGTCTAAATTGGAGGAACAATAATTTTGATTTAATTGGTTGCACTAATAATATTGGATCTAAATTATCAAATTATTATCTTTGAAAAAAAAAAATATTCCTAAGCTCTCTATAGGTTTGTCATGTTGGAATATGCACAGTATTAGTTACAGAAATATTTAGTTTTAATGAAGATTCAAACTGATTATAGGTGTGATTTCAATAAATAATCGGCTTGAATTCAGTGGCAACAGGTAATTTTAATTATTGTTGTTCCTTCAATCCTAATTCGGGGACAGACAGGAATTCTCTATTAAAAGATAAACGGCTAATTACCACTATTATTCGTCACTTTGCTGACGTTTCGAGACTGAGTTCAGAAGCCTCTTCATCATGAGCACCGCCCGCGACCGCGTTCGACGGTGGACCAGCGAATACTGCGTGCAACCGCGCGCTCAGCTCGCTGGGACAGCGGCGGCGGCGGCGGCGGCGGTAGGTTCGTTGCGCGCGCGTCGAGAATTAGTTCATCTACGTCACTAGCACTACCTACGTCGTCGTGCTAGTGCTAGTGTGTAGTCGTAGGTAGTGCTAGTGACGTAGATGAACTAATTCTCGACGCGCGCGCAACGAACCTACCGCCGCCGCCGCCGCCGCCGCTGTCCCAGCGAGCTGAGCGCGCGGTTGCACGCAGTATTCGCTGGTCCACCGTCGAACGCGGTCGCGGGCGGTGCTCATGATGAAGAGGCTTCTGAACTCAGTCTCGAAACGTCAGCAAAGTGACGAATAATAGTGGTAATTAGCCGTTTATCTTTTAATATGATTCCCAACCACGATAGTTTCAATTCTAGGAATTCTCTATTCCTGTTTGTTCCCGGATGGGGACAGATTCGGGGACAGACAAGAACTACTCAAAATAACCTTTGGATTGGATTTTGAAAATCAGACCTGATGACCGAAAATTCGATCTGTGGAAGAATTTACTCTTTGTCGCATCTCTAATATTTACGCCACTGATAAATGCGTCTCTTTTTCTTCACTATCGTCCTTAGGAGGTGAATGGAGCTGTTGCATTTTTATTTTTTAGTTTTTTTTGGGTATGTTGAGGGATTTGGAACGGTTCAAACGTCCATTCACGGGGATTTATAGCAGGAATAGCAAAGCATAGGAATAGCAGGACAGGAACTCTTTGTACGAAGTTCTATCAGTTTAACTTTTTGTAATATCTTAATTTATTTTTAGTTATTAAGCGTACGGAAATTAATAATATAACAATATTTTTAGTAATGCTCAGGTTATTTAGGTAATTTTCTTATATAAGTTGTTTGGATTTCAAAAATCTTCTTATCCAGTTTGAGGTACAATACCAACATAATTTATAAAATTAAGGTTGGTATTTAAAGAAAGACAGAAAGAAAGAAAGATTTATTTTATAGCACACACACACACACACACTTAATAGAAATAAAAAATAATAGATTGTAAACAAAAAAAAAGAAATTTAAAACACAAAAATTACCCATAGTGTGGTATTTATGTGAACATCAAACTAAAATTTGATTTATTCCCGTGTATAAAACTCATTATTTACATTTAAAAAATGATCCTTATCACAGCATAGTTTAAAAGTAATTTTATAAAATCTCCCTGCAACTATTGTTTCTGAGCGCTCAAATTGAGAACAACAAAGGAGTAATTTTAAATCGAAGGGTGTACGTATGGGGTCCCATTACAATGGACCTTTTTATGGTGCAATATCGGCATTTATTTTGTCTAAGCCACCATTAGCTCGCCTAATAATCTGTGAGGGAGACAGCCCCTTATACATCACCTGATCAAATTATCATACACTGTTATTGTCGACGAAATTCGTCACTAGAAAGTAATGTAGTTTGTTTAAACACAGACTACCGGTGGCATTGTGCAGAATTTTAAAGAGGGTTCCTATAATTTATCGTCCTCAATGATAAAATTTCCCTAATGGATATTGTTCACGAGACAGAAAGGTCTATTTTATGTCTATTACGTTTGTACGAGGGCTGACCTTTTAGGGGATGAAAAAAATGTGGATACAGTTTTTAATTTATCTGATAAATAGGCACTAAATGCAGATGCTGTGGTGTGTCTGGCCTAAGAATAGAACCCTGTGTCCCCTCCCGTGGATGTCGTAAAAGCCGACTAAAGGATTACCCGGACTTGATAAAATTCGTTGGTATAAGATTTCCTGGCTACTAGCTTATTATGGAATGTGTTACTACTGGAAAAATGCGTTAGCAGAGTCAATATTGGGAAACAATGGCGGCGATGAGCTCACCACTTGTCACATCTATTTCTCACGACGGTGCAACCAACGTGAAAAGCGGCCCATTTGAGACTCTGCCTACCCTGTCGGGGAAAAACGCGTGAGTCATTGTATGTATGTATGTAAATGCGATAGAATAATCAGACAAAGATATTAATCTGTTATTAAAACATACAATAAATCAAACATATGAGAAACACGTGTGAAATATGAGTATAGAGAATCAAATAAACATTCCAAAAGATATAACAAGGATTTTATAGAATGCACCTCACGTATTGCAATTTTGTAAGAAAAATGATTTTATTTATTTAAAGGTAAAGGTACTATAAGTTGCATATCACGTTCTGCGTCTAATAAGCTGTATAGATGACACTCACGTACTCAACTAATTTAACACATTGTCAAGTGACACCCCCTGTAGTTGCTTTTGTAAGAAAATGAAACTGTTTGAGGGGCTACGCTTAATTTTGCAGGCAATGCTTTCATTAGAAATGTGCATAAAAAAGGGATGTTGACTTTATGGCCCAAGGGTTGTAGACCACCAACACTGCGTCCTATTTGTGCACTATTTTCGTAGACGTTGTGGCCCATAAATTTGGTACAAAAAGTTACTAGTCATAACAAGTCGTTTTTAGTTTATTTTGTGGCCCATTCAAGTTTGTACCATACAAGCAAAGCAATCTTTTCTGTACTTTCGAGTTGGTGGCTCGAAATTATCAACATTGGCAAAATCACCAATCTTAGATTAGATTTTTAATTGACTAAATCAAGGACAATATTCAAATAAAAAATATGCATGGATACTACATTATAATACCGAGGGATCACTTAGACAGAAATACGATAGGACACAAAATTCTCTATAAAAAAAAAACATAAAGTTACCTCTAACTTTTAGCTTTTAGCTAGATTCGATTGTTTGTCAATATGGTACAGATTATTGGGTCAAAAATTAGATAAATAAGATCATTATAATAAAACGAAGGCATCACTAACGGGGTTTTTTAAAAATATCTATATTTCACGAGATACTCAATAAATACCGCTTCTTCAAGCGGCGCGTGGTGTTTTTTTTGTATGAAGATTTCTGCCTGGCTGTGGCGCAGTCTTAAGGGTGTGATTTTATTACTAACAAAAAACTCCCAATTCTATTTGTAAATTCCAACTACAGCCACAAAATATAACAAAAGCTGCTGAGATATTGTGTAGTCAGAAACATCAACATACAAGGGGAGCGGGCAGTAAACCATAACAATCATAAAGGGAAAGTGTCGCAAAGTACACGGTACATACAATCGGTGCCAATAAAACAGCGGACACCCCACGCAATAAGCCGAGGAGAAATAGCGCGGAAACATTGGGGAAACAGTATTAATACTTATGGTTAATTGTGGCAGGGTTCTGGGTGCCTAAAACTGTGCTCGTAGAGATACTTTGACTTTTTCAAAACAAAATAATACCTACTTCTACATAATCAACATCAGGTAAGCTGAAACACACGCAGGGCTTTCAGGGTTATGTGAGCAACATATGGCGGAGACTATATTTTCCTGAGTCTCAAGCAAGGCCGTATCGTTGCATGCCTTTCAATCTTGCAGCAAGTGAGATCGTGATCAAACAAAGAGGCCTATCAATGTAAAAAAAAAAAAAAAAGATTCTTCTATAGATTGCATTTTGGGGAATGTGTAGGATTTGATTTTATTCCACCATCTTTTTATCACAGGACAAGCAGGCGCACGGCTCAATTATTATTACTTAATCTGTGTCTGCGGTAAGTTTAGGTCAGGTTGTCAGTACATTTTACACGTGGGCCAGGCTGTCGTATCAAGAATTTGGGACAGGAATTCGTGAGCCTGGCTGTCAACATCCCCTCAGTACCAGACTTACTTCATTAGTATACCTACTCTCTATTCGCACTACTACTACTGCGTGTTACCGATTATTTCCTGGTCAAACTGCGTTAGGTCAGGGACCAACCTGAGATATTCTCGCCCTGAAAAGGGCCTGGTGCCAAAGCAGAAATAAATAATTAGTACATCCTCTATTCGCACCAAGCGTTTTGATTCTAATTTTATAATACGAACTACTAAGGAGTGGAACAAGCTACCGTTGTCTATCTTTCCTGAAGACTATAATATGGATCCATGGCTTCTGTACCCCAGATTATAATAAGTGCATAGAAAAAGAGATAAAAAAAATTGCACACTATGGGAACAATACACACTACAGTACCAGGTACTACAAAAAAGTTAAGAGGCATCAGCAAACATCGGCTTTTCGAAACAGAAATATGATAGCAAGTGAGTGAAAAAGGGACAGACACGAACGAAATTTGCCGAGGCATCTAATTGTAACCGTAGTACTTTACCCGTCTGCAATAAACCAAAAAGATGAAGATTAGCAATAAGATAAAAAAAGCGGCCAAGTGCGAGTCGGACTCGCCCATGAAGGGTTCCGTAGCAGCAAGTAACATATTATAAAATTTCTTGTAGTTTGTTGTAACTTTGATCGATGTTTTAATAATAGTGTAATAATAAAGTAGTAAAACTACTTACTAGATCTCGTTCAAACCAATTTTCAATGGATGTTTACACGGTAATGTCCATAGTTTTTTTTTTAGTTATATAATTCTCTTATTTTAGAAGTTACGGGGGGGGGGGGGGGGTTACACACATTTTACCACTTTGGAAGTGTCTCTCGCGCAAACTATTCAGTTTAGAATAAATGATATTAGAAACCTCAATATAATTTTTGAAGACCTATCCATAGACACACACGTATGGGTTTGACTTTTTTTTTTAGTTTCAGTTCTAAGTATGGGGAACCCCAAAAATTTACTGTTTTTTTTCGATTTTTGTGTGAAATTCTTAATGCGGTTCACAGAATACATCTACTTACCAAGTTTCAACAGCCTAGCTCTTATAGTTTCGGAAAAAAGTGGCTGTGACATACAGACATGACGAATCTATAAGGGTTCCATAATTTTTGGTTATGGAACCCTACAAATGGAGGGAAATTGTGCAGATATTAGCAGCAAATATTTAATAGCTTGTAAAATTAATCTGAATAGTTTTATTTAGATCTTAATTTGTATTTGCCGCTAAGCGAATAATGTGAAAAATGTGGCTTTAACATTAACCCAGGTAAGTTACATTACCTGGGTTAATGTTAAAGCCACATTTTCAAACGACATGAAAGTAATAAACACTTTGAATTTGAATTCTGCAATTCTTCTTGTTATTTATGTTGTAGGTTTATACAATATAGCAAAGTCACCAAGCGCAATTTTACGCCTCCAAAATTGAAGGGTGACGCCTCCCTTAGACGTGGCCGGACTGAGAATGAGTCTCCGAGGTGAGATGCAGCAGTTCATTACAACCGGAGAATGCCTATCGGATGCAATATCTGGAAACAATGCTGATTGAAGTTGGGGGAGGTGTGGAAACTTTCTGGAAATAAAGTCAATTATCATTGTTTTTGTCTTATGCATTATACATACATACTTTTTACTAGAAACGGGATATTTACCATGGTTTTTGAGTTTTGGCGGAGTTCTCCCGTGATCATGCTGCATGCAACTGTGCCGAAATATCGGGAACAATCAAAACTAAAAAATCATGGTAATTATCCCGTTTCTAGTGAAAAGTATCTACATAACCATGATAGTTTCAAATGTTATACATACATAAGTACATACATTTGACACACGCCTTTTTCCCCGAAGGGGTAGGCAGGGCCTCAATCTTTTAACAGTAGGTAGCACCATCGTGAGAAATGGATGTGACAAGTGAGCTCATCGCCGCTATTGTTTCCCACGACTGACTTGGCTAACGTTTCCTTCCAGTAATATCACATTCTATAATAAGCTATAGCAGCCAGAATAAAACTTATACCAACTAATCTTAACAACAAGTAATCAAACAGTAATCTCTTATGTATAAAATCTATTTATCAGGATATGATTTCGAAAGACCAAAGAATAAAACATAAAATAATCATAAATTACAAAGTTATGATGTTTGGATGTTTGATACTCAATCACCCCGAAACAACTGAACTGATTTCGCCAAAGTTGGTACACAGCTATAGATTATGACCTGGATTGAGAGGCTTATTTTTCTCCTGGTAAAACGTTGCGCACGGACACTAGTTACCAATATGCCACTTATATTTCCAAAATTATATTAGATAGGCTATGTGAATCAATCTGACTGATGTGATAACGGTCCATCACTAAAGAAGTTTTTTTGCCTAAGAAAATTTTGTTTTGTTAGCGATAATACATATTTACTTCAATTCACTTCAATAATTTTCTTATATCTTAGTGGCTGGCAGAAACTGAATGAGGAGAGCAGAAAACCGGGCTCAGTGGCGTGCCATGGGAGGTACCTATGTCTAGCAGTGGACTACAGTAGGTTTATGATCATGATCATGATGAATTTTCTTTTATAAATATGGTGGGTGTATCCCCTAGTAGTAAATTTAGTGTTGCCGAGAGTAATTGGTCGTGAAGCTACTGGTAGGATGTGATCTGTGTGATGTAATACAATGGATGCAAATTCGTAAATGGAATTGGACCATTTTGTAGTTCCTTTTCACACCCTTCGCACTGTGCTAGGATTACACATACACTTTGAGGAATCGATTCTGTTAATGTTTTAAAAGGAACAAAGCTCCTGCAATAGAACAGGTTATTCTACCGTTTCATAATCTAATTGTACTCGAAAAAAGTAACTTCTTTCATTGATTACCAAGCGCTTTCACGACTGTGTAAAATACTACTTTATCTACTTTTATCTGTGGTAAAGTACACTCAACAGAGAAAGCTGATAACATTTTTCTTTACCTTACTTATTCCACGAAATTTACCGAAAAATCTACAAAAAAAATGTATGTTAATCTTCATTTTATACAAATAAAGCACGTCCTATGGTTTAAAAAAATAAAAAGATATATAAATGTAAGAAATTTTGCAAGGTAGCCTATTTTTACGTAGTAACAACCATTTTTCTCCTAAACTATCAATCATAAGATGTTTTTATTGCCTTCAGTATATTAAATTACACATCGCCGAGAGGACCTTGTTTTTGTTTTTGAAAATTTATTTCCTAATGATTTTCAAATTAAAAAAAAAACTAATTTTCGCTCAAATTTTGATTCGCGAGTGCTATTACGTTAATTTCTAACTTATCTGAACTTTAATGAGTTAGATAGTGGCCAAATTTGGCGTCCATCGACGCCTTAACGTCAAGTTGATTTTAAATGGAACCCGTTCAATATACGCAGAGGCGTTAACGAGACAAAACGGCTTGAAGACAGCAAACGAATACCGGAATCGGTAATTGTCTATTAAGCCCTTGGGATTAATCGGAAGACGGCAAGGAGCAATCAACTATACCAAATGGCGAAAACGCAATGTTGTGATCAATTAAATACGTAAATGTCTTTGGTCTGGGACATAATTATTATGTCACGAACATCCCTAGTAGTCCGGGTTATAGAGTCAGACAATGTAAGGCTAGGTCAAAATTTTGTTTCAATCAATCAATATATGTATTTCAGGCTTATTGGGAACTATACAAAATCTAAACAATAAGCCCATAGCAACATAAATACCTTAAAACTAAGATACATATAAAAAAATCACTTTATTCTACTTTAATGCACACGTGTAGACGGTGACGTATGACGCAACTGCGCGGTGTCTCGTGTCACGCGTCCGAAGAATCTCCTGAACTTGACACCTCTCGGCCAGAACTCTCCATTCATGAACATCGGTAGACGGTCAGTCGGCACCCTCACTATAAAGGAAATAAAATTGACATCATGGCGAGACTACAACTGCTCGACCCTCATGGTTAGCCCTGTCTTCTGGTAATCCACCACCGCTTCACGGCGTAGTGAACACGGGACACGTACAGTAGAGTTGTGGGTACCTACGCACGCAGCAAGCACGGCTGGTTCAGCTCAGTCGATACGGCAGTTCCACACAGAACTGAATTTCAGATGAATTCACTTGGCACAGTTGTATCCTAGGACAAGCTGAGCTGATTAAGCCCGGTAGCCATCCATCTCCCCCTTTGGGGAGGAGCGTTCAATGTTTCACGTCACCGTGCTTTAGATAATAAATCTTATCGGCTATACTGTGTTATTTTAGCATTCCAATAGGTAGGTTTATAAAGTTTCGATTACACCTTTTTTTTTTCTAGGTAGTTACATTAAATGTTACATTCCAGGTGTACCTTCTCTTGACAATAGCGACTAGGTAGTTATGACTATATCTGGTGGACTTTTCCACATCATCGTAATAAAGGCATTAGTAAAGGGAACAAAGATACAAATCACAATAAAACCATTCATTGTCGAACAACAGAATAATAAACGCAGAACTAACAAAACAAGAGTTATTCACACAACAATAAATAATTTATCCGACCCAAAAACAAGCTAACAACACCACTTGCTCAATTCTCGAGCCCTTGTAATTATCACCAACTCCCATCTTCCATTAGGCTTATCAGTTGTATCTGTTACAGAACTTAATAGGTCATATCAGTAACACATACTGCTGTTACAATAGTGCCTAAATCAAAAACGTCGTAAGTGCATTCAGAGACCGAAACACATACCACGTTTTTGCGATTTAAATTGTTCTATATTAGCAATAGCCGTGGGGCAGTTTCGGCCGCTTGTCCAATAAGTCCGTTTACAACGCTCAAATACTTGTTCTGCAAATATTGGTTTTGAGAGTTAACTGACTAAGTGGACAACAAAAGTTTCAGGCAGTAGTCTTGCTTATCAAGTGGCTTTCAGTTAGTTAGATATCTGATTAATTCAGTCTATACGTGTTAATGGCACTATTAGAGAAGCTAAATATGGAAAACTGATCATTGCCTGGTAGATTTAGACTAAGCGAATGAATGATCATTCATTTACTTATTTAATTAGTTCACAAAGTAAACACAGTTACAATATAGGTATAATATTAGCATGCATACATAAATCACGCCTGTATTCCGCATGGGTAGGCAGAGATCAAGGATTTCCACTTGCTACTATCCTTGCATACACTTTATACTCTATACTCCTTTACTTCATTCACTCACATCACATTCTTCATACATGTTCATCTGTTAAGGTTACTATAAACCTGGGCATTCTCCAGACTTCTCCGACCCTGGTCTTAATACGTTTGCCGAGGTCTCTCCCTTCCAACTGCTCCATTCACGCTCATCTAGCCAGAAAGTTTAAATAAAGAAGTTGGGGCTAAGAACTATGCATTCGCTAGTTTTGTTTTAACCGACCTTAGCAGACTGTAGTTGATACATTCTGCAAGTATTCCAAGTTGTAAGAGGCAATGGTATAACTAATATTTACTTTATGGAGTTACAATAAAAAAAGCTCATTATAAACTTACTACAATAACAAATGTGCTGACAATTCTCACGCGTAAACATCGAGCAACGCAGGCCTCCGCGTGTTGCTCGATGCGCGTAAAACATTAAATTACTTACTAAAATAATGGAAATGCCAACGTTTATAGATACTAGTCCATATTGATAGCTAGCTCAGTGACTGTATCTATTTTCAAGGTATTATTTTATCACACCGTAACGGACTCGACATCAAATAAAAGAAAAATATCAACATTAGAGTGAAATCCATAGAGTTCTAAATCCATCCCGGTTTCTATCACCATCTGACTTCATAACCAGTATATATTTTTTGTTAAACTGTTGTACAAAATATGGTATATAGGTAGGTACAAACTTAAATGGTTTGTCCACATGGACTACATAGGACGTACAATGTGGTTACATAAATATGTAAAAATACTTAACATAATACAAAGAAAATATGCAAACCTACTATTTAACATATTTACTATCTCTCCCATAGAATCATATATAGGTTATAGAATTATAAGCCGTTTTCTGAGATGGTTTTAACCCCCGACGCAAAAACGACGGGGTGTTATAAGTTTGACGTGTCTCTGTGTGTGTGTGTGTGTGTATCTGTCTCTCCGCTCGTAGCTCCCGAACGGTTGAACCATTTTTTTGTTTTGTTTGAAAGGTGAATCTGTCGGGAGTGTTCTTAGCTATGTTTAATCAAAATCGGTTCAGCCGTTTCATTGCGTTGAGGGTTTTTTTAATTTTCACAAAATTAATTACATGTTTAAACTGGGTTCCTTTTAGAAGTTTTATTGCTGTTATAAAAGTACTTCTATTATAAATGGCATTAGTAATTTGGGGTATACAAATATTATATCAGTGTTTTATTCTTAATGATTCTGATCTACAAGATGTCTTTTCTGGAAAATAGTTAACATTGTACCCAATTATACAAGTTTGTAAAATATAATTACCTAAAGGCAAGGATTAGGTTTTTTCATCCTTAAAAATATTGCGTGCTTCATTGCTTTTTATGTTATATTATATGGCCCGAAAATACCTCTTTTGCATAACAAAAGTGGATTGAATACGAGTAACAACAAATTTCGATTAGACAGAAATTAGTTAGCTTGTTCCGTCAGATATTAGTTTTGCGTCGCACAGTCGCACAGCGTGCTACGTGTCGTGTCCGTCCCGTTATCGATGAATTGCTAAAACAGGAATAGCTGACAAATGGCACTACGCCTCTGATATATTGACGTGTTGATATGCGAAGGGGAAGGGACGTTCCAACTTCATTGACATAAATCCGTTGAAAGAACATTAATATCGAGTTTCGGTGAATTGAAGGCTTTGTGTGAGGTATCGTCGTGAAAATTTACAATGGTACACACTCAATATTACTTTTTATGGCCTATAAATCCTAAAGTACCTACTATGTTACCGGAGACAAAGTACCAAATTTGTGCAAATATATTAAATTAGTAAGACAAAAGCACGTTTAGTAGTAGTAGAGCTTTTTTGATAGTAGTAGTAGAGCTTTTTTGTTAGTAGTAGTAGAGCTTTTTTGTGAAAGAGTTCGTCCAGGGAAGTACTGTTACCATACCTATTTCTGCCATAAAGCAGTAGTGCTTTTGCATGGGTTGCTGTGTTCCGGTTTGAAGGGTGAAATTACAGGCACATGAGACTTTCATCTTTATGTCTCAGGGTGGCGGGCGCAGTGCAATGCCACATAGGGCGCGTCCTAGGTGGACGTAACCTATGAGGTAATGTACTGTTCATAGGCAGAGGTTACCGCTTAACATCAGGTGGGCCTTTTGCTTGTTCCGTCATTCTAGCAGTATAAAAAAAAAAAAATGTTACACACTAATATAATAAATGCTAAAGTTTGTGAGTGTGTGCTTGTGTTTGTTACTTCCACGCTGAAATGGCAAACTGATTTGGATAATATTTGGAATAGAGATAGCTGGACTCCTGGAATAATACATAGGCTATTTTTTATCCCGAAATTCCTACGGGTTCGAGACTTATGCGGGTAACACCGTGGGCGCAGCTGGTTGTTACACAAAATGTCGACACAAAAACAAATGCACTTAATACAGAAAACTTTTTCTATAGTGTTCCTAGAAGTAAAAAAGCGGCCAAGTGTGAGTCGGACTCGCCCATGAAGGGTTCCGTAGCAGCAAGTAACATAACATTAACGTTCTTGGATGGCTAGGCTTGATGAAAAAAAAAGAGTCGCGTGCGAACTTTTGTTAACCAGTATTTTAACCCCTGACTAAAATGAAGGTTGTTATAAGTTAGGGGCCATAGTGTGTTTATCTGTTTGTATGCCTGTGACCTACAACGCAGCTCTGGAACGGGTGCCTTGATCTCAATGAGACTTTTTTGTACGAAATTTGGTGATTGCTAGATGGTTCTTAGCTACGTTTGGTGGAAATTTATGAAGCCGTTTCCAGAATCATCAATTCATCAGCTTGCAACAATTTGTTTGAAGATAACTCTGGCATTTTTGCAGCTAGAATCTTGAGTTTGAGTTCAAAATCATCATTTTTGACATCAGGCTCCAGGGTCTGATGATGACCAGCACAAGATGAATAGGATCTTGGGTGCGACGGGTGCTCCGATTTCAATTCAGTTTGATTTGTATTAAAACTGGTATTGGAACATTGAAAATAGTCGGTGGTTTTTAAATTATTATAAAATTAATTTGTCATAGTTTTTTTTAAACAGGGCTTTTCGCTGTTTGATCACATCGCCCAATCGGTAAATACAAATCAAACTAAACAACAAAAATTTAAATCTAATTTCTAACTAAACATTTCAGAAATACTTATGAGGTTTTTTTTATACAATGACGTATCAAGCTGACCCACCTGATGTTAAGCGGTACCCTCTGCATATGAACAGTGCATTACCACATAGGTCACGTCCACCTAGGACGCGCCCTATGCGACATTGCACTGCGCCCACCACCCTGAGACATAAATATGAAAAGCCTCATGTGCCTGTAATTTCACCGGCACCCATCAAACAACAAAAAACCGACCCATCGAACCCATCAAACCGGAACACAGCAATGCGAGCACTACTGCTTTGCGGCAGAAATAGGTATTCCCCATAGTATTCCCCCGGACGAACTCTTTCACAAAAAAGCTCAACTACTACTAAAAAGCAGGTAGGTAAAAAACTATATGGTATAGTTGTTAGGGTTTCATAGTTTAAAAAGCAGTAACCACAGTATCATAAGTGTTTTAACAATAACACTGTCACTACACTAACAGAGCTGTCACTTCATAACGGTAAATACAAAAATCGTACAAACATTTAAAAGCACTGAACTTTTATATATTTGCACACGATATTTATACGGGATCGCGTCGGCATACCAATTTCCATTTTTAAGTTAACCTCTATTTGCATACATTTCGGAAAAAACGAAACGCAAAATAAAGGAGGTTTGCGTTTCGATGCTAACGGGGACTGAATTATTATTTACGGCGTAAACAGTCACAATGTGGGGTTTTCGAGTTGGGTATAAACAACGCGATAAGCCGGGGGTGGCGTGTGACCACCAAAAATTATACGTTATTGCAAAAGATGTAGTAATACCCACTGCCTTGTTTGGCGAGTCAAATAAAAGTATACAATATTATCTTTTAGTACCTACTTAACGATATGTGACTCGTATTTGCGGGATCAATTAAATTCACCGTTAGTACCTGCATGAATTACTCAATACTCAATATATTTATCACTTTCACATGGTTACATAATAGTTGTTACTAATGTTCTAATGTTCGCTTTGCTGCTTATTGCTCTTGCTATACTTATATAGCAAAAAAATAATGGTGTGGGTCAGCTATGACGCGCGACTGGAGTTTACTCCATCCAGGTTAGTACAGATGCGCGAATATGTTGCGCAGAGGGAAAACATTACGGACTTCAAATTTTGTTAACGCTCGATTTTAATTTTACTCCCCATCTGTTTTACTTAAAGAGTAAAATAAAAAAAAAAATATTTAGATAAACTAAAGCAGAAGCAAATGTTACCGAATACGAATGCGTCGGAATTTAAATATGTGATAGAATCCATATAAGAACCAAGATCAACGACATGGCTCTCCGAAATAGCGAATTGAAGTGGCAATGGGCAGGCCATATAGCTCACTCGATTAAAGGTTCTCGAGTGGCAACCACGAACCGGACGACGTAGTTTGACATAGGAAGACAACTCTCGATGAACCGACGACATTTGGAAGGTCGTAGGCGGTCTGTTTAGGCTATTCAAGGTCGTTTTTTTTTAGTTTGATTTGAATGACGAAATATGCAGTTGGCCCTTCTGATGTTAAGCGGTAAACTACTGTACTTCACTAACAAAATCGACAAGGGATCCATCAGGAATTTGAAAATTGCTTAAAAATGTTATGGAATCAAACAGGACGATCTAAGTCCACAGGATTATTTTCAAGGGATCGAAAAGGAACTACTCGTAACCTCTGCCTATAACAATGCGTTACCTCATACGCCCTAGCACGCGCCCACTGCGGCAAATGCGCCCGCTATCCAAAGGATGTAAAGCCCCATGTAATTACTAGAAATATTAAAGGAGTCGCGTGCGCTTGCTACCTCACACGAAAAAATGATGAAGGCTGCATAGTGGTGTGACCAGTACTAGAAAGAGCAACTCGATTGAGCTTGAAAAATTTCGATACTTGATTTTCAATAATCTCGACGTGCGAAGCTACCTAGCAACTAAAAGTAGGTACTATACATGATTCTATATACAAAAATATCTTTGAATAAAGGAGAAGAAGTATAATTGCAATGTAGTGTATTGAAAGAAAGAAAGAAAGAAAGAAAGAAAGAAATAACATTTATTTGTGTCAACAACATGAGTTAACAAACAATATAGTGTGTTGTATATTCGTAGTGGACTTCTACGATACTGATAATGTTGCTACACCTTTATGAATGATATAATATTCATGAATTTGGACACTGGGCTCATAAAATATAATCACGTCGATGGTCACTGGCAAGTGGGTGCACGTGGCGTATTTTATTTGTTTATTCGATCACACATTGAAATGAGGCCAATTCATATTTGTTTTGGTATTCTGGTGTTCATTATTAATGTTACTAGTATTATGCTCATTGCCATAGTATTTATATAAGTAAATTCATTAAAAATATTCAGTCAAATAATAATTTCGTTTTTTTTTCTTGAGAACAACTTGTAGTAAATACACATACCATATATAGCCCCACAAACATAGCTGGCCCGGTGATGGCATCGCTGTTCGTCGCTGTTATCAAATTGAGTGTTCAATTATGAACCTTATTAGAAAAGGGTGAGGTTAGTTCCACTTTTGGCCACCGAGCCAGATAAGTTTGTGGCACTGTATCAAGGTATACAATGCAAGTGCACCTACTTTGCATGTCACTTTCCCTGTCCGAAAGTTTGCGCAATGTACCTATTAGCAAACTGCAAATCAGTTCGCTCTCGGCTAATTTCGCGATGGTAAGTCGGAGTGAGAAAAATGCCCATCTGCGCCATATCAAAAATTCTTCGAAATCAGCTTGCTAGCGAATGTAGATATTTCGTAGCAAATTAGGTGCAACATTATGCCGATTATGGCTGAACATTTAACTGTAGCACTAACCACCAGTTACTAACCCATTATTGCAATGAATTTGAATTTTGAAATTTACTTGTTTGCCGTGTCTATCTTGATATAAGGTCTGTGAATGATACCTGAGTGTTTTTTTTGGTGAATACTACAGCATTTACAATGTAATAAATACATGGTCAAGTTGAGGATTAATGCTAGGCATTATGTACCTACGGCTGAGATCAATATATTTCTGATCTCCCCCTTATTAAGTTTTAAAGGAAGATTGACTTTAAAAATCTTGATCGAAGTTAAAAATAATAATTAAAATAATATATAGGTAAGTAAACAAAAAGAAGCAAATCTAAGCTTCGATACAGTCTATATACAACTCAACAATTATTCAACAACATCCCACGGTGCCACAGCCCCGCGTGTGTGCTTTTTATTTTTTACGACACATCAAAAGAAAGTGATATCAAGTAATTTTATGATAATGGAGGTTTCGCCCCGCAAACCCACGAATAAAGACCCCTGCATACCACATAGTAACTTTAACTTTATTTTTATATTCTTTATGTAAATCTTGCTAAGACTTTGCATCAACCAAGGTCCGTGCTGAAAATCAGTATACTGTAACCATTATCCAGAGCACCTCTTTGACAGCACTACACACATCACAAAACGAAACTACTAGTGTATATTTTACTGTTTTTTTTATTGTGTATATTTTCTGTCAAAATAAAACAAATTACTTACTTACACTTCGTTTGTTGATCCTACGGAGGCCAGCAATGCTCTAAGGTTGATCCTCGTCAGCATTGAGGAATACAACACGAGGAGAAAGCCGAGGGCTAGCAAATATATGGGCCAGAATACGCAGGCCAATTGCAAAGGTGTAAATTGATGAATTTTCATCATCATCATCAGCCTATAGAATTCCACTGCTGGGTACCTAAAGAATGCAATGATGGTCCTCTGTTCCAAGCTGGTTTATTGCTAACTCCACCCACAAACATTCAGCGTCCTGAAGAATTTTGTTGATCCATCGAGAGGGGATCCTTCCTACTCTGTGTCGTCCGGTTCTGGTCTATACTTGATCACCTTTATTTCCCAACAGTTATGTGAGCTCTGTGGCCTGTCCATTGTCAATTCAACTGACTAATTCTGAGAGCTTTGTTAGTGATCTTGATTCTTCTACGCGTGTCCTTCTCTGTCCATATTGATGAATGTTGCTGTTGTATATTGTTCGATTCTAGCTTGAACTTGAGATCAAAAGGCGGTTCGGTTCGCGCAGGGCTACTGTGGTGTGGTGTATCAAGTCCCTTAGGTATACTCTTAAATTTATGGTGAAACCCGCTGATGAGAAGTTTATGTTTGGAACATTTGAACTTATAATGCAGGGTAATGTAGGTCGCGAGTTTCACGGGAACTCCTTTTGTACCTTGGGAAATGTTAAATGTATGTTGTTAGGCTGTGGAGTTGAGGACTGTATGTAATTTGCTGTGACGCCTTTTTCACTCAGTGACCGCTGTATTGGTGTTAATACCTCAGTTGGATACCCTGCACTTTTTCCCGTAAGGATAGGCAGAGTCTCAATGGACCTCTTTTCGCCGTGGGTTGCACCATCGTGGGAATATAGATGAAGTGGTGAGCTCATCACCACCGTTGCTTCCCACGACTGACTCGGCTAACGTTTTCTTTTAGTGGTTATACATTCCCTAAGAAGCTAGCAGCCAGGACAAATCTTATACCAACGAATCTTACTAACAAGTCTGGGTAATCCCTTAGTCGGGTTTTACCACATATACTGGAGTAGATAGAGGGGTCTATTCTTAGGCCAGACACACCACGGCTTAATGATCTTGCCAATATACGTAATACCAATTCTTTTTAAACCAAATAAGTTTACTCATTCCTTTGAAAGGCGAACTGACGCGCAGCAGGTAATATATTTTTTCAATATCAAATGTGGTTTGTCAGCTCCTCATGAAAGCCTTAGAGGGAACAACCTTCGTCAAGTACGGACTCACTTGACGTTGGTTCCTTTCAATTCAAACCTCCATCCCCGTGATCTATATTGAGTCCTTGATTTGCATAAAACTTATTAAAAATGTAGCTTTATAAGGGCCGCTTGATATGAACGGCATAAATTATAGGTATTCGATTAAAAGTTAATAACTTTGGTATTGATACTTATTGATAACTGGTTTTGGTGGGAATGCAATTAAATTTGGAAATATCAATAATTAAATATGTATGTTAACTTACAGGGTATATATTCATATGAGCTTAATGTTTAGGTATAATTTTGCTCAATAATTTCCAGTATGGACCATTCTTATATGGGGTGAGAAGCGTTACCTTGCCGTAACACAGTTTTTTAATTAGCACAAAAGGCAAAGTTCTCTTAATTTCATATCTTACGAATATCTTTGAAATTAATGCAAATGTTAATTATGACTTATTGTACCAGTTCTAAGTGAAATAAACTTATCTTATCTTAATAAGATTATTGCTAACATCAATTTATTTTGAGTTGGTTTTATAAGGCATAGGAGTACAAGAAATTTTTAGTTGGTTTTGTTAAAGTTTATAGAAAACTACAACAAATTAAAGCTAGATAGAAACTACCTCAAAATCAATCTCTCCATTTCTTACTCAAGTCAATAAGACCACTTACTCAAGCCAGCTCACCGGTATTTATGCTATCGTTGTTCCTACCAAAAAAATACAACATGAAAATCATTCTAAAAATCAAGTTGCTAGATGGTCGTGCGTCGTAACGAGGCAACGATTGATCTTGCCGTGACAGCGATACTCGTGATAAGCCCTATAGCCTTATCCGTAGGCAAAGATAGCATCGCCAATTCAATTAACGTAATGATGTCTGCCCCTCTGTATCGTGCGTTTTTGGTATACGCAGTTTTTCCTGAATGGAAAGTTCTTGTGAGTTTGCTATGGAAACTTTTGATGGGAAGTACCGCTTGCCTGCTCCATACAAAACGACGTTTGATCCTCAATTAGATATAAATTCTAAGTCGTTTAGAAATTGAATCAAACTTTCAGTCGAAAACAGCTGCACTTTGTTATTTTTTTGGGTGCATCCGTTTTGATCCCAGAAATTCATCCCACGAGCAAAAAGTAATAATAATTATTCCGGATTCATACCATTCATATTCATTTCATTTTTAGAGTCCGTATTTATCTCACCTAGAAGTACCTACATCTAAAACGAGTGGAAGTAACGTCCGCAAAAAAATATGTTATTATGGAACATCTATTTATTTCATAAAATTGTCGGTATAAAATAATCAACAAACTAATCATGCATTTTCACATGGTAGAACATTTTTATACTTTCACTTTACAGATAAAAGGCTATATGAATTTATTATTGGGTAAATTAATGGTTTATAATATATATTTCAGCAAATACCATTGACTTTTCTATGAGAAAGCCTCCAAATAAGACCAATCAACTGCTGTATACTTTTATGCCACGGTTTACTAAATAATACAAAAAAAAAACTAGTAAAAAGTTCGCAATTAAAAATATTGCATACTAAAAATAAATATATTTATATTTTATATTTAATTTAAAATATTCTAGACAATAGGTACTTAAACATACACAAATATACACATATTAATATAATAATAATATATACTAAAATATTCATTTTCCAAATCTAGATAAAAGGCTTGAAATCACATCATTATCCAGTTAGGCTGTTCAGTTGAACTAGCCACCGGCACTTATAAAGACCAGTTACTCACATAATGGTAGTTACATTGTTTAAGGCAGGCTGTTATTGACAGAAACAGTAGACCTACAGTTTCTGCTGCATTATCAGCAAACATTACAGATCAATATCTGTTTAATAGGGTACTGTTATTTTGGTATCTACACATTGACTTTCAATCTGGCCAACAAAATCATGTTTGTATAATTACAAATTAAAAATAATTTAATATGGGATATAACGCAAAATTACCAATTTTAGATTTTATTTTTAACTCATTAAATCAAGTACAATATTCAAATTATAAATATTCATGGATACACAATCATGTGTCAATGTGTAGGTTATAATTCCGAGCGATTACTGTACCAGAAACTCGATAGGACAATATTTTCTCATAGAAAAAAAACAAATTTACCTCAAAATTTTGGCAAGCTTCGATTCTTTATTAAATGGAGCATATTTTTTGGTAAGAAATTAGATAAATAAAATCAATACAATAAAGCCGAGGGTTTATTGTAAAGGTTTTGTAAAATTATCTATAATTTACGAGATATTCAATAAAAGCTGCTTTTCGTGCGGAGCGAGGCATTTTTTTTGTATGAAAATTTTTGCCTGGTGTTTGCACAACCTTAAGATCCAATTGATATCCTGATGACAAAGGGTAGGTACTTTATTGGTAAATATTACTCATAACGTACCTACAGCAAAAGGCCACATAAAATGCCACTGACCCCACTCTTGGAACACCGTGTATTATGGGCCGTAACAATAAAAAATCAAAGCGATTACATACATTATTATATTACAGATTATTACAACAATTATGTTATTTCTTGAAGTGTTATTTTTTACACATTATTCGTTTTGGCACTCAATGCACTTATGTGGTTGCAACTCAGTGATCAGAGCCCTACGTATTTCTGTATGTTTTCTCATTCAAAATAACATAAACATACATAACATAACACCCAGCACTCACATACATAGTCTTGATCCCATTCTAAGATTCCCTGTGTCGTGAGTATCAGGAACTACGAGTACGATGGTACCACAACACCCAGACCCGGAACAAATATTGCAAATCATATAAATATTATTCCTGTAGAATCTAATCTGCAACCTCTCGCATTTCAGCCAGCTACTCGCCCGCTGCGCCAAAGAGATCGTCAAACCAAAAATACCAAAGGTATTATTTTATCTGTGACCAAACCCTTGTCTGTTTGCGTTTACTTCAGCCAGTATGTCACGAATATCGGTACTTCGGTAGTCTCACCCTAAGGGCCTGTTTACAAAACTCGCAATTTTCGCTGAATTTGATAATTTGACTTTGTTTTATAGACCGTAATGTACAATCCCGCTTCGGGCCCTAAAGGCTCGTTTCTGTCCTAGATCCGTAAAATTTACGTCGTTCTGTATTGCTCAGTCTTTCTTTATTTTCCGCTTTGATAGAATATAAATTCTTGATTACAAACTTAATATTTGGTTTATCTTTCGTTCAGTTTTAATTAAACGCCGATTCGGTACTTACTTTGTACATTCGGTCTTAGAATTTAAAGGAAAATGTTTTTTTATAATGAGCACCAAATCAACTTGTAGGTTACCGTTTTTTTAGGAATATTCGTAAATAGGAAGTTAATACACCTATATCTCATTTAGATAAAGCCGACTCATCATCAAATTTTTAAAGCAAGACTTTATAAAATCTATTACTTGAAAGAAAGAAAAACATTTATTTGTGTCAACAACATGGATGTAGTAGTAACAGTCAACAAACAATATTCCACACAAAAAGACACACACACACACACAGAAACAAAGATAAATAAAACTAATTTGTGCCTCTTAGTACCAGCCACGCATCATTGACATAAATTGGCGTCCAGCTCAGCATTTGTTGTGTTAGGTGTTGTGTTTAATAGGTACATTAAACCGTTTTTACTAAAGAACCAGAAAATTGTATTTAGAAAAAAAAAACAGACAGTTTAATTTCTCTTAACTGATTCATATTTAGTTTATTTAAGGTTGGGACCTCCTTATAAATAAAAATTGCTTGTGTTATAAGGTCCCGCTTTTCCAGAGCTATAATTCCATAGTTATGTTTTGCCGTGAAGCCCGAAGCAGTGGTGGAGTACCTCAAGCAGAAGACAGGGCTAACCATGAGGGTCGAGGAGTTGGAGTCTCGCCGTGATGTCAATTTTATTTCCTTTATGGTGAGGGTGCCGACTGACCGTCTATCGACCTTCATGAATTAAGGAGAGTTCTGGCCGAGAGGTGTCAAGTTCAGGAGGTTCTTCGGACGCTTGACACGAGACACCGCGCAGTTGCGTCATACGTCGCTGTCTACACGTGTGCATTAAAGTAGAATAAAAGTGTTTTTTTATATGTATGTTAGTTTTTAAGGTATTTATGTTGCTATGGGCTTATTGTTTAGGTTTTTGTACATTTTCCAATAAGCCTGAAATAAATATATTTGATTTGATTTGATAATTATGGTTACAGATTAGTATAGGTAGGATAAACAACTAGCAGTTTGTCGTAGAATATAAATATATACCACTAGAAACTACGAGGTACCTACTATACATTAATAACTCCTCATCGGCAGCCTTTAAATATTCATTGTTGGACGAGGCCTCCCCCATCGAATGCAATGGGGGGATTTGCCATAACCCCCACGATTGGCAGGCGGATTGGTGATCTCAGTATTGGTACTCAATTGGTTGAGAAATCAGATGGATGCTGCTGCCCACTCCGTGGTGTAATCCCATAGTCAGCTTTTTACGACATTCACGGGAAGAGACGGAGGGGTTTTTATTCTTAGGCCAAGGCACATTATACGTAGGTACTAACCATGGTAGAAAAATACCATGTATGCTACTCCCTACTTGAACACTTTATTGTTAGAAAAAACCTTAAATAATTATTATTTTATTATTTTCAGCCCATTTTGTCCCACTGCAGGGCAAAGGCCTCCCTTTTTTCCAGTTTTCTCTGCCCTTGCTGCAGTGTTCCAGTCTGGTAGGTGCACATCCAACTCGTCACGCCATCTCCGTGGTGGGCAGACCACGTTAGGAACCCAATCAGTAGTGGATTTTGCATATAGATCGTCCGACATGCGGCAGGCCTGGCCGGCCCAATCCCACTTCAGCTGGGCTGATTTTATGCTAACATCATAAAACTTTGTTTGCGAGCGCAGAATTTAAAAAAATATATAAAGGTATAGGTAATTCCCCCGGACCTTAATGCAGAGATCCCGTAATTCCACAAAAACTCCTACCTATTTAGGGAATAAACGTAACCTAGTCATTAGTTGAAGCTGTCACCCCCGACCTGCGCCCTCGCGGGACAAACGTGATAACGTCCCTTTGCGAAAGCATTAGACGAACTTCAGCGAGGCTATGGAATAGGCGATAAATCTAATATTTTTGAATTTCCTATATGGTTTTGTATATCAGAAAGTGTGATGTGTTTCTGCCTTCTTTTTATAACAAATCAACAGAAAAGGACGACGCTTTAATTTTTGTTTTATAAAATCTTTCTAAGACATTAATGATGTCAAGCTGTCATAAAGTTGAAATAAAAGTAGGTCTAAATGGGTAGTAATGTTTAGAAAATGTCTTGTAATACCTTTATTTCTTTGGTCGAAGGTAATACCCATATTAACGAAAAGTTACAAGTCTAAAGATTACGACAGCTTAGCGCTAAATCTATATTATATCCTCTATATATATCCTGTCTAATATTTAAGAAATAAAAGTCAGCACTTAATATTCGTCCTGTAATTTTAGTTAGTGCCGCGTAATTTTATTTTGTATTCCAATCATAAATGACAAAGTTATGATGTTTGGATATTTTTGACTCAATAACGCCGAAACGGCTGAACTGATTTTTATGAAATTTGGTATGCAGATAGATTATGACTACTTTTACTTACCTACTAGTACTTTTTCAATATTTTTTTTTCGCTCCTTTTTATCAAGTTTTTTTCGCTTGTTTTTATCGAGTGAATCCACGAGCAGACGCTAGCAGTGGGTAATAAAGTTTTTTCTAGTACAACTTGCGTTTAACCCTGATAAATTTATGTGCCATCGTTGAGTCAGATCATGACCGGGGTTTTAGCTCCATGAGTGGAAGTGAGAATGTCATATCTATTTACATAGTCTGCGATAATCATTAACATTTATTTTGTAAATAAATATGCAAGTGTTTTATATGTGCGAATACCTCTGTTTTCGCTTACTATGTGGCCCAACATCGACCATCGATTAACCATTGAAACTGATGTGGATCGGATAGTGCAATTGGACGTTATATGATAGAAACGCGAGTTAATCATGTAGAATAAGGTGGTACATATTTTTAAAAGAATTTAAAGTCTTACGTAAAAATCTCGAAAACTATTTACTTACTAGATTCTGGCCAACGATAGCTGTCCAAGAAAAAAAGGCGGGAATTTTATAAAATCAAGAGCTGTTAACCCTGGCTAAACACTGCTTAAACGGAGTTGATACTTTTGATTATTCTATTCAGCATGTTTTTTTAAAATGTTTTATGAGCTGTAATTTTCGAGTGTATTATGAAGAATATTAAATATAAGAGTACTTTTAATTCTGCCTTTTTATTATTTTCAAATAATCCATAACTTTATGTACGGTCGAGGACTTTAATTGATGAGCACTTGCCACTATTCGTAATTTAGCCGTACAAAACATTGGGGCTATGAGTCATAGTTAATATCGGATTCCAAAAACTCTTCACCTGATAATATTGAATCAGCTTCATTGCTTTCTTCGCTGCTACTGCTACTGCCGCCAAGATGTATTTATGAATGGTTCAAGTTCGTTTTCAGTAATACGGTCCCTTAATTTCTACTGATTTTCCACATTTAGTACATGATCAGTGTACTTCTTCCAGTCATCAGCAGTTATGGATAGAAAACATTCTTGTATTAAATTTTGCATTTCAGACCCTGGTTTTCCTATATTTTTGCTTGCTACTTTTCTCTTCGCTTGACTCCATACAAGCTCAATAGCATTGAGAATGATACGGTAGCAGCAACAAAATTTCATGATTGTGGATATGACTGTGTTTTTGTAGAAGTACTTCTGCTTCGTAAACAACTGCAGGTTTATTATCTTTCACCAAACACATTAATTCATTAATTCTCTTGAAGCCATATTCAAAAAAAGTATCAAAAAAATATTCCAAAGCCAATAACAATTTTGGCAGTCTTAAATTATTGCCATATCAAAACTTCTGAAAATAATGCGTGGACAGCTTTCGTTGGCCAGACTCTATCAACTATCTTTTGATCGACTATCTTTTGCATTGACAACCAATTTTATTTCGATTGAAAGAGACAAAATACTGTTTAATTATTCCAAGGATATCATTATCATCATCATACTTCAATACTGGACGATGCCTCCCCCATAGAATGCAATAGTGGTATGGAATTTATAAATTAAATATGTTGATGTCGTCCGCTTTCGTCGAACTACCTTAATTTTTAATATTGTGGTCAGGATCATTTGGATCTCATTTAAACTTTTTCATTCTTAAAGTTGAGAGAAATTCCGAGCTCTACGTGGCATTTTAGCGCGGTTCTAACCTCGTTTGTAGATGAACCAATTTAGAGTAGGTAAGTACTGGCTTAGCCCAGTTGCAGTTGGCATCGCTGCAGAGCGAGCCAAGTGTATTTATTTTAGTACACTTATTTGTTATTCAAAACAAAATAAATTTATACGAATACTTAGCCGTTAAGGGGTGATCCATTGGCGAGCCGGCGAGTTAACGGTATAAACTGTTGGCTCGTTGGGTTGTCGACTCGCATTGGCATACCAAACAGTTATTATACACCGGTTATTATACCGCAGTCTCAGGATTTCAAGCATGCACGATGAGCCAACGAGCCAAACCGCGGTATTTTAGAACCGCGGTGTTGTAGATGCTCCATTGACGGCCTATACCTCTGGCTCGTAGGCTCGCTGGCCTACCAGCGGTTTTACTCGCCAATGGATCACACCCTTAACAGAAATACACGAATTGAGAACCATCCACCTCCTTCTTTTATGACGACCTCTGTGGCGCGGCGGGCGAAGGTTGGCCTGCGACGCAGGTGGTTGCGGGTTCGATTCCCGCCTCGGAACAAATATTTGTGCGATCGCAGATATTTTTTCAGGGTGTTCTGGGTATTATCTATGTATAATAAAAAATATCAATCTGTGTAATATATTGTTTTAAGTATATCAGTTATCTAGGACCCATAACACAAGCTCTGCTTAGCTTGGGGCTAGATAATGTTGTGTGAACTGTCAAGCATTATTTATTTTACGTTGGTTAAAATAGTTGGGGTGTTTTTTTTAAATAATTTAACATGTTGAAGTAGGTTGTCGCTTGTTGTCAGTGAAGGCACCAAGTTGTACCTAAAACTGCATTAAAAGTGCTTTCTAATTGCTTTAACATTCATAATTCAAATACGTACAAAATGACTACTCCCAAAGTTATTCTTAGATTAACTGCAGTAGGATTTATAATTCCATTAGCTTTCGAAACTTGCTTGAGAAAACGACTTCAAGCACAATGTCCGTTGAAACTTCCAACTTGGAGGTTTCTTTCAGAGATTTACTGCTTTGTTTCAAATTTTAATTTAATTCACCTCATGCAGTTCCTTTTACTATGACTTGGTTCAACTTGTTTTATACATTTTATTAAAATTTTCTTTGAATGCGGTACGTACGTTTTCACGTGCTTTGAATGTTCAGACATGGGAATGATAGAATTTCACCTAGGGGTATCAAATTTTGCTGGATTGTCTCATCGTCTGTGACCTTAATATGACATCCTTAAGGCGGATTCCCCAAAGCGAAGCGAAGTCTCAATTGCAGTTGGCGGGGTTTTGTATACATTTATGTATGCATAGATTATAATTACCTACTATTGTAAGGACAGTACAATAGTGTATTATGTAAAAAAAAAAAAAAAGTGATAGATCTAGCGAATGGCCATGAACAGTGCATTATCTCATAGGTCACGCGCCCTATGCGGCATTGCACTGGACCTGCCGCTCTGAGACTTAAAGATGAAAAGTCTCATGTGTCTGTCATTTCACCGGCTTCCATACCTTTCAAACTAGAACACAGGAATGCGATAATCACTGTTTTGCGGCAGAAATAGGTGACCACCGTACCTATTTCTGAAAAGAGAAAAAAAGAGATAAAGAAAAAAGAGAAAGTAAAAGAGTTCGAGTAAGAGACTACACTTTTACAGAAAACTCTACTAATATATTTAAAAAAAACTACTCTTTGTCTATTAGCGCGAGAATTGTCTACTAATTGAAAACATCTATCTTCTGAATCTATCCAACAATTATCCAACAACCCTTCTATTAGTTTCAAAGATCTGTTGCATGAAAAGTACACACTGCGGTTCACGTTTCCCTTTATACTTTTAAACCGCTAAAATATTGGTTCTGGCGGGCACGATACAGCCGACTCGGCGCACCGCGTCATACAGACTTGCATGCGCAACTTTCATACAGCTTCTGGATGGGACAGTAGCTTTTATAGTATTGGGGGTCATATTGAGCCCACATTATACGCCCACGAGCCCGCTCAGTTGACCAAATTCAGTTTTTTTCTTGGTTGACTGGACTCACCCCCGACTAAAAAAAGTGATATGTATAAGTTTGACGTCTATGTGTATCTGTGGCATCGTAGCTCCCAAACGGATGAACCGATTATGAGCAAAAAAAAAGCTTTATTTTATTGATTTTTTATTGGCTTCTCATGGCTTGTGCATTTGCCGGTTTCAAGTATTTTAGTAAATTAATTGTAACGCTCGTTCAATGTCATCAAAGTCACAGTCATGTTTTAGTAAAACCACTGTTTTTACCTGCCACTGCAGTTTTAAAACTTTGGTGAACAATTCCTTCTAATTTGTAAAGTTACCCTTCTGTTTCATTTTACTACTTTTGCTTAACAAAATCAAGAAATTAATTTTGTAAAAATTAAAAAAAACCCCAACGCTGAACGGCTGAACCGATTTTGATCAAACAAAGCTAAGAAAACTCCCGACATATACACCTTCCAAATAAAAAACTAATCGGTTCATCCGTTCGGGAGCTACGATGGGACAGACAGACACACACACACACACACACAGACACGTCAAACTTATAACACCCCTTAGTTTTCCGTCGGGGGTTAAAAAACAAAAAAACAAAAAAACATAAAAAACAACGTCTCTTCGATATCTTTCGTTTATTATTAAAACCTATACTCAGAAATCGTCATCTCATTACTTTTACATAAAACGCTAGAGATATTTGAATATCTAGTTAGTCTCAAGGTTCGTTGGACTTTCATCCATACTCACGGAAATCAGCTAGTCACTTCCTTGTGGATAAGTAAGTAGGTACATAACACAAGTGCTTTTCCGTTAGCATCATTACTTGCACGCCACCACCGCCTCTATCACTAGCCATTTGTATACTCTCATTTATCACATCCAGCAAAACTATACATTCACCAACTAATTCTGTATTTTCCCACGCGGCGTATAATCCGACGCCCTGTATATTGGACTAGCCAATATCTAGTTAGTTTTGCTAAGCCAGCGTTGGTTCGCAATTCGCGATTTTGTGATAGATACTGCTGTAGTGCTTGCGTGTGTTTAAGTGTGGCCCTTTATGACTCGACAGATTACAGCGGTTTCAATAAGACTTACATTAATACTTAGAGTAGACTAACATTCGACTTACTTAATAGCATTATTCTTATAAACCTTAGTGGTTTTTAAATAATATTTATATGTAGTAGTTTTAATTGAAAGTACAAGTGGGAAATTAAAAAAAAGAGGGCTTTTCGTTTTTGTATTAAAAAAAAGTAGTTCGATTTCGCTCGATAGATGCCGCTGACTCAAGTATGGTCTAGGAGAATTTAAAAAAATTGTCTGACATATAATCAAAGAGTATGGTTGTCAAAATTAACAAATGCATTTTCTGTGCTTTTGTGTGATTAACAAAATGCTACGAAAATATATCACTACACTATTGGCTTTGACATTTCACTTTATTTTGACGGTTAAGTACAGAGCTGGCGCCATCTATTTTCAATGCTTTAAGCATGATGTGAAATGGCCGTGAAAACCCCTCTTTATAAATAAATTTTATTTACAGAACGAATAGTACAACTAATAATGACTAATATTGAAAATATAGAATACAAATGAACGAGTTGAGCTATATAAAGACCGTTTCATACAATCTAAATATAGCTCAACTGATCCAAATCACTATCAGACGGCATCGTCCATAAGAAACTTCTAACGCTTTCTTCCAGTACCTAATAATACATTCCTTATGTAAGCTAGCAGCCAGGACAAATATTATACCATCGAATCTTACAAACAAGTCCGGGTACAACCAAGGTTACAAACTTTATGCATTGCCACGCTAAATGGTATAATACCAAAACGTGGAATAAGCCAGATAAGAGCCAATTCTCGGGTCATGCGTCGCTCTAACGAGACGCCCTGAAATAATTTTGAATAAGTGAAGGGTCCCGGTACCACTGGGACTCGTCTGTCTTTCCTGAAAACTATAATCTGGGTATCTTCAAGGCTAGAGTGAATAGGTGCCTTCTAGACCTTTGTGCTCCATCTTCGGCCACATCGACCAACAGGTGAGATCGTGGTCAACCAAAAGTCTATCAATGTTAAAAAAAAAGACTGAAATTCTCGAACCCGTTACAAATCAACTGTCTGATTCTACCTGGGAAGAGAATAATATAACAAATCTAGTAGGTAGTCGCTGAATGACATATTGAAATGAGCTTAAATCACAGTAACTGGCATCACTAATTTCTCACCATCATAACATAACCTACACAGATGGAGAACATCACTTTTGGAGAGGATCTATCATGAAAACGAACAAAAATGTTTTTGTGTTTTTATTACTTACATTCCTAACCACATCACTTCTTGGCGGCCGCGCCTACTTTAGATTTCTTGGTACCACGCACCTTCTTCATCCTGTTCTTACGTTCCTTGCGCTGTTTGCGTGTGGGCCTCTTCTTCTCGTAAAGGCCGTGGCGAGCTAGCCTGTGCTTGGGCTCGAACTTCTTAGCGAGGTCCAGGGTATCGTAGAGCAGCGCGAAGCCAGTGGACTTTCCACCGCCGAAGTTCGTCTTGAAACCAAACACGAACACAACGTCGGGTGTCACCTTGTACATCTTTGCGAGCTTCTCCCTGATCTCCGTCTTGCTGACGGTGGGCTTGCCTGGATGTAGAACATCGCAAACCATCTGCTTGCGCGCCAACAATCTAAAAACCACAAAACGTTTTCACATAACCTGACATGGCGAGGCGTCTGTCACATTTACACATTTGTTTGGACGCGATTATCGACTCAAATGAATCTAATGCACTTTTACCTGTTGGTCATGAATTTGCGAGTGCGAATAGTCGCTGTTCCTTCACTCATTTTGAATTATTTGCAATAATTCGGCGTTTTGTACGCACGTGTCCGTAAATTACGGAAGGAAAAAAGAAAGAACGTGTAGGAGTTGCCAGATTTGAAAACTTAATTCTAACATTTCTACCAAAATCTACCATATTGTCATATTGTATCTTAAAAATATTACTGATATCCAATGAGGGCTTTTCTGAATAGACTAAAAATTAAAAAAAAAAAAAAAAAAAATTAATAGGGAAGTTATTGCGTGCGAAATTTAAATACGTACAATACATTGGTTATAATTATTACTATTTCTATCTATATTATCTATATTATTAATTCTATTTCTTTAAGGAATGTGTTATTACTGGAAGAAAGCGTTAGCAGAGTCATTCGTGGGAAGCAATGGCGGCGATGAGCTCACCACTTGTCACGTCCATTTCCCAAAATGGTTTAACTCTTCGGGGAAAAAGGCGTGTGTCTATGTATAAAATAATAATAATATAAAGCATTTATTTCTCTCACAAAGGTTTCATGATACATTATTTTTGTCTTAAAATTATGTTACAGCTTTTGTTAACCTATTTTGTGAGAGACTGATGCCTGACGTAGGTTTGAAAAACCTGTATAACAGGTCACCAGTGCTCTCGCGCCACGGATTGAATATGACAGTGTACAAAGAAACCCAATCAATAAAGAAAAAAATAAAATATAGAATAAAATAAGTAGGTAGGTAAGTATTAAAATTAAAATTATGTATGTATATATAGTGGTTATGGTTATAGTTAGTTCATAGTTCATTTATTCATAACAGATCATTGTTACATGTCATTACATTAGTAAGTGTATTTCTATGAAATTCCCAAACAAAACAAATAATTTCAAATAAACCTATGCTAATTATAGTAAACTAAAACACAGCCAGTCTAATTAATCACGTCTCGCTACACGTCGGTCTCTGTACCGGTGACATGGACTAACTTCATAATTGTATTCCGAGTTTGGACACAGCTTGATTGATTACTTTGTGCAGCTCCCATGGCGCGAATTAGGTCACTTCACCTGTAGATTGTTGCTATGCGGCATAGATAAATGTATTCTTGCTTTTGACAACATGATTCATCATTACCATCAGCCTGTAGAAGTCCTATGCTAGATGTCATACATAGGCGCAAGCCAGATAGAAGAGACGTGAGTCGAGGACGCGTCGAGGACAGGGCGGAGACGAGACACGGACGCGACTTTTAAAATTATATACAAGAGACGGGGCGCGGACACGACGGTACACGTTGACTGTGCGAGCGAGCGAGACCAGCCCGGCAGGCATGCCACCCCGCGCCCCCTCCTCGCCCCCGTGCGTTCGCTCCCCGTCTATTCTGTATGTTTTGCGTCGCGACGCTTCTATATATTTTGTATGAAAGGGACGCGGAAGAAGTATGTAGGACGCGCCCCGTCTGCGTCTTACGTCTTTTCTGCCTGGCCCGCACCATAGAATGCCATAACGGACGGTCTTGGGCCGCCTGATCGAGCAGGAACACTCACCATCACTCCACTTTTTTGTTTTTGTTAACTAACTTTTATAATTTGTAACTGACCATTTTGAATTCATTTTTATCCTATTTCAATCCCTTTGTGGTATTTCTTCTTATGTTTATTAATGAAGATTCAACTTTCTGAAACAAGTTAAGCTTTAGTAACCTCACACAATAACAACTCAAAAACAAATTAAGGCTTCAAAGACATTAAATTCCGCACAAGTAACATTATAATTAAAATAGTTACTGAGAATGACAAAGATAATAATAGTCGTTAATAAAAAGCAATTGCAATTTTGCTGTCCATTGGAATGCCCATTGTAAGTTCCATTTGATAGGATACACGTTCAATGCATTGCATGAAATTAATAACCAGCTATAATATACGATAGTCCTGCTCAAGCACTATATGACCACCTGGAATTCTGTCCACCTCTCAAAGGAGGATGCAGGACCCAAGGACTAAATATCTGTGAGTAAGTACTGGTTTCCTCAGAATGTCTAAGATTTTTGTTTGTGTAGTTTTGTGTTCAGTTTTAGTTATTATCTATAGCTTTGTGTGTAATCTTATATACCAAAATTTAAGGAAATACATCCCATACCGCCGTGTTTGAGCATTTACATTCGTGGCTACTTAACAAAAAGTCACAATGTTCTCTAATTAGGTATCTAGTAATAAACGCCTCAGACGCGGGCATGATCTCGGCGATATTAACGACCTTTTCATCCATCATCATTAGCCCACAGAAGGCCCCTATTGGACATAGGCCTCCCCCATAGAATGCCACAATAACCAGTCCTGAGCGCATCTATCCACCGATTTCCTGTAACCTCTGTATTATAGTTGGTTCATCAAAGTGGGGGCCTATCAATTCTGCGTCATCCGGTTTGTGGTCGAAGAGAACCTTTATTCCCCCATGGGTATCAGTTCTGCGGGCTTTATGTTTCAACTTGCTAATTCTGAGAGCTACCTCGATGATCTCGATTCTTCTACGGATTTCCTCAAATCAGTACCCTTACCACAAGTTTCAACCGTTATCGAATCGCTAGCGAAACTATAGTCAGTGTCAAATATTGGCCAATGACATCGGGGTGGCTAGAAATCTTAATAACTTGATTGGTTAATATTTAAAATTGACTATCGCCTAGCTAGCGATTCGATAACGTGAGAAACTTGTGGTAAGGGTACTGATTCTATCATTTAGTGACTTTCGAAAACAGCTGTTTCATTCACCACCTTGAAAATTTACAGCTCTCTTCAACTACATTACTACTGTGCACTTATGAACGAACATTAACACACATTACAATCCCTATTTCAGCCAAGAGCTTGTTTTACCACGACTTTATTCAAAAACCTCCAATTTACAAAGCTTACAAACATCACAACTAAAATACCTTGAATCTAGAACGGAGAGGAATGTAATTCCTTAATTCGCTGCGTGTTCGTTAAAGCCAACTGGACTGTTGTTTGGTTAAACCTGCTCTGTTTGACGTTTGTTGACTTTGTAACTCGGTCCTTCAATGGGCAGCCACAGGCAAAGCTAATCTCAGATGGCGCCACCATCGCTGGTGCTTGTCATTTAGTGGTCTTGTCTTTTTCTCATCAGAAGGGAAACGGTGTGTACCTTTATTTTTACACTGTAATGCATTACACAGAGGCATGTTTTATACCAGACTATTATTTAATGTTTATTTACTAAAATTGTCATTTTTGTTTTACTTTGATAGACCTTTGTTTGGCTATGAAACAACACCAGCGATTATGCGCCACCTAGCGTGATAAAAAGGCAGTGTGTCTCCCCATTGAAGCTTTTCATCATCATCATCACTGTAGAAGGCCGTTGATAGACATAGGCCTCCACAGAATGCAGCGATAAACGATTGGATCTTATAGTGTCATATTTTTTACGGTTTTGCTTTAATTAACCAACCTTTTTAAAACGCTTTCTTAACAAGTACCATGCAGGTTTTTATAAATGAAAACCAATTATAACCATGATGGTGTATCCGGCCTAAGAAAATACCTCTATCTTCTTCCATGGATGTCGTAAAAACCGACTAAAGTATTACACCAAAGGATGGGCAACAGCATCCACCTGAGTAGTAATCTAGCATCGACACATCGATCATCAATCCGCCTGCCAAGTGTGGTGATTATGGCAAATCCTCCTATTGCATTTTATGGGGGAGGCTTTGTCCAGCAGCCTGATTATGAAGAAAGAAAACCAAGTTTGAAATTTTTGACGACCGGGAATTTTCTTGTCTTAAGTCCTTATAAAAGTATAAAATGTTTTAAAGTAATTTTTAACAGACTTCAAAAAAGGAGGAGGTTCTCAATTAATCGGAATCTTTTCCCCGACTACTCGAAGACGCCTGGACACAGAATATACAATAGTACACCGAATATATAATAGTACGCCTGGACCGATTTGTTTTTTGTTTTTTTTTGAAAGGGTACACTTCCCCGGTGTTCCCATGGTCATCGGATCAGGATCTGATGATGGTATCCTGGAGAAATCGAGGGAAATCGTCAAACTGTATAGGTACACTTGAAGCGATTTTAGATTAATGCTTTGAAGTCGGTTGTTTTTTTGTAAAAATGTATTCTTTTTATACAGTTCATGTCATAATTACTATGAAACTGTATTAACAAAACGTAGTATCAAATCCAATGCTTGTTCATCACCTCATGTTAAACAAAACTTATTCAGTAAAGCAGTTTATACAACAAATGCACTTGCATTCTCGCTGCGCGCTTTAATAAAGCTTTGCTCAACAGATGCTTAGTCGAGGTGGAATAAATAAGCTGACTGTCGTTTTTGTTTATTTATAAAATAAATAATGAGCAGCTTTGTAGTATTGCTTTGCTTGGTTTTAAATATTTCAAAGTAATACACACACAAGTGTGGAAACATACCCTAAGTACCGGCCAAGTGCGAGTCGGACTCGCACACGAAGGGTTCCGTACCATTATCTATAAACGGCAAAAAAGCACGTTTTATGTATGGGTGCTCCTCATAAATATTTGTTTTATTGTAATGTTTTTTTTTAAAGTGAATAGACAAATAAATATTTTGTGAATATTTCAAGAGTCTACCTGTTGCCGATATCAATATCGAGCCAACACAACGAGCTAAAAAATACACGTTTGTTGTATGGGAGCCCCTTTAAATATTATTTTATTTAGTTTTTTAGTATTTGATTTTATAGCGGCAACAGAAATACATTTTAACATGAAAATTTTAACTGTCTAACTATAACGGTTCATGAGATACAGCCTGTTGACAGACGGACAGACAGACATACGGACGAACAGCGGAGTCTTATAGGGTCTCGTTTTACCCTTTGGGTACGGAACCCTAAAAAAACATGAAACAACACAAGAGAAAAACGAAGGAATATTGGGAATAAGGATGACAACTCATTCAATATGAACGTATGTACCTATTAGAAAGTCGTTATTTCGAAGCACGCGCATGTAAATGTTTGCAATAAAACTTTTAATTTTGACGATAAATTAAATTGGGGCACCGATAAATTTCTGAGGCATAAATGCTAAGGTCCTTCGTGTGACGTCGTAAAAATTGAATGCCCGTTTTATACGAAGGATGCCTATTACAAATATATTTTTAGCGGTAAAGGACAATAATCTTATTTATTCATACCCTACAGAACATAAATTAATTTAACCACTACCCGTGCTACTATTAATCAATAAATCAAAATAATAATCAAAAACTCTTTATTTCAGGCTTATTGGGAAATGTACAAAACCTAAACAATAAGCCTATAGCAACATAAATACCTTAAAAACTAACATACATAAAAAACTGTTTATTTTACCTTAAAAATTATAGTAGGCTCAGTGGCGCGTACTGGGAGAGGCCTATGTCCAGCAGTGGACTAGTGTGGGCTGATGATGATGAATGCATACGTGAAGACGGCGACGTATGACGCAACTGCGCGGTGTCTTGTGTCAGGCGTCCGAAGAACCTCCTGAACGTGACACCTTCCGGCCAGAAAGTCCATTCATGTAGGTCGATAAACGGTCAGTCGGCACCTTCACCATAAAGGAAATAAAATTGACATCATGGCAAGATTCGAACTCGAACCTCATGGTTAGCCCTGTTTTCTGCTTGAGTTAGGTACTCCACCACCGCTTCAGGCTTGACGGCGTAATGAACCCAGGACACGTACAGTGGAGTTGTGGGTACCTCCGCACGCAGCAAGCACGGCTGGTTCAGCTCAGTCGATACAGTAGTCCCATACTGATTACGGCAAGTGGGCTTCCTCTTCCTCAGTTCCACCTTGATGAAACCCTCCTTGTCCCTAGATGGGCTTCAAGCACTTGCTGTCGCTCAGGTTTCAAAATGCGAGCGGCAGACGGCAGCGTCTGTAAAACGGGAATTATCCTTATAACAGTTACACAGTGTATTTTGCATTGATAAGTAGTTTCAAATTCGATCGAATTAAACAAAACACGGTTTAATTATTCAAGTGATACTCCGCGTTTATTATTAGTACGGTATATCCACACCTAGTACTCTACTACTAGTAGTAGTAGAGCTTTTTTGTGAGTAGTAGTAGAGCTTTTTTGTGAAAGAGTTCGTCCGGGGAAGTGCTACCACCATACCTATTTCTGCCGCAAAGCAGTAGTGCTCGCATTGCTGTGTTCCGGTTTGAAGGGTAAGGCGGCACCCTTACCCTTCAAACCGGCACACAAATTTACATGTAATTTTTTTTCGAAATTACAGGCACATGAGACTTTACATCTTTATGTCTCAGGGTGGCGGGCGCAGTGCAATGCCACATAGGGCGCGTCCTAGTTGGACGTGACCTATGAGGTAATGCACTGTTCATAGGCAGAGGTTACCGCTTAACATCAGGTGGGCCATCAGATTGTTCCGTCATTCAAGTAGTATAAAAAAAAAAATACCTATCTAACTATAATGAACTTGCAAACTTAATTTGCAGAAATAATAATAGGTAAATAAAAAGTACTTGTAAAATTCGGAACTTACAGGTTTATAACTTTACTCAAATACAGCAAACAATAGCACAGGATCGCAGTGACTGGAGGATATGGGGGGAGGCCTTTGCCCAATTTTGGATGATTGAGGCTAACAGTAACAGTAATGGTATGGCACATATTTATTTCGTATTCCAGACACTAGATAAAAATATCTCAAAAACATTTGTACACTGGTATAATATTTGTCCTGGCTGCTAGCTTCTTATTGAATGTGTTATTACTGGAAGAAAGCGTTAGCCGAGTCAGTCGTGGGAGGCAATGGCAGCGATGAGCTTGTCACGTCTATATATCTATAATCCACGATGGTGAAGCCGACTTTGAAAAGACGCCCTGTCTAATTTTTCGGGGAAAAAGGCGTGTGTCTATGTATGTATGTATGTGCACTAGTGTTTTGAGCGAATCATTTGTCTTTGCTGGATCCCGGTCCATACCTTAAATTGATATTAAAAAAAAACACCTGTACCGCTTGACCTAAAATGAATTTTTTGAGAAAATTGGGGGAATTTAAGTTATCCTAAAATGTGTAGATTTTGCTAAAAACACGTTTAACAGAACCCTATTTGACTCTTGACTGCCTCGTAATTTTGCAGACTCGAGGCCCTGTAGATGCTGCCAGATGATAGCTGCCAAACTAGCCTACCTTAATCAATCTCCATCTTTTAACCTTTGACCTAGACAAGACAATCTAGGGACTTATTTATGAAACCTTTCATCACAAAAATATATCTAATTTGACATTTTGATGTCACGCAGTGTGAAGAATGATCAGAGAACGTGACGACGTGGTAAGCGCTCTACCAATATTTCAGTTTCATTTTATACGAGTATTTTTACGTATGATTTTAATATTTGATTTATTGAAAACATTGATGTATTTTTTTGGCTATTAATGAGTAATTGCGGGCTTAGAATGTCCTTTGAAAACGTATGATGTTGTCTTTTCGCGTTTTATGCTACATATGCTACTAATAAATGCCTTTTAGAGAGCTTATTGTAAATCCATGTGACACACAGCGGCTCAAGAGAACCCATTTCCTGGATAACCTGTTATAACGAGGGAAGAAGGACGAATGAGTCTGGATTCCAAACGCCATATACCACCCCTCACATCCGCCAGTCCAACAACTGATTGCAGATATAAAAATAAAAAAAAAGTGGCCAAGTGCGAGTCGGACTCGCCCATGAAGGGTTCCGTAGCAGCGAGTAACATAATATTAAAAGTTCTTGGATGGTTTACGATTTACGATGTATTAAAAAAAACTACTTGCTAGATCTCGTTCAAACCAATTTTCGTTGGAAGTTTACATGGTAATGTAATCACATTTTTTTGGTAGTTTTATCATTCAATTATTTTAGAAGTTACGGGGGGGGGGGGGGGGGGGGGGGACGACGGGACACATTTTACCACTTTGGAAGTGTCTCTCGCGCAAACTATTCAGTTTAGAAATAAATTATATTACAAACCTAAATATGATTTTTGAAGACCTATCCATAGATCCACACGAATGGGTTCGATGAAGTTTTTTTTTTCAGTGTCAGTTCTAAGTATGGAGAACCCCAAAAAATTATTGTTATAATCTATTTTTGTGTGAAAATCTTAATGCGGTTCACAGAATACATCTACTTACCAAGTTTCAACAGCATAGCTCTTATAGTTTCTGAAAAAAGTAGCCGTAACATACATGGACGGACATACAGACAGACAGACACGAGGGATAGACATACAGACAGACAGACACAAGAGACAGACAGACAGACAGACATGACGAATCCATAAGGGTTCCTTGTTTTTGACTACGGAACCCTAAAAAACGCCAAATATCATTGATATAGTGACGCTATCTTTGAATTTCAAGCTGCTTGTCAATGCAAAAGACAAAACACTGTAACTACTACAAACATAATTCGATTGTAACGCGCTACACATTTACTAAGTCTCCTCTAAAGGGTCCTATAGATATTTTTGTGTCCTTTAGATATTAAACTGAAGTAAACATAATTATGCAAAACATCCATTCGATTCTAAAACATAAAGATGGCAATGGAAATAAAACGAGTATCTACCGGCCGAGAAGCTCTCGCATTCAGTACCGTGACTTTTCTAGAATCTAATAAACCCGTGATTTGTGCATTGGTACAAGCGTATAGCCCCGTACTCAGGATTGATGTTCGAGAGGGGCTCTTTGCCCCCGAGCAAAAAGAAAGCTTTCTATTTCTGTAAAGCACCTGATGGAGAATGCATGGTTTGACCGCTCAACTATCAAACGTACTATCCTCAGTAAGAGAATACGCTTTGATATACATATTTATATATTCTTCATACATTTTTCGTGATCGTTTTGTCCTGTGGTATTCAACAAGTGGTTCTGCCGGAAGACCATCGTTGGTTGCTAGCTTGCTGTCAACCAACTCATGCTGAGGCAGAGCCATTTTGTTACTTGAGTTACACCTCGTACCTTCATATCTGTTTCTTCTTAGTTTAATACTAGTTTCTGTGTAGCTCATGTATACAAATAAATATATATTATTTCTTCTTTCTTCTTTCTTTTCTGTCTTTTCCTCCAAAACTTGCGTGTTTTTTTAAAGTACTTTTCGTGTATTTGACTTTGCCTGTGTGTTTTACTTTTATGTGTAAAGAAAAATTCTTATTTTAAAACATCATACATACAAGCATAGCAGTAGAAGACATAGATTGTATGATAAAAAAAATTGCTCGTGTTATTGTCCTGGGACGAAACAGGGGATTTCTTTTGTATGGAATAAACTACTAATCCTGGGCTACGGCCCTGTACCTACCGTTGGCTCAGATTCAAATTGACAGCTTGAATAAGGCAGCAAGTGACTTTTATTGAAAATCTCTGTACAAATCTATCTCTAAAGATAGTTTTTTTTCATTGTAATATTGTTGAATGAATTCAGGGAAAATATTATTTTGTTCAACTCCGTTAATGTTTTGCTTATTAATGATTATTTTATTGAACTCTGTCTTGCAGAGGGATATGCGTAACAGGTTTATATATATTTTTCATCCCATCTATTCGAAAAGGACGACTGGGTTCGCCTTTAAGTGCACCCAACGGTGGTGTTTTCTATGAGATACTTTTAGCGGGCAGTAATGAGTTTTGCGGCGCACTTATTATGTTCCTAATTCAAAAAGTGCGCGGCAAAGATAATTGCGGCGCACTTATTGAATTTGGAACCAGCGCCAAATAATTCGAACGCAAATATTGTTTGAATAAATACTGGCTGGTACGACGGCCCAAAACCCAAAACAAAAAAACCCAAAACACACAAAAAATACAAACACAAAAAAAACACAAAAAAACACAAAACACAAAAACACAAAAAAAAACACAATACACACAAAAAACACAAAATACAAAACACAAAAAAAACAAAAAACACAAAAAAAAAACACAAAAATACAAAACACAAAAAACACAAACACACAAAAAAAACACAAAAACACAAAAAAAAACACAAAACAAAAAAACACAACACAAAAAACACAATACAAAAAAAACACAAAAAAGCACAAAACACAAAAAATACAAAACACAAAAAAACACCCAAAAAAAAACACAAAAACACAAACACAACAAAAAAAACACAAAAACAAAAAAACAACCATTTGTTTTATGAAATAATAATATTGCAATAAAATATGAGGCGCCTTTTATTTTCTCATAGTGGGTGATGAAAAGCAGAGTGCAACGCAAAAAGCACGGGCGCAACATATATTTTTGGCTCGGGCGACGTACTTTGAATCCCTCGCTACGTTCAGGATTCTACTAAAGAATCTCTCGCTACGCTCGGGATTCTACTCTAGAATCCCTCACTTCGCTCTGGATTCAAAAAAGCGCCCTCGCCGTAAAAATATTATGTTGCTCCCTTATGATACAATCTACTATTACTGATTCTTTAGGTGGTAATAGTATTTTCTGTGTTCAGTATGAATATTATAAAATCATCAACGTCCCCTTGTTTGCCGTTGAAGACAAATACATCGATATTGTGATGAAACATTTTATTCTTTGTCGTAATATTTCTGGCATCTGGTATAAAATAAACATTGCTGTAGTGGAATAGACCCCTCCGTCTCCTCCCGTGGATTTCATAAAAGCCGGCTAAGGGATTAACCCGGACGTGTTTAGTAAGATGCGTTTGTACAAGATTTGTCCTGGATGCTCGCTCAACAAGGAATGTGCTATTAATGGAGGAAAGCGTTAGCCGAGTCAGCCGTGGGACGCAATGGCGGATATGAGCTCACCCCTTGTCACGTCTATATTCTCACGATGGTGCAAACCACGGTGAAAAAAGGCCTACTAAGGCCTCACTAAGGCCTTTCCTTTCGGGGAAAAAGGCGTGTGCCTATTTATGTATGTATGTATATCAACTGGGATTTATACGAGCTTTATTTGATTGTCTTCAATTTTATTACACTTACAAAAAATAAGGATTGAGTAAAATGCTGTGAACAGAGAAAGATTTGGGCCTGTAACACACATTTTACGACTACATTTATGTACTAGGTATCAAGCAGACTTTACTATAAAACCTTTGCATATAGTATGGAACTTTTATTTATATTTACGACTGTTACTATATATTATCTGTAACTCACGCAAGAAAACGATATCCTTGCGATTTCATTACAATAAATCTCAAAGCCCGTGTTATAAAGTTTTGCGTCGATCGAACCTAAACTAGGGAGATAGTGTACTTCGATCAGGCCATTCTTTACCTTTCAACACCGGGCATTCAAAATCCAACAATACCATCCATATGTTAAGGTACAAAGTGATTTGAGAAAATAATTGTATTGATAAGTAGAAAGATAGGTTGGAAGCGATAATTGACCCATTATTTATAGGTAAATGATAAGTTTATATCCCTCGCGCTATCAGAAATAGTGATTGGAAGTATTTCATCAAGGGAAGGAAATAGATTAAGATTATTTTGTTCGATACTTCTATCTGTGTTTTTACAAACTACGCAAGACTAGCTTGACTAGTAACTATTTTTCAACGTCACTTATTTATATGTCTCAAAAAAAAGAAAACGGTTTTTGGTAAAATCTTGCAACTAAACTTTAAATTAACATACAGATCCAACAACTTATCTGTAGAATGAAATGTATGTAGTTTTCTTCTTCTTCTTCTTATCTTAGGTAATGGCTTCTGTGCGTTATTTGCAACAATTTAGCCAATGTCAAGTGATATAATAATATGTTTTTATAGTCAAGTCGTCGAGAGTCTCAGTCAAGTCATAACCCAGTTTCAATAGTGACAGAAAAACTGAGTTTTTACGGGGAAAAATCCACCATTTCCGAAAGACACGCAATACACTTAAATTTCACTACATCACACATGTGCTCTTTATCCAAGTTACACCGGTTAAAATGCCACTAAAATTACACGAAATAACTTGAAAAAACACATAAAAATTTAATAAAATAAAAGTTTTCTATCATCTTTTTTGCTTACCTGTCAAATTTCAGTGACAGTTTATAGTTATGGTGACAGTGACTTGATTTGATGTTGGGTATAGAAGGAGGATAATATAACTATATCACTTGACATTGGCAAAATTGTTTGAAGCATTCCTCAGAAGCCATTATTATAAGAAGAGAAGAGAAGAGAACGAGACTCCTCGATCTAGCTAGATCAATACCTGTGTAATAATGCCTGGCAGTGTTTGGGCTCATATATATCAGCTCACTGGGCAGGACATTTGGCCAGATTTGGTAACGGCAGGTGGTGTACGGCCTTGACTGAGTGGTGGCGAGAGGAAGCACTAGAGGACGTGGAAGACCATCAGCCAGGTGGGCGGATGATATAGAGGCCGTAGAGGGAAAGACCAGGATGCGAATTGCATAGAACCATTTGAAGTGGCGTTTGAGGGAGGAGGCTTATACCCAGCAGTGGGCTATTATTTGAGCTGCCAATGATGACGATGATGACATCAGCTCACTTATTTATTTTTAAATATATAGATACCTTGTAACAACATACTTTTATCTAGTTGAAATAAAATATCTTTGTCTCGAGTCCTTCACGAAACACGTGACTGCAATTCCCATACAAGCGGAGGAGTAAAATGCACACAGCTAGTTTAGGTCGTAGCGTTAAAGTTGTATTTGTGATATGTCCAACTACCCGATATCAATGCTGCTTCAGTTACACTAAGTAACTACACTTTACTTTGGTTTTCTTTATATGAGTTTATTATTCCACCGATAAAGTAGGTTAATTTACTATCCAATCTTATAGAATCCATACGCTAAAAAGATTCGATACTTGAACTCGTATTTATAGAATCGTAAACCTTTTTACGATCAAGAGCTTAATCCAATCATAAAATCATAACGGTTGCTATCAAAGCACCGAAATGTACCTAATAAATCTTATATTTCAACATTTTCTATTAAAGATAGGCATAGAAAAAGAACAGTAAAGGAAATCAAAAACCTGAATCTGTATGAAAATAGATTACAGAAGGAAAATATTGAGATATAACTAGAATGTCTTTAAGTGTAAATTTTAATACGTGCAAAAACGAAGCATAGCGCATTGAATCCTTACTCATCAGTAATTTGTCCTTCCCACGATCGCGTGGGTTAGTTTCATGTCACCCCAGGTTCAATTCACCCCGAAAAAGATTACAGAATAGTTACTACGGCGCCAGTCGACGGTACTAGCAGCGACATAAATTAATGGGGGAATTAGGCTTATTTTAAGATTATCAGAAAAAAAAACATTATCGTCATAAGCCCACATGCACCCCACTAGTCCACTGCTGGACATAAGCCTCTCCCGATACGCACCACTGAGCACGGTGTTCGGCTCTTCTCATCCACTTTCTGCTGCCGCCTTTCGTAGGTCATCGCTCCACCTAGCCAGAGGGCGCCCCACGCTACATTTGCCAAGACGCGGTCTCCACTCAAGAACTCGCTTACCCCAACGGTTGTCGGTTCTTCGGCATTTATGACCAGCTTATTGCAACTTCAGCTTGCTAATCCGGTGGGCTATGTCAATGACTTTAGTTTTCTGTCGGATAACCTCATTTCGGGTTTTATCTTTGAGAAAATCCGAGCATAGCCCTTTTCATAGCTCGCTGTGCAAACTTTAACTGGTGGATTAGCCCTACCGCAACTGTCCACGTCTCGGAACCCCATAGGTCGTTACTGATAGGACGCACTGTTTGAAGACTTTAGTTTTCAGGCAGAAATAATAATTAATGCATAATGAATAAGTGACTAAGAAATAATTCCTGATACGAAACAGGAATCTGTAGGTACCATAATATTATAATGGATACGTAAGTAGTTTGCACGATTTATTTTGGTTTAAAAACTAATTCATTTTACTAATTCTTGCAGAAATTCACACAAATCAGGTCCTCAAATATTTTAAATTAACGATGTGTTGATAGATAGATAGATAGATAGATAGATAGATAGATAGATAGATAGATAGATAGATAGATAGATAGATAGATAGATAGATAGATAGATAGATAGATAGATAGATAGATAGATATATATATAGATAGATAGATAGATAGATAGATAGATAGATAGATAGATAGATAGATAGATAGATAGATAGATAGATAGATAGATAGATAGTTAGATAGAAAATTCTTTATTTCACAAGACAAAAAGCAGTACATAGGCGAACTTAATGCTAATTAGCATTTTCTTCCAACTGACCTTTGTGTAATGTAGAGTGGGTGGTAGTGCTATTAAAATTAATTATAGGTTGAGATTAAATGATAAACATAATTAAATACCTACTCAAAATAACTAGCTATATAAATATCTAACATAATATAATATATATAAATAATTCAATAAATAACATAAGCTCAATTTTGTTGGACATTGGTGGTGGTAAACTAGATCAATTACAACAATGGCGTAACTAACGCAAGGTTAACAATATAAAACCATTACATCTGCTCGATCGCAACTATATGAATCAGTATTACCCTTAGATCCTGTTAGTAGATCGTGATCCATGTCTCATTGGTGGCATTAAGGTATTATACTCATTGATGAGTGGGTGGCGACAATACCCTTCGAGGTATTGTTCACATCACGTATATAGTCGTTTATCAAATTTGACGTCATACATCTGCTTGTAGTTGATACTTTAGTAGTAGTGTAGTAGTAGAGCTTTTTGAGAAATGTTCGTCCGGGGAATTACTAACACCATACCTATTTCTGCCACAAAGCAGTAGTGCTTGCATTGATGTGTTCCGGTTTGAAGGTTATGTTTTGAGACTTTTCATTTTTATGTCTCAGGGTGGCGGGCGCAGTGCCTCATAGGGTGCATCCTAGGTGGACGTGACCTATGTGGTAATGCATTGCATTAATAAAGGCAGAGGTTACGGTGGGCCATCTGCTTGTTCCCACAGAGTTAAAAAAAAACGTATTTTCCCAAATATTCTCTTTTTAGGGGTCGTAGTTAACGACAAGGGACCTATTAAGTAATGCCTGTCCTAGACTCTGTCTGTCCGCGGCTTAAGTCAGAGACTCTTATACTAGAAACCTATAATCTGGCGTGAAATTACTAGTATAGTTTTTTTTTATTTTTTTTATTTTTTTATTAACTTTTTACAATGTCATTACAGTAAATAAACACCAAAACGACAAAGAAAAAAAAACTTAAAGATAAACCTACTTGCTAAGATATTTAACAGTTTCGATTATGAATTTCGACAATGAAATAGTAAATAAATCAACATCGTCCTCCTTACATAATTCGTTGACTACCTATCCGACGAGCCTTTATCTGTGTGTGTTTTTATTATTTTATCTGTGCCGGTACTTACCTTGAAAATCTATTACTATTAGATCTTTTAGAAAGATATTTCTTCTATTCAAAAGCTCTTCACCTCGAATTATAATGCATTATCAAAGTCAAAGTCAAAGTCAAAGTCAATGTATCAATGTATTACTTTCGTTTTTATTCTTAAATTTTGTACCTGATTTACTTATTAAGCAATTTTACTTTACACTTAAGCCATCATTCCACGTCTATCGATAACAGCCTTATTTTTCAAGAAAAAATATTTCTCAAGCATCTACTCACCTCTCAGTAAACGAATAACCCAAAACAAACAAGGCTTCCATCCCCTTTGCCCACTGACCTTAATTCAACCAAACCTCACGCTAATGACCTGTTCATTAAAGCCGTGAATTACACCAACACACTACGGGCGATTTCACATAGAAAGCAGGCTCTACCGTATACCGTCGTACCGTCGCCGAGCAGGCGTAAGGCTCAGTACCATCCTTACTTCTATTCGCACAAAACGTTTCGTTCTACGTTTATAATGCTAACTGCTAAGGATTGGAATACACTACCGTCGTCTGTCTTTCCTGAAAACTATAATCTGGGTCTCTTCAAGGCTAGAGTGAATAGGTGCCTTCTAGACCTTTGTGCTCCATCTTCGGCCACATCTTCACTTACCAACAGGTGAGCAATGGTTTCAATGTTTAAAAAAAAAAAACTTGGATGTACTATATGGGTATTGCAGTGTCGCAACGAAACGCTGCCACTCAGACTAAGGCCAACCCAACGCGTTCAGCCTGCGTGCGCAGTGGCATGCACGGTGGCGATCAATGGTAAGACAATGGATGGCCACCGTGCACGCCACCGCGACGCGGGCTGAACGCGTTGATTTCGTTTACTCCTAGCGTCTCCCACGTGTGTGGCCCACTGGGGGACGTTGGGAGGAAAAAGTGCCAACGTCAGCCGCTCATGACAACGCGCAGTATTTAAACAGTAGAACTTTTTTTTAATGTTTTTAAGTGTCCATTATGATGATCACTGAACACAATTCTGCTGTCAGAATTGAAAATAGTTGCCGAGTTTTTTTTGTGATTCTTTTTTGTTCGATTGCTTTCAAAATCGCTCAGGATCCCTGTGATCACTGAACAAGAATCAGCTGTCAGAAATTCGGCCTTAAGCTTTACTACGACGTCCAAGCGTCTCGGTGTTGGGGTTCAGTCTTTGAACGACAATGGAGCGAAACATGTTCTGCTTTGTATGCCGCTCCGGCGGTGACACAGCGAATTATCCCTCCCCGTTTCTTCTCCCTGGTACCCCTTGTCCGTTGCGAGTGCGTTGGGTGGCCACATGCACGATTTCACAACACACAAGTGTGGCATGTCATTGTGTTTTATATGTGGGATGAAGCAGCCGTCGCAACGCACCAGCAACGCATCTTGTGGCCTCACTCTTACTCGTAAAAGGTAAGTATCTTGCCATTGACTGTCGTGTGCCGTACGCTAACGCAGTGATTATCGGAGCTTCTTGATTCTGTATATTTTTGTAAGGGCCAAGTCAGAAGTACCTACCCCTAACCATCGAGCATGTATGAAGAATGTGATGAGAGTCAATGAAGCAAATGAGGTCGGTATATCAGGATCGTAGCAACTGGAAATCCGTGGTTTCTGCCTACCCCTCCGGGAAACAGGCGTGCTTTTATGTATGTATGTATGTGTAAATTTTGAATGAAGATACTCAAAGTTGTGTTTGTTTAAATCAAATCACCGTTTTCGTAGATTTGATCCCTCTCGTGCTTCCACGATCAAACAAGTAAACCGTTACAGACTAACAGTTAGAGCCCGATAGACAGGGATGTTGACAGCCTGGCTCACGAATTCCTGTCCCAATTTTTTTTTGCGGCAGCTTTGCCCACGTGTAAAACGTACGGACAACCTGGCCCAAATTTACCACAGACACAGATTAATTAATAATGATTATGGAAAACTGGAGAAGTTACAGTCAGTTAAATAATTTCATAATACATTAAATTTATGACCAGAACTTTTAATCCCGATCCCCTACAACCAGATCCCTATCTGTCTTTCAGCGAGATTTAATACTAGTGGTTCGCCCTGAACTGAGACCTCGCGAATACACGCAATGTAGGTAGGCTACCTACTTTATTTACCTTTCTAACCGACTTCTAAAAACAATGCAATTCAATTCTATGCAATTCAATGCAATTCAATTCATATTTTAATTTCGTGTTGTCCATTTTGTGTAATTTTATTTTAATTTGTGATATTTTGTGACATTAATTTTATATAATTTTATAATAATATCTTTGATTTATATTTTATTGGATTAGTTTTAATGTTTTTGTGTTTTAATGGGTTTATATAGATTTAATTTTATGGGTGTAAATAACCTGAAATAAATGATTAATAATAAAAACATTACCTGAGATCAAACCATCACAGGTCCACCTCGAGATAATTTCCTACACTCCTTTTGTGAAGTCAGTTATCACCTCAAAATAATCTAGCAAGTGTGTCATGATGGCAGTATTGCAAAAAATCGTTTTAAAGTTTCGTGCATTGAAAAATGAGACCTACGTCGTTGTTCAAATTACTTAATAGGCTTTGAAAAATGCTTTCTTTGTAAATGCGGCCTAAATATACAGCGTCGTCTGTCATGTCGAGTGGTCAATCGTGAGAAAGCAAATAGTGGATGTTATTCCAAACAAGGTGGAGAAGGAAGTCTTACGAAGGTAAATAAAATAATGTGATTGGCGATGTTTACTATGTAAAGTAGCGTAATGGGAAATTGATATCGCTAAACAAACGAAGAAGTAGCAAAAAGTCACGTATTCAAGGTATGTGAGAATCCACAAACATTTATTGAAACCTCTGTAAAGCAGGGCTTACACAGTAAGAGTTGGCTCGGACCGAGTGCACTCGGATGTCTACTCGGACGCTACTCGTATCATGCAAACACGTAATCCGAGCGCACTCGGACTCCGGCATCTAATCCGACTCTGCTCTATTTTTCAAGCTCACTCCGATCAATTTTATGTCAAAATAAACAATAACATTTCTAGCACTCATACTGCGTGTAAATCGGAACACGAGTGCACTCCTATACCTACGACTAACTCGTATACATCCACCCGAGCTCGCTCGGTCCGAGCGCACTCGTACTGTGAAAACTCGGCTTTAGATACGGTATTAGGAATTCGGGTACCTACGTAAGGAATGACAGAACAAAAAAGTATAAATTGCCGTTTTGATATAAATAAGTAAAAATAAGTAAATTCAAACGCTCACATTAGGTATTCATTAAAATTTATAATTTCGCAGAACTGCCTTATTCAATTTTAATAAATTTCTGTCCCTCACCATTGACAGACAAAGCGACGATTCAGCAGAAGAAACAAATATGTCAGCGCTGGAAGAAAAAAAGGCGCAAAGCATTTCGAGCATTAAATGAAAATCTGTAGCAGTAAATTTGTCGTCATTTAAACAGATTAAAAGAGAATGTAGCGTGAGATTGAATGGCGAATTCGTTTGAGAGTTCCCCGCTTTGGGGAATTTATGGGGAGTTTGATGCTCTACGCCCCGTGTGAGGTATTTTTCTCGCAACTTTGAATGCTCAATATAATCCACAAGTTGCTGCTTAAGTCACCGCTCTTTGAATGGGAACACTTTACACCTAAAGTATAACAACTTTGACACTAGGTTTTGGAAAATAATTTGAAGATGACAAATTAAAGGTACTTTGTTCAAGGTGCATCGTCACTGTAAGATCATCATCATTGTCTTGCCCTTTTCCCAATTTATTTGGGGTCGGCGCAGTACGTCTTTTTCTCCACTCTCCCCTGACAGCCGTCTCTCACGCAATCCATCCATCTTTTCTTAGGTCTTCCTTTTCCTTTCCAACCACTAACATTCATATATTTTAGTAGTAGTAGAGCTTTTTTGTGAAAGAGTTCGTCCGGGTAAGTACTACCACCGTACCTATTTCTGCCGCAAAGCAGTAGTTCTCGCATTGCTGTGTTCCGGTTTGAAGGGTAAGGGTGCTGGTGAAATTACGGGCACATGTGACTTTTCACATGCAAAAACTGTGGGCGCAGTGCAATGCCACATAGGGTGCGTCCTAGGTGGACGTGACCTATGTGATAATGCACTGTTCATAGGCAGAGGGTACTGCTTAACATCAGGTGGGTCATCTGCTTGACCCGTCATTCCAAGTAGTATAAAAAAAACATAACTTTCTTAGTTACATGCGTTTCATCCCTCCTCATAACATGCCCATACTAAGCTAAACGATTTTCTTTCACCTTTTTTGTCACTGATGCAATTTTCAAACTTCCTCTTATATACTCATTCCTTATTTTATCCATTCTTGTTACTCCACACATCCATCTCAACATTCTCATCTCTGCCGCATGCAATCTTCTTTCATCCTTCTTCTTCATGGCCCAGCATTCCGATCCATACATAACGACAGGTCTTATTACGGATCGTCACTGTAAGATATTTGATTATTACCTACACAACCACTCTAAGAGCGTTTTCACACTTTCCGATCCGATATCCTTATCGGAAGACATTTCCATACATTTTGTCGGTATCTGATATTGGAGACCGATAAAATGTATGAAAATTACGGCCGATAACGGTATCGCATCGGATAGTGTGGAAACGCTCTAATGATTCAGATATAACTATTTTTTGACAAGTTCTAATGATATATCGGACGGACAAGCCCGTATGATTTCTAGTTGTGTCAATACCAAGCGATGTTGTCACAATCCTATATTAAAGCTTGACAAGCCCGCATCTAAGTAATTGATAGTGATCCAATATTATATGTTACTCTAGTTGTTATTATTTAGTTATGCTATTCAAATCAAACTTTATTCATAGTTTAGGTTAGTTTGTTACTTAACGTATCCTTCCCTAGCGTAACTGGGTTACAATGTAGCAGAAGTTAGTATTTCAACCCGTTTAAATGTACTTTTTCTGGATGAACGTATCTTATAGGTAGCTCAATTCAGGTTAGAATCTATCTGTGTCCAAATTTCGTCGAGATTGATTTAGCCGCAACGCGTTTTTTAGTGACAAACATACAACCTTTCACATTTACTTTTGGTAGATATTACCGCAGAATATTAGTGATATTGAAATTTATAACAACTGCAACTTAAATATTCTAGATGTAGTTTTTTTCCAACAAAGGTCTCAAAGATTAAAAATGTTTAAAAGTCACGCTATGAATGTATTTTTGTTTTTACATGACAGTCCCAAAAAACGCGGTGTATGGTTTTCAGGGTGCAATTATTTCAGTGTGTAGTGCGTATGTTTCTTTATTCCACCATATTATTTTCTAAACACAACCGATGTAGATGATTGAGATATCTTTAGAATCTGCACGTTATCCTGATACGCACTGGATGTGTCAAATTAAAATAAAACAATTAGGGTGGCAGTGATGTCCAAATGAATAAGACCAAACTTCAAAAAATCATCTGCAGCCAATTGTGTTTGTAATCAATATGTAAAACATGGGGAGTAGGTTCTAAAAATAAGAAATAACTTAGGTAATTATTGCAAATTTATTAGTATACATTAAAATCATAGCAGTCATTGTTTTTAATATTTTAAATGAATGTAGGTACTTGTTTCACGGCCGTCTCGCCACATGATTTCAGTGTTGAAAATAGATGGCGCTGCAGTGTGGATAAACTGAAGAAAGTTTAACTTTGGAACATAGTTAATTCCTTCAGGGTAGGCAGCGCATCGACAATACCTTGGGTGTTGCCGGTGTCTATAAGCGACGGTGACCACTTCACATCAGGTGGGCCGTATGCTAGTTTGCCTATTTATTTTAAAAAAAAAAAGTTGTTTTGACAGACAACAAAAATAAAATTGGCACACCGTCCACTCTCCATACACCGGAATATCTTTCGTACCTACAAAAACTGAACTTGTTTTAAAACTTGACATTGGAGAAATTGTGGGCTACTCCGCGAGGGCCACTTGTTCAAGAACTGAACTGAACTGAACTTTTGACAGAGTTTTAGTCAGCGCCATCTATCGAGCCAATTGGAACTTATACTTTTTAATCTTAAATGTAAAGCCCTAATTAAACTCTGAACAATTTTTTTGATTCTCACTCTTCGATCAAGAATACAACTAATCGAAGTTCTCACTAGATAATCAAACATGTAGACAACACCGTCATCAGTTTCCTCATTACTTCTAACACAACACCAATTAAAAACTGCACCAGATTCAAGTCTTTGTTCCGTCCAATCACGAATCCTGTGAGATTCGGCCAGCACAAAAGTATGAAAATGAAACAGGTAGCCATCAATCATTACCGAACAAAATTAAACGTCACACGCGCGTTGCCCTTTGCTGGACGACGGTGTGTAGGGGGGTAGTCTCGGGACAGAGATTACTGAAACTGGAATTATGTAAACATAGGTTTATGATAGGGATATATATTTTCAGGCATGGCTTTTGATATTCGGCGCAATGGCACAAAATACATAGTACAGAAGGTCAGTTCTGCCCGAATTTGATTTTAATTGATTTTTGCCTTGTTTAATTCAGTTTTTTCGTTCATTATGTTCGTGCGTCCCCCTGAGGGCTTTTTGTACAACTCTGTCTATGGCAGCGTTCCTCATGCGCATGCGCTTGTTTTTCTTAATGTTTTTTTTTGTGTATATTTTTAACTAGTCTATGTGTTTTTATGTTGCTGTGTACAGGTTGTATGAATAAATGTAATTGTTGTTGTTGTTGTAATTATAGATATATATTGTTGCTTGACTTTACCAAACTTCTTAGAAAAATCCTTGATGGATCCATCAGGAAAACAAAACTAATTAAAATAATCATTTTAAAATGATCCATTGGAGACAAGATCGATCAGGAACAAAATTATAGGTATAATATATCGAATAGGACTATGAATCGATCTCAATGGATCGAACAGGGACTACTCATTTACTTCGCTCTCACTAGTGTTAAAATTGGTGTGTCCGGCCTATGAATATACCCAACATCTCTACTCATGGATTTCGTAAAAGCCTGCTATGGGATTACACCGGAAGATAGGCTGCAGCATCCACTTGAGTACTCAACACCAGTACCTACTGCGATCACTAAACCGTCTGTCAAGCGTGGTGATGATAGAAAATCCCCCCTGGCATTCAATGGCAGAGGCCTCGTCCAGCTGTTAATGCTGTTATTTACATCAAGCCCTTAATAGTGTTCGTTTTTGTAACGACTTTGGAATTCTACAGCTGATCTCCTGAGGTGTTTCCGCTAAACTACAAAATGAGTCGCTTAAAAAAAATGTAAAAAGAGTCCTTCAGGGCAGGCAACGCATTGGCAATGCCCCTGGTGTTGCAGATGTCAATAGGCGATGGTAACCGCTTACCATCAGGCGGGCCGTATGCCAGTATGTCGAGTCATTACATAAAAAAAAAATATCTCATGATAAAATGAGTTTGTGTGTGCTATGACCTCATCCCACTAATATCATAAATGTCAAAGTTACGATCTTTGAATGTTTAGTTTAAATGTTTGGTACTCAATCAAGCCGAAACGGCGTAATCGATTTTGATGAAGTTTGGTAGCCAGATAGAATATGATCTGAATTGAGCTATATGCTACTTTTTTCCTGGTAAAAGTGAGAAAACACGGGGGCGGACACTAGTGATCTATATGTGGTGGCCATATAATTAAGAACGCTGATATAAAGGGAAGATTTTTTCCAACTAAGATGCAAAACTAATTGTATGCATTTGTTTTTATTTCTCTCGGTATCGTAAAACATTTCCATATTACCACTGTATTCATTGATACACATGATTGGCTAAAAATCAATAGGCAAACTTTTTACACTACTTTTAAACAAAGTATTCCTTATTACTGGTTGGTCACGTAATTAAGAACGCTAAGTAGTTTATACCTTTATTCAAATTTAAATAGAGAACACTCAGTCGATTTGTTACTGTTTGTATAATTTTGGCGCCATTACGTGCTGTAAAAGATTAAAGGTGATTGCTTCTTTAGAAAAAACAATGGGAAAAAATAAAAGTTGTGATAAATCTACAAGGGAAGTAATAATAAAACTTCGCCGGAAGAATTGGTCTTATAAAAAGATAGCCGACCATCTGCAATGTTCAAAAACGATGGTTTTCCACGCTGTAAAGCATTTTGCTACGTATCAAACTACTTCGAATGTTCCACGTGTACCTAAACAGAGAAAAACAACTCTTCGGGATGACCGAAACATCGTTCGTATGGCAAAACAAAATCCTTTTAAAGGGTCCAATGAGCTTAGAAAAGAATATTTTGGTGAAAACAACCCTTCAGCAATCTCAGCACGCACTATTCGAAGACGTTTGGTAAAAGAAAAATTGCACGGTAGGATAGCAAGAAAGGTACCCATGTTAAAACTTTGCCACAGGCAAGCCCGGCTTGCATTTGCAAGAAAGTATGAAAATTGGACTGTGCAACAGTGGAAAAATGTACTTTTTTCTGACGAGACGAAAATAAACAGAATATGTTCTGATAGAAAACGATATGTACGACGTCCCCCGAATACAGCATTCGACCCAAAGTACACAAAAGTTACATTAAAGCACGGTGGTGGAAATGTGAAAATTTGGGTTTGCTTTTCTGGACATGGTGTAGGACCTGTAAAGTTGATAGAAGGTAACATGGATCAGTTCCAATACAAAAATATACTGGAAGAAACAATGTTACCATACGCTGAAGACGTTCTACCGGTCATTTGGACATTCCAGCATGACAATGATCCAAAGCACACTGCACGCACCGTAAAGGAATTTCTTACAGCGCAATTAGTTTCTGTCTTAGACTGGCCTGCTAACAGTCCAGATCTAAACCCAATAGAGAATCTGTGGTTTGAAGTAAAGAAAAAGGTTTCAAATACAAAGTGTGGAAATTTAAGAGAGCTGTATGACGTTTTTTTAGAAGAATGGAACTCTATTTCTCTTGCGAAATGTCAAAAATTAATAGAGTCAATGCCTCGCCGGTGTAAAGCTGTAATTAAAAGCCGTGGATATGCTATTAACTATTAATTTTAGTTAAATATTTATTAAATTTCTTTTTATGTTTCCTGTGCTACATAATATTGTGATTTTTTAAATCTAAGTGTCATACAAAACAATTCCCGAGCAGTTAAATAAATCGTTCTTAATTATTTGTCCAGTTTCAGTACTATTTGAATGTGTTACTTTGATAAAATCAATAAAATGTGCAAAAAATAGTTAGCGATTTCATACTTTATTCTTAAGTCAGGTTGCTCTATTAATGTGACTATTATATAACATAACTAGTTGCTTCTCAGAAGGTACACATCTCTGTGTATGATACGATTTAAATAAAAAACTTCTAGAACTTCAAATCGTTCTTAATTATATGACCACAACTGTATATATTATGATGTTTGTATCACAGCTTTCATTCTCAATACATCGTCCAAACTAATCTCAGCACCCATGAACAGCAGACAAACGCCATTTTACGATATAACTTTTTGGACAAATAAGATTTGATTCTCTGAACCCTCCTACTCTACATGTCGAAACGACGCACTCATTAATAGAACATTTGTCTCGGCAAGAGACAGAATTCCTTCCTCATTCACCGTTATTAATATTGTATCATCATTACTTCCATACTTTTCACGATCAGACGGGATCGTAATAAGATTATTGTCTGGGAGGTTATTGAAATCATTTATCAAAACAGAAAATTCGCAATATCGACACTAATTTAATTCTAATTTTATATATTATTTTATTTTATCAGAGACTAGCCACCCACAATGCAGGGTATTCTAGTGTGTTTTTTATTTTTTATTTTTTATTTTTTTTATACTACTGAATGACGGAACAAGCAGATTGGCCACCTGATGTTAAGTGGTAACCTCTGCCTATGAACAGTGCATTATCACATAGGTCACGTCTACACAGAACGCACCCTATGTGGCATAGCACTGCGCCCGCAGTTTTTGCATGAGAAAAGATGTGCCCGTAATTTCACCAGCACCCTTACCCTTCAAACCGGAACACAGCAATGCGAGCACTACTACTTTGCGGCAGAAATAGGTATGGTGGTAGTACTTACCCGGACGAACTCTTTCACAAAAAAGCTCTACTACTTTTACTGCTAGTAAACCTCTTACTTATCTACTTCATTCGCTTCCCTTGAAAGTCTTCTTTTTGTTTATTCGCTCGATTTTATCTAACTACCTATCTATTATCCCTATGTACATATTGTTGTTTGTTATTGCTTGAGTAGTACATAAGTACACTCGAATAAAATAAATAAATAATGCTGGAGAGTTCACACAACATTATCTAGCCCCAAGCTAAGCAGAGCTTGTGTAATGGGTAGTAGATAACTGATATACTTAAAACAATATATTAAATAGATAGATATTTTTTATTATGGATAGAAAATACCCAGAACACCCTGAACAAATATCTGCGATCGCACAAATATTTGTTCCGAGGCGGGAATCGAACCCGCAACCTCCTGCGTCGCAGGCCAACCTTCGCCCGCCGCGCCACAGAGGTCGTCGTGTACATTCTGTAGCATGTTTTTTTTAAAAATATAAATGAAATGATGTATTGGATTTATTTTAGATAAGCCAAAAGAAAGTCAGTGTTAGTATAACTGATTAGATATTAATTATTTAAACGGCACCTAGTGCTTTAAGATGTTAGCTTTCGCTTGTGGAGCGAAATTAATTTTTTTTTCATGTTGTTTGCTCATCACACTCATCAACACTTCTTCAGATAGCGAAAACTATGTATATGACCTAACACACAAGTTTTAATTTATAGTTCACATAAATATCATAAGTTTGGCTATGAATGTGCTTGAAACAAAAAACACTGTAAATACCATTGAAACACAATTATTGTAGCTAAACTAATGATATTTATGTGATACTATAATTAAAAATTTGTGTGTTAGGTCATATAATTACCGGCAACATAGTTTTCGCTATCTGAAGAAGCATTGATGAGCTGTGATGAGAAAAAAAAAACGGGCCACAAGCGAAAGCAAACACCTTAAGTTTTCTTTCTTGATCGATATGAAACGGGAACCAAAAGTACCGCACTGTCAACGCTGGCACAGATTAAATACTAGTTCAACATCGAACTGTCAAAATAATAGGAAAATTGGGGCAGGCATATATTATATTCATCGTAAAAGTTATTAATACTCAAATTAAAAATGTCACAAATTATTCGAGGCTTATTAATAAACAAATAGGCAGACTATGTTCACACCGGTCGAGCGTTGGATCGGTGATATATTTGTAAGGCCCGAGCAAGCACTAAATGGGGCAGATAAATCAATGTGTTGGCAAAGATAAGTTACTTTTATTTTATACACTATATACTTACCTGAATATCGAAGTCCCCATCCCATTAATGCAAAAACATTGTGATAGTTAACTTAAAATAACGAACTAGTAGTTCTGCGAACACAACGTTTTTTTTAATGCACATCTTTTTATTTTCAAAATGAAGCCCGTACCTCCTAGCGTCACTTTTCAATAACTCCCATGGTATGAGACTTCGCCTAAAAAAAAGGCCCTGAAAAAACTCAACGTATACTAGACAAACTCTTGGCCGATTTTTCTCATAATCGAAATTCTTGTTCAGAATTGAGTAATGAATGTTTCTGCCAAAAATGATCAAAATTGGCCGGTAAATGAAGCCGCAGCAAACTCCCCCTTTTTGGGAAAAATACCACTGCAATTAAAAATCGCCACGGCAAAAAAAAAATATGAAATTTAAGAACCAGTATATAAAGTTTCATCAAGATTCGTTCAAAACATAAGACCTGTACCTACGCGAGTACCATCATACATATCGTACATACATGCTTCCGGACAGATGAACGCAAATTTTGCCAGTTGCTGCAAGGACTTCGCTCGCTCGGTCTATTACCAGGCTCATTATTTGCTAAATAAGTAAATACCTGCCTACCCATTAGCTGATTGAATACTACGAACATAGTTTTATAAGAAACCAGCTATTGAAAATGAACAACCCCATTTAGAGAAATTAACAGCAGAAATTGAAAAAGCTTTTAGAATGAAGGGGAAAGTATGGAATTTGAATAATGGTGCCTTGGTATCATTAAAAAAAACTATATTCCCCTGCTGAGATTTTGTTGGGAAAAAAAGAGGAAAAGTAGCACCATCTCTATTTTAGTCTTTGACAAATTCAAACATAAGTTGCGCACGCGCTTAGGGGCGTTATTCACGCTGGTGATTTACGAACTGTAGCGAAATCAATTCATATTCAGCTGTTTATATCGTTAGCTCAACGTAAAATAGTTATAATTCGCTATAAAATCAAAATCAATCGCCACTTTCAGATCCTCAGCCGAACCAGCCGTTGCACCGGTCGTAACTGATATCCCGGACAGATGAGATGGCGCAAGGATATCCGTGCATGTAGCGTCCCGCGCCAAAGGCCTACCCTTCTCCCACGGGAAATGTCATGCCGACAGGCCGCTTACCATCGTCACCAGACCATTCGGTTCTAGAATGGCTGGAATTTTGACGCTGTATTGTAACTGTAATTATTGTATAAATTGCAGTAATACGCATTATTTTACAGTATCAAACTATTCCTGTGGCACATTGTGGAAAATATCCCTAAGATGGCCTACGGCTTAGCGTTTTTTTTTCTGTCGCTAACACTTTGATAAAATATTTAGATAAAGGCAAATAATAATGGCGCTGTACAAAAAAATTTAAGCATGTAGGTATGTATTAATCCCACTAATATTATAAATGCGAAAGTTTGTTACTACTTCATGCTGAAACGGCTTGAAGGATTTGGATGAAATTTAGAATGGAGATAGCTTGTATCCCAGAATAACACATATAAACATTTTTTATCCCGATATTCCCATGGGATCGAAACCTATGCGGGTTACACCGCGGGGCACTGCTAGTTATAATTAAAATGAACATGTTTTATAAAAACGATGAAGCGGCAAAGTGTTTTTTTTATTTATAAAACCTAGCTTACGGGCCCACCTGATGTAGGTAAAGTGGTCAACGTCAAGTAAAGACACCAGAAGAATTATAAAAAAAAAAAAAATGTTGAACATGTTACTTGAAGCGGTCCATATCGTAGCTAGGTAAGCGGAATAACCTCAGATGGTAGCTCATTCAACATCTTGTAAGTATGGAGACGAAAAGAGCTCAAGAAACGAGTCGTACAAGAAACCCTGGGTTCCGTGATGTGTGGATAAGCTTTGTTCTAGTGTTTAATAATTAAGAAAATCCCCATACACTACGAGTATTCCCCATACATTGATACGCCAAAATATAACTTTCAAAATTCAAACGATGACAAATGAGTTAGATACACTGCCTGTTCACACTCTAGTCCTTCAAATGTGTTCAATAATCAAGCAGCAATGGACGGATAATACTTGAATAATTGTCCCTCTTTATGCGTTTTGTTTATTTTTTGGTACGGACCCTTTTTGAGCGTTACGAAGACCATTTACTTAGAGATATTTGTATTATATTACAATTTTGGTTTTCAATAACGCTAATTTTCTTTCTTGTTCACAATGTGCCATAGCAACAGCCCAGCAACTGCAGATTAATTCCACGGCTGTCAATGCTCACCCAAATGGGTGATTTTAACTACCTTTCGGACAGATGGCTTTTGACAAAAGTAGGGAGTTAGGTGTGAATTAGTGGGTGACATGTTAGAGAGAATGCTTACGGGATACCGTCACCTGGTGGAGAATTTATTTATTTTAAACAATTAGGGTAAATTTCTGAAAGGATATCGTAGAACCATCAGGCGAGCTATTAGTAGAGGGTTAATAGGTTTAATTTATGATTATACAATGTTCGATCCCGTTGACTCAGTATCTAAACGATAAAACAAAACAACCTAAAAAATAAACCTTCTATTTTTGAGATTTCTCAAGTAGGTTGTTACTCTTGAACCTGCGAACATATTTACTTTAAATTAAAGACTATATTTACAGAAAGATAAATTAATAAAAATAAAGCAGTATTTAAAAAAAAAACTGTCAAAAAATAGTTAGAAACGATGTAAAGATAGCTCAACTGATCCAAATCCCTAGGTATAATAGACGCATTCGTCTCGGCTGTATTGCCACGATGAATGGCAGTACCAAAACTTTGAGCCATATAAAGCAGATTGTATTAAGTATATCAGTTATCTAGTACCCATAACACAAGCTCTGCTTAGCCTGGGGCTAGATAATGTTGTGTGAACTGTCTAGCACTATTTATTTATTTATTATTTATTTAATACCAAGCGCATTAGCAAATCTCACATTTCTAAAACTAAGTTAATACTGTTAATTAGCTTATTTATCATTATGCAATACGAGTAGTAGGGTATCCCGGACATAAGCAATTTTTGCTTGCTGCTTGTTTTGTTGCAACCGAATTATTTGTGCTAAAGCGATACTTATCTCATGAACAACGGGTTTATAGAAATCATATTTTATAATACAGATAATAGAAAAAAAAATAAGATTTGTTAAAGTATAAGATTTAAAAAAAACAAACAATTAGGGAAATTTATAATGTCTTTCGAAAAAATAAAATTTTAAAATGCTCCCCTGTAAAGTTCACATATTGTCGCTTTAGCACTATAGCCTTTCCAGTGTCGATAAAGCAGTAGGTATTTCAAAAAAAAATATCTCTCAAAAAATATTTAGAAAGTATGTAACGATTGCTCAACATGATCCAAATCTCTAAGTATAAGTATAGACGCAATCGTCTCAGCTGTATTGCCACGATAAATGGCAATACCAAAACCTTGAGCCACATATATATGATCCAGCTTTCGGTTCACGATACGACAGGCAAGGTTTTAAAAACGCAAACAATAATACTTGTTTTTTGTTATTTTAAACGATCATTTTGCTACATCCTTTATTTCAGTCATAACAAAAATCTGTATTTCTGTCTGGAGCACTTCACACGACACAACATCGATATTTTGTTCATGCATGAAAGCTGTTTCTTTGGCGTGCGGTTATGAATGGAATAATTTCTTTGTGCGTATTCTACGTAACTATTAACATAAAAAATCTGGGTTTCGGCAGATTTTTCAATAGTCGAATAACGCAAATGGTAGAATTTATTTAGTTAATCTGACATATTTATTTGTATAAATATTGAATATTCCATCCCCTGACTAAAAGGACAGCATAATACGTAATTCTAAGTGTTTGTGTATGTTTTCTGTTCTCGTACCTACTATCAGTCTGTGGGTCTAGCCTCATAGCTTTGGAACGGTTCTGGTTTAAATGAAAATAGTATGAAATTTTCTGCTTGCAAGATGGTTTTCAGCTATGTTTTTGAAAACTGGTCATCCGTTCATTAACCAAAAATCGGTCACCTGGTTGAGCAGTTATATCGTCGACTCTTAATTATGAAGATTCAAAATGATCCTCGCGACATAAATTAATAAAACACGACTAACTTTGACATATTGACGACCTCTGTGGCGTGGCGGGCGAACGTTCGCCTTTGACGCAGGAGGTTGCGGGTTCGATTCCCGCCTTGTTCCGGGTGTTAGGGTATTTTCTATATATATAATAAAAAATATCTATCTATGTAATATATTGTATTAAGTACCTATATCAGTTGTCTAGTAACCATAACACAAACTCTGCTTAGCTTGAGGCTAGTTAATGTTGTGTGACGAACTTTCCAGAAATATCTATTTATTTATAATCAAAACTGGCTGAAGTTTCAATATTTTGCTGATCTTTTAAGGAGGAGCAACATTTTTCTTATACAAATCTAATATAAAACGAATTCCGAACGAATAGATTTCATATCCGAAAGCGCCTATCAAATATTTCACAGCAAAGGTGCTCCTACGCGAGTATAGATGAAGACATCTGGCGGGACAAGCGGACAGAATTCAATTATATAGAACGAATAACATAGCGCCGGTGTTCGCATTAAAACAAACAGAGCTCCTACGATCATTTTACGAAAACTTAAATAATATTTCTTAGTAGTAATAGAGCTTTTTTGTGAAAGAGTTCGTCCGAGGAAGTACTACCACCATACCTATTTCTGCCGCAAAACAGTAGTGCTCGCATTACTGTGTTCAGATTTGAAGGGTAAGGGTGCCGGTCAAATTACAGGCACATGAGACTTTTCATCTTTATGTCTCAGGGTGGCAGGCGCAGTGCAATGCCACATAGGGTGCGTCCTAGTTGGACGTGACCTATGAGGTAATGCATTGTTTATAGGCAGAGGTTACCGCTTAACATCAGATGGGCCATCTGCTTGTTCCGTCATTCAAGTAGCATTAAAAAAAAACGCTTTATTTCGTAATAAAACTATCATACACTTGACAAAATAAGTAGATCTTACCTATCATCACGAACGGCCTTCTCACGATAACACAATAAATAAGTAAAGCACTTCAGATATTTGTATATACCTCTCTACAAACTTACCTTATACTTACTACCTATGTAGTGATCTCTTCATACTCAAACTACTTACTTGAAATAAGCTACCTACTATGTTTATAAATACTCGTATATTTTTCAAAACAAGCTTCTATGTAATAATGATCGGAATCCTGAACTGATCAAAATGAGTCCAAATATGGCCAGGCTATTATAATCGACGATAATATAATCTACATCGAGAAATTCCCTTATCCATCATCAGATCAGCTCGCTGTCACCATAGTATAAATAAATAAATATTACTGGAAATTCCACACAACATTATCTTGCCCCAAGCTAAGCAGAGCATGTGTTATGGTGACAACTGATATACTTAATATAATATATTACATAGATAGATATTTTTTATTATATAATATAGAAAATACCCAGAACACCCTGAACAAATATCTGCGGATCGCACAATTATTTGTTCCGAGGCGGGGATCGAACCTGCAACCTCCTGCGTCGCAGGCGAACGTTCGCCCGCCGCGCCACAGAGGTCGTCAGTATGGTGTTGTCATCGGAATTTTCCGTGTCTCCTTTTCAGCTCAATCGGATGGCAGCAAATGCTTGCAAATTGATTAAATTTTGAACCCCAAAGAATACTAACTAAACATGTGTTAAATAAAATCTTTAAAAAAGGGGCGACGAAACGATTCTACCTTTACGTCCCCTGTAGATAGATGACTATAAAAAAGGCTCGTTTGAAAACGGATCTAAAGATCTTTCGGGGAAGTTTAGTGCCATTCTGTAGTACAAAACTCATGGTAAGGGCATAGCCTCGCAATAACACGGTTTATACTCTTTGCATTTACATCGTACGGGTGCACGTACGTTATTTTCTTTATTCCATTCTGAAACGGGCCTTGTTAGGGTTTTATGTTTGTATTGTATCATTCTATTGCGCGAATTTCTCTACTTTATTAGGCTTTAGACGGTGTTCTGGGACTAATGCTTTGATTACATAAGTTCTACAAATTGCTTTTATGAGTTCAGTTTTGGGAATTTTCACAAGCTGATCCTATAGGGCCTCTATGTATAAAGTATGAGTAATATCTAAGTTGTACGAATTGTATTTGTGTTTTGTTCGAAGATGTTCGTAGCCGTACAAATGAAAGTTGCATTAAACTTTGATTTATTTTGATAATTTGTTTATTATAACTTTTAAAAGGTTTTCTTCTAGACATGTTTATTCAGTGCGATAAATCATATACGTCAGAATTCATAATGCTTCAGAAGCTAAGATTACCATAAAAGTTACTTCAGTTTATTTAATAAAAATAAACCAATTGTACAGCAGACAGTGTTGACCAAAATGTGTGGAAATATTATTGCTAACGTTATAGACAGTAGTAATGTCAATTAAAATAAAAGGAGGCTATAAAATAATAATTCGGCAGTGAAGAAAGAAAGAAAAAGAAAGAAAGAACACCAACAAAAAAAAAGCAAACAAGATAGGAACTAAATAAAAACTAAAACAAAAACAAATAGTGGTGTATTCGGCCCAAGACCCTTCCATCTCCTCCCGTGGATGTCGTAAAAGCTGACTCCCTTCGTAAGCTTAGTTATTACCCGGACTTGTTTGTAAGATTCGTTAGTTGGTATATGATTTGTCCTGGCTTATTAAGAAATGTGTTATTACTGGAAAAAAGCGTTAGCAGAGTCAGTCTTGGAAAGCAATGGCGGCCATGAGCTCACCACTTGTCACGTCTATTTTCCACGATAGTGCCAACCCATGGTGAAAAGAGGTCCATTGAGGCTCTGCCTACCCTTTCGGGGAAAAAGGCCGACGCACGACTGATGTTTACTCTAATATATGTCTAAGATCTAATGATACATCAAATCCATCCAGCAGTTTGGGTGCAATGCGGTATTAGATAGTTTTTTGCAACATACATACAAAGATACGCACGAAACACCCGGGCTGACCGTCAGCCAGCCGGGAAAAACGCCACAGCAGCAGCATTGAATTAATCACGCTAATAGATCAAGAAGTGACTATTGCAATGTACATTGAAGAATAGGCTAGCGTTTTTTTTTTTATACTACTTGAATGACGGAACAAGCAGATGGCCCACCTGATGTTAAACGGTAACCTCTGCCTATGAACAGTGCATTACCTCATAGGTCCGTCCACCTAGGACGCGCCCTATGTGGCATTGCACTGCGCCCGCCACCCTGAGACATAAAGGTGGATAGTCTCATGTGCCTATAATTTCGCCGGCATCCTTATCCTTCAAACCGGAACACAGCAAGCGCGAGCACTACTGCTTTGCGGCAGAAATAGGTATAGTGGTAGTACTTCCCCATGATGACTTCTTTCACAAAAAAGCTCTACTACTACTTCAGACTAGATTTACTAGGTTCTGTCAGTATCAAGTTTGTCAAAGAAATATCAGGATATAAAACAAAGATGCTAAACGATTTAATCCCTTCAAACCTCTAGCTTTTAAGCCAAACAACCCGACAACGTCAATTCCTCTCTCGTATTCCTTTTATTCCAGTTTACACCATACAAATAAAAACGAAGCGTAATGTGGTGTACGTCTCAAGAAGAATGTGTGCTTCCATTGTGAAGACTTCAGCTACCAGTGACTACATTGTGCGGGCTAAGATTGAATTTCTTGAGGCACTCCGCGGGAATGTGATCTCGTTGCAATCTGCTTGGTAAATAGGTACAGGTTTCATACGTATATGATTAAGATTAAGAGACAGGATAAAAACAAGAAATAAATTTTGTAAAAACTAAAAAAAACCTCAACGCAATGAAACGGCTGAACCGATTTTGGTCAAACATAGCTAAGAACACTCCAGACAAATTCACATTTCCAACAAAAAAAAATCGAAATCGGTTCAACCGTTCGGGAGCTACGATGCCACAGACAGACACACACACACACGCACACACAGACACAGAGAGACACGTCAAACTTATAACACGCCGTCGTTTTTGCGTCGGGGGTTAAAAATCACTTTTCGCATTCGTACTCATATTTTGTCTCATCAATCTTTGCAATTCATGATGCGACCAACTAGGTGAAATTGTGGACTTTTGACTAGTTTTAATATATATTTATTTTAATCAATATTTGAACGAGCGGAGTGAGTTCCGTGTCAACTTGGACGAATCGTTGTTTGTATGTATGCATCTATGTTTGTATGTGTGTTTGTCTGTGGATAACTGCAGAAAAGTTAATCCAATGTTGATTAACCTTAGTTGGTAGGTGAGACATGTGAATAGAATTTTTTAATTCGAACATGAACTTGATCAGAGATAGTGGAGCTTTGTGGGTCCAAGTGAGTTTACTTGAGTTCATGTTCGGGGTGTTTTTTTTTTTTTTTTATACTATGATAGACCTTTCTTTGACCATCGTGGTTGTTTGGCCACGTTCTCACCTGTTGGTAAGTGACGATGTGGCCTAAGATGAAGCGCAAAGGTCTAGAAGGCATCAATTCACTCTAGCCTTGAAGAGACCCAGATTATAGTTTTCAGGAAAGACAGACGACGGTAGTGTATTCCACTCCTTAGCAGTTCGCATTATAAAGAACTACTAGAGATATATACAGTTAACCTTTTTCAACCACTTCAAAAACACTCTAAAATCTTTTTCAGCGAATGTTTCTACTATAAAACATCCATAACATTACATTCCACATCCTCTTAGTTCAAAATTATTTCCTCTACAACCAATCTGAACCATGATCAATATTGCTTCAATACTGCACTCAAACTTTGCACTCAGATATTTCCGAAAACAAACTGAAGCACCTCAGAAATGTAACATCATCTGAGATGAGCCAGTAAAGGCTGTATAGGGGTAATCGTTCGAGAGCCATCTATAAACGAAGCGATTTAAGTTTCCCCCCACAGTGACTCGAGGCGGACCAACTTTAAATTGCTACCAAGGAATTTTACTTTGAAGGACTCGACGATGTCAGTCGAGTTGTGAACAGTTTATTTTGCTTGTGTTGATATTAAGGTAAGAAAATATTTACCGAAATGTTATATCTTCTGAAGGTGGGTTTGAGACTCTTTAATTGATAAAGTCATAGACTTATATTTTACTATCCTAGATAAAGTGAAAACAATGACAAGTACACTTTTCTTAACTGACTTGAGTGATCTAATCAACTGGTTCTAGACAAGTGCTCATCGTCAGGCGATAACGAATAAGAAAAACTTGTTGGATATAAGGGAATGGTCCGCAAAGTTTTTCGTAGCGTTGCTGCAGTGATCGAAAAATAATTACTTAAATATACATCCAAAATGGTGGTGAATCGCCTACTTATTCTGGTCCATTTTATCACCAGTAGTGAAAAGATAACATTTTAAACATTGGTGGTGATGTGAGTGCTAAATTACCAACGGCGGTCAGATTTGGTGGCCAAATGGTCCAAGGGGGTAGGTTTATAGGCTCTTTGGTTGCACGAAGTGACCACGTGAAAGTTATCGTAACGCATGGTATGGAGATGGCATACGCAATTAATAGATAAATGCCACGCGCCATCCCTTTATTTTCCGTCCTTGTTTTCGTTACATAACTTCGTTTTGCTTGGATGCACCTACGATTATCAACAAATATGATCTTAATCAAAATAATTTGAATACCAAAAACCTGTCTAACAATGAATAGGTTAATTTTTTACCATACTATTATTATTATTTTAGTAGTAGTAGAGCTTTTTTGTGAAAGAGTTCGTCCGGGGAAGTACTACCACCATACCTGTTTCTGCCGCAAAACAGTAGTGCTCGCATTGCTGTGTTCCGGTTTGAAGGGTAAGGGTGCCGGTGAAATTACAGGCACATGAGACTTTTCATCTTCATGTCTCAGGGTGGCGGGCGCAGTGCAATGCCACATAGGGTGCGTCCTAGGTGGACGTGACCTTTGAGGTAATGCACTGTTCATAGGCAGAGGTTACCGCTTAACATCAGGTGGGCCTCTTGCATGTTCCGTCATCCAAGTAATATAAAAAAAAAAAAAAAAAAATGTGCAATTAAATATTTTCTACTCTATTTTATTCTAGTTTATAATGATATCATGCAAGTAATTAAGATGAAAAGATCACAAGGTCATCTACCCATCTAGTTTAATCCGATTAAATTTTATATTTCCCCCAAACCAGCACGTTATTGACGTTAGAAACAGGAGTCACCTACAGCAACGTATGGTAATAGCAACCGGAACGCCCCGAAACGGTTTCCGGAAAGAGAACGTAAACAGAAACGACAGGGTCCGGTCCTCGGCCCGTCATTTAACGCGATATTATTACAGTATACGAGTATGGAATTTTGAATAGTTTTTTTCCCCTAGTGCAAGCGGTTAGCTGGTTATTAAAGCTGGGTTGTTAAGGGCACGTGCTAGTTCACACGGTATAAAGTTGACGTAGTAATTTTTACATTTCTGTACATAGATCCATGAATGGTATCATACGTATAGCATGCCTCAAAATACACGTAGGAACTGAAGACTTGTTATCATTAATAGTACTGTTGATAGATCTTGGCTGACCTGTAGAGAATCATTTGTCTGTGTACATGTGGCCAACTTCAGATCGGCAGAGATCCATTGGCAGAACTGTATCTTCCAGTGTCAAGGGTGGTAGGGTGTTATGGTTCCATGGTACTCGTAGTTTCTGATACCCACGATACAGGGAATCCTCGTATGGTATCAGGACCATGTATGTGACTGTTGGGTGTTATGTTATGTTATTTGATGTAAGGGCCACTGTTTGATGCTCTCTGCTTATATAATAGTTCAATTTTCAATGTTCTATGAGGTAAGTATTCGATCTATTGTGTCAATCTGTCTGGAAATTTGTTTAACATTAAATTAAAAAAATGGCTGATGGGTAGATGCTATTATTCTCAACATGAATACTTACATTATAGGGATTTTCAATTATATTTTTTATTGATAAAGTTAATTATTGACGTTTTATTTTATATTATTACTCGATATCAATTATTTTAAAACGTTTTTATTGTATCTACTCATTTTATTGTTACCTACTCATGTGAAAATTTGCATGCCTAGTTATAAGGTAGAACCTGTGGTAGAACATTAGTGGACTGCACCTAGTTTAAGAACTTTGTACAATGTTCTGGCAAATAAATTATCTTATCTTATCTTATCTTAATCAAGTGGTATTGTAATTTTCCATATCAGACACAGCTTCTCTGCAAGTTACTTATTTCCTTAAATATTTTCCATTTGTTCTAAAGACCATATTTTATCGGCCTAGACTAATATAAAACATCACCAATACGCTCATGTCGAACAAGGCATGGCAAAAGCGCCATTCCGTTATGAGTTACAAGGGTACCCGCGCCAAAACTGTACACATCGAATCGACGTACTCCTAGTTCCCCAAGCGGATTTATGCTTGGACCTATAAGCTACGGATGTACGGACGAACAGCCAGATGAACTTTTAAATTTAGTTCATTAATAAAAACCCTTTTAACAATTTAAATTCACTCAGATTTTGGCTAGTACGTAGCTCAAACACCCCTAAAAATGCTACACCCTAAAAATTTGCCAATGACCTCAAACTCGGAAGATGTTGACTAAAATTAAATATCTCTCAAAAATGTCTGTATTTATATCAAAGTTGAGGAGATCCGTAGAAGAACCAAGCAAGTTGAAGTGGCAATCGTTAAATTGTAGTAGTAGAGCTTTCTTGTGAGAGTTCGTCCGGGGAAGTACTACCACCATACCTATTTCTGCCGCAAAGCAGTAGTGCTCGCATTACTGTGTTCCGGTTTGAAGTGTATGGGTGCCGGTGAAATTACAGGCACTTGAGTCTTTCTATATTTATGACTCAGGGTGACGGGTGCAGTGCACATAGGGCGCGTACTTGGAGGTCATGACCTTTGAGATAATGCACTGTTCATAGGCAGAGGGTACCGCTTAACATCAGGTGGGCCATCTGCTTGTACCGTCATCTAAAGTAGTACAAAAAAAAAAAGTTTATACCGCTCAACTTAAGATAGACCATCTCCTAGTTCCATCACATGTTTACGTACTCACATAAAAAACCCACCGGTGACTCTGGAAGTCAAGTCTAGCTGAATAAACTGAAACTGCCAGATTCTCACAGTAAGGCGCTGTCTCCACGAGCGAGAGAATCGCGGCGATATTAACGTAGTGCCTGTATTTCTATGAACGCGTCTCCACACGGCGATGTTATCGCGGCGATAATTTGTATGGGCAAGCGCGGACTCGTCGCGATTCTCTCCCTCGTTTAGGCAGCGCCTAATCCAGCACTGTGACGTTAGGCATTCAATCCTGAGTAGAATATAATATAAAATATTGAGTTCTTCACAAATTACTAATTATTTTCTGTTCTTCCCGCCCCTGTGTCTCACAGCAGACAGGTCTGGCAGGAAGCCACGAGACCCGTTTATATATCACCATGTTTTGACGCAGCCATCCCAGCTCGCCGGTGAAATTGTAAAAGAAATGCACAAATTGATTTTCATCTGTATGTTACCTTTGTCTTTGGTCTGACGTGGCTATTGAACGGGACAGGAACATTTTTGCCAGGAACTGATATATACCTAAGGATGTTGACGCAAAATTTACGGATAGGAAAACACGTAAAGGCTTTGCCAAGGCGAAACTTTTCATAGGCAATACATTTTTTTTATATTTTTTATAAACAACTTTAGATAACGGAACAAGCAGATGGCCCACTTGATGTTAAGTGGTATCCACTGCCTATGAACAGTGCTTACCTCATAAGTCACATCCACCTAGGACGCACCCCATGTGGCATTGCACTGCGCCCGCCACCCTGAGACATAAAGATGAAAAGTCTCATGTGCCTGTAATGTCACCGGCACCCTTACTCTTCAACTGGAACACAGCAATGCGAGCACTACTGCTTTGCGGCAGAAATATATATGGTAATAGTACTTCCCCGGACGAACACTTTCACAAAAAAGCTCAATTACTACTTAAGTATCAAGTTAGAAGTATCAAGTATTAAGTTAGTAGCTATCTTGTTAACGATCTTACTAAAACTTCTTACAGCTGCATGCACCTTCATATCGAATCAGAACATAGGATTTTAAGTTACATTTCGGAAAATATGCCCAGGAAATTCACGATCTGATCTCACTATCTTCTTTTCATCTATTAGACGAGCAAACGCGTGGCTCAGAACCATCCTTACCTCATTAGTATACGCTCTTCGTATTAAACGTTTCGTTTCTGCCTTTATAATGCGAACTCCTAAGGAAAGGAACACACTACCGTTGTCTGTTTTTCCCGAAAACCATAATCTGAGTGTCTTCAAGGAAAGAGTGATCAAAGGTGCCTTCTAGAACTTTGTGCTCTATCGTCGGCAACATCGTCACTTAACAACGGTGAGATCGAACGGACTTATGTAGGTTGCTCTATTCTGTTCAAATCTTCTTTACGAGATGTGTACAAAGGCAATAGTAGATTTGCTTTGGAGATATCAGTGGTATAGGTACCTACAGTCTGTTATATAACGGCAAACTCATTTTTCTAGAGCTACGACTGAGATGCCAGTGGATGCTTTTATATCCCTAGACTTAAAGCCTGTGACGTCATCAACGCCTCAATTCCAGTCTTTATGACAGCAATATCACCCAGACCATAAAATATGCTATAATCTACTTGGTATTGCGTTGCGTTGATGTCATACAACACGAGTCACATACAATTTTATTTCTTATTTTATTTTGAGTACCTAAATAAAAAAATCTGCTGTGCATCTAAATATTGGATGAAAGTCTTATTCAAGCTCAATATCAATCGCAAGAATTATTTCTATGTCGGAAGTGAACGATAAATACCTAAGCCATTGCTTAGGTATTTATTACATAATCCTAATAAAAAAAAAACACACATCCTAGTTCCTAGTTACATAGTCATAGTATTTGGTCCTATTACATAGTTTTAACAAAAAGATTTTTCGTGCTAATCGTAAACACGGAAGCTTAGATTATTTTGGATTAAAAACTATTAAAAAAGCTCACAGGTTATTTATTAAATGTTTTTTACATTACCAAAATTTCATGGGAATCCACTTCAATCCACCATCTTTGAAAGAATCTGAATTTTTATCTAATTTCAATCTCTAGCAGTCTTCTTCGTCCTGTTGAGTTTTTAACCCCCGACGCAAAAGCGACGGGGTGTTACAAGTTTGACGTGTCTGTGTGTGTGTGTAGGTGTGTATGTGTGTGTGTGTAGGTGTGTAGGTGTGTGTGTGTGTGTATCTGTTTGTGGCATCGTAGCTACCGAACGGATTAACCGTTGTATTATATGTAGGTTGGTACAGATTTAATGATATGAGTATTTGTCAAGGTGATTACACCGCACTGTCCCATTCTTCCATATAGTCCTCTCCATCCTAAGGTTGTCTGGAAGAAATCGCTATGAGTGATAGGACTGCCCATTGTGCATTTCTGTTATTTAGTCAAGTTTTTTATTTCTGTGTGTTATTTAATCGTTAATGTACAATAAATAGTTAATCTATCTATCGTATCTATCAACTAAGAGGGAAACTTTGATGTATCTTCAATACAAATCATAATTTAACCCCGAGCTACCAAAGAGAGCGAAATGTGCAAAACCATATCTGTGACTTAATTTTCTTTATGATATTTATGTCATTTTACCTTGAAAAGTCCGTACGTGCCTCCCTGTTGTTTCAAAGTTTACTACAGTGATATGCACTTTGACCTTTATAGCCCCCGAGGGCAGTGTTTGCAATTAGGTACTTTCCAGGTTACAAGTTTAACACGTTTCATTAGCATTTAGCTTTCACTAAACTGGGTAGATAAACTTAGAGATATTTTGCAACTGCTCTAGATGAACCCTATGTTTAAGGTTACCTAGGTAATGGTGTCGATTCTGTGCAGCATTCTCTAATTTTAAACCACATTAAAATTATCGCGGTCTCTTTTATTTCAGTCTATTAGAAAGGGCGCGCGACAACAATAACGCGCTTTTAAATTAGAGAATGCTGCACAGAATCGACACCAATAACATACTATGATAAATTCAAAAGTAACAGGGTCTCTCTGTCTATTTGCTACCTTTTCTAAATTAAGCGGCTCAACGTATCTTAATAAAATTTAACAAAGTTACAGTATACATCATGAGGATGGAAATAAAGACATTTTCTGTCTTATAAATAAAGTAAAATTCTGATAATTAACCGAACGCAGGGAAGCAGTGCGCACTGAATCATACTATCCTAATAATATAATAAATGCGAAAGTTTGTGAGTTTGTGAGTGTGTGAGTGTGTGTGTGTGTGTTTGTTACTTCTTCACGCAGAAACGGCTCGAGGGATTTTAATGAAACTTGAAATGGAGAAAGTTTGACTCCCGGAATAGGCACATTTTATCCCGATATTCCCCTGGTACTTTTTTTTTGCTGCCTCTTGAACTCCAATATCTCAACAACCCCCCGATTCAACAACTTCAGATTTACGGAAGTTATCCTCGAAGATGCATACATACATACAAACGCCAACTTCCAAGAAACTTGCTTCGCTCGCGCTTGGCAGGCAGATTGAGTGTTCATATTAGTTATTCATCAAGAGGTGCTGCTGCTGCCCACCACTTTTACAACATCCACTGGAGAATTCGGGGGGCCTATCCTTAACCTTCTTTTGGTGCATACATAAGAGGCCAGCAGTACCTCATACGAAACGACGACGACGGTGCATACTGGTGCATACTACACTTTTTAGGGTTCCGTAACCAAATAACGGAACCCTTATGGATTCGTCATGTCTGTCTGTCTGTCTGTCCGTCTCGGTAAGTAAATGTATTCTGGTAAGTAGGTAAGTAAGTAAGTAACTTGGTAAGTAGATGTATTTTGTGAACCGCATTAAGATTTTCACACAAAAATAGAAAAATACAGTAAATTTTGGGGGTTCCCCATACTTACATACTTTGAGTTTCAGTTCTATATACCCCATATAGAACTGAAACTCAAAATCATCAAACCCATACGTGTGGGGTTTCTATGGATAGGTCTTCAAAAATGATATTGCAGTTTCTAATACCATATTTTTCTAAACTGAATAGTTTGCGCGAGAGACACTTCCAAAATCGTAAAATATGTGTAACTCCTAAAATAAAGAATCATAAAACTAAAAAAAATATGATTTACATTACCATTTAAACTTCCACTGAAAACTAGTTTGAACGAGATTTAGTAAGTAGTTTTTATAGAATACGTCATAAATCGTAAACCGTCCAAGAACTTTTATATTATGTTACTTGCTGCTACAGAACCCTTCATGGGCGAGTCTGACTCGCACTTGGCCGCTTTTTAACTGTTGTTTGAGATTATTATTTCAAATCTTCAGTGCAGAGGGTTACCTGCTAAGAAAACTCGAGAGATTTAAGTGACAAAAACCAGCCGCGTTCAAAGGATTCAGTCGTCGAGCCCAATAATATTGCACCGCGGGGAAACTTATTCAATTTGACTGCGACAACCGTTCTTGGGTTTGAAAGGCATTGTACCCCCTTCACCCTGAGTTCGTTTCTTTTCATTTTATCTGTTCAACAATACTTACCTACAGTAAACAGCTGTTATAACCGCACATTATATTAAAACAGATAAACATTACCCGGACTTGCTTGTACGATTCGTTGGTATAAGATTTGTCCTGGCGGCTAGCTTATTTAAGGAATGTGATTAGGCCCACAGCTAGGAAAATTAAAAATCCCAAATCCTCCAAAGTCCTTCTTTATATACTAGTCTATATACAGTCATTGCTGCGGCGATGAGCTTACCACTTGTCACGTCTATTTCCCACGATGGTGCATAGAGATGGAAAGAGGCCCATTTGAGGCTCTGCCAACGCTTTCGGGGAAAAAGCGTATGTCTATATAAATGTCTATGTAAATCAGGGTTCAATATGCCGCCCGCAACGTAAGACACTGCTTTATTCCCATAGTTCATAATCTACTATTTTGTAAAATTATCTAATAATGAATTTATAATGTGACTTATAATTGACAAATTATCAATAAATTGTTTATATCTGTTTATATCTGTATGCATGTAAACTTTTAATATTTCTAACTAAACATTGTGGTTTTGAGAAACGTATCTTTTTGCGTAACTTCGTAAAAAAACGGTGAATCGGTTACTTGTGGTTAAAAGTTTTTGGAACTATGTGTTGCATTAGTCAGATAATCTTTTATTAAATCTTTATCTATATGACGACCTCTATAGCACGGTGGGTGAGTAGCTGGCTGAGTTACGAGTGGTTGCGTGTTCAATTCCAGCTGCGGGATAAATGTTTGTTTATCTTCAAATATTTGTTCAGTGTCTGTGTGTTGTGGTACTATGGTACTCGTAGTTACTGATAACCATAACACAGGGATCCTAGTGTGAAATCAAGACTACATATGTGACGTTAGATATTAAAAAAGCGAATTGAAAAGGCTCTGACTCGTCCTCAGAAGCCCAATTCTCGTAATAAAAAATAGTCAAATTAAAGTTCGGATCATGTTACGATCTAGTGTCGATACCACAAACGTCAAAAATTGCATTCTGCTCACCTGCCATTACAACGCGGGATGTGATTACATATATCGAAATGTGACTGTAACTTGAATGTTTCAAAGTTCTGAGAATTCTCTCTTTCACTCTTTACAACTATTATATAACACTATCTTACTCTAATATATGCTCGCAATAATCGAAAGTAGATTATATTGTTGTTATGAGGGAGCAGAATACCAATTTTTCAATCAATTCGCAATACAGTCTCGATTCGGTCTTCTTACAGTGTGCCTGTGAAATAAATAAGAGAATTGGGCTTCTGATCTCCAAAACTATTCTTTGTGGTATACAAATTTGGAGTTAAGATCCTTTTGGCTTCTTGGAGAGGACCTCTCTCACCGTGAAAGAATTTCACGGAATTTAACCCCCAGGTGGTAAAAGCTTGTGAAAATAATATACTTTATACTCATCCGAGCCAAATTGAATCTTACTGTTCCGTGTTATAGCATAATTATATTACATAAGTGTCCGCCCGCGGCTACGCTCGAGTTTAACCAGGTTGCTGTCCACGTTGACGTGGACAACAGGAATAGACCAAGATAACAAGTAGTTTATATAGTAGTCTATAATGCTCTCGACTCAAAACTTCACGAAGTCATGCAGCTCGCTAGCAACAGATCTCGTTGGCGCAACATCGTCCGGAAAAGAGTGATCCATGTGATCACGATCCTGAGCATTGAGGGATACGACGCGAAGAGGATATAGCTCAATCTAGGTCATAATCAATGCGAGTAATTTCATCAAATCGAAAATTACTCGCTGCCAAAATCTTAGGTGGTCAGCTAAAACCAATAAAACTTAAAGTAGCTTTAATTTTTTACTAATTTCCTTACTTAATACCAGTCAACTTTTTTAGGAAAATTTCAGGGTGTTTTGGGCATACCACCGCTCTCACAGTACGAGTACTTTGAAAATTGCAAATCTGGTTTTTAAACATTGGTTTAGGTACTAACAACATATCAAAAATTCAGAATGACCGGACCTTTTGCAAGACTGATGTACATCTTGAATGGACTATAAGCCAATGGACAATATATCTGGTCCAAGATGTGTCATTACAACAGCCAGGGACTGTAGATACTTCCATTCAATCCGCTCCCGACATTAGACATGCAAGACACGCGGTGTCACGACTGCTCCGTGTCACGGTGGAAGCGGGGAGCAATGCGGGATTCCAGAAATGTGGAAAATAATAATAATATGACGCTGAAAATTGAAAAGATTTATTATTTTAGATTAAATAGACGAATAAATATTTATCAACAATTCCGCCACTCTCAACCGAAAACTGATTAAGGCGCTATAGGTTCAGCGAACATTTTTGTATGAGGCGAAGAAGGCGAGCGCACGCTCCGATACCGTGTTTTTATGTATAAAAAAATTATATAAAAATGTCGTTCAAAGTTTTGTTTAATTTTGTTAATGAATTCACTAACTTAAATAATAACTAAAATGTAACCAAATGTTTCAAAAATTAAAACATGAGAGAAGTGAGTGAAAAATAGCATTTCAATTTTAAAAAGGAGGTATCTTTGCTATTTTTTTTTATCGAGTGAAGTAATTCAAATATTGTATTGAATTATTGATTTCACTAGATAAAAAGCTCAAGAATATCATATATTTTTTTCTTCATAGAAAACTATGAAAATTCTTATCAAAAACTTTAAAATTCTAGAGACATTTGAGAACCTATCGCGCCTTAAGAATTAGACACGTGTTTCGTCTCGCCACGAAGCGTCTTCAGGAAAAAGTTGATTCGCTGCAATGACTAGAGGGCTTTTAGTAGAATTGATACTGAATATTTATTTCTCTAAGGCCCTAATATCAGCAGCAGTTTAATGTGTAATTATCAGTTTAAACAATTTCCTTCCATAGACAGAATTAAATTTCCTGGTTATGTTTAAAATTCTCGCAGACATGTTCTTAGGAAGCCTTATATTTCTTGTTGGCCGGACTTGCCCTTCGGTTTACTGGCCTAAGTATTAATATTCTAGAATAGATTTCCGCAAAATCATGTTTTTATAGTACAAGTAATTAATTTTGTAAAATTAAAAAAAAAACAACGGAAAACGGCTAAACCGATTTTGATCAAACAAAGCTAAGAACACTCCCGACAAATACACCTTTCAAACAAAAACAAAAAAACGAAATCGGTTCATCCGTTCAGGAGCTACCATGGGACAGACACACACACACACACACACACACAGACACATCAAACTTATAACACCCCTTCGTTTTTACGTCGGGGTTTAAAAATACGAAATTTTCTAAATTCGAATTCACGCGCTCTGCCGAGTGATATTCTGCGACTGACACAGATTAGCGAATAGAGAAGAGTTTTTTTTTTAAATAAAATCAAGTTTTCCCGGAGGTAGATAAATAATAAATAAATAAATAACAGCAGATTGATTTTTGTAAGTATCCAAAAAGCCTCATATATTGGCAATTTCATCAAAATCTTTAGAGCTGTTTCCGAGATCATAAAACATATATATTATGTATAGAACTTATATAGAACAAATATTTCTCGTTTAAAAGTGTAAGAGAGGATTACAACTATGCAACGTACCATCGTTTTGTATGCTTAGGCTTAGGTATAACTCAAAATCAGCTGCATAGATTTTAATTCGGTTTTCACGGTCGTGTAGGGTTATTATTACTGTCAAAACACTCATAAAAACCAGCCAAGTGCGAGTTGGACTCGCGCACCGAGGGTTCCGTACAAACCGTAGGTATATAAGTAAAAGTGATTTTATTTTTATTGCTAAATGAAATCGTCATGAGGAAAGAGGTATTAAGTTTAAAAATATTAAAAATATGTTTATTATATGATGTAACTTAAAAATTATGCTTTTCGCAATTTTTCCTTTATCTGTGCTATAAGACGTTGCTTCGTACCAAATTTGAAGATTCTGAGTTCACGGGAAGTACCCTGTAGGTTTTGATTCCCTTGCGAGTGTCGAAAATTTGCAGCATAAACGGCTGTATCTTTTGATTTTGTTGGCTTAGAAGTTTGATTTTATGCACAGCTCTAAGGGACAGTAGACCTGAATATTTGATATGAGTTTCAGCTTCATAGCTCCACACGTTCCTGAGAAAAAGAGTCTTGACAGACAGACAAACGGACAACAAAGTGATCCTATAATGGTTCCGTTTTTCCTTTTGAGGTACGGAACTCTAAAAACTGAAGAATAATCTGCGGAGGAAGATAGAACACACATCTTGAATATCACTAAAGTGCCAGTGGGAAGCAGTCATAATCCGCTCATCACTCGACATACGATCATTCCATTGGCCCGTGCAAATGAACCTCCACTGTTTGTTCATACTTTGTCGCTTCAAACTCATACATTATTGATGACTGAGAATTCTGAACAAGGACGAGTCAACATCTAGACTCCACTCAAACCACGAGTCTTATTTATTTTCAAAACCAAGACTTAGCCTACGTGATGTGTCCAGCCTAAGAATAGACCACTCAATCTCCTCCCGTAGATGTCGTAATAAAGGACTAAGGGATAATGCGGACTTGTAAGTAAAAAAAAGAAGAAAATAGGAAAGCGTGAGCCAAGTCAGTCGTGGGATGCAATGGCGGTCATGAGCTCACCACTTGTCACGTCTATACTCCCAAGCTGATGCAACTCACGGTGAATTGAGGCACATTGAGCCACAGCTTACCCTTTCGCGGAAAAGGCGTGTATATGTATGTCCGTACTTATACTTTACCAAGGGTGGTAGAAACTGTTGTAGCAGCTGTTATTAGAGGGCGCTACTACCAAGCATCGAGCAACGCAGGCCTCCGTACCGGAGGGGAGACGCCTTAGAGCTGTCAACCGATACATATTTATTCAGAAATTTTTGGGGGGGGGCTTCACGCACTCACTTACAGTTTGATGCACACTTTTGTAACCAGTCGTTCTATCGCTATAAACGCACACATCTATAAACAGCAACACATCAAAAATCTTTATACACACATAGATGCTTTCTGTGTACAAACATCATGTTATGTCACAAAATTGACAGTAACACCCGTTCTAGGGACTTCCAGCACTCAAGTCGATAAATTAATAGTATCGATAACTTTTTGGTAGGAACTTACTTTGCCTACTGTATATATTCTGTGCTACCATCAAAGGTCATTGAAGGGATTTAAGGGCGGCTAGGTATGGGGGGAAGGGTTGAACGCTCTCTGTGAAGGAGGAGTTCCGGAGTTGTTATCGAGGATAACATACAGATCATTTTGTGGATCACTATGAAATTTTAGATTAGTAAAAGGTAGTAGTAGGCTGGAGAGAGAGGGGGTAAACGCGGAAACTTAGAGTATAGAGAAAAAATCAAGAAAATTTTGAGTACCCCAGGTACAACCACCAGCTCATGAGATGATTAGTTCTTGGGAAAATTTAATTAGAATTTTGTTCAAAGCATACAATAATTTCATAAAACTATGGGTCGGCAAGTCAAAAGAGACGAAAGGAAAGGAAAGGAAAAAACGCTTTACTTAGCTGCCGTCATCCTTCTAACCTACATAATCCATGTCGGTTCTGGCCACGAAATATACGATGTATTATATCTGTCAGTCACTGTTATTGTCAAAAACCAAAAATCATGGTCCTAAGTGCCAAAAAACTACATTAGTCATTAAAATGTAAAATAGTTTTTTTTTTTATTTCAGGCATAATTATCCCACGTCACATGGGATCCTAGTGTGGGATCACAACTATGTAGGTATGTGTTGGGTGTGTTAAGTTATGTTAATGTTAAACAATGGTAGGTAAAGTAATACTTAGCGCTTTATCTAGTGAACAGAAAATCGCGTTGAAAAAATTATACCTAGCAATTTTTTTTAAAATTCTTTGGTCAATCAAAGAATAGGATTTGAATAGGAAAATCCCACGACATAGTACGGACACTCATGACACGACTTTTCTTGAAAATGAGTAAATGAGTTCAAACTGGGAAATGCTTTTGTTAATTTATAGTGATCACGTATCCCACAACCTAGGTAGGCATGCAACTATTTACGAAAAACTATCACACCTCTAGATTTGTAATATCACATAGTAATTTAAATTCATGTCAAGATGTCGTTCCCCTCTGGCTATGCACAATTTCATTTGGGCATACGCGTTAGTAACACTGTTTTCGCCCGATCATTAGGGCGAGCGAAGCGAGTCCTCTACTATCCCATGCAATTTTGTGGTACACTTAACGAAAAAACTATCCGTTGTAATTTAGCATAGTAATTTAAATTCATGTCTTTGTTTAAATATAAATAATCAGGGGAAAAAAAGCTTGCTAGCCCTCACCAAGCATGTTTTGCTTTTGCTAGTAATAAAATTGTATCATGATGGGCCGATTGCTCTGTCAGACTGAACCGATCGTGTGACGCATAGAGTAAAATAGTGTGACAGTGCTACAAATACTGAAATGCCGAATCGTTACATTTTCAGCTGTAAATCAAGGTCTGGAACATCGAATTTACGAAAAGATGGTGTTTTCTTTCACATTGTACCTAAGTGAATTTCATTATATATACATATATATTTATTTTTATTTTATTTTTTGATGCTGGACACAGTTCACACAAGATTATCCAGCCCCAAGCCAAGCACAGCTTGTGATATGGACTAGATAACTGATATCCCTAGTACAGTACATTACATAGATATTTATTGTGCATTAACATAGAAAATACCCAGAACACCCTGAACAAATATCTGAAGATCGTACAAATATTTGTTCTGAGGCAGGAATCAAACCCGCAACCTCCTGCGTCACAGGCGAACCTTCGTCCACCGCGCCACAGAGGTCGTCAACTTATGGCATAAAATGAATAATTTCAAATTAAAATCATAACAGTTACCTACCTTGTTACATACCAATACCTTCATGGTGATTGGATTAACGGTTAGAAAGTTAGGTTAGGCTAGGCTATGGCTCCCGAATAATATAAATCAAATTTCAATAGCTTGTAAAACATATTAAACGAGCATTTATTTTATCGATAAAAAATCTACTTTATTATTGAGGCACATCACTAATTTAGTAGTATAAAAGAAAACACGGGCAACTCACATACAGGAATTTTTGAGAAATAAAAAAAACTGTTAAATGAGCACAAAGCTATTTCAGTGTGCATTGAGGCTGTTATTGTTAGCAGTTGCTTATTTAATTTAAAAAATATTAGGTTTACCAACAGTCTACACATGTATGTCGGAGAGAGAAGTCATATGATGAATCTGGAGAATAGATCTACTGAGATTGAAGGCTTATAAACACCACGTGTACGGCTGCGAACAATCGTATTCTGTCGTGTCGCGCCACCCAAACGAATGCGCCCGAGTCTTGTTTACGCAAAGACGCAAAGCGATCGACGCTCGGATATAAAAGTAGCGTACGAAAGCGCCAGAGCTCATTATTACATCGGCGTTGGCAGAGTGCACACGATTTAATCAACAAAATACAAAATCAAGTTCAAAGTCAGTTTGAATAAAATCTTAGTGAAACCACTTTTGAATTTTCCTCATTTGCACGAGACCCACTGGAAAGCCCCTAAGTTGCCTTTTGCCGCTCGGAGGGATCTTGAGGATCCGACATGCATATATGAAGAGGCACAAACTATATACCCATCTTTAGCTACAGAAGAAACCAATGGGGGCTTTTCATTTTCGTTTGTTTTTTTAATTCAATTTGGCTCAATTGATGGCCCTGACTCAACTGTGGTTGTCAAAATCAACAAATGCATCGTACCTATGTTATTTTGTGTGATAGTAACAAAATACCACGAAAATATATCGCTTCGTTGTTGACTTTTACATTTCACTTTATTTTTACAGTTAAGTACACAGCAGCGACATCTATTTTCAAGGGTTTATAGATGATTTGGTATGGCCGTGAAAACCCCTCATTATAGGCAAACACAACCTGCAAAGATTTTACAGTAACCTCACAATGGGCGATCAACGATTTTTTTAAAGCATCTTTATTTACTTTTACCTGAAAAGAGTAAAGTTATTTAAGTATGATCAATATTGCCGATTTTGCCACGTAGTTTTATTCTTATTATAAACTAGAAGCAACCCGCGATTTCACTCGCATAAGTTTTGATCCTATGGGAACATCTAAATAAAATTTAAAACTATTCCAGTGGTCCAGCTATCGCCGTTCTAAATTTCATCCAATCCTTAGAAAATTTAGCATTTATAATATTACAAACATACACACATACTCACGCCTGTTTCCCAGAGAAGTAGGCAGAGACCATGAATTTCCACTTGCTACGATCCTGGCATACCTGTTTCGCTTCATTCACTCACATCACATTCTTCATATATGCTCATTGGTTAAGGGCGCTCTTAGCCTGGCCATTCTCCAGATCGACCCTGATCTATTCTGAATACCTTCACCGAGGTCTCCCCCTTCCAACTGTCCCATTCATGCTCATCTTATGAACTAGTTTCGTTAATCTACTATCATTCATCCTTTATATATACCCAAACCATCCAAGCATACCTTTCTCAATCCTTGTCACTATACACGTGGTCTTTCATTTTACAATGCTCTGTTAACACACAGTTTCTTATTCTCTCTCAAAGTCCACCATACATACTTCTCAAACCTCATCTTCACTGCATTTATTCTACTTTCATGTTTATTCTGCCTTAGCATCTTTCGCTACCACCAGATACATTAGTGTTGGCACTAACACCCCTCTATGCACATCCAGTCGTCGTGCCTTTTTGGATACGTTCCGGCTGATAATAAGGCGTTAAGTTCACTTGATTTCCAGAATTTTCACTCATTTAAATATCATCTTCATGCTTGCCATCTCTTGTATTAAAGTTCTCAAATGTACAAACTTTTTGATGTTACACTTGTTGTTAATAGTAGTGTGATTTAATTTTATTTCTTTAAATATAGTTTCACATGACACTTACGTTGACATATCATATAATACACCTCTGCGAGGTACATTTAATCCTTTTACCACATTGGTTCTTTCACCATTGGTCACAGGCCACTTTCAGGGACACTATATCTCAAGTTGGTCACTGAACCAAGAAAGAGCCTGTGACACGTAGTAGTAGTAGTTAGTAGTTAACGGTTAGTTAGTGGTTACATAGCCGTCAAATACGATACTCGTTAATGCCACATGTCACATGATGTCGAACGTGTTTAATAAATGGTATTTAGTAATCAAGGATATTAAGTAATCACCCACCTCTTGGCTTACTGACATTACACGTTATATACATGTTTACGTCAGCAGAATACATCCTGACATGCACATTGATGTATTATACACATTTATATCTATTGTTTTGGTCACTTTTATGTCGCCCCTCTATCACACGCTTAAGTGGAGCTCGGTTTAAGAGTGGGCAGGGTAGTCGTAAGGGAATAGGCTTTCAGTACGAATAAATCAAGTAACTTGGGAGTGATTTTAGAGCAATGAATGACTAGTGTACTGAAGTGCAGTCGTAGTGAAGAGTGAATCAGTGTTATTGAATAAAATATTCACGGTTTTTTTTGTTAAACCGTTCAGTTTTATTATTTTACCCCGAACACTAACTCAAAAATTACAAAATCTAAGATGGCCACTTTTGTTTTGATACGGCTTAATTTGACTTGGTCAATTTTTATGCAATAAATTATAATAATTTAATTGAAATTCAGGTACATGTGAAAGGAAACACCATCTTCTTGTAAATTTGATGATCCAATCATTTTTTTACAGCATAAAACTGAACAACTCGGCATTTTTCTTGGAGCACTATCTCCCACGCGAGTCGATTCAGTCTGACAGAGCAATCGGCGACAGCTAGTTTTTTATAAGCTGTATGCCCTCGAGGGCATTAAATTTAGAGGGGAACTACAGCGGGGAATGCCTTTGATGGCGTCTCCATTCCGTGTTGCTCGATGCTACCAAGGGACTGAGACTAGAAGAAGCCTTAAGAGAGAAGCCTAGACACTGATAGAGAACCTTCTGCAGAGAAGAGCCTGATTGACCCTAAAAAAGATTGTTGGAGAACATTGAGTTAATTGTACCATGTACCAGAGGAGATCACTTAAGGTGGGGTATAACGCAACATTACCAATCTTAGATTAGATTTTTAACTGACTAAATCAAGTACAATATTCAAATTAAAAATATGCGTGGATACTAAATTATAATACCAAGGGATCACCCAGACAGATTTTCTCGATAAAAAAATATCGCAAAGTTACCTTTTGGCTAAATTCGATTGTTTGTCAATATGGTACAGATTTGCGTCAAAAATTTGATAAATAAGATTAATCCAATAAAATGGAGGGTTCACCCACGGGGTTTTTAAAATTATCTATATTTCACGAGATATTCAATAAAAACGCTTTTTCGAACGGCGCGTGGCGTTTTTTTGTATAAAGATTTTGTCTGGCGTGTCGCAGTCTTAATTACGCTGTCCCATTCAATTGCAGTGCTTGTATCAAACTTTACTCAATGATGCTCGCGTAACCCGAGAGCTGGCTCTTATCTGGCTCAATGCATTAGTATTGCCATTCAGCGTGGCAATGCAGACATCATCTTATGGACGCTTCCATCTGGTAGTGATTTGTATCAGTTGAGCTACCTTTAGATCGTTAGCAGCGGTCTTCAAGTAGCACAAAACTGTTTCACATGTTTTTTTTGTTATAAGTTTGACGTATACGTGTGTGTGTGTGTCTGTCTGTCGCATCGTAGCTTCTGAACGGATGAACCGATTTCTTTTTTCTTTTTTAATACTTGAAACGTAGGTGAAAAAACAGCAAGGCTCAAATGGGATTGGGCGGGGCACGTCAGTCAAATGCTTCCCAACAGGTGGGCGAATATCAGCACACCCTGGATACCTGAAGGGCGGCGACCTCGGGGTCGACCGAGAAAGCGTTAGCGGGACGATCTTGTTGGTTTTGAAAAGGAGTGGTAGGAGACTGCCAGGGACAGGGACAAGTGGAGGAATTTGGGGGAGACCTTTGCCCAGCAGTGGGAAACTAAAGGTTAAGAAAAAAAAAAAGTGCGTCGTAGGTACCTAGATATATTAACTCAACGGTAGAGATCGATTGTTTTCTATAACAGTCACGATAAGCCACTGGTAGATAGCAAGTAATGTCCATTAACCTAAATCTCCAATGATTCTGAAGCTCGCCTACACGTTTGATTATTTCATAGGTCGAAGTTTCAGAATTACGATCACATACGAATTGAATACGGAGCGTATTTCCAACGACACCTTTGTCTGTGATTTATTTTCATTTTTGTGGATTTTCTTTGTCATAAACATTGTTGGAGCAGTCTTTGTTCAGAGGGAGACGGTCAAGTTTTTTTGTTAGCTTTGTTTAATTTTGGTTGTGAATTCCTGTAATGTTAATGTTAATGTTAAAGAACTCCCTTTTGCGCATTCGAACTCTATGGGCGGTCCATTATGCGTGAGAGTTGTCCGACTAGGTAGTTAGCCAGCCTAACTCCGTCCAGAAGCACAGGAGTTTCCCGGGGTCTTCGCAGGCTTGGCGGAGTGACCTCGTGTTGTTGAGGATATTTTTTCGTTGAGCTGCTAATCCCGCACATTCCAGGACTACGTGGGCAGCCGATTCTTCTTCGGTCAGACACCCTCTGCAGAGTGGGCTGTCTGTGGCTCCGATGTTGAAGAGGTGTTTGTTCAGGAGACAGTGTCCTGTGAGTGTCGCCACGATGGTGTGAAGGTCTATTCTTTGAAGGTTGAGAAGGCGACATTCCTGTAATGCCTTGTACTATTATTTATTCTGTGGTAATACAGTGAATCCTCTTTCGGATCTAGACTACATTGTCAGAAGGGTCTAATCGTGTACAATTAAGACCCTGCCTCCTTGGACCCCTTCGAGTAATCGTACAAGCTGTTCAAGAAACAAACTAGTCTCGCTCAGCAATCGGTTCAACAAAATAAAATATAATTACAGTTATATTTATTGCAATAATATGCACCATTTGAACCATAGATTTAGTATATGTACTAGATCTACAATCAGAGATCGAAGATGGAACCAAAAAAAATATGTGCACGTGTTGGTGAAAGTCTATGTCCGAGTTAAAAATAGTGTTGTCCTCGACCAACACTTTTACATTGTCGATAGAATTCATCATCCGTCCGTGATGTGTATGGTAGATAAATACATCTTAATGCAGATTAAGTCTTTCATGAATAACACAGTTTGGCAGATTTGACGTCATAAAGAGAATTTTGAATACAGTTAATAAATAAACCTTTATTATTTATTGACCCCTAAATATTACAGTTTTATTTATAGGTGGGATCTTAGAGTTTCCCTTTTAAATTTAAACTTAAAATGTTTGCTGCATATACCTAGTGGAGTTCTTATTTGAGTCCATCCCACTCTTCATAAAACCGATAACCATTTTTCTCGTAGCACAGGATTACTTGGAAATCTGAAAGCACAAAAACATTTTATATCAGCCGTGCTACGCCCATATAATTTTTCACTCTGTTACTTTATCTATAGACAATTTGTTACCCCAAAGTTTATTATTTTTCAAGTGTAAACCACGCTTTATGGATAACATTAAATTTAAATGTAACCCAAAAATTCCGTTCCAGTGGGACTCGAACCCGCACCCTCGCCTGTCATCGGCGATGCCTTAAACAATTTAGCCATAGATCGAGCTATGACGCTCGAGACGAAACTTGTGGGCACTATCAACTCGGCTATAGCGCCAAGTTGATAGTGCTGTATCTACAGGTGTTTCATTGGAAACCTTCTGTTCAAAGTTCGAAAGTAAAGGCATCGCTGATCACAGGCGAGGGTGCAGGTTCGAGTCCCGCTGGAACGGAATTTCTGGGGTATATTTAAATTTAATTTGTTACCTATTATTTTATTAAGCAGAAATAAACAATATTTATAAAAAATAAAAAATAAATATACCCTTTCGGGAAAAAGGCGTGTATTACAACAACGTAAATATTTACTCCAAAATATCTACTACACAAACTGCAATAAAAACACCCGTGGTGCTTTAAAGTTACCTTTTCAATAGTCAATACAAAAACACACACCTCTATGTCCACCTGGTTATTATAGATTTTTTTTAAAACGGTAAAATGTTAACAGAGCACACATATTTACTCCAAACAAAGTAAACCTCCATTCTAGGATGGACAAAAATTTAATTTATAGGTAGGTATAGCGCACGTCATGTAATAAGTAGTAAACTATGTAGGCACTCATAGAATGCATAGGTATACATCTCTTAAATAAGTAGAAAAGTAAGTAATCTCTTAAAACGAACGCTGGAACGCCTGGGGTGCGTTCAATGGGTACACTCCAAGGATGTAGTTGTTTTTTATCCACGCTCTGAGGCTCTGAACGACTTGGATTGACACGTAATATCAATGTCATTGTCAATTTTTGATGTAAGCAATCGCTTTCTTCACCCAGTGTTGCCAATTTTGCTCTTTTAGAGCTAAATTCAGCTCTATTTCAACATTATCAGCTCCACTTTTTTTCAAAAGAAGTTAGTAGATATTATGAATGAATGAACTACAAAACGAAAGCCTAAAGTTGTTATTGTTGAATCACTTAACCGGCATTGTTTCCTCCTTTTTACTGAAATAATTAGCCATATTTTTAACTCTATTTTTCCAATTTTTTTTTTCTTTTATTTTGGTTATCATTTTTTGATCTCATGAAGTAGAGTGAGACAATTTTTTTTCTATAGTAATGGAAAATAAAGTCATGAAACCGTCAAAGCCAGTTTTGATTTCCAAAATATTGTTACTAAGTTTTTTTTCCATTTGGCGTAGTAACTTGTTTTGTAAATATGCAACTTGTTATACATTTAGATCGATATATTAACACCCTATTGTACATCAAAAAATAAATGTAATAGGATTAACTACAAAAATACAGTAATATGGGCGGCATTATCGCTGCAAGCATATTAAGTGTGTATTTATATATTACCATTAAATACTAAAAACTTGAAACATTTCGTGATTTTTCTAGTACATTTGGTACGGAACCCTGAATGCGCGTGGTCCGACGTCCACTTGGCCGTTTGTTTTACCCTTTTAGGCAGGCTAAAGATAACCCCAACAAAGATCCTCCCAGCCTTGATAGCCTTGAACCTATCTAGTGACAAATATGACAAAAACTAGCCATGATATTTCACCGAAAAAAATATTGGGGATGTTTCCATCATTATCATCATCCCTACATAAACCGCTACTGGACATCTGAACATATCTGTGGATTAAATTACATCAATATCGGTTCAGCTGTCACGGCGTGATTGATTAACAAAGTCTTAAAGCATTTAATAGCAAAGTAATCCAGGAGATGATAACAAGTCCTGTTTCACTTTATAAAAAAAATACTCTCGTGGAAACTGCAACTTTTGCAGTTACTATATTACTCGTTGGGCTTACATAAAATATTTCTCCATCTATGGATGGAAAAGGATTTTTGTGGGGAAGGGTGGGATTGACTTGACTTTGAAAGCAATCTTACGTCAAAATCGTAACAACCGAACACCCACCCAAAACGGTGGTTGTTCAGTTAGGGTCACGTGACGCTAACCGAACGCTCTAACCGAGCCTCCGAACGGAACAACCCATAAGCTTTGGCGACAAGCACATGATTTGACTTTGACAGACGTCAGAATTGTCATAGGTGGTTGTTCGGTTAGGGTCACGTGACGCTAACCGAACGCTCTAACCGAGCCTGTGAACGGAACAACCGCACACTCTGGTGACAACCAACACTCAGAGTGTACCCACTGAACGCACCCCTGAAGAAGCTTGACCGCCAGCGTTCTTTTTACATGATGCGCATTATACTACGATATAGACTGCAACAGGACTATCGATATTTCTGACGTCATCACTTGGTCAAGCCCTATCGTAATCAAACATTTTTATATTTTACATAAAATATTGTTTATTTCTAGGTGCAGCAACGAAATATTATTAAAAAATATAAGGGAAAGTCCTAATCTACGAATGAAACTGGTTTTTAGGCCATTTACTAGAGCAGAATTGATAAAATAAGCAATACAATCGAACTACCAATAATCTCTTATTTACCTGTGAAACGTGTATTTTCCCGGATAATTACGTCTTGTATATTCACAGTCACAAACTGAACATGACACCATTGTCGTACAAAGTAATATTTGTTATTTAATAGTAAGATTACTAAAAAAATTACGAAATTAGTTAAACTGCACAAGAGACCGTCCGGTATGGGCATGTACTCAAGCAAAACATGTCACATTCAATACATTGTTGCTGTCACTTTTCTTCTTGCACGGGGTACATTTAAAAATGACATCTCTCTCCCACGCTTCGTTTGTCTATTTAGCGTAGCGAAAAAATTCTACGTCTATGATTTGAACAAACAATCGAATCTAGTCATAAGTTAGAGGTGAGGTAACTTAGTATTTTATTTTCAATCGTTTTTTTTTGTCCTGTTGTGTTTCTAGTAAATTGCTCCCTTGGAATTATATTGTATATTTACATGTACATGTACATGTACATGTACATGTATATTTTTAATTTGAATATAGTACTTGATTCAGTCAGTTAAAAATCAATTCTATGATTGGAAACTTTGCAGCCACCATCTCCTTAATTTTGTATGATCTGCAAAATACTAGTTCCGGGTCTGAGTGTTATTATACCATGGTACTCATAGTTCTTGATACCTACGACACAGGGGATACTAGTGAAAGATCAGGCCTATGTATGTGACTGTTAGGTGTTATATAAATGTATGTAAAATACGTTTGTGTCTATGTGTCAATTGTTACGAGTATTATTATTATTTTCAATGTGCCACTGGTGCCGTGGTGTGTCCGGCCTAAGAATATACCCCTCTATCTCCTCCCACGGATGTCGTAAAAGCCGACTAAGGGATTACCCGGACTTGTTAGGAAGATTTGTTGGTATAAGATTTGTCCTGGCTGCTAGCTTATTATGGAATGTGTTATTACTGTAAGAAAGCGTTAGTTGAGTCAGTCGAGGGAAGCAATGGCGGCGATGAGCTCACCACTTGTCACGTCTATATTCCACGATGGTGCAATCCACTGTGAAAAGCTACCCATTGAGGCTTACCCCTTCGGGGAAAAAGGCATGTGTAAGGCTAAGTAAAGGCCTCCCCATCATTAAATTAATTCCCTTCCTATTAAAACCTGGCCCAATACCTGTATCTACTTAATGATTACATTTACGTATTTGAAACAGAAATTATAAACCAATCTTTTACATCGCCCCATTAAATTCACCACGAAATGAAATACAAGTAATTAATCACAGCAGTTAATTCTATTACGTGAAGCGTGGTTGTTTGTGAGCCAACGTGTCGGCCATTTGTCAATTGTGTGGGGAATTTGGTCCTCACGCACTACCACTACCCTAGTTTTGTTTATGTCACTTGTTCGGCCTGAGGCCAATTCAATTTATAACTCTACAACACCACAGTCCAACACTAAGCGCAGTTTAAGTTTGTTTTGAATGTGGCAGGATGTCGGAAAGTCTGTCAGGATGGTCAGGACAGTGTCGTCATCAGTATCGTCATCAGGATGTCTTCGTTTTTTTCTACACTCAGTATTTTTAATAATAAAAACCAGCCAAGTGCGATTCGGACTCGTGCACGAAGGGTCCCGTACCATTATCTATAAAAAACGGCAAAACAATACACAGTTTATTATTTTTCAAGTGTAAACCACACTTTGTGGATAACATTAAATTTAAATGTAACCCAAAAATTCCGTTCCAGCGGGACCCGAAGCCGCAACCTTGCCTGTGATCGGCAATGCCTTTACCAGTTCGGCCATAGAACACTATGACGCTGAAGACGAAATTTGTGGGCACTATCAACTCGGCTATAGCGCCGATGGGAGCCATCTACAGGTGTTTCATTAGAAACCTTCTGTTCCCCCCCCGCTGGAACGGAATTTTTGGGTTACATTTAACATTGGGTCCCGTTTTACCCTTTGGGTACCGAACCCTAAAAATTTACAATAGCCATTTTCTTTAAGGAAATGTAGGTTTGTTCTCATTTTCTACATGATTTGTTTTCACCGCTGCATAAGTGAAAAGTAAACAGGTTGGCCTTTGTCCAAGTCTAGCTAGCCAAGTCCAATCTAGGAAGTGTCGTCCACTGTCATATTTTAAACTGTCTCGGGGCAAAATAAGCCAAATTGTTGAGGTTTTTACCAATTTGCTTCCATTTAGACAGCGATTTGTCTTTTTAGTTTTAAATAAAGGCTGCGTGTTGCAACAGTTTTGAATACGAACAGTACTGTTTTTTTTATAATGCGAACTGCTAAGGAGTGGAGTACACTGCCGTCGTCTGTCTTTCCTGAAAACTATAATCTGGGTCTCTTCAAGTCTAGAGTGAATAGGTGCCTTCTAGACCTTTGTGCTCCATCTTCGGCCACATCGTCACTTACCAACAGGTGAGTTCGTGGTCAAACAAAGGTCTATCAATGTTAAAAAAAAAAAAAGTTACTACTAACATGCAAAATAAGTAACTTCTGCTCCGACTATAGCTCGTGGACCATAAATTGGTCATTGCGTGTATCTTTGGATCACATAACCTTAGTTCAAGTAGGTACAATTTGAAGCTAAAAATAGCCAACTCTAATTCCGTATACATACATAGGCACACGCCTTTTTCCCTGAAGAGGTAGGCAGAGTCTCAATGGGCATCTTTTCACAGTGAGTTGCACCATCGTGGAATATAGACGTGACAAGTGGTGAGTCCATCGCCGCCATTGCTTCCCACGACTGACTCGGCTAACGCTTTCTTCCAGTAATAACACATTCTATAATAAGCTAGCAGCCAGGACAAATCTTATACCAACGAATCTTATCAACAAGTCCGGGTAATCACTTAGTCAGCTTTTTGGACATCCACGGGAGGAGACGGATGTGTCTATTTTTAGGCCGGACACATATAAACCCTAGGAAACTTCGATAATCTGTACAGAAAATCAACTTTACATTTCACATTGTTTGGACAATATATTTTGAAACAAAACTTTCGTCGCTTTGTCAATATATCGCTAAACGACAGCTGTCTCTACATCCGACAGAATTCAAATTATGCATATCATCTGTGAAATTCTCTTTCATTTTTAGGGTTCCGTACCCAAAGGGTAAAACGGGACCCTATTACTAAGACTCCGCTGTCCGTCCGTCCGTCTGTCTGTCTGTCTGTCTGTCTGTTCATCTTTCACCAGGCTGTATCTCATGAACCGTGATTGTTAGACAGTTTAAATTTGCACAGATGATGAATTTCTGTATTACAATACTAAAAAAAACAAAATAAAATAAATATATACGGGGGCTCCCATACATAAAACGTAATTTTTTTGCTCAATTTAGCTCGATATTGATAACGGCAACAGGTAGACGCTTGAAATATTCTCAGAATATTTAGTTATATTGCTTGTGTAGTATTATTTTATCTGTGGTTATAAATTCACTTCAAAAATAAATAATTGAATTAAAATAAAACAAATATATAAGGGGAGCTACCATTCAACAAACGTGTTTTTTTTGCCGTTTTTATAGATAATGGTACGGAACCCTTCATGCGCGAGTTCGACTCGCACTTGGCTGGTTTTATTTTAATGGATGAATGACAATTATATGGCCCATCTGATGTTAAGCGGTAACGTCTGCCTTTAACAATGCATAACTACATAGGTCACGTCCACCTAGGACGAGCCCTATGTGAAATTGCGACTATGCGTCCGCCACACTGAGACATAAAGATGAAAAGTATCATGTGCCTGTAATTTCACCGGCGCCCATACCTTTCAAACTGGAATAAAGCAATACGAGCAGTCGAGCACTGTTTTGCGGCAGAAATAGGTATGGTGGTAGTACTTCCCCGGACGAATGTTTAGTAGAAATGTTTAGTATGTTTGTTTGTGTATGTAGGCTTAAAGAGGCAATTTTCTGTTACAGTGATTGAAAACTCTACGTAGTTAGCGTTTTTTTTACGAGATTTATCGAAACCCTGTTTTGGGCTCTATCATGCCCCCAAGGGCAAAAAAACTGTTAATCTTCGTCATATTTCCAAAAATATGAAGAAGATTAACAGTTTTTTTTGATTGTCGTAAACCGTGTAGCTTTTGCTTAAAATACGTTTAAGAGAAGCCTATATTATGACTCTTGCAGCCTCATAAGGATACAGCTACGAAATATGAGACTAGAAATTTTCCCATTTTGTAATATTTTGAATAATGTGTAAGTTTTTTTTTTATATACATTTAAATAGTGGTACACCCCATCCAATCTTCCTTATAAGTTTAGATCCTCTCCATCTAAAGGTTATCTGGAATAGATCACTTCTTAGCGATAAGACCGCCCATTGTACATTTAATTTTTGTTTAATTGTTGTGTATTTATTTTAACTAGTTTGTAAGGTGTAAAATAAAGTATTTTCATTCATTCATTCATTCACAGCATAATAAACCTTACACAGAAACAAGCTAAACTTACTTAATGTAAATTACTAAAATTACAATCTTTTCACAATACATAGCACACCGCTGCCGGTCATGACCAAACGGAATTTTATTTTAATTAAAGCCTTGTTCAAACGAAAAGCGATGAAGGCGCGCTTCGGAAGCTTAACTCTGATGCGCCATGATAAAATAATTGTTTTGTAAAAAACTTATTTTTCAATAAAAGATTTTATAAAATGGACATTTGATCTGATGATGATGAAATTAGTAAGTGGAACCGTCAGCTGATCAAAATGAGCTAGTCACTATTAACTATCGACGAGTTCCGTTTGTCATCTTCCGTCTCCATTATCACCATAATACTGTATTGTCATCGGAACTTGACGGGTTTGCAAAATTTCAGCTCAATTTAACGAGGCTAACTGGTTTTAATTGCTTGGTTTCATTTGCAAGATTTTATGGACACACACACTTTGCAAGTTATATTTTTTTTGTTTTTTTTTTATACTACTTGATTGACGGAACATGCAGATGGCCCACCTGATGTTAAGCGGTAACCTCTGCCTATGAACAGTGCATTACCTCATAGGTCACGTCCACCTAGGACGTTTTTTTAAATAAAAGCTTTTAAAAAAATTGGGCTCTTTGTGTCTGAGCTACTAGTATAGTATTCTTTTATCTGTGGTCTGAGCCGTACATTTTTCATTTTGAACGTCATCTGGCCTGGCTTATATACTGAAATTAAAGAGGTCAAAACGCACTGCGATCAGAGAAAACGCACGACAAACGAAAACCATAGTCTACCGTATCGCCAGCCTGTAATTATTGTTACTTAGCCTGTATAGCTTAGAGACACGTGTAAATAAAATACGTAGTAACACTAGTGGGTCACAATAAATCTAATATTGTAGTTTCTACGTAATGTACCTGGATATGAGAAGTAATATACCGGTGAGAACTTGGCTATCTCATTATTTGTACCACTAAGTCCAACCTTCGCTTTCCTCAACCAGTTGCCGCCAGTACCAGTATAGTATTATTTTACCTGTGCCGCCAGCCACACTGAGCAAATTTTCAATATATCACCATCAAGAATCCTAGCATCATTTACATAAGACTTTTCATCTTTATGTCTCAGGGTGGCGGGCGCAGTGCAATGCCACATAGGGTGCGTCCTAGGTGGACGTGACTTATGAGGTAATGTACTGTTAAAGGAGATGGGCCATCCACTAGTTCCATCATTCACAAAGATTTAAAAAAACATCTACACTTATCTTAAACTAAACATTAAATTAAATTTAAATTTAAATTTATTTAGTCACAAAAAATAAACAAGCAATACAAAATCTATTCTAATTATAATAAGATTCACATTACATTCTGAAATTGTATTATGAATAAACTTCGCAGTCTTCGCAGTCGCTTCGCAACCGAGTTGCTTTCCGTGTGGCTAAGCCGTAAGTGCAACTTCTTACCATGAATGCATAATACAGCCTTTCTAAGACCGGCACTTTATTCCAACGGTCTATCTCCATTAAACAAGAAATATGTTAACCAGAATCGAATGCGGCGAATCTAAGTAAGCAAATGTTTTATTCATGGCCACAAATGGCAATTACAGTAACAGTACAGTAATCCATAATTGAAGCTTCCATCAGTCAAGTTTACCAAACGCTATCCATGAGTTAAAAGTTAACGTTGTCTATATGTATTTTGAACAATATTGGCAGACAGAAAACCAGAGATAAGTTCTTATTGGGAGTAATATTCCTTGTGTGTCTATGAAGTAGATATAGTTTAATCCAAAATATAAGTCGCCCCGATGTACCTGCGCCGTAGACCACTTTCTATAGCTCGGGAACCTTCTTTCTACAAATAGCAATCGCGCGCTAAAATCTTGCGCTGGTATTGGTTAACGTGTTAATCGATTTTGCGGCGAAATCACGGCCGGCCGACTCTTAGATGTGAGCGGGACAGAGCTATACAGCGGGTCAGAGTTATACTATACGTTCGGCTACTATCGGATATCAGTCTGTGCTTTTCTGCGCAAGCGAAAACAGTCGATCGGACTTATATTTTGGGTAAACCTGTGCCTTTGAAACGAATAAGTCCAGTCTATCAAACAACTTTGAAGAGTACAATATACATAGCGTTGTTTTTTTTTGTACCTTTATGGTTGGGAACATATAATTCACTAAAAACGGGTTATTTACCGTGATTTTTGAACATATTCCCGATTTTTCGGCACAGTTACATGCGCCATAATCAGGAAGCAATAAAACTCAAAAATCATGGTAAATATCCCCTTTATACTGAACATAATGTAGCTTTGGTACGATATAAGCATGGATGATAATTATTTTTTATGTAACACACAGCTTGCCCACCTGATGTAAAGCGATAACCTGTACCTATAAAAATGCATTACACAGGTCACATGGTCACGCGTGGCATTTCACTGCGCCCGCCACCCTCAGTCATGCGGATGAAAAGTGTGCCTGTAATTTCACCGGCACAACATACCCTTCAACGAAAACACAGCAATGCGAGGACTACTGCTTTTCGGTAGAAATAGATATGTGTAATTCGCTAAACGAACTTGTTTACGAATTCGTTCTGGGTGCATAAATCCCAAGATAAGATGGCGTACAATCGATGATTTTAATTCTGCTTTGAGTGACAGTGCTTGAAGAAACTTGTAGGGCCTCTAAGTTGTGCCGTTCTACAAGGGTAGGAAGGAAACATTGTACAAAAAAGCTTTGGTACCAGTTAACCGGACGGGACATTGTTCGTGGTTAAATTATGTCCTCAATGTTACGGCTCGCCATTTCTCTTTGACCTTATATCTTTGTGTTCCGCTCATGATGTCTCTCTGAGTTTTCATTTCTGTTTATTAATATTTCTTGTAGGCTTTGATAATCTTGTAGCGGATTTGCTTTGATAAATGAGTGTTGTTACCCTTGTTTGGGTAATCTTTACAATTTACCTTAAGAATTTTCCTTTGAAATTTCGATGGCAATTCAAATTATTCTCTTATCTATGATGTGAACTGTTCACACGTTCTGCATAAATAACCTAGCTTCATCAAAAACTCAAGAACAACCTGAAATTGTTATTTTTTAATTTTTTATGTACTTGTGTTATCTATAGTATTTCTGTAAATAAATATTTTTACATACATACATAGACACACGCCTTTTTCCCCGAAAGGGTAGGCAGAACCTCAATGGGCCTCTTTTCACAGTGGGTTGCACCATCGTGGAATAGACTTGAATTTATACACTTTACACTGTTAAATATCTAGTAACGAGAAAGTAGTTACCCACTTACCTACCTACTAAAAACCCCTTTTTGTGAAGAATATATTTTGCAAGATTTCATAAACAGTTAGATCGAACCGTGTGTTGATCAAAAGGAGCCTTAACACGGCCAGTCTACTAATTATCCATCGAGGAGTTCCGTTGTCCACCTTCCGTCTCTATCATCAGATCAGCTCGTTGTGTGTATTGTCATCGAAACTTGAAAGTAATGCTTTTCAACTGTTAGGTTAACTGGTTCAAAATTCAGTTTTAGGATTTGCCCCACACATACTAAATAAAAACTTGCAAATATAAAATGTCTTAACGTTTATTTGGTGGATAACGAGCTTTTGAATAAATGGAAGTACACACAATAATTTAAAAATAGTTTTTTTTATACTACTTGAATGACGGAATAAGCAATGGTCCAGCTGATGTTAAGCAGTAACCTCTGCCTATGAATAGTGCATTACCTCTCATAAGTCACGTCCACCTAGGACGCGCCCTATGTGGCATTGCACTGCGCCCGCCACCCTGAGACATAAAGATGAAAAGTCTCATGTGCCTGTAATTTCACCGGCGCCCTTACCGTTCAAACCGGAACACAGCAATGCGAGCACTACTGCTTTGCGGCAGAGATAGGTATGGTGATAGTACTTCCCCGGACAAACTCTTTAACAAAAAAGCTCTACTACTACTAAAATTAATCCCAAATATTAGTTTAAAATAGTAAACGATTCATGATTCTAACACCTCACAAAACTTTGAAGCTTTTTTTTTTTTTGGACTTCGATGATCCCTTCCTCCTTGCCTGTTTGTGCGATCAATTCAAAACTTATTAGTCACTCCATTTTTAATCAAAATTAAAGGACTCAGTGCGTGACCCCGAGTGATCCAGGTGGTCTTATTAGGCACTTTATTATGCCATTCGGTAACATTACAAATAGCAGCTGAACATGCGACGACATGGCCGTGATTGTGGAACATGTTACCGAATGTGTAAGTGAAAATACGATTCAATTAGCAGCCGGCCTAGCCAAGTGGCATTCGCTTCGAAGCGATTCCATTTTTACAGTCGTCATTCAATACAAAAGACCACGTGGCATTTCGATAGCATACGTCAATCTCATACATTTTTGGCTTTTCTACAAGCGACATCGCTATTCCATTGTTACTTTGTCTACGGCCTCAGGTACCTCGAATTTGGCGTTTTCATTTAAATAGGTAGCAACATCAAGGTGAAAACAAAAAAACATAACTCTTTTCGAAAAAAAAAAACATTGAAATTAGGAATTTATCCCCAATACAAGATTTTATAATATTAGTGATCGGAACCGTGTGCTGATCTTAATGAGCATAAACACGGCCAGTCTACTATTATCCATCGAGGAGTTCCGTTGTCCACCTTCCGTCTCCATCATCAGATCAGCTCGGTGTCACCATCATTTAATGTATTATCATCGTGATGCTTATAATGACTTTGAAAATTATACTCATTTTGAGTTTCCTAATAGCGTATTATTGTGAAATATAAAATACCGATACAAATAATAATTTTTAAAATATACAATCAAATGAAATCCAATTTCGTTTTTTTTGACGACCTCTGTGGCTCGGCTGGCGATGGTTCGCCTGCGTCGCAGGAGGTTGCGGGTTCGATTCCCGCCTCGGAACAAATAATTTGTGTGATCTGCAGATATTTGTTCCGGGTGTTCTGGGTGTTGTCTATGTATAATAAAAAATATCTATCTATTTAATGTATTGTATTATGTATATCAGTTACCTAGTACCCATAACACAAGCTCTGGCTTAGCTTGGGGCTAGATAATGTTGTGTGAACTTGTCCAGCAAAAAAAAATTTTTTAACCCATTCTAATTATTTCAGTATTTTGTAAAATATTTACGTAATTTTTTTTATTTATCCAGAGACCTAAGTTGTGTCGAAATTGTATCCTACTAATGTAGCAAGTAACTAATTTATTAAAAATTTAAATAAAACCTCAACGCAATGAAACGGCTGAACCTTTTTTGATCAAACATGGCTTAGAACACTCCCGACTAATTCACCTTTCAAACAAAAAACTATTTTTTTTCCAACAGTCACATTCATAATACTATTCCCTGTGCTGTGGGTATCAGGAACTACGAGTACCATGGCAGCACAACACCCAGACCCAGAATAAACATTTGCAGGTCATCCAAAACTTTTGTCCCGCTGCGGGAATCGATTCTGCTGGCTACTCGCCTGCCGCGCCACAGAGGTCGTCACTTGTTAGCCATTCAGTGCACTTCAAAGGAAAGGTCTGAAAATCTCATCTCACGACGAGTTAATAAGGCCATGTTTTCTTTTCTCACAATCTCTGAACGTTCCATCGCAATATTTCTCTCAAATCAAAGCAAAAAGACGTCGAACGTTAACTTTGCGTAGATACGTAAAGTCGACGCGTTGTAATTCAAACGGGGCTCAAAGTAAGAGGCTATAAAAGTGATAAAATATCTATTTAGCTTTTTCTCCAGCCATTTCTTCCTTAAGCGGTCTTACAGACGTCTGTGGTGTGCCGCAGTTCCCCTGAAAGTATTTGTTTTTTTATGAATTCTTTTGAAACTTAAAATCTGCTAGCGTTGATCTATACTAGTATACAACCGGACTGGACTGGTATTTGCGGAACTGGAGACGCGTTGTAGGATTGAGCCCCACTCGATGGACTGATGACATTTGAGAGACATAATTGCAGACTGTTTTATCTGTAAAAAGCTAACTCTTTCAGAGATAAGCTTCCTCTTCGAAAAGGCAGGGTCTGAACAAATTTAGTTTACTACACTCAAAAGCATAGCAATCTCCAAAAAAACTGTTTCTTTTGCTGTGCTTCATTTTCTCGCTTGCTTCATCTATTATAATCTGTATGCTTGCATGTGTACATATAGCTCGCAGAGCCGTCAACCGATGGGAAATTAGATTCTCGAGTGGCAACCATGAATCGGTGACGCAGTATTAGAATTGAAACTATCGTGGTTGGGAATCATTTTAAAAATAAACAGCTAATTACCACTTTGCAGACGTTTCGAGACTGATTTCAGAAGCCTCTTCATCATGAGCACCGCCTTCGACCGCATTCGACGGTGGACCGGCGAATACAGCGTGTGGCTGCGCAAAATAAAAACGCTCGGTGCGCGGTGACACAGTGTTTAGAAAGTTCACATTCAAAGGACGACATTTTAAAGATCGTGGGAAATATTGGATGGAGGCGGCTCAAGATTTTTTGACATGTAAAGTGAGAGTGTGAGAGCATCGGTAACGCAAGCTATTTGACATTGTGACATGGCGACATGTCGCGCCGTTTCTAACTCTGTTTGAAAGCACGCAATGGCTTGAGAGTCAGTTTCCTTCTGCAGAACGTTTGGCGACTGGTAATTGCAGTTTATTTTAACTGAGATAAACGAAGTCGCTTCATCGCTTTTAGATGCTTTCGTTTCAGACGAATGGCTGATAATGTCTTGATCGTTGATTGAACAGGACTATGTCGAGATAAGGGAACATTATTTACAAAAACAAGAAATGTTTGAGCTTGACTAAATTTTTGCCGATATTAACCTTTCCTCTGAAGGTGGGCGACTACTTTTTATTTTTCAATATTAAAAATCGGATATCTATCTGTGACCCATATAAACTTTTTATGGAAGTGCACCTACAATATGCTGTGTTATCATAACTGTGGTTAAACCCATGCATAAAAGTTAAATTTAAAAAAGTTTGTGCAAGGGAACTTCACAACCAGAAGCTCGGCGATGTGCTATCCTTTTATGGTTAAATCAAGCCTATCCGTACCAAATAGTATAAATCGATGTTCATCATTAGAACAGCAAAAGAAAGGAACACACTGCAAGCGTCTGGTTACCGTTTTAACTACCTATAATCTAGGAGTATTCAAGTCAAAGGTAAATAGGTATCTTCTAGACAAGCCTGCTGCATCTTTGAACACATTGTCACTTTCCATCCATATTATATAGTGGTCAAATGCTTAAATAAAGTCGGAGAACTATGCTTTTTCCTTGTTATCATCTCAACTAGCTAGAAAAATTGGCTTAAATCCAACTGTGCGAGACCAATGAGAGTTGTCGAATACAAACAAAAATAATTGCGTTAAACAAGCAATTTTGCTAAATTAAAAATTTCAGAGTGCGGTCTACGCAGGACATAAAACGTCCAAGGGCCGCCGCGGCTGTCTATCAAAAAGCAGTTTGCGGCGCGGATGCCACGTGGTGCGGATTTACCGCCCGCGGCATTTTCATGTCGACCACATTGCAAAATACAAGGAGTTGGGAAACTGGAATAACCTGGATTCAACAAGCTAATCCTTGGGCAATTGATGATGTAAACTTACTTTCTTCCCCTTTGCCTTCTGGGTTTGTATAAACCCTTTTTTTCTGGGATCAAATCGGGGCACTACAGCATACCCAGGTAATACGCTAACTGTAGATGGACTTTAAGTTTTTACGTTTCGTTTAATGTTTTGGTTTGCCAACCTTGTTTTGTTTGGTGGGACTGTCTTTCACTACTCTCCAGCAGTATACCTACTGAATTACGGGAAGTCTAATACACCTAGAACCTTACGCTTTTCGCACTTGCAGGGTCTGTTTGCTTATATGTTTTCTGGAATCAATATTGACGATAGCATTTTCGAGCACTTCCCGATATTTGATTGAGCTGAAATTTGGCCTTACCTGTCAAGTTCCAATAAAATAATAATGGTAACAGCGAGCTGATCTAATGATGGAGGCGGAAGGTCGACACGGGAACTCGTCGATGGTTAATAGTAGACTGGCCGTGTTAGGGCTCATTTTGTACTTACGTTTCTGTTTACTAATTTCATCATCTTTATCATGATCATATATAGATGTACACTTCATAAAAGTTTGTTGGAAAAGTGTGTGTTTTGTAAATATATCTGCTGCAGCGACTGTTATCGTTATCGCTCATTTATGAAGCTCAATTCATACTATTTTTCTTTGAAATAGCCCACATGCGAGCCTGCTTTGTATTTTATAAAGAGTCAAGCTAGCCCCATCTAGTTTATTTATATCTTACGAACCTACCGTACTATCGCCAAGCTGACAAACGGAGGTTACAATTAATTTCAGAAATACAGCGATGTTGACTCCATTTTGGTTTAGAAATTAAATATAAACAAGCCAGTCTGGCTTTCATGTGGTCCTTGATGAAGAAGGGTCCCAATGTTCTTCAATGTTGATTTATTCTCTGCTTTTACTCATGGTTTTGTATATTCTACGTTTTTTTATACAATCAAAAAATGAAAAAAAAAAAAAAAAAAAAAAAAACATAAATCATTTTTGTTTTTTACTGATAATATCAGATCAAAAATATACAACGTTGAAAATTGCATCTCAATATATAAGAGGAGAAGACGGACTTATAAAATTCGCAAGTAAAGACTGGATAAGAACAGCCCAAGACAAGGAAAAGTGGAGAAAGATAGAGGAGACCTATACTCGAAGAGAGGTCCTTAATAATTAGAGTGAAAAACATAATATAAAAAATAGAAAAACTTATCCACATCAAATAATTAAAAACATGTTTACAGATACTTACTTAATATTAAGATGTACAATATTATTTATTATTAAGGAAATAAATGGTTTATATATGTCACCGGAATATAACACGATCCGCAAGTTTATAAATTTCCTAGGAAATTTATAAATTTACTAACCTTACCTAACCTAGTAAATTTATAAATTTCCTAGGAAATTTATAAACTTTCAACCTAACCTAACCGAAATTTATAAACTTGCGGATCGTGTTATTTTCCGGTGACATATATATATAAGAGGAAAGTCTTGGAAAACGTGCTCGTGTCTTAGGCACATAATATATAGCGTAGGTACCTACTACATCTTAGGAGCAAAATTTCCAGAAGCGCGAGGTGCCGTATATTGCGCTCCAAACTAAATCATGTGTTATTTAACTAGTGAAAAGTTACAGTGAGCCAGTAATTCAATGCTGAATTTGTAAAAATACACATTGTTCCAAATATCCACTTTGTTCGTACGTAAGTCTCTATCTTATGACTCTAAGGCCTGCACCCTTAAAGCCACAGACAGGATAATAATTTATGCTTTTGACATATGGTGCTTGCGTCAGCTACTGCAAATTCCCTAGACTGCACTGCGATACTGAACGAACTAAAGCTCGAAGTCAGAAAAGCCTGTCCTGTTTGTCTGTTCCGAACATAGATTTAGTATGTATCGAAAATTCTACGTCAATGTTTCCGAATCTAAAATAACGCAACGTGCGGTCACATCACACGTATAAATGCTGACAACATTAGATAGGCTGATCTTAACTGGTAAAATATAGAGGAAACGACTAAGAGATAGAAGTCCAAAGCGATGGTTGAACAATGCCCCGGCTGGTGTATCATAGCTTGAAAATATCAGTGAACATCGCACTCCACCAAGCCCAGGAACATGGAAGGTGGAAGGAAACCATCTAAGATATACTTGCAAGGTGTCACGATCCACAACAGTAAACACCATAAAAAATCCGTTGCAAGATTTGACCATACTATGTAAAAGCTTGTAAAAATAATAATCGTAGGGAATATAAAACAGGGTCTAGTACACTGGGTGCTAAAAATAGGTACTTACTCGTTAGAACAAAACCTACTCTACCAAGTTTTCGACCCAGGTTTTCGAATTTCCTTTATAAAATAAGTAATCGGTAACAAAATAAGCCGGTTTACTGGTCAATAGGTACAGTTTTAATTGGATAAACCCTGTATGGAGATAATTGGATTATCCACTGCGCTTAATGACTCGGTCAACGAATCACTCATGATTGCATTTATTTCAACCTTCGTAAACATTTTAATTCGTTTTCAATTATAACATTATTTGATGGAGAACTCCTGTACTTTGAAAATGAATAGTTCATTAGAACTAATGACCAGCTGTTAATGGTGTTGGGCTGATGTTGTACACCAAACTGAATAATAGTTACAGATTTGCGTTAAAAATTACACAGTATTGGACAGTAAACACACCAGTTGAACAGTTACACTGAAGTTGGACCACGCATCAGCATAGAGTGACGTCAGGATGGATGCAATCACGCGGTCGATACAGAATACAGAATATAATTTTTATTATTGGTGCAGTGCTGATGCATCCATAATAAGGAATCCAACCTCTACAAGCCTACAGTCCATCATGCCGCTTAGTGTATATTAATGCAGGTTATGAGCATAAGAGGAATAAATCAAATAATAAATAAATAAATAAAACTGGACACAACACACACAACATTATCTAGCCCCAAGTTAAGGAGAGCTTGTGTCATGGGTACTAGATAACTGATATACTTATACAATATAACATAGATAGATATATTTTATTATACATAGAAAATACCCAGAACACCCTGAACAAATATCTGCAATCGCACAAATATTTGTTCTCGCGCCGCTCGAAAAACCCGTTTTTATTGAATATCTCGTAAAATACAGATAATTTTAAAAAACCTTTACCCAATAATATGCACCATTTTAATAACCAATCGAATCTAGGCAAAAAAAACCTATCGTGTTTCTGGTACAGGTTAGTGATTCCATTGGAATTGTAATGTAGTATCCATGCATATTTTTAATAAATAGGTAGGTATGTTTTTTTAGCAACAAATAATTCTGTAATAATCTGAACTAAGTATAAAATTTTCCTTAACAACCGTTAGATATTACGGAGTAATATTTGGTTACGTCGAAATATTTATTCAAAGCTGTTTCATTAAACTTAGAAATTATTGTTTATCTTATAGCCAATTCATCAAAATCCGAGCACGTAAACAACGAGGAACAACATTTTTGTTCGTGTTTTTCTTCTGGCATGTTATTGTGCTTACCTCAATAGGCGAGGGTTGTGCGCCCTATTCTGCGGTCCCATATACCTTTAGTACGAGCCTCAAGATTATATACATACCCTGATAGAAGTGTAGAAGTGTGTGTATATACTGTTGGTCATAGGCCTCCCATAGGATGCCCTCATGTGAATGTACACATTATTGTACCATAGATTTAAATATCAAAATGCGGCTGATGTACAAAATTTGTATTTTGTCTAAGCACCGAACTCGTTCGATTGCGAGCGAGCAGCTATGGCCAAACAAACGCGTTCAGCCCGCGTCCGCGCTGGCCTGTGCACGGTGGCGATCCATAGAATAAGTTAGCAATAGTGTATTTGCAATGTCCTCCAAAATCAATAATAAAATACCATCTGACATTAGACAATGAACTGACTATATGACATTTAAAGCTAAGTTATTTACTTATTTAATGGAAAATGCATTTTATTCAATATAAGTTTATTTTACTATAAGGACTAATTATTTTTATTATTTGACATGATTTTCTATATTTTGTCATTTTTATTTCTCCTTATACATATTAATTTATAATTTTATATTTGGATTTATGGTTGTTTTGCTTTAATGGTAACCTTAATAATATATAATATTTAATTAACTACCTACCACAAAATTTTCACGCCTAGCGCAGCAACAGTGCACTTAAAAATATTGTTAGAACTTTTATAACCTATGTTTCACAAATAAAGATATTGAAATTGAAATTGAATCCATTGTCTTACCATTGATCGCCACCGTGCACGCCACTGAAGACGCGGGTTGAACGCGTTGGTTTGGCCTTAGCTTTGTCAGACTGGTTGTCGTAGGCGCCTTGCATCCGATGTTAGCACCGAAAAATTTGTAGTAGTTTTATCACGTATTCCACCCTGTCCTTACGCTAGTAATGTCTATGTCCCAGAACAAATACGAGATCCGACAAACCTAAATATTCCCTTCGTTCGCATCCCACAATCTAAGTTTGAACAATGTTGAATATTTTTCCAGCCAGGCTGCATTTTCGTTGCCAGGGCTCGAGCTAAAAGTATTGTACAAGGTAATTTAGATCGTATCCTCGCCAGCGAGATCAGCATCGCGCGGGTATCTAATAACACCGTGCAAACAAACAAGAGGCAAGTGCCGTGATTGCTAACAAATTATTCAAAACTGCGCTCGTAGTGAATGCTTTTGATTTTTTCGTATACTTACTATAAGGATTGGTAGGGATTTTAGGGAATTTCTATTGTGGGCAGGCCTGCGTAAGTAGTTAGTATTTCGATCAGGGTGAGGTGTAATTTTCTGAAGGCCAGTGTGTGTTATACTTCTTAGGTATGTATGTATGTTTGCATACATGTTGGTAAAATGGCTAAATGATGTTGTTACACCTGAAAAAAAATGTGTTCGCTAGATTAAACAATGTGGACAATAAATCATTATGCCTTTAGTTTTAACAAAGTTGTGACGCCTTTTTAATCCTAACAAAGCCTGAAGCAGCGCTGTGCTATTTTGAGCGATATCGACGAGTTATTTATGATCGTCTACTATTATTTCGAACTCATCAATGTTTGCTGTCCAGCCTGTAGAAGTAGCAGCCAGCCCACTACGCAAACTTTTGTGAGAAAGATAACATGTCGACCGAACAACTAAGCTATGAGCTCTGAGTATGGAGAATATGATATGCGGAATTCGAACGAAATTAATGAATATCACTAGTTGAAGTAGATTGGAAATCATCGCAAAGATATTTGCGTTTCATAAAAATTCCTGATTTATCTGCTGACCACAAAACACTGTTTCCAGTGTTCCATTATAATAGCAAAAAGGAACACTAATCGACGCATGTCCGTATCTTGTAGCATAATGTAGGGGCCCGAAGCTTACTACTCTATTCACAACTAGATGTCGCCACAGGAAAAAATCAAGGGGCTATTAGCTGTCATTCCTTGCAATTGTCTTCCAAGGCATTATTAAGACCTATCTTGCAACCACCATCTTTCATGTAAAGAACACCGTATCAAAATTGATTTTGGAGATAAATGAGAAAGTTCGTTTTCACACACAAACACACAACAACTCACCCTAAACGCATACTACTTCTATGCTCCGCCGGGCATACAAATCACAACTATAAAAAAACAAATCCCGTTTTCTGAAGTCTTTAATAATCTCTAAAGGAAGTAGCTAATAAATTAAAGCTAATTCTAATGCTAAGGTCTAATGAATGAATGAATGAATAAATTAATGAATGAATGAATGAATGAATGAATGAGTGAATGAATGAATTATTTATTTTGCAGTAAAAGGGTTTACAAATATAGTTCTTATTCATATTTATCCAGTTCCACTAAGTCAACCTGATAAGTATGCAATTTTTTCAAAGTGTTACACAATTTTAATTAATTTTCGATTATATAATGTCACTGAATATTTCTAAAGCCATGCTGGCTGTTAGATGTGAAGTGACCCAGCTAAGCTTAAACCCCTGTATCTAGTCTGCCGGGGAATTGAGATAAACGACCATCCGAATAGTGTTGAGGATCAAATCCAATTTTCCGTTCGCAAATTGAGTAGGGAACGGTGTTTCGCGTGTGAATGAATGCGAGACGTTGTGTTGCTTCAACGGATAAGATACAACGAAGACGTGTAGATACTTTTCATGAGAGTTTTTTACGGTTCATACAACAGCCAAATTCCGTCAGTTTCTAACTGATTAAAGTTCAGGGGGGTTACTATGAGCTCTTATATCCATTCAGTTCAAAAACTATTCAGTACAAAATATCGGTTCATCGTTGACATTTTTCATCGTTGAATAACTTTAATCGCAGAAGTCTGTAGACCCTCTGCGATTGTGCCTTTAAATATAGTTGCGGACATCACGGAACCAATATTTTGTACTGAATAGTTTATCAACTACATGGCAATAAGAGCTCATAGTAACCCACCAGGTAAGTTAGCAAGTGACATAATAGCGCTCACGGAACGAAAAGGAAGTGAAAAATCACGAAAAATAATTATTTTTTACTTGCAAATAATCGCATCACAGAATCATACGTTCTACTTGAAGATACAAAGAAAAAGTATAAAATTCTAATTCTTTTCGAAGTTGAATTAAACTTTCAGTCGAGAACAGCTGCACTTTGTAATTTTTTTTCACATGGTTATTGAACAGGAACGGCATTTTTGTACGTTCACTTTCTATATAGAAGGTCAATGAATGACATATATTTTTTTCAGCACATTTTGATCTACGGTGTCCACGTGAGGTCACGTTCGGGATGAACTAAAAGTTAAAACAATTGTATGTAAAATAATAGAGTAATATAATTAATGAAAGAGTACATACTTGTAGTAGGTAAGTTGTTTGTTCTGAATTATATGCTCACGTAATACACACATCATAAAAGTCTAAGCAACATGCATCATGTCATAAACTTTACCAATTATATTAATCAATTTAAATTAGTACATGTTGCTTAGTCTTTTTTGATGTGTGTATATCTTACATGTAGCATAAAGTTTTATGATAAGCATTTTGTAACTCATTTTCTTGTATCAGCTGTTGGTAGTCTCGTATGTTTTAAAGAGCATATATTTATAACCAGGAACTCGGCCCAGCATCACGCAGGTACTAGTGTCGGAAACTTCCCCCCCCCCCCCCCCCCCCCCCACCTATCCACCCACTCCAACCCTCTCCTACTCGCTGATAATTTAACTTTTTATACGAGAAATAATTTTTGAAATCAGTTCAGTAGTTTTTGATTTTATCCTTTACAAACAAACAATCAATCAAACAAAGTTATTTCTTTATAATAGTGCAGATAAAACCTAAGCCTATATTACTTTCCTACTTCTACAATTTGTACCCCCATGTTGAACAGAGCACTCGTAGCGGTTTTTTTAAAATGCTTCATAAAACGTAAAATAAAATAAAAACATGTCGCAACATAGTAATTGAATTCAACCCCCTTGAATTGCCGCCATGAATTCTAATTGAATGGGGCAGGTAGTTTATCCAATATTCAGCAAGCATGAATACGTACAGAAAATATTTTGTAGGTAGATACTGTTTTTTACCCCGTAACCGTCTTGAGAGTGCTTGTTTCTTTATTTGTCATCCTTTCACGCCAGTACGGAGGTCGCATTGCTCTAAGTTTCACACCTAACAGCTGAGACAATTTGGTTGTGGTACACAGATAGATCAAGACCCCATGTGTAAAAATTATGCAAGTAACACCGCAGATAATTGCTACTATAAACTATACTATCGATATCCTCGTCGTATAAACAAATTAATAAATGGTTTGGTAGACAAAGATTTAAATCGTTAGATACGCCCTTACCGTTGAGTGACCACGCTGTAATGTTTCCACGTGAAATAAGATAGCTCAGTCATTTGGACTCAGTGCACATCTATACACTGGACGTTTATTTTTTCACAAAAGTTCGTGCAATATGATTGCACAATAAATGGTAATATCGACAGTTAAATTTATAGACAATATCACGATTTTTAACATTAAACTAGAGTGCGTGCGTCAGCACTTTGTTATTGCACACATTCAAACACAATGCAACAGTTTCCGGTATCTGGGCGTATCTAACGATTTAAATCTTAGATGGTAGACTAGCTTGGTAATCGCCGCAAACCTCAAGCTTGTCTTCTGTGGTGATTAAGATGACGCATTGGCAATTTTGGTGGCAGGGATATAATTTTTTAACATATTAAAAAAACATATGAAAATTGGTGACCTGGTAGTGAAGTGGTTGGTTTGGTATTTGGTGACCTGATTCTTCACATCACTGACTTTTTTTTTTGTCGTAGCATTTCACGTTTGGTTAACTTTTATAGCAGAGAAAAAATTATCAAACACACTTCTTATAAAACAGAGATTCACATTTTACAGGCAAACGGGACCAATTTAAGGCTCTTAATTTTCTAGGGAGATGCATCCAAACACACACTTTAAAATTATAGCAGGAATTTTAAAATAATCTTATTTTTTAATTTAAAAGCAATAAATAATTGTTAGCGCATACGACACACGAAATCCTATACGGAATAGCAGTTTATCAATGCGTCACCAATGGTATTTACAGTGTTTTTTTGTTCAAGCACATTCATAGCCAATCTAATGATATTTAAGTGATACTATAAATTAAAACTTGTGTGTTAGGTCATATTATTACCGGAAACATAGTTTTCGCTATCTGAAGAAGTGTTCATGAGCTGTGATGAGCAAAAAACACGAAAAAAATTGAATTTCCTGCTACAAGCGAAAGCTTAATACGTATTTTAGCTAAAAAAAAATCCGTAGGTTTGAAAATTATACATATGATCTTTAGTTTTATTGTTAAATCAATATTACAATGATGTTGAAATATTTTATATGATATAGTGGACTTCAAAGACTAAAATAGCATGAGCTCTGATATTAAGTACTTGAGTGGATAAACGGGCACTCTTGAGCGGCGTTAACACAATGATATATTACACAATTTTCTGTGCGAGCTAAACGTATTTACAGTAGGGCTTTCAACACACATTGTTTTAACTAGCACTAGGAAAATTGGTTAAATTCTAGCTGTTTTTGGCACAATACCAAAAAAAAGCTAATTAAAAGTCCATACAAAATATGTTATAATTACCGCTGTTAAAAAGTAATTGAACAGTTAGTTCATTCAATTGAGTAAAATTATAAACATATATGATATTTTTTTTTTAAATTCAACGATGCTCCTACTTCTAAAACTAAAAAATAAATACAAGGCGTAAACGCAATAAAACCACAGTTGGGTGTTCTGAGAATTTTCTATGTATAATAAATAATATCTATCTATCTATTGTATTGTATTAAGTACCTATATCAGTTATCTAGTACCTATAACACAAGCTCTGCTTAGCTCGGGGCTAGATAATGTTTTGTGAACTGTCCAGCATTATCTATCTATTTATTTATTTAATTACATATCACATTTTGGTTATTCTATCGATACTTTAGACTTCATAAGATACAATAAAAGTTCCAAAATAAGCTGGTTTGACGAAAGATGCATCAAAACATCCAGAACCCATCTTCCAAGGCGTCACGTCCTACTGTAATATTGCAGACAATCATAAAATGAAACATCATAAGGAGAATAAAAACTAAAAAGAACTCGTAACGACCCAGGACGGGGTCTTAACAAATCGGTGGTCATCACTCAAGGTTATAGCCAGAGGGTGTTAGGGTCTGTGGGGTCATTCGGACCCTGTGTTCGCAGATAAGTCGGATTTTCATTGTGTGCTGTGAGACGATAACGGTGTAGTTCGATTTATTATAAATTGAGGTCTGGTAAGCCCCGGTCTTATTAGCGGGCATAATGGCAGAGGACGGATGTGTGTTTGAAAAGGATACACATATTGTGTTCGGACATTTTTTGTTGGGGAAAAAATGGGAAATATTCGTGTGCACAATTTCTGTCTTTTGTTGATAGTTTACTTTTTGATTAATAAACACAATTCATAAATATATATATTCATCTCTCAATAGACAAAATAAGTGGCAATTATCGTTACGTATGGATTTGCGAAGTATAAAAAGTTTCTGACGTAATTGAATTGCTAGCGAGACACTGACACTGACAGTGTCTTGACTTGACACTGGCCAATATTTGACAATGACTATCGTTTCACTAGCGATTGTTACCGAATCGCTAGTGAAACGATAGTATCAGTAGGCCTAGCACAGGTTGGTATCGAGTAGTTTGCAGCTAGCGTTTGAAACTATTGTATCATGTTTTGACCAATCAAATTAGCTAGATTTAAGCAACGCCCTCTTCGATAGTGAAATTCTCGATAGTTCGAAGCACGAATTTTTGACAGAGCTGGGTCTCGACTCCGAATCGATGACATCTAAGTTTCGTGTAGTTTTGTGAATGAACGAACGGAAATTGTATAGAAAATGATAGCACAAGTTGCATTTTGATGTATCGAATCCTTGAATTCGATAGCTGGCTTTCGAATTGATTCTCACGGCCATTTTTACAGTGACATCGTCGTAAAAATAATTTGTGTAGAAATATTTTTATGTTTATTCGTTCTCAATATGATGAGAACGATGCTTTTCGCTGCAAGAAGTTCCACAGCAAACTATTAGCGGCTTGAAGTTCCACAGCAAACTATTAGCAGCTACTGACTAGCTGACGTTCGCGACTTCATCCGCGCGTAGATTAGGTAGTACGTACCTCCTCGTTCTACGCATTCTAAATAGATGATGGTACAAACATCAGTCTGTAGGTAGAAGTCCACTGCTGGACATAAGGATTCCCCCATAGAATGCCACAATGAACGTCCTGTGTCGCCTCCATGCAACGATGACCTGCCCATTGCCACTTCAACTTGCTAAGTTTTAGAGCTAGTCGGTGATCCCGGTTCTTCTACGGATAGGTATCTTCTTTTTGGATTCAGGTACGGAATCTCCGGGCATAGCTCTTTCCATAGCCCGCCCTGAGATTTTGAGCTTGTGTATGAGGCCAATAGTAGGCGATCATGTCTCAGTACCGTAAGTCATCACTGCACCGATACCAGACTTAGACTTTGATCATGTTGAGGCTCTGTCTGTGATATGAAGATATAGCGTAGTTTCCTGAACGCTGCCCATCTGAGTTGGATTCGTCGACTAATCTCACCACCGGAGGTCCAACGCCTTCTTAGTTGAATGAATCGTTTACGCAAATAGACATAGAGCAACATCTAGCATAGTCAACAACTTTAACAAAACCCTCACAAACCCATACAACCCCATTTTAGACGGTATAGATAGAACAAAGGACTTTGCTCAGGGTTTTGTTTTTGTCCCAGCTGTGGGACTTAGATAGTTTTCTCGGCTTCTAAACTGCCTATCCTACTCTATGCTATTTCATCAAAATAGTTGGACCAGTTTTTCCTGATATTTTGTACAGACAGACATACAAAGAAAATAATAAATTATATACCTACGAACTTCGTAAAATTCTCGTAATTTAAACATACGCCATCTATAAATTGGCATACAAACCTGTCTCTGGTTGTACTATAATTTATTCTGTGCTTTTATTTGTAATGACCAAATAATGTGTTATACATTAGATACGCTATTCCGCGCTCAGAATGGTAACAAGAAAGTGAGGTAATTATCGCATGTTCACTCAGTCGCTCTGCGAACTAGGACGCACGCCACTACTAATAGATAAACCCAATACTAAAAGCCAGCGCAATACAGACATTCTACGGCAACCACAAAAGAAGAAAAAAATATTTCATTTTGTACAAAATAATAGGTATTTAAATTTGTTTATTTAACAATTTATTTCATTAAAACCATTTGTTTCGTTGCTGCTCTGAGACCTACACGTACGTGATGGGTAATATACAATTCGCCGAGGTACGACAGAGAGACACGATCGCACGTGGCCGGCTGCGATATTAGGATATATTGGTGTAGTTAGGACAGTCAACAATCACATCAACAATTTTATTAATTTTATTAATCTTAATTATTTAAAATTATTCGATTTAATTGTATAAATTATGTAGGTAGCTAGTACATACTACACTGACTCAAAATAATTTTATCAATGTATTTTGTCGATGCCTCCCCCATAAAATGCAATGGAGGGGATTTGCTAATCAACATGCTTAAGAGGCGGATTGGTGATCGCAGTATTGGTGTCGAGTACCCAGATGGATGCTACTGCATAGACATATTATGTTTTTTTCTTTCTCACAACAGGGTTTCCGTATAGCGCTGTGATTTTATGGTCCTTTTCGTCAGTATAAAAACAAAGTAAGCAGCTATAGATAGTACCTACATAAAACACCACTTTCTCAGTGGAGTTTGAATGAGTGTAACATGTCTACTTGTATAGCATGTCTTTGGTAATGACAGCTTGATTGAATGTTGTACCGACGACGTTCGGAATATACAGAAAGTTGTGTCAAACGACAATTCGGCCTCAGAAAATCTAATTTTAATACGAAAAATTATGAACTCTTATAGCTACTAAGTAACTTAAAATACTTTTCTATAGTTTATGCACCATTTTACTCTATAATGTACCATATAAATTTCTAAAAATAAAATTTAAATATTTTTCGGAAGTTTACGATTCATGCAATTTATTGCGATGTTTTAGGTTGCGGAACACACCTTGGACACATTTTCATTCTTCTAGTCGCATGTTGCCCGCACACTCTCGTAACTCACTCCGCGGTCGATACGCATACAACAAAATCCTGTGCTGCCGCGAGCTTGCGAAATAGTATCGAAATCGATTCGCTACGTAAAAATTACGCAAATGAAACGATTCCGATAGTCAGCCTGTGCTTGCCCTACAGAATCACGGTATCAGAAACTTGTGTTAAGGGTACTGATTATTTTTCTGAAAATCAATATGTATTGAACAAGTGTCACCCGCGGCTTTGCTCACATTTTACCCAAATAAAAAGTAATCTATAGCTCAATCCAGGATATCGATTACCAGTTTGCTGTTCATTGCGTAGCGTGTTTTAGCTTTTTTACAAGAACAGAAATATTTAAAACATGCTGCGCAATGAATAGCAAACTGGACATCAAAATCAAACGTCAGTCTACTACGCAATAACCCCACAGGTCATAATTTACCTATGTACCAATTTTCATCGAAATCGGTTTAGTAGTTTTGGCGTGATTGAGTAACAAACATACAAATATCAAAACATTGAAATATCCAAACATTGTAACTTTGACATTTATGTTATTGTGGGATGGGATAGTAGCAGACTGACTGACTCACTTCAACGCATATAGCCCGTAAGGCTGCTTTTCCATTGACGCGGAGCTGGGCGGAGCGGAGCGTAGCGGTGCATGAATTGACCAATCACTATGGCGAGCGAGCAGCCAGCAGAGATTTCGAGCATAGTGATTGGTCAATTCATGCACCGCTAAGCTCCGCTCCGCCCAGCTCCGCGTCAATGGAAACTCAGCCTAAGTCTTGTTTGGAGGTATGTTTACAAAGAAATTAATTTCTCAAAATCACTGAATAAAAAAACTCCACTCGGACGAATTGGTCCCAATTGGTTGGCATTCCACTAGTGAAAATATATTTTCCTTTAAAAAAAATATAATTATTATCAGTAGGATTGAAAGGGATTTATTTTGGAGTCCATATGGAATGAAATGTATGAATTACGATTTCAATAAAATTAACACTTCAAAGGAAGTTGAACGGAAATTAATATAAGTGCCAAAACAGTTTTAAAATCCTTGTATATAAAATTTAATTCGACCCCATTTTTTTACGACGTTATTGATGGATTATGTGTATAGTATACCTTCTATTCGTACTTAACGTTTCAGTTCTACATTTATAATGAGAACTGCTAAGGAGTGGAATACACTACCGTCGTCTGTCTTTCCTGAAAACTATAATCTAGGTCTCTTCAAGGCTAGAGTGAATAGGTGCCTTCTAGACCTTTGTGCTCCATCTTCGGCTACATCGTCACTTACCAACAGATGAGAACGTGGCCAAACAAATGTCAATAATTGTTAAAAAAAAAAACGCATCCGTGCTATTTGTACTATTATTTATTCTGTGGTGCTACTGATAAACGAAAAATATCCTTCGCGTTGATTGATATACCGTGTTTTGTCTCTTTCGATCAAAATCGTGACGTCACATGCAGACGCCATGACATCTGCAAGTGTTCAAAAGCGAAAATCAAAGTTATTATAAATTTAATATTTTATAACTATAAGTAGTTTAGTTTTATGTACGTTAGTATTATTCCTTACTCTGTGGTTTTATCAGGTCTGGTTAATTCCATACATTTTAGAATTAGTTCACACAAAATAACGATAGATGGCAGTACTGGTATCGCTAGGAATATTGAACACATTAATTAGATTATTTTTTCACTTTTTTTGACGGCATTGCGTAAATAGTACCTCTAGAAGACTTTTTATGTGATTTTAACTAATAAAATAACAAAAATCGTTATAAATAGTTTTTTTTTTCAATGTTTTTACTGACATCTAGCAATTTCTAACCGAAACATTTTGATTGGGTTCTAAGGTTCTAAGTTTGGTCAAGAAACACATAGATGGCGTTGAAATAAAACCATGTTTGCCATATAAAAAAAGAATAAAATTATACGATAATATTTCGATAGTTACTCCACAGAGTAGTAAGAATACTAACGTGTTACTCTATGATATGATGTGATGAAATACGCTTGATTTCTCAAGTATCATCTAGTGCGCTGTAAAGAAGGCAAGAGAGAAGCGCCATCTAGTACGCTGTTAAGAAAACAAGTAAGAATGCATATTAGTACGTTAGTACCGAGCGCGCGCCACGGGCGCTGCTCTTGCGCGACTTATCGTGGCAACGATCGTAGTAATAAGATTGTCTCTCTGTTGTACGTTAGTATTATTCCTTACTCTGTGGTTTTATAAAGAAAAAATTGCCAATATAGTACCGTAACCGTAAGTACATTACAGAATAGTTTTTCAAAATTGATCATCATGTCATGCCTATTACCTACACATCTGTTACATAATAATATTTATTTACAAAAATAATAATTAATAATACAACTGCTACAATGACCCAAGAGCTGGGTGTTAGGTACTCGTATCTGGATCCACCATGTAACTATCACTACTAGCGTATTACATCTCACTGGGCTCCACACATTACGAATATTATTTTATTGCATTCAACTTGGCAATGTAGCCAGCATCTTAGATACGCTTCAGTCTGGTAGCGACTTGGTTCAGTTGAGCCATCTTTAGATAGTTTGCAACGGTCATTAGATAATTCAAATGTTTTTTTTTTTTTTTTTTTTAGTTTGTGTATTCCTCCTTGTACGTTTCTGTAAATAATGATATTTTACTTACACAACAAAATTATACAAACGTACAGTTGAACTATCTAAAGACCGTTGTAAACGATCTTTACTTACTAATTTGTAGGTACTTGAAACAATTGTACTAACCTACGCTGATAACGTAACAGATTAATGCCTTTCATTATTCCGATTTTAAACTTTGTGAATAGAAAACTTTTTAAAACAATTTATCTAATGGACAGGAAATCTGTCTCCGAGAAACAAAAGGAAAGTTTACATCAAAAGGAATGTTTTCGACTCTTTCAGCAGTGGCGGTGTTGATAAATCCTGTCGTATCTTTCTGACTTCGTTTGTTAGTTGAGTTTTTGACCATTTGTTGCTTATTTTAGTAGCAAAATGGGAAAATTCTAGGAGAAACGTTATTTATGTAACTCTAAAGAGTTAAGTAGTGATCCAGCGACGTCAACGTAAATAATTAAAAGCTTGTAAAATAGCTATCCATCTATAGTGAGTGGATAGAGACCGTGATTGACCCTAAGCAATCTAACCTTACTCATTCAATCAAGAATACAACAATAAACTATTCTTCAGCGTGGCATTCAAGACATCTTAGACATGCTTCCGTCGCGTAGTGATTTAGCCAGTTGAATTATCGTTAGATCATTTGCAACGGTATTTAGATAGCTCAACTGTGTCCTTTGTATTTTTAAATGTTGTTTATATTTTTTCGTATTAGTTGTAATGTTCCTTCTGTAACTAAAGATTTACGATTAATTCTTAAGGTGGATGCCCACGCTTGTGGTGCGAAATTCAATTTTTTTGGTCAACACTTCTTCAGATAGCGAAAGTTTAATTTGCGAGGACTAGGACACTTAACACACATGTTTTGATTGATAGTATCTCATAAATATCATCAGTTTAGCTACGATACCCTAAAACATAAACATTCATCCAATGCTGAGTGAAGGTATCTTCCATAACACGTATTCCATCTTGGTTTTGAGCTTTCTGCATCCAGTCCTTCCCTGCTACTTGGACCAGGTCGTCGATCCACTCATTTGCGGTCTGCCCACATTTCTGTGTACAGTCCTGCATCTCCTCTTTTCCCCCCATTTACCGTCATACGTCATAATGTGACTCACCCATTTTCACTTTCTCCTTGCTACCACAAGGGCTATGTCAGCTTGGTTCATCTTCTGATCTCTCTATTTTGTATCAAACAGAGTAGGTATGACCACAATCAACAAAACAGCTAACTTAAGTTCAAGTAATACTTCTAACATATTTTTTGTTATTTTTTGTAAATTTTATTAATTATTTATGAAGTACTCTAAATATGTAGTCGCAAATTGATGTTTTTTGAAGAGCTGCTACGAGTCATAAATTTCAGCAGGCAGTATTTCCATCACTGTTAAATCCATCGTCTATCTGTCCTGTTCAAACATGTTTTTTAACAAATATTTACGGTCCGCGTGCACCGCAGCAGTAATCGTATGTCAGGTTTAAGCTTATATTTAAATATATACCAGCAAAATATACCGATGTGGGGTTCTAGGGGAAGGATGCAGGGAAGGGGCTACTGAAATAGGGGCCAAGTTAGACATTTTACGGGTTTTTCTGTAATGCTATATGATTTATGTTTTTTTTATTCACAATCTCTTGACTGTTTAAATATTTTGTGAAAAGAAAAGTTTAGGGGCCCAACTTTTTGTTATTATCGTATTTTTTTTTTAATTTTGATGCCATTTAACTTTACATATTTCATTTAATAATGGTTGCTTACAACACTGAATCGAGAGTGTTTATTTCCCCGTTTTAAACTGCCTGAATCTGCCCATGTTTACAGGTTCATTCGTACGATTCATACGATTATGTCCGTTACAACTGGTATGTTACGATTTAAGGTTGTTTATGTTTGGTTATCAGCACACTCGCCAGAATTAACGGGCTTTTATGGTGTTTGCCTTTGATGTATGGTAACGTGTTTTGTCATACAGTAATTCATATTTTTTATAGAAATTAAATTATAGAGGTGGATAAAATACGGCTCAAGACCGTTCGTCGTTTTGAAGCCAATTTACAGCTTTTTCTAGTTGATGACCTCTTATTTTTGGCTAGTGCATATTTTTGGGTAAAAAATTAGATAAATTAAATAAATAAGTACAACAAAGCCGAGGGGTTAGGTTTTGTAAAATGATCTATATTTTTAAAAAACCGCTTTTTCGAGTGGAACGATGCGTTTTTTTTGTATGAATATTTCTGCCTGGTGTTGGCGCAGTCTTAATGTGTCAATGAGTTTATTCATTGGAATTTATATGCCAGCTATTGCAAGTGTTTATTCAGCATTTCAACCCTATCATATTATATTGCAGCTTTGCTGTATCACAATGTTCCGAACAATAAAAGTCGTCATCAAATAACCAGACGCAAATGCAATAAATCCGGCCACTGGGCTATAATCTAACAAACTAAGAGAAAGTGCACCTAAAACGAAGGCATTTAAAATTTATGGTCGGAAAATATTACCACTTTTGGAAGAAAACGCGCTAACTCCGCGAACTAATGTTGCAAGCAACTTGGTATAAAAAGAAACGAGCTTGCGTATACCGAAAAGCCAGGTTTTCTAAGATAGCGGTTCCGTCATATGTCAGCCGTCACGTATCTTGCGTAGAAAAACATCAGTCGCTCGGTGGTGTTCTTTTACGCAACATTACGAATAATTATTGGTGTCGTCAAGTTATTTTTTAACTACGTGAGTGATGGAACTAGCAGATGGCCCACCTGATGTTAAACGGCAACCCCTGCCTTTAACAACGCATTACCACAAAGGTCACGTTTACCTAGGACGCACCCTATGTGACATTGCACTGCGCCCGCCACCCTGAGACATAAAGATAAAAAGTCTCATGTGCCTGTAATTTCACCGGCTCCAATATGCTTCAAACCGGAACACAGCAATGCAAGCACTACTGCTTTGTGGCAGAAATAGGTATAGAAGTAGTACTTCCCCACACCAACTCTTTCACATAAAAACTCTTGATGGTCCCAAGACATTTTAAAAGGTGTAGATCAGTGGGTGGAGGCGGCTCAAGACGGGTCATCGTGGCATTCTATTTGAGAGGCCTATTATATCCAGTATTGGACTTCTACAGGTTGATGATGAAGCTATGTTTATATACAATATGACGAAATAACTACATGGTGACATCGTTAAGTGCGTTATTAAACCGTTTTAACACCCACACCTAGAATTATAATCACTGGCGGAGCCGCTTTATGAGAAAACTTTAGCTTAATACCCTTGGGGTAATGTAATTTCCCGGTGAATTATATTTTTTTAAGTGCCGACTCTATGTTGGTCTAATTTCGTACGAGATTAGCGCCTGCGGTTATCAGCGGGAATGTGCGCCTGCAATGTCCCGGCTCGCTCAGGCTTGTTTTATAATTAGTATTGTTTTAGAGACAGTGCAGACAGTGTTGGTGCATTTTCATTTCAAATTCACTTTGAAACATTCACTTTCACATTTCAAATTTACAAATACAAATTCAATTAATATTTCACATACGCAGAAAGCATTTTATCATAAGTATGAAGAAAAAGTAAGCTGTAAAAACAATGGCTATAGATGTAAAATACATAGACAGGTAACATATCGTGCACGCTGCCTGCCACTAAACTGCCATTTTTTTTTTGTTCTATTTTCATCTACGATCAGTCTTCAGACTATGAGCAGATTTGGTGCGGGTAGTCGTGCTTTAAGCAGAAGTGGTCCAGCGACCACCTCTCCTTTTCTTATGTGTCATGTTCCACCGAGTTCCATGATATGTTGTCTTTTAAGCCTCTTCGGGTAGTTGATGGTAACTACCATCAACTACCCGAAGAACCACTTGGCCTCACATGACAGCTAACTAGCTGTCATGTGAGGCCAAGTGGTTCGGATGTACATTCAGACGTTCTTTGTATTTCGATGAATATAGTTACTGCCTTATAATGCCACGAAGCACTACGAATACCACGAGCATACAAGTATTTACATACATAGACACACGCTTTTTTTCCCGAAAAGTTAGGCAGAACGTCAATGGGCCCTATTTCACTGTTTGTTGCACCATCGTGGGAATATAGAAGTGACAAGTGGTGAGGTCATCGCCGCCTTTGTTTCCCACGACTGATTAGGCTAACAGCAGCCAGGATAAAACTTATGCCACCAACGAATTTTACTAACAAGACGTCTGGGAACAGCATGACAATATATACCTACGTACCTGTATAAGTACCTACTATAATAAAACTCTAGAGGTCGAAAATTATGTTCATCTATATATATAAAAAACAAAGGTCGTGTTAGTTAGGTACACCACTTATAACTCAAGATCGGCTGGACCGGTGTTAGTTATCTCTTTTTTGGTGGATTCTTCGCAGAATAAGTAATAAAATATCGAGGGGGGGGGGCTGTTTTTCACCGGGGGCTACCCGTGCGAAGCCGGGGCGAGTCGCTAGTTGTAAATATTTTCCCAGAATCCGGTCAGAGGTACATAGAAAGCAAAACAGGAACCGATTGTTTCTAAAAAAATTACGGCTATACACGACGTTCTTCACTGTCCTTCTGGCATTACGTACGTGATATGAAGTTCGTGGTGTATTATTCGTAATTTGTATAAATGATACTAGGCCACAATAGTTTAAATTATATGAATCGTCAGTTTTTAAATTCTTGTTCGAAAAATAAAAACATAAGTAAGCCACGATACGAACTCTAAAATATTGTACAACTATGTATTATTACCATGATTTTTGAGTTTTAATTGTTCCCGATATTTCGGCACAGTTCCCGTGATCTTGGCGCATGCAACTGTGCCGAAATATCGGGAACAACTAAAACTCAAAAATCATGGTAAATATCCCGTTTCTAGTGAAAAGTATGTACATAACCATGATAGTTTCAAAAATTATATGTATTATTTATATTTTTAAAATCATACATAAATATTTTTTTAAAACAGCGAAAACATGGGACTTTCCAAGCCCAAATAAAAGAACTCTAAATTTAAACGAAAATCCACCAGAAGTCTTAGTTCAGCGTCTTCCAACTCCCTAACCTCAGTAACAATAACTTCGTTGGAAGTCTTGGTCTCACGTGCCGGCTCTGGGGAAGTCCGCAGATAAGTGAATTGTACTGAGTAGGTACGAGAAGGTAGGTACATACGAGTACGTGATGTTGGTACGTGACGAGGCGCTTTCGCAGTGGTGAACTGTGCTGGGACTGAACACGACGTGATAGCTGAATGTTGCTTTTATGATGAAGTGAATATCATCATCATTATCAACCTATTATAGCAGTCAACTACTTGACTTAAGTAGTAGACTTTAGTAGTAGTAGAGCTTTTTTGTGAAAGAGTTCGTCCGGGAAGTACTACCACCATACCTATTTCTGTCGCAAAGCAGTAGTGCTTGCATTGCTGTGTTCCGGTTTGAAGGGTAAGGGTGCCGGTGAAATTACAGGCACATGAGACTTTTCATCTTTATGTCTCAGGGTGGCGGGCGCAGTACAATGCCACATAGGGCGCGTCCTAGATGGAGGTGACCTATGAGGTAATGCACTGTTCATAGGCAGAGGTTACCGCTTAACATCAGGTGGGCCATCAGCTTGTTCCGTCATTCAATTAGTATAAAAAAAAAAAAAAACTGCGGCAGCCCCGTCAGAAATCTTCAAACAAAAAAAACCGCCTCGCGCCGCTCTTAAAAGTGTTTTTTTATTGAATATCTCGGATTTGCTGTATTTATTTTATTTATCTAATATTTTACCCAATAATATGCAACATTTTAATAAACATTCGAATCTAGGCAAAGAATAGATGTAATTTTGTTTTTTTATTTCTAGAAAATATTGTTCTATCGTGTTTCTGGTACAGTAATCCCTCGGAATTATAATTTAGTAATCCATGCATATTTTTAGTTTGAATATAGTACATTATTAGTTTGTTAAAAATCAAATGATCATTAAAATCAAGTGATGACTTTATACACTGCATCATACGCTTCGTAGTTGCCACTCGAGAATTATCTACCTCAAACTAGTAAATAGTTGCTTAGTTAGAAACTTAGTAACTTTATTTTTCCGTTCATTTCCATCTCATTGTCCACTTTCTTGTTTTACGACTACAAGTTTGTGAGCCACGAAGTTTGTGAGCCACGTAGACAGGGGAATGTTTATTAGCGCATAAAGTTAAGCGCATAAAACTCTCTAAATCCTTAGCCACACAGCGCAGGAAACGCACGTGGCAACAGCGACACGGGGCAGACACTAACACAATAACACACAATATTTTTATTTTACAGAAGTTCCTTGATCGCGCCTGTCTACACTAATCTACATCTACACTATCTACAATATTATAAAGAGGCAAGATTTGTATTTTTGTGTTTGTGTATGTTAATAAGAAATTCAAAAACTACTTTGCCGATTACAAAAATTCTTTCACCATTGGAAATCTATATTCACCCTGAGTGGCATAGGCTACCAGGGGGGGCATAGGAGTGGGGGGGGGGCTGTTTTTCATCCTGAAACTAACCGTGCGAAGCCGGGACGAGTCGCTAGTGCTTTATATAAACAAAAGTCCATTTATAAAATAAATGAACACTGTAGAATTGAAATTACCGTGGCTTGGTATCATTTTAGAACTATTAAGACTATAGGTATACATCACGTATAGGTACTTTACTATTCTCCAGGAGACTAGAACTACGAGGTGTACAGACGTAATTTTTCTAAAATAAACCATATTCATTGTTCCAATAAAATTGGAAAGAGGAACACTTATGGATGCACATCTGTGTCTAGCACTCACACGGATAGTGTTGGGCCCGAAGCTAATTACTCTATTCCCGACTAGATGTCGCTACATAAAAAAAATAGAACACGCTATCATTTTTTTCATTGCAAAAATGTCTTCCATAAAAAAAATTGCGAGCTGATAATCCTGGAATAGAAACGGCTGCACCAATTCCTTACCAAATATACAAAAAATAAATAAATAATTCTGGACAGTTCACAATTTTTTTAATTTGTTTTATACTACTGAATGACGGATCAAGCAGATGGCCCACCTGATGTTAAGTTAATACCCTCTGCCTATGAACAATGCATTACCTGTGGTCACGTCCACCTAGGATGCACCCTATGAGGCATTGCACTGCACCCGCCACCCTGAGACATAAAGATGAAAAGTCTCATGTGCCTGTAATTTCACCGGCACCCTTACCCTTCCAACCGGAACACAGCAATGCGAGCACTACTGCTTTGCGGCAGAAATAGGTATGGTGGTAGTACTTCCCTGGACGAACTCTTTCACAAAAAAAATCTACTACTACTACTACTATTATCTAGCCCCAAGCTAAGCTGAGCTTGTGTTATGGGTACCTACTAGATAACTGATATACTTAATACAATATATTACATAGATATATCTTTTTACTATGCATAGGAAATACCCAGAACACCCTGAACAAATATCTGCGATCGCACAAATATGTGTTCCGAGGCGGGAATTGAACCCGCAACCTCCTGCGTCGCAGGCGAACCTTCGCCCGCCGCGCCACAGAGGTCGTCATAATTTTCAGCAAATCATTGCAATTATTTTCTAATATTCATCTCACAAATACCATCTTTAGTATAAAGAAAACCGTATCTAGATCGGTCAAACCATTTTGTAATTAAATTCTAACATTTGTACACACACACACACTTAATCACAACCTCTCACTCTAAACGGATATTACTTTCTCCTTTCCACCGTGGGTCAAAACATGGTCTGTGATGTGGTTGCAACACATGGACTTGTAATCTTTATTAACACATCTACACTATAATATTATAAAGAGAAAAGATTTGTACCTATTTTTGTATGTTTGTATGTTTGTAATGAATAGGATCAAAAAGTACTGGGCCGATTTAAAAAATTATTTCACCATTGGAAAGCTACATTCACCCTGAGTGACATAGGTTACCAGGGGAGGGGATAGGAAAGGGGGGGGGGGCTGTTTTTCATCCTGAAACTACCCGTGCGACGCCGGGACGAGTCGCTAGTCTATGATAATATAAGACTGCTACGATGTTCACTAGGTACTTATTGCGTACCCTATTGATCCCGACGGATCTACCGAGTTAGATACGCGCTGCTCTCGCCTCGTGCGTTGTTTAGTTAAGGCACAAGATTTTATCTTTAGAGCGGTACAAGCGCAAGTGTTTATCGTTGACGTCTAGTAGTAAGTTTCTTCAAGGTTAGGTTAGTTTAGGTTCTGAGTTATCTCCAAATATTTAGGATAAAATAACTGACACGGTCGACACACATTTTCACCTTTTTACAAACTTGGACTTGTTGATAAGATTCGTTGGTATAAGATTTGTCCTGGCTGGTAGCTTATTATGGAATGTGTTATTACTGGAAGAAAGCGTTAGTTGAGTCAGTCGTGGGAAGCAATGGCGGTGATGAGCTCACCACTTGTCTAGTCTATATTCCACGATGGTGCAACCCACTGTGAAAAGAGGCCTATTGTGGCTCTGCCTACCCCTTCGGGGAAAAAGGCGTGTGTCTATGTATGTATGTATGTATGTTATTTATCTTGAAATTTCCGTCAAATCTTACAACTGAACTTTGAACCAGTTAGCCTCGTTCGATTGAGCTGAAATTTAGCATACCTATCAATTTCCACAGATAATACAATATTGTGGTACCAGCGAGCGGATCTGATGATGGATACTACAACAACGATGGTGGAAAACGGAACTCCTCGATAGTTTATAGTAGACTAGCCGTGTTTGGGCTCATTTTGATCAGCTCACGGTTCTGCTTACTAATTTCATCATCAGTCAGATGCACATTTTATAAAAGATTTTATTGAAATATTCATTTTTCACAAAAAACTTTTTTTTGTAAACTTTTAACTGAAACTGAATAACTAATTCTTGTTAATATCTTGTATAATTGTATATTTTATTTTGATGTTATAATTTAACTTTATCTATTGTATTCTATTTTTATTCAATTCGAACTTTATTTTAATAAATGCATTTGTAAAAGTGTGTTTATGCTCCGTAAAATGAATCCCCGTAGGCGAGATAAACTCGCCTCAACTTTACTATTTCCCGTCTCCACAAAACATTTTTATCCAATAGTTCCGTAAGTCATGCCTAGAATTGGTGTTTGGATAAATTTTCATACCAACCGGAGCGGAATTTTAGTCAGAATTTTAAATTCTACGTGCCAAAACTTGTGGAGTGTTCGTTTCTAACGACGATCCGCAGTTTTGGAATTTCACCGGCAATCAGAAATCGATTTAATCACGAATCATGCAAAGTTCCATCGGTACTTTGCTTAAACTTTAGGATTGGGACAAATTGGAACGATGTGGCCTGCGGCTAAGTATTAATGGCAGATTCATGACGCCTACATTCGGTTTTGATTTTTAGATGTGACAGAAAATACTAGAAGAGACAGTTATTTGTTCTCATTGTTTACTGTGTAAGTAATCCTACAGATAATTTATCTCCCAATGTGTCCTTGACGTTTTATGTCTATGTACGTACCTATAATTGTATACATATGACATAATATATGTATTCAATTCAATTCAATTCAATTTATTTATTTATTTCAGGCAACAGTGAAAAATGTACATTGTACCTAGACAAAGGCCCATAGTAATATATATACCTAACTAACATACATACAAAGATAAAGATATACTTAAAACTACTCGTATCACTTAACGACAAGGGGATTTGGTTTCGAAAACGCTGTTAGTCTATTAAATATGTGTGTATGTGTTTATTTATTAAATTCTGTACCTATTGTTGTAAATATGTTATATTTAGTTTATCTTTAATGCTAACATCTATCCTTGGACAAAAATGTATGTGCACTAACTCTAAATTGTTTCCACAATACACAAAGGTTAGCTGGAAGAGAATGCTATCTAGCATTAAGTTCGCCTATGTATAATACTTTTTAAGTTGTGCAATAAAGAATTTTCTATCTATCTTTAAGTTCACTTCACAACTTCTCAAGACAATTCAGACCTCTTTTCCTCCAATCTCATGAAAATGCTACGCCGTAGCCGTAGATGCTACGAGCAAAATAATTCACAATGTGTGGATGCACTTGACTTCTTCAATGTTTTGTGGCACCACGTTACGACCAATTTCAGACCACAATAAACTTCATTGTTTTTTAGTGTTCCGTACCAAATTTAAAACTCTTTATGGCGTCACTCCGGTGTCTGTATTGCGGTCACCTTTTTCCAGAGCTAAACGGAACAAGCGATTAGAAACTCGGCGTGCAGAAAAATTCTAAAAATTACATACATACACACACGCTTTTTCCCCCGAAAGGGTAGCCAGAGCCTCAATGGGCCTGTTTTCACAGTGGGTTGCACCATCGTGGAATATAGACGTGACAAGTGGTGAGCTTATCGCCGCCATTGCCTCCCACGACTGACTGGTCTAACGCATTCTTTCAGTAATAACACATTCCATAATAACCTAGCAGCCAGGACAAATCTTATACCAACAAATCTTGCATACATACAGTACATATTGCAGTAATCTATAAAACTACTCTTAGGTAGTTTTTTATGTTTAACAGGACCTGAAAATATGTCGATCCTATTTTAATGGATGAATTTTCGATGGATTATTTTGTTGTATCATTCGGCAAATCCTTTAAAACGATATCTATATCTACAAACTCAGGCATCGTTAATTTTTGACTTGAATAATTATTTTGTGTTGAAGTATCACAAAACACATATTCAAATCAACTTGGTAATTTGGACACACACTTTTTTTTATACTTCTTAGAATGACGGAACATGAAGGTAATAGGTACGGTAATACAACTCTACGAATATGTCTCTCAAGCTTATCAATAACATTTTAGGAAATGTTATCGCTTCCAGTCTCTTAAGCAGTTTGTGCAATTCTCAGATGTTTCAGCTTCGAGTTCAGTGTGCCTTTCCAAACTATTCTACAACCGAATCAGGCACTGTGTGTACCCGTGCCGATCTACGGAGCCCACTAATCACCCCTGTTACAAACCAAAGAGATGTTAGCGATTGACGGGTGGATGGTGCACCGGAGAATTTATCGGGGCACGTTTCAGGTAGTGATCTTTATTGCTGATGTCTTTCAAAGTTTCATACTTGTATGATATTCGATAATTCAGAAACTCAACTTGTACAATTAATTGCACAATTTAAGTTGAGGTTTCTTCCTTGTTAGGGGTGATTTGAGTTTGGAAAGTCCTATTAATTATCAGTATTTTATTTTCAAAAGGGGTAACATAATTTATTGAGAAGCTCATTGTGTCTTTTAATTTGCTGTTTTATAGCTATTTGTGTAGTGAAAAAAAGCACAGTGGTTACTATAACATAGTGCTAAATATAATTTGATTAAACAAAAAGACCAGTGGTTACTATAACATAGTGAAAAATATGATTTGATAAAACAAAAAGCACAGTGGTTACTATATTAAAGTGCTAAATATGATTTGATAAAACAAAAAGCACAGTGGTTACTATAACATAGTGCTAAATATGATTTGATAAAACAAAAAGCACAGTGGTTACTATAACATAGTGCTAAATATGATTTGATAAAACTAAAAGACCAGTGGTTACTATAACATAGTGAAAAATATGATTTTATAAAACAAAAATCACAGTGGTTACTGTAACGTAGTGAAAAGTATGATTTGATAAAACAAAATAGACACAAGCTTATAGACTCAGTGCATAGTCAGTTGGTGCAAAAAAAATACCGAAAATTGTATTTAGATTAACCCATACTGCAGCAGCTGTAATAATATTATGTAACTTTGTTGCTATGTACCTATTTTTTTACATGTCATAGGTATCTCCAAAAAATATGCACTAAAACAAAAAATTAACAGAATTTTAACGAAAAAATTAAGCGTCATCGCTAATCAACCCATTTACGCAAAAAACGCTTAAACGGAAAAAAATACTACCAGAAGGGATATTCGTCTCCCGTTTCATCGTGAAGTTCATTGTGATTCGAGTTGCGTTTGCGATACGAGATCGATAAGCGAAACGACCCCTGGTTCTCGAAAAAAGTGAGATTCACTGCTTTGCTATTCAGCCGGCGGAGTTTTGTCATTGAAAAAGAATAGTATTGTGCATTCAGCAGTGATAAAAAGGGATAAAATATGATAAGTGCCTTTACTGTGAGTCTGATGGACGGCAATGGTATCGTTGAAAATAGTTACAGACTATGATTTAACCGGAAGACGCTAGAGATGTAGGTAGGTATGTTTTCACCGATATTGTAAGGCCAACTGCTTACAAGCTCTAGTTTTCTTATAAGCGCCGATCGTCATGTGATGTTATATACACGGAAGAATGGTAGTCAACCACAATTTAAAAAAACTATCTCGTTTCGTTTCGTTATAGTACTTAGTCGCTGCTTCTTGAAATGGCGAATTACACGCACCACTATATCAAACATTCAATTCAGCATGCTGTATAGTACATCACAGCCTTTCCAGTGCTGGAAGATCCAGTGCTGCGTTGCCTATGCAGCCTAACAAATGCTGAGTGGGGGACCCTTTCGTGGCTTACGTCAGGCACAGCACACAAATATTCATAGTTTTTTTTTTTTTTGTTTTGTTTGGTTATGCTCTATTTCAATAAACAATCGAATAAAGGCAAAAAATAGAGGTAATTTTATTTTATATTTCTATCGAGAAAATATTGTGCTATCGTGTTTCTGGAACAGTGATCCTCGGAATTATAATGCATATTAGTATCCATGCATATTTTTAATTTGAATATTGTCCTTGATTTAGGTTGTTAAAAATCGAATCTAAGATTAGGAACATTGCGGCATACCCCACCTTAATGAAATGAATGAAAATTTATGTCTTTCTTAATTTTATTTTGCATAGATACCAATGGTTCGTATGATTGATAGGAGTATGTATATTTCGTAATCACACGTGGCTATGTATAGTCTGCAAGCTACATTATACTCCATTAAGTTTAAACTATCTAACACGTTTTTCACTTAATAAATGGTCCTTCATATAGATAGTTGAGAATCACAAATTAAGCTCTGTAGTTTTAGTCTACTATTAAGATGGAACTAATTGAGCAAACAGTCAAATTAGAATTTAAATGTTGAATATGGTTGTAGTATAAATCAATAGAAAACCTGGTTATGATATTTTTTTTTCTTTTTCTTTTAACTACTCAAATGACGGATCAAGTATGGATCATAACAGCGTGCTGTATGTACTGGCATGTTAGAATAAACCCCTTCGTCTCTTCCCGTGAATATCGTAAAAGCTGACTCGGGGGCTATGACCAGGGGATGAGCAGCAGCAACTGGCATGTTAGAATAAACCCCATCGTCTCTTCCCGTGAATATCGTAAAAGCTGACTCGGGGGCTATGACCAGGGGATGAGCAGCAGCAACTGGCATTATAAAATAAACCCCTCCGTCTCTTCCCGTGAATATCGTAAAAGCTGACTCAGGGGCTATGACTAGGGGATGAGCAGCAGCAACTGGCATGTTAGAATAAACCACATCGTCTCTTCCCGTGAATATCGTAAAAGCTGACTCAGGGGCTATGACCAGGGGATGAGCAGCAGCAACTGGCATGTTAGAATAAACCCCTCCCTCTCTTCCCGTGAATATCGTAAAAGCTGACTCAGGGGCTATGACCAGGGGATGAGCAGCAGCAACTGACATGTTAGAATAAACCCCATCGTCTCTTCCCGTGAATATCGTAAAAGCTGACTCGGGAGTTATGACCAGGGGATGAGCAGCAGCAACTGGCATGTTAGAATAAACCCCATCGTCTCTTCCCGTGAATATCGTAAAAGCTGACTCAGGGGCTATGACCAGGGGATGAGCAGCAGCAACTGGCATGTTAGAATAAACCCCTCCGTCTCTTCCCGTGAATATCGTAAAAGCTGACTCAGGGGCTATGACTAGGGAATGAGCAGCAGCAACTGGCATGTTAGAATAAACCCCATCGTCTTTTCCCGTGAATATCGTAAAAGCTGACTCAAGGGCTATGACCAGGGGATGAGCAGCAGCAACTGGCATGTTAGAATAAACCCCTCCGTCTCTTCCCGTGAATATCGTAAAAGCTGACTCGGGGGCTATGACCAGGGGATGAGCAGCAGCAACTGGCATGTTAGAATAAACCCCATCGTCTCTTCCCGTGAATATCGTAAAAGCTGACTCGGGGGCTATGACCAGGGGATGAGCAGCAGCAACTGGCATGTTAGAATAAACCTCTCCGTCTCTTCCCGTGAATATCGTAAAAGCTGACTCGGGGGCTATGACCAGGGGATGAGCAGCAGCAACTGGCATGTTAGAATAAACCCCATCGTCTCTTCCCGTGAATATCGTAAAAGCTGACTAGGGGGCTATGACCAGGGGATGAGCAGCAGCAACTGGCATGTTAGAATAAACCCCATCGTCTCTTCCCGTGAATATCGTAAAAGCTGACTCAGGGGCTATGACCAGGGGATGAGCAGCAGCAACTGGCATGTTAGAATAAACTCCTCCGTCTCTTTCCGTGAATATCGTAAAAGCTGACTCAGGGGCTATGACCAGGGGATGAGCAGCAGCAACTGGCATGTTAGAATAAACCCCTCCATCTCTTCCCGTTAATATCGTAAAAGCTGACTCAGGGGCTATGACCAGGGGATGAGCAGCAGCAACTGGCATGTTGGAATAAACCCCTCCGTCTCTTCCCGTGAATATCGTAAAAGCTGACTCAGGGGCTATGACCAGGGGATGAGCAGCAGCAACTGGCATGTTAGAATAAACCCCTCCGTCTCTTCCCGTGAATATCGTAAAAGCTTACTCAGGGGCTATGACTAAGGGATGAGCAGCAGCAACTGGCATGTTAGAATAAACCCCATCGTCTCTTCCCGTGAATATCGTAAAAGCTGACTCAGGGGCTATGACCAGGGGATGAGCAGCAGCAACTGGCATGTTAGAATAAACCCCTCCGTCTCTTCCCGTGAATATCGTAAAAGCTGACTCGGGGGCTATGACCAGGGGATGAGCAGCAGCAACTGGCATGTTAGAATAAACCCCATCGTCTCTTCCCGTGAATATCGTAAAAGCTGACTCGGGGGCTATGACCAGGGGATGAGCAGCAGCAACTGGCATGTTAGAATAAACCCCATCGTCTCTTCCCGTGAATATCGTAAAAGCTGACTCAGGGGCTATGACCAGGGGATGAGCAGCAGCAACTGGCATGTTAGAATAAACCCCTCCGTCTCTTCCCGTGAATATCCTAAAAGCTGACTCAGGGGCTATGACTAGGGGATGAGCAGCAGCAACTGGCATGTTAGAATAAACTCCTCCGTCTCTTTCCGTGAATATCGTAAAAGCTGACTCAGGGGCTATGACCAGGGGATGAGCAGCAGCAACTGGCATGTTAGAATAAACCCCTCCATCTCTTCCCGTTAATATCGTAAAAGCTGACTCAGGGGCTATGACCAGGGGATGAGCAGCAGCAACTGGCATGTTGGAATAAACCCCTCCGTCTCTTCCCGTGAATATCGTAAAAGCTGACTCAGGGGCTATGACCAGGGTATGAGCAGCAGCAACCCTAAACACCAAAACTGCGACCACTAATCCGCCTGCCAAGCGTGCACGTGATTATGACAAATCCGTCCATTGCATTTAACGGTGCAGGCCTCGTCCAGCGGTGGATGTCTAACTAAAGGATAGAAATCAAGAAAGTAAACTGTTATTTGTGACTATACAAAACGTGGTTCGTGGTGTGTCCGGCCAAAGAATAAACCCCTCCGTCACCTCCCGTGGATGTCGTAAAAGCCGACTAAGGGATTACCCGGACTTGTTAGTAAGATTTGTTGGTATAAGATTTGTCCTGGCTGCTAGCTTACCTATTGAGGAATGTGTTATTTGCTGGAAGAAAGTATAGATAAGTGAGTCGTGGGAATCAATGGCGGCGATTAGCTCACCACTTGTCACGTCTATATTCCCTCGATGGTGCAGCCCACGAAGAAAAAAGGCCCATTGAGGCTCTGCCTACCCTTTCGGGGAAAGAGGCGTGTTTCTATGTATGTATGTATGTATACAAAACAAAAAGACGCATATTAATGGGTAAAAAATTAGATAAATAAAATCAATATAACAAAGCCGAGAGTTTTTGTAAAATTATCTATATTTTACGAGATATTCTATAAAAACCGCTTTTTCGTGCGTTAAGAGGAGTTTTTTTGTGTGTGAAGATTTCTGCCTGGTGTTGGCGCAGATTTAACAGTTTTTGCAATATCCAAAGGGAAAATACGGGTTTATTGTACTTGTTCTAATCCTTGGGTCAGTGTGCGTGTTCTTGTGAACATCAATGTTTTCCTTACCCTGGTCTTTAAGCTAGAACATTTCCAACATCAAATAGTCCAGTTGATTTATATTTGCTCGACATGCTCCACCGTTGTCTTACACTTTCAGTCAGGTTAAATTACAGGCACATGAGACTTTTCATCTTTATAGCTCAAGGTTATGGGCGCAGTGCAATGCCACATAGGGTGCGTCCTAGGTGGACGTGACCTATGAGGTAATGCATTGTTAAAGGCAGAGGCAGGTGGGCCATCTGCTTGTTCCATCTTTTTTTTTGTCAAAAGTCAAATTCAAAAGTCAAAAGTATTTTATTCATTGAAATCACAAGGATCATTTTGAAATCGTCTTAAAAAATAAATTTACATTTACTCCTGTTCCAACGCAACCAGACCTAGAAGAATCAGGCAACAAACACGGTCTGTTTTTCTTTTGATCCTTCTTACTACTAGGTGGGGAGCGCCTGTGTGGTGCCTCGAGAACAAGTGGTATGTCCTTTACATAGTTCAACAAAAAAGTGAACACCGCAAAACTAATACCTCAATTTGTCTGTAATTAAGCGTCATCTGCAAAGCCTTAAGCGGAGCAGCATGTCTGCATGCCGCAATACGTTGTAAAATTTGCATTTTTATGAAAATATTCACGCCAATGTTCACTCGTTCCAAACACGAAGAAATTTCGCTTTGCATCTGTTAAAGACTATTTCTAAGACAATACAGTCTGTTTTCAGGTTTTCTCGTATAAACGAGGTGGCGATACCACTTTTATTTATTCTGTGGTGATACTATACTTTTGATATAACCGTATGCATGTTTGTCAGAGTTCTCTTGAAAAATGTGAATAGAGAAAAAATAAATTAAGCGAGCCTTACGGTAGTCGCGTATGTGTAACATCTGACATCTCACGTCCTTGGCAATAAGCAACATAGCTGATTGTACCATCCTCACGGAAAAATGCGCGCTTCCTACACACACTTCCGTCCATTTTCACGAAATCACTCCCACAGATTGTAGGAAAGCAAGAGGGAAGATGTTACACATAAAAAAATTGTCTTACGATAGTCGCATATGATGTGTAACATCTGACATCTCACTTCCTTGATAACAAGCAACATGGCTGATAGTACCAACTTCTCGGAAAAATGCGAGATTCCTGTTACACACTTCCGTCCCTTTTTCACGAAATAATTTTCGCTTTAAACTAAAATAACTTAGTCAAGATTTTGTTGTTAAAAGCAAGATAGCAAAGCCTGACCCAAATAACGATCCTAAATAGAACAAGGTACTAGGTACACACACCCAACCTACAAACACTATAATATATTTTGGAGAAAATAGGATTATTCAATGTAATTAATACAACAATAAATATATTCTAAAAAACTCAATTTCGAAAATAGAAATTTATCCCCAATACAAGATTTTACCATTTCTGAAAACCAGTTCATCAGTTTCACTTCACCAAATGGCACTTTCTGAATGCATATGCCTGACTTGTTGCTGCAATCGCCGAATCACTATATGTGTGCCTATAATTTTGAGGAGTTCCCTCAATTCCTCATAGATCCCATCATCAGAGCTAGTTTTGATGAAAATGGGACCAATCTGTAGGTATAATAAAGTTAACTAAAAAAAAACAAATCTGTTCATAAATGACGGAGATGTGAAGTCTGTTAAAAACTTGAAACATTTTATCCAACATTTGTATCAGGTAAACATTAGTCTATCAAGTTAACCAACAAGCACGTTTCTTAAGACCGGATGCAGACCGTTATTTGCAAGCCACCTGTACCCATCTAATTGGCGGGTACGTTAACTGGATTTAAGTTTGCAATCTGGTTACGTAACATTTAACGAATTCAGTCCCCCTTAGTTAGGGCTCGCACGTGGACGACTGGCTTTACAACGGACCTTGTTCGAAATTAGATGAAATTTAGAGACTTATTGGACGTGTTGGTTTAGAATGCTAAACAATATCGAATTTAAAACTTGTCAATAGTGAAATTACAGGGGATCGATTTTTGAAAGTCACTAAGTGACTAGAAGTCACGAATGACAAAACGTCATCGATGTCTGTGAAATCACTTTTTACCAAATGTCGTATTTTTGAAAGTCATACCCTGTCTACCAACTTGCAAATATTTCACAGTCGTTGTCTTTGACATACTAAGTATCTGTCCATTATTAATTTGTCTGTTCCACTATACTAAGCCCATGGTTCCACTCACCATAGACAAAACAGTGTACTACGTTCGGACCATAGATGATAATTATGTGTGGGTGGAATAGGAAAGCCACAAGATAAAGAGTAAAATTGAGTTATACTATTCATAAATGTCAGTGCCAAAACAGTCACGGAGTGATTTAAAATCGAGTGGGTAGAGGCACTCGTATTGATATCATAATATGACAATTGTAGTCAACGGTGATTTCCAAAAATACGAACTTTTGGAAATCGGTGGCTAATAGACATTATGCTGACTTCTAGTCACTCGCTGACTTTCAAAAATCGATCCCCAGGCATATGAAACTTTTCACCTTTATGTCTCAGGGTGGCGGGCGCAGTGCAATGCCTCATAGGGCGCGTCCTAGGTGGACGTGACCTATGAGGTAATGCACTGTTCATACGCAGAGGTTATTGCTTAACATCAGGTGGGCCACCTGCTTGTTCCGTCATTCAAGTAGTATACAAAAAAACGTGCACTGAGCTTGGTTCTTGTCGCATCATACATTCATAATGTTTTTCAGCTACTAACTTTTAAATGAAAACATCACTGATTATGAATATGTTTAGATATTTGTTTTGTACTTGTCCTATAGACCTAAGTTTATATTGAGATGTTTTTCATAATATAGCACGCTCGTATGCGCGCATTAAATTATGTAATGACTAGTTAGTCTTTATGTTCTCATGTAAAGTGAATTGTTAATTCTTATGAGTATAAATTCTTAAATTACTTGTATAGCAACACTTTTTGATGTCGACCATCTTTCCTGCATTTTTCCGAGAGTATGGTAGCGCGCATTTTTATGAGAGGTTGGTACTATCAGCCATGATGCTTATTACCAAGGAAGTGGGATGTCAGATGTTAAACATCATATTTTACTGTAAGACTAGCTCGTTTTTTTGTAAAAGCGTTAAAAATCTAAGACTTTTTTGTGAATAATCACAGTTGACTAAGAAATAACTAGTAACATAAGAAAAGTATAAATAAAGAAGTAGTGGCATAGGTACCTAAAGAGGCATATAGACGACCAGTGTGACACGGCGGGCGAGTAGCCGGAAATGCGAGTGGTTACGGGTTCGATTCATGGTGCGGGACAAATGTTTGAATGATCTGCAAATATTTATTCTGGGTCAGGGTGTTGTGGTACCATGGTACTCAAAGTTCCCGATTCCCACGACACAGGACAGTTTATGAATGTGACTGTTGGTTGTTATGCTATGTTATTTATGCATACATTTTATTACAAAACGGGATCATAAGAGTTACAGCTTTGAAATTAAATTACCTACTTTTCTTGATGAATAACAAAAACTTCTCGGAACTTGTTATGGTTGAAATCTTGAAAACACCGTTGGCTCGCGTAACGTGAGTAAACTGGTCCATAAATTGAATAAACAATGAGAAATCACAATAAATTTGATAGTGATCGTTAAATTTCATTTATTCAACGAACGCAGGTAGAGACCATGAAACTCGTAAAAGTTAACGCATAATTTTAATCCGTCTAAACTTTACGACACGGGAATAAACGTCGCTTCCTTTGCATCAATAAAACTTTCGTAGTTTTGCTAGAAATCTTGTATTATTTTTTATCCCAAAAATAGTAAACATTTCATTGTGTTCGAGCAAGTAACATAAGTATGTACTTATCTGATTGCGGTTGGTAAAATGTATTACCTTTTTTTTTTTTATACAACTTGAATGACGGAACAAGCAGATGGCCCACCTGATGTTAAGCGGTAACCTCTGCCTATAAACAGTGCATTACCTCATAGGTCACGTCCACCTTGGACGCACCCTATGTTGCATTGCATAGCCATAAATACATAAAGTCTCATGTGCCTGTAATTTGACCGGCACCCTTACCCTTCAAACCGGAACACAGCAATGCGAGCACTACTGCTTTGCGGCAGAAATAGGTATGGTGGTAGTATTTCCCCGGACGAACTCTTTCACAAAAAAGCTCTACTACTACTAAAAACTGCTTTACCTGTATTAAGGCGAAGCATTGATTAACTATATTTCGAACGAAATCCTAAACGAAAGTATAGGATTTCATATGTCGTATATACGCTAAAGACGGGTTTTTGCCTTAAAAATAAAAACTACGATTAATTTAAAAAAATCCGACTATAATATTGAAGAGTGTGTTTGGACGAATCTACTTAAAAATTTAGAGCCTTAAATTGGTCCCGTTTGCCTGTAAAATATAAATCTCTGTTGTATAGAAGGTGTATTTGATATATTTTTTATCTGCTATTAAAGTTAATCAATCGAGAAATGCTACTACAAAAAAATAGTCAGTGATATGAAAAATCAGGTCACAAATTATCACTTTCATATATTTTGTAATCAATGAGAAAAATGAAAATGCCTGCCACCAAAATTTCCGAAGCCGAGGTAATATGCCAATTCAAACATTATCGTTGGGGACTAACTCTTTGACTGACTGACTATCAACGCACAGCCTATACCGTTAAAGTGGTTGCTTTTTCATACTAATGTATTTATTTTTCCAAACATAGGGGAAGAGATTATAATTTGAGAAGGAAATGCCTGGGCTTTTATATTGGTCATTATTTGTGGTAAATCACATTTGGTTCAAGAAAACACTGAATTAATAGCAAAAATAACATCGAAATTACTAATAGGGACTATAATGTTGGTTTCTATAAAAGGACCACTGATATTTTAAGAGATTTCAACGAAAGTACTCTTATCTAGCTGACTACTTAACAATCCGGATTGCTTCCATCTTGAGGCAGAGGATCGAGGCATGGGGAGGTTACTTGGCTGGAGGATCTGGAGTTACGCTACTCGAATCCATGTTCGAACCACAACAATGTTCTTGACGCTTACATAATAATAATCACACCTTGCCATGTAATTCGCCCAAATACACTTTAGTTGAATAATTCTTTTCTTCATGTTTTATAGATACGCAAGTAGATAAAAAAAAAACTGGACAGTTCACACAACATTATCTAGCCCCAAGCTAAGCAGAGCTTGTGTTATGGGTACTAGATAACTGATATACTTAATACAATATATTACATAGATAGATATTTTTTTATTATACATAGAAAATACCCAGAACACCCTGAACAAATATCTGCGATTGCACTAATATTTGTTCCGAGGCAGGAATCAAACCCGCAACCTCCTGCGTCACAGGCCAAGCTTCGGCCGCCGAGCTTCAGAGGTCGTCAACAAGGTCGTCGTAGATAACTCCTTATTGTTTATTTTGAGTTGTAAAAATCTCGTCAGTGCATTATGTGTTCTCTCTTCGTATAATAATGGCTTCTGAGGAGTGAGGAGGAGTTTTATTATATTCAATTTCGCTAATGCCAAGTGATATAATTATATTTTTATAGTAAATTCGTCAAGAGTCTCCGTCATGTTATAACCCAGTTTAAACGGTGCCAGAAAATCAGAGTTTTTGCAGGAAAAAATCCACCATTTCGAAAAGACACGCAAAACACCTAAATTTCACTACAGCACACATGTGCTATTTATCCAAGTTATACCGGTTAAAATGCCACCAAACCTCGTCCAGCAGTATAAACCTGACTAAGCGTAAATCTGATGATGATGACAATGACATGTACGGTTGGTAGAGCTTTCCAATTCCATTAGGAAGTCAGTGTCTTGTACTAATTGCATCAAAATGTTATGTGCGTGGTTAATTACCCAGTGATTATATTGTCAGCATCGTAAATAGGTCATTAAGCCACGGACCATATGGATCCGTTTTCTTGTCAAATATATTTGATTCTAGGTTCAAGAAAATAATAAACTAGATGCGCAAACTTTTTTACCCCACTACGGTAAAGGAAAGGATTACGTTTATACCTACGTATATTCCACCGTAGTGCCTAAACTACTAATCCGTTTTTGATGAACGAGGTGTCAATCGATTCGTTATTCTGGTCCGGGTGACATAGTGTGGGTATAGCAGTAGTGCTCGCATTGCTGTGTTCCGGTTTGAAGGGTGGGTGCCAGTGAAATTACAGGCACATGAGACTTTTCATCTTAATGTCTCAGGGTGGCGGGCGCATTGCAATGTCACATAAGGTGCGTCCTACGTGGACGTGACCTATGGGGTAATGCTGAACTGTTAAAGGCAGAAGTTACCGCTCAATATCAGGTGGGCCATATGCTTGTTCTGTCATTCACATAATTTAAAAAAACTACTTATACCTACTATTAAATATTGTATATCATAGTTATATAAAATATATTATATTTTGTAATATCGGAAACCGGTATAACGATTTCGTTTTGTTATTTGCTTTTTGGATGTAAGATAGGTAGGTAGATAGATTAACTCTTTGATGATCACCACACAGAAACAATACACAAAATAATAACAATACCACATTCAAAAAAGCCAAAACAATGGGTGGCCTTATCGCTGACAGCGATCTTTTCCAGGCAACCTTTGGATGGAACGAAATGAGCAAAGCTATAATGGACGGCAGTGTACAGTACAAACCAAAATTATTCAAAACTAATAAAAGAGAAAAGTTCTTATAAACTAAAAATTACTAAAACTTACATAGTATTACGTATAATTCGAATACCTATTTGTATGAATGTATAATGTTACCTACATCCAAAAAAGTGGGTGGTCTCTGACCGTTTACTACCGTGGCTAGTGGGATGTCAAAGGAAAGAGGCAAAAATTCAGTGTTATTTCGAGTTTTATTTACATTTTGCATCACATTACATAAGTAAGATATACTTTAGGTATTTAAGTAGGTATTACCCAAATAAGTAGGTAACTAATGTTTTGGTTCACCTTAATCGGGCTATTTTTATAACATTTTACTTGTTATTGTTATTTAGCAGAAATAATGTATTACCTAAGTCTGTTCTTAACTATTATATAAACATAATAAGACATGCTGCTAATATATTAGAGATGTCTTTTGATTTTTAGGTATATCAGTAATGGGATATTGCTTGCATAGTCATCAAAGTAGGTATAACATCGCCTTATGCTTCATGAGAAACGGATTCTTGTAGCCAACAATCCATTTATCAGTTTGTGTCACGCGTCATGACGTCTGATTTGATGTCGATCGGCGGTACTCAAGAGTAGGTATACCTATTGGATTGTAACTACGCTATTTTATGACTGTTTAACGCAATGAGGGGTTCTCACGGCTGTCTCGAAACATGATAACAGTGTTGAAAATAGATGGCGTTGCACTTTGTGTAAACTGGCAGAAGAAATTCAGTTCATTCTAAAGAACTAGGTAGGTATATTGATATTCCTCCCAATCCATTGATGTTTTACCTATACATATTGATATTACTACCTACCTAGACTCAATGGTCCAAACACTAATATCAATCTGTTAACAAAAACAAACAATGAGAGCTTTTCATTTTCGATTAAAAAGTAAAAAAGTAGCTCTTTTTCCAACTAGCTCGATAGATGTCGCTGACTCAAAACCCACTGTCAAAAAGTTTTAGTTTGTTTATAATATATTTTTTGTTTGTCAAACTTACTCTGTGATACAGAGTAAAACATTCTTCTGGCAGAAAGTATTTTTTTACAGGACTTTCTAAAAGTCTTTGAGGTCTTTTAAAACTTTATACAGTGGGTTTCGAGTCAGCGCCATCTATCGAGCTAGATGGAAGAAGAGTGATTTTTTACTTTTTTGGTGGACAACGGAACTCCTTGATGCATAATAGTAGACTGGCCATGTTTAGGCTCATTGTGATCAGCACACGGTTCCGATCACTAATATTATAAAATCTTATTTTGGGGATAAATTCCAAGCTTCGAAGTCGTATTTTTTCAAAAATTATTATGCTATTAACTGGATGAATGACGGAACTTGCAGGTGGCCCATCTGATGTTTAGTGGAAGCGGAAGAATATTCATGAAGATACTCTGTATCATCATCATCATCATCATCATCAGCCCACACTAGTCCACTGCTGGACATAGGCCTCTCCCAATATGCGCCACTGACCCCGGTGTTTGGCTCTTTCATCCGCTTTCTGCCCGCCGCCTTTTGTAGGTCATCGTTTCACCTACCCAGAGTACTCTGTAGTACTCTGTGTAGTGGTGTGTCTCTGTGTTGTATACTAGAGTAGTCTAGGTAGAGTGAATCAGGCAAAACCAGATCACAAACAGGCCAGTTAAAATTTATCGTTAAATTCAACTTAACCAAAACTGCTATTAAATCCACTTGGATTAGAATTGACCTAAAATCCAATCGCCCCAAATAGTCGATTATTCCCTGAAATTAGTGCGCGAATTGAACTTAATTAACGTTAAGCTGTGCTATTATACCATAACTGTACATGGGTTTAGATAACGCCACATTCATATAGTAAGCAAATTGTCATCGACTGTTTACCTGCTTTTAGTAGGTAGTATAGCACAACGGCGGAAAAAACCGGCCAAGTGCGAGTCCGACTCGCGCACGAAGAATTCCGTACCATTAACTATAAAAACGGCAAAAGAAACACGTTTTGTTGTATGGGAGCCCCATTAAATATTTATTATATTCTGTTTTTTTGTATTTATTGTTATAGTGGCAATAGAAATACATAATCTGTGAAAATTTCAGTCAAAAGTCAAGTCAAAAGTATTTTATTCATTGAAATCACAAGGATCATTTTGAATCGTCTTAAAAAATTAATTTACAGTTACTCCTGTTCCAACGCAACCAGACCTAGAAGAATCAGGCAACAAACACGGTCTGTTTTTCTTTTGATGATCCTGCTCAGCTTTCTAACTATCACGGTTCATGAGATATAGCCCGTTGACAGACGGACAGACGGACAGCGGAGTCTTAGTATTAGGGTCCAATTTTACCCTTTGGGTACGGAACCCTAAAAAGTACCTATTCGGTTAAATTCGGGTTCATAATAGTGCTATTATTGTCAATCGCGCTACTGAATAGGTACTTTACCCACGATCACGATGCATTGTACTGTACTGGTCGATAACGTGATTGGTCACTACCACAGAATAAATAATGGTACCTACTAAGAATATTGCGAATCTTGAAGAACGCATGTCTTACAAAATAACTCGGTACAAAATGAGCGGTTTTCCTATAGGTCTTTAAGTATGAATTATCTCTCAATAGATGGCGTTAGCGACAGTTTTGTTAACATTTGTGTTGTAGAAATGAATGTTTTGCCACGTTGTGCTAAAGTAGTAGGTAAGTAAACATTTCAAAATGTGTACCTAACTAACATACAGGTATTAGCACAGTATAAATAATAGTACTAGTAGAATTCATTATTACTTAAATAAAGGATTTTGTATGTTTTAAAAATATTTACAAAGGCTGGAACGTTCTATATCTCATTTTGAATAACATTTAAAAATTAAGTACTAGATGTTATGCCAGCGCCATCTAATAATGATGAAAGAACTAAACTGTCAATTTCTACTGGTTTCTAATTTTAAAACTGCTCTGCTCATTATTTGACAAATGTCACAAATACCTTTATGTCGACGAACCATGGGGAGTGAAAAGCTCAAACCAAAAAGTATTAGAACTGCCAAGAGAATTAGTATTCATTGTAAACCTTTTAATGGAATTAAAATGTGGGGACAAGAGAAACAGCTCTGCAAAGGTAGTTTGCACGCCATGTCAGTAGAGGGCGGAAATGTTAGAGAGTCGGTGGCAACCCGCTTTCTAGGTGACTGCAGTCTAACTGATGGAGCGTGTACAGTCAGCGTTGCAGTGGACGTATTACACGAGGCTACCGTAATTTAAGGGTTGAAGCCAGTTGTGGTGTGATTATCTAAATAGGTATTGGGAATGTAAAGATGAGTACAAACAAGTACCTATAGTAATGGTTTATGCTGTGCGATTGTTCTTTTTAGGTGCCTATACGTACCTAAAAAGTTAAAAACCTAATTATTCTATACTCCTCTTCCGTGTTAGTTTTACATAATTCCAATATAAGACCTAAGGCGCAAGATAGAAGAGACGTAAGGCGAGGACGCGTCGTGGACGTTTGCCTCTTCCGAGTCCCTTTCATACAAAATGTATAGAAGCGTCGCGACGCAAAACATACAGAATAGACAGGACGCGGGCGCGACGCTTTTACGTCCGCGCATTTTGATCAAAACACACAGGGGAGACGCAGACGCGCAGGGATGCAGACGCGGCGGGGGCGAGGACGGGACGCGGGGTGGCATGCATGTATAATAACATGGATTGAGTGCTAAACTAGCATAGAGTGTTCCTTCTTACTCCTATCCTAGAAGAAAGCTTGCTATCCTATGTTAGAGAGAAACAAATATATTGTCACACGACAGTCGCTTTTTCGTTCCGTACCCTGAATATTGGTACCATGCATATACATCTTCCTAGATTGGTACCATGAATGTAGTAGTAGTTTGACATTGGGCCTGGTACAAGTTACACAAATAAAAACAGATAGATATATGCTTGTTTCATTCCAACACATGAATACATTCATATAAAAGAATGAGACTGGTACAATCGATACCGGTTTGTTTTTAACCTTGCTTCCATGCTTTAGTTCTTCTTCTGAGGTGGCATGCCTGCCGGGCGGGTCTCGCTCGCTCACACAGTCAACGTGTACCGTCGCGTCTGCGTCCCGTCTCTTCTATATAAATTCAAAAGTCACGTCCGTGTCTCGTCTCCACCCTGTCCGCGACGCGTCCTCGCCTTACGTCTCTTCTATCTGGCTCGCGCCTAAGCCTGCTCGAAAATCGAATTCGGACGCTCGACCGCGGAATAGCAAACTATTTAATATTCTGTATTGACGACACTGATTAACAAATAGCGAACCGTATTTTTTTTTGTAGAAAATCGCTTTTCCGTAGTTTTGAGACCGATTTTTCGCCCCCATAAACTACCATAACTAGGTACTAGCATTAAGTTCGCCTATGTACAATACTTTTTAAGTTGTGCAATAAAGAATTTTCTTTCTATCTATAAATAGTTAGAGCAATTTTGAGATTTCAAAACATATGTAATACAAATATAAACTATAGGCTTGTCACTATAACAATACTATCACTGTCGACATGAAACCGTCAGGGTCGTCGCTCGTGTAATTGTTCGGATACGGATGGATGGTAGACTTACTCTGACCAATTACGAGACGGTTAAAGCGATCCGGGGATTACGGTTAAGGATCATTATCTGATTTAAGCGTTATCCTCCTAATTTACTTCTCACAGTTACTTACATATGTTGAAAGATTTGGGTCCGCTTGGGAATAAAGGTTCTAGAGAGATGACCATGAACGACAACGCAGTATAGTACCACGTCCATTTGATGGGCTGATGATATTGTAGGAAGTCGGTGGATGGAGGTGGCTCAAGACCGCTTGCCGTAACTATAAATATTGTGGAGACCTGTGTCCAGCAGTGGACTTCTACCATTTGATAAGATTAGAAGACATTTATTCAAACAAACCTGGTGGCTGCTCGAGAATAAAATTATTCCTAACTAGCGACTCGCCCCGGCTTCGCACGGGTAGCACCCAGTGACCCCCCCCCCCCCCCTAAAACAATCTCCTGGTTCTAAGCTACTTCCCCACCAATTTTCAGCGAAATCGGTTCGTGCGTTCTGGAGTTATAGCGTCAGGAAGGAAAACCCGACTTATTTTTATATAGTACAAATTTTACCAAGGATCCCTCATTTTTTTCAAAATTAAATGTAGCCTATGTCAAATTGGAAGAATGTAGCATTCTATTGGTTGAAGAATTTTTTAAATCAGCCCATTACTTTTTGAGCCTATTCATTACAAACATACAAACATACAAAAATAGGTACAAATCTTTCCTCTTTATAATATTAGTGTGGATATGCATAATATTGCAATCGCGGGACATTGACCATGAATTTTACTTCAGATACTAGTATAGCATTATTTTATGTGTTTTCAGATTTATTTAATCACCAGAACTAAGGTTTTTATTTTAATTCCAATGGAATTAAAAGTTCGTGGTCAAATTAATTTTAAATAATTAAGTATTGTAGATACATACTTATAGGTTAAATAAATATATATGTTGCCCGCTCGCGACTTTGTCAGTGTGATCCCAGTGACCCGAATGCAACACCACCTAACCGGGTCTAGTTGTGAATTTAAACCGCCCAGGAAACATCAAACACAAAAAAAACACCAAAATCGGTCGAGCCGTTTAGGAGGACTTCAGTGACAAACACACGTAAGTACAGAAGAATTATAAACATACATATAAATACATAGACACACGCTTTTTTCCCAGAAGGAGTAGACAGAGCCTCAATGGGCCTCTTTTCACAGTGGGTTGCACCATGGCAGAATATAGACGTGACGAGTGGTGAGCTCATCGCCGCCATTGCTTCTCACGACTGACTCGGCTAACGCTTTCTTCCAGTAATAACACCATCCATAATAAGCTAGCAGACAGGACATTAAATCTTATTAACAACAACGAATCTTATAAACAATTCTTATCAACAAAGATAATTAATGATGATTGATAATGATGATGAGCCAAGTATTCAAAATAATCACTTTATCTAGAAGTTATATCTAAAAAGTTGATACAATTTCAATGAACGGCTCACTTTACGTTTAAAAATGGTATTGAAATCGAGTTACCGAGTCTCCTTACTTTGATTCACTTTCAGAGCGCCTTCAAACTTATAATTTTTATATAAATTTTCACCCCTGGAATACGTAATTTAAGTTTGCACGTAAAATCTTTCTTACGTTGTGATAAATTCACGACTAGGCGATTCAAAGCGCAATATAAACTTTAGTTTTGATTGAGTCACGCTTTACGGAGAAATGTGATTAAGTGTGAAATAAATGTTTATCTTTTATGAATAACATAGAATAGAATATTAAGTTTTTTTTTTCACACCATATTTTTCTGTTACATATTTCTAAGTACTTATTTCTAGAAAATTGAATTTGAGGATTTGTGTAATGATTTCCCAGGTTATGTTTATTGAGGAACGAACTTAATGACAAAAGCTTGTATACAATTTAAATAGGTACCTACCTTATTGCATTCATATTTCAAGGCAGCGGTTAATTTAAGTGATTTTATTAAATTGTAATAAATTAATAGTTATTTTCATCCCATCTATTCGAAAAGGACGACTTGGTTCGCCTTTAAGTGCACCTAACGGTGGTGTTTTCCATGACTTTTAGCGGGCTGTAATGAGTTTTGCGGCGCACTTATAAAGTTCCAAATAATTCGAACGCAAATATTGTTTGAATAAATAGTACTGGCTGGTACGGCGGCCCATAGTAGCGCCGACGGCTGAATAAAATAAAAAAAACAAAAAAACATAAAAACAACAAAACACAAAAAAAACATACAAAAACACAAAAAACACAAAAACACAAAAAAAAACATAAAAATACAAAAAATAATAATTATAGTACTTGTAATTTAATTTGTATAATATGGATTTGTATTACTTTTCTGAAATAAATGATTAATAAATTCATTAAAAAAACATAAAAAGAAAATGCAAACAACAGCCCGCGCTTTCGTAAATTTTCACGGATTGTTAGAAATTCATGGTTTTGTTTTGAAAAATGAGTTCTTTAAGTGACAGTGAAAGTAAAGAATTAAGTCCTGAAAGTATTAGAACTGACGCAAGGAATGTGATTATTACCTGCAAAATCTCGAGAGAAATACATATAGGAAAGCCTATGGTAATTTTTAATATAAGTTTTTAGTTGTTTTCATATTAGATTCATAATAGTTGTTTATTACTCATATTAATTAGTTAGTTACTCATATTAGTTGTTTTCTTATTTAATTTCAATTTAGTTGTTACTCTATGTTTTATTAAATAATAATATTACAATAAAATATGAGGCGCCTTTTATTTTCTCATAGTGGGTGATGAAAATCAGAGTGTATCACTCGGGCGCAACATATATTTTTGGCTCGGGCGACGTACTTTGAATCCCCGCTACGTGCAGGGTGCTACTAGTCTAGTCTACTCTAGAATCCCACACTTCGCTCTGGATTCAAAAAAGCGCCCTCGCCGTAAAAATATTATGTTGTTCTCTTATGATACAATCTACTATTGTGTTACATGGGGCCAAATTAATATTTTGTTCTTTGAGGGCGTTTAGCGAGGAATTCAATATGGGCCGCCCAAGAACAAAACATTTTGGTCCCGAGTGATACACACTATTTTTCATCACTACCTATGAGAAAAAAAAAAGCTACGAGTACCTCCCAGCGTGCATTGCCGCCAAAGAAAAAAAAAAAACAAAAAAAAACAATCGGCCAGTAACTTCTTCATACGTTATAATTCAATAATTCAACAAAGAGTTAGTATTTAGTACTAACTCCTTGCTAACCAATCACAAAAATGAGTTTATCACCATAGGGAATTGAATGTCAGTTATTGATATTTTTACATTCAACCTTCACGCGAGCGCCTCCAATCAAACTTCGCTAATCTATCAGAAGCACGGATGTTGACCAATCAGAAGACAGAATCCTCAAACTCCCTAGGGAGCAAAATTGAATATTGATCTCGCTATCCTCTATATACAGTATTATTGTCGTTTTGTGAATAAGTGTGATTAAAAATATTTCATGTCATTTACTACCTACTAATTACTAGGTTTTACAAAAAAAGCTATTTTAGTTAGGTAATTAATACTAATGTACGTTCAAAAGCATTATTTTGCACCATCAAATATTTTATATACGAAACGCGGCAGCATCAGTCAAGGAATAGGTTGATTTATAAGATTGTGGCCTTTATCTGAAATCTAGAACGTTGAAAATGAAATCCTCGAATCCCCTAAGCTACTTATCTCTCCTACCTTCACAGCAGCCGAGTATTCCGAGAACTTGATTTTCTTGGTAAATTCCTGTATAATGAAACCTCAAGGTACTCGTAGTCAGTACTAAGAGTGCTCGGTAACCTATACGTAGAGTTGTTTTATCCGACCAATTAGTAGTAGTAGAGCTTTTTTGTGAAAGAGTTCGTCCAGGGAAGTACTACCACCATACCCATTTCTGCCGCAAAGCAGCAGTGATCGCATTGCTGTGTGCTGGTTTGAAAGGTAAGGGTGCCGGTGAAATTAAAGTCACATGAGACTTTTCATCTTTATGTCTCAGGGTGGCGGGCGTAGTGCAATGCCACATAGGGCGCGTCCTAGGTGGACGTGACCTATGTGAGAATGCACTATTCATAGGCAGAGGTTTCCGCTTAACATCAGGTGGGCCATCTGCTTGTTCCTTCATTCAAGTAGTATAAAATTAAAAATGATAAAAAAACCACAGTGAAAAGAGGCCCATTTGAGGCACTGCCTACCCTTTCAGGGAAAAAGGCATGTGTCTATATATGTATGTATGTATGTTATTATATCTGGTAGGTACAATAATGAGTAAATCTATCTAATAAAGCAACTTGCCATATAAATAACTAGTGGAATGCCCGCGACTTCGTCCGCGTGTACTTTTTCTTACAAACTTAAACACCCCGCTCCACCCCCTTAGGGGTTGAATTTCTGGAATTCCTTTCTTAGTGCACGCTTAGACTACAAAAGGAACGTACCCTCCAAATTTCAGGTCTCTAGGACTTATGGTTTAGGCTGTGCGTTGATAGTCAGTCAGTCAGTCAGTCACGCAACGAATTTATATAATTGACTAGCTGTAACCCGCGACTTCGTACGCGTAATATTGTTTTATCCATAACTCTGCGTAATAGCACAGACTAATTATGTTTTACACTGTGGTAATAGTATGTTCTAGTTGTTGTAGTAGTAGAATGTTTGGTTTTCCACTTGTGGTATCCTACCTATGCTAATTGTAAGTTAGCGCGCCTCCCCCGAACGTATGCACATTGCCCGCAACCGTCACAAGAATAATTTCTAAACCAGCATCCGATGGTCCGGTGCCCCTTTCCGCACCGCCAGCAAGGCTGCTCCGCGCACTGCACATCGCCCGCGGGCGCGGCGGGAGCGCGTGCTCCCGCTGCGCTGGCGCCGCTGCCGACCCCTACGCGGCCCGCGTGCGCTGCGCCTCGTCCAGCCCCCCCTCCCCCCTTCACCCCCCCAAATCAGGTGTCTTTGTGACTTGTAACTCTGATTTAATTGTAGTGAGCGCCATGAACTGTTCCACGCGTCGTAATATCACTTTTTACTCGAAATATCGAATTGTTCGGTTTTACCGATCGGCATTTTATTCCGATGCACAAAAACACAATAAATAAGCAGGTGGTGGTATTTTTTCGCGGTGTATCTCGTCGCCAGTGGGATTTACAGGTAGGATACCACATTATTATTATTTTATTAAATTAAGGGGTCCCATTTTAACCTTGAGGTCCTGGAATATTTTAATGTCAGCAACGACACCGTGACACGACCTTTGAAACGACACCATACTCAAGGTTTTCAATTTAGGGGTCACATTATAACGTTGAGGTTCTGAAAATATTTTAATCTCAACAACAACACGTGACACGACCTTTGAAACGACACCATAGTCAAGTTTTTTCAATTTGGGTGTCCCATTTTAATCTTGAGGTCCTGATAATGTTTTAATCTCAACAACGACACCGTGACACGCCCTTTGAAACGACACCATACTCAAGTTTTTCAATTTAGGGGTCCCATTTTAACCTTGAGATCCTGAAAATATGTAATCTCAACAACGACACCGTCAAACGACCTTCTAAACGACACCATACTCAAATTTTTCAATTTAGGGGTCCTATTTTAACCTTTAGGTCCTGAAAATATTTTGATCTTAATGACTTCACCTTGAAACAAACTTTGAAATTGCCGAAATACGCTGAAATCTCGCTAAAACCTAAAGTGTATTTATTTACAAAGAAAATGTTCCCATGCTTTTTTTCAACAAAATTTCAGGTACTGCTGAAACTTATGTTGGCTTTTTTTATTTAAGGAATTACCTTGTGAATTTTCTTGTTTCTACTACCAACGGTTTCCGAAATACAAAGCATTTTAGTTTTACATTAAAAGCCATTTTGGACCCCTTACAGGGTGAATTTTCAAAAATCCTTTCTTAGTACACCCCTACACCCAAAAAGGAATACATCCTTCAAATTTCATGTGTCTAGGTCCAGCGGTTTAGACTGTTCGTTGCAAAACGCAAAGTGTATACGTTAAAAGCCCTTTTTGAACCCTTAAGAGGGTGAATTTTCCAAATTCCTTTCTAAGTACACCTTTACACCCTAAAAGGAATACACTGTCCAAATTTCAAGTCTCTACGATCAGCGGTTTAGGCTGTGCGTTGTAAAAACTAAAGTTTTTTTATTTTTTTACATAGAGAACGATCCCTTTCCATTTTTCAGGAAAATTTCAGGAACCGCTGAAACACGTGTTTATTTATTTTATTTGAGGAATCTCCATGTAAAATTTCAAGGTTCTACTGCTAACGGTTTCTGAAATACAGAGCTTTTTTGTTGTATATTAAAAGCCCATTTTGGACCCCTTAGAGCGGGAGTATCGGAAATTCCTTTCTTAGTGCACCCCTAGACCACATAAGGAATGTACCCTCCAAATTTCAGGTCTCTAGGACTTACGGTTTAGGCTGTGCGTTGATTGTCAGTCAGTCAGTCAGTCAGTGAGTCAGTCAGTCACGCAACGATTTTATATATTTTGATATGCCTTGTCAAGTATGAGTTTTTTTTTAAATAATTTTTTTTAACTTTGATAGACCTTTGTTTGACCACGATCTCACTTGTTGGAAAGTGACGATGTGGTCGAAGATGGAGCACAAAGGTCTAGAAGGCACCTATTCACTCTAGCCTTGAAGAGAACCAGATTCCGTCTTTATACCGTTTCTCATATGGGTGCTCCCTATTTTACTTCAAGTGTCTTCAAAGTTGCACAGAATGGGGCTTATCTCTACATTGTTGCACAGTTGCAGGCAAACTTGTAATTTCTATTTATATTACAATAGATAAGTGAACGTGTATCGAAACCCTGAGAGGATCATACTCGAACTATAAGTTAGGGTACGAAGCGTTTTTAAAGTTCCGTGATATTGATACCTTAAGTAGTTTGGAACCTGAAAATCAGTCAGTGCAGTTCTTACCCGACTGCGCCAGAAGGAGTGTTATATGTTTCGAGTTCATGTATGTATGTATGTTTGTATGTATGTATATTTCTTTGGCACGCTCTGTAGCCTAAAAGCCTTGATGTATTTTAGATAGAAGTGTCGTTACACTAAGTAGTAGCACAGAATAAATAATAGTACAACTAGTAGGTATAGTAGTAGGTAGTAGGTATAAAAAAACTCGTCACGCAGCTGGGATTTATAATACCTACTTTTAGTAGTTACAGCTTGGTGATTATTTTAAAGATCGATACTGTCAAAAAGACAGAAAGAAAAAAAAAAGAAAAAAAAAAAAGTTAAAAATATTTCATGTGCAGATTCGGCCGAATTGAAGTTTAAATAGTATGCGATGGTAGAATTATACATTTATTTACAGAAAGAATAATACAACTAATACAAGGTATGTACAAAATACTTATGAAACAGTTGTGCTACCTAAAGACCGATGGTAGATTAATAATAGTTCCTAAGCTATACCCAGCTTTGAACAATTTTTCTTTTTCTTTGCTTTTTTTTAAATACCTATTTGGTTGAGAACAAGGTAGTTATAGGAACATCACGTTCAAAGTTTTTTAACATTAAACATACTAGTGGTTCGCCCCGAGCTGACACCTCACGAATACACCCGATTTAGGTAGGTTACCTTATTTATTTCGATAAAATATCTATGTACGTGAGTCATAATCATTGTCTTGCCCTTTTCCCAACTTATTTCGGGTCGGCGCAGTAAGTCTTTTTCTTCCACTCTCCCCTGTCAGCATTCACCTCATTCACCGTCATTCACTCCCTTCTCATTCATATCATCTCTCACGCAATCCATCCTCCTTTCCTCTCTCTCTCTCTCTCTCTCTCTCTCTCTCTCTCTCTCTCTCTCTCTCTCTCTCTCTTCCTTTCCATCCACTTACATTCATATTCATAACATTCTTAGTTACATGCGTTTCATCCCTCCTCATAACATGTCCATACCAAGCTAAACGATTTCCTTTCAAACTTTTCTGTCACTGATGCAATTTTCAAACTTCCTCTTATATAGGTTTTCCTTATTTTATCCATTCTTGTTACTGCACACCTCCATCTCAACAATCCCATCTCTGCTGCATGCAATCTTCTTTCATCCCTCTTCTTCATGGCCCAGCATTCGATCCATACATAACGACAGGTCTTATCACGGATTTGTAAATTTTACCCTTAAACTTGAGTGGCATCCGTGGGTCACATGTTGTTGCTGTGACCTGTCGCCATTTCATCCACCCTGAGTTGATCCGATGCGTTACGTCCCGGTCAATCTCACTATCCCCCTGTAAGAGTGACCCTAGGTACCGAAAATCTGAGGAAACCGGTAAGGAAATTTCGGCAGTGTTAATGTTAATGTCACAAGATTGGAGAGACCGCCGAAATCGCAGAACATCTACTCGGTTTTGGTTCTACTGATTTTCAGGCCAACACTCTCTACTCTAGTCTTTGCCGCCATTCCTCCAGTCTGCTCTGGACCTCAGGGCCATTCTCGGCAACCAGCCCAATGTCATCGGCAAATAGCATGCACCAGGGAGCCTCTCCTTGAATGTCCGACGTAAGAGCGTCCATTACCACCAGGAAGAGGTAAGGGCTAAGAGCTGAAGAGTGCAAGCCTACAGCCACATTGGACCAGACATGGGTACTGCATCGACTGTACATTGCTCGGATCAACACCACGTACTTCAAAGGCACACCTTTCTTTTTTTTCCACATAAAATTAACGTTCTTGTCGGATCGAAAAGTTAGACCTAAAACGTCGTTCAAATTCCTAGAAACGGGAGGTCAACAAAAGTGCTTATTTTTTTATGGAGTACATGTTTCGAAATTCTTAAATTTTAGACTTTTCCCTGTATTTGTGTCTTATAAGCTACAAACATACCAAATTTTAGCGTTGTAGGATTAGTGGAAGTACCCTAGAGGTTTTGTTTTTTTACGTTTTTCGATTTATCCTAACATGTCAAAAACTATAAAAGTTAAAAAATTATAAAAAATAGTTATGAAATGTCGAAGCAAGGGGGCTTTCATATGACACCCCATTTGATCTGATATTCTCACTTTTTTTTGACCCCCTCTTGGACCCCAATATCACAACAACCCCCCGACCGATACAGCTCATAACCCTACCAACAAATTGTACCAATACTATCTACCCCCCCCCCCATTCAAATTTTATGAAGATCGGTTTAACGGTTCGCAAGTTATGCTTGGACAAACATACATACATACATACATACATACATACATACAAACGCCGATTCTTCCAAGTTGACTAGAGCACTCGCTTCGCTTGTTCAATAATATCTGTGCTTCGAAAAGTAAACTACTGTACCTACACCACTAACTAAATACAAACACCACGTAAAACAACTTAAGTTCAGTAAAATTAAGGTGGTCGCTTTTCCATACAAACGTATTAGCACAAATATGGGCGAACAGGGTATAATTTTATACTGAAATGACTCTTGTTGGCTTTTATATTGGTCCTTATTTGCGTCAACACATATTTGGTTGAAGAAAACACTGGATTAATAGCGAAAATAACATCGAAATTTTAGTTAATTTATGTCAGTGTGTGAGTGTACACTGACAGTGTGACACACATAGCCGCAGATTAGATAACAGTTACATGTCACTTACACGCGACGTTGTCAGCTCGTGACTTACGCCGGCTAAGCGCTGTTGCCGCTTTGATCTGTCATCTCATAATTAGCTCGAATATAAATTTTTAGAAAACCAAACATTTAGGATTGGTCATGTGTATTGCAAGCATATGAATTTTGGATAATTATGGGGTAATAAATAATAATATAAATACGTAAAAATGTAATGAAATAAAAACTACTAGATGATCATAATTATTATGTTTACTAACGTGTTTTTTTTGGATAAATAGAAAAATATTAGCAAACTCAAAATAAGGTGAATAAATCTAAAGCTGATGCTGGCATCACTCTGACAAAATGCATGGCGTTGCCATGGCAACATGTTTGTGATTTGTGAGTGCGTATCAAAAACTACAATATATACTGGGGTGCGTATGTTGAGGATTTTTCATATTTACCTACTACGCATTGTAAAAAAAATTACCATGGAACCACGCTCTTCCATGAAAAATTACAAAGCACATCAATATTCTGGGCCGAGGAAAAGCCTCAAACGAGTTCATGGACAAATGAAACGATATCATGGAGAAAATAAAAGGTTAGTACAAGTACACCAAGTAATTATTTTTTCATAAAGTTATAACATACAACAACCAACAGTCACATACCTCGTAGTCCTGCCTAATCCCACACTAGAATTCCCTATGTCGTGGGTATCGGGAACTACGAGTACCTACCATGGTACCATAACACCCAGATTATCGTAGATTATTGTGCTTTCGGCTAACTTACAAAAACAACCTCTTTGACATGTTTCAGTCGAAGTGAAGTGTGGGGCAAAAAGATGAAAACGGACAATTCCAATGTTTCTTCATGTTCTGTGTAAGTGAAACTACAATTTTCAAACAAATTCGTTGAAATGGTTCCTCGGGTTCTTATTCATAAAAGTGGCTGGTTTAGGGACTTCGGAAGACTCAGATATGCAGGCCCAGGGTTGGTATTGAACCTGTTGCCCCCTGCTTGGAAGACAAGCGTTTACCCAACTATGACATCACAATCATACACATCATCACATTCATCATCAACTATGATTTATTTGGCTCTTTCGCAAAACGTCCACTTCTCATAGAGTACCTACGAGCGGCGACCGCATGATCTACTTCGTCATTTGATAGATACTAAGATAAGACACATGGCACATGATTATAAAAGTTATGCTTAGTTTAGAATAAAAACCGACCAAGTGCGAGTCATTCTACGCACGAAGGGCTTCGTAGGTACCATTATCTATACAAACGGCAAAAAATCAAGTTGTAAGAGAGCCCTCTTAAATATTTATTTTGTTCTATTTTTAAGTATTTTTTGTTATAGCGGCAACAGAAGTACATTATTTGTGAAAATTTCAACCGTCTAACTATCACGGTATATGAGATACAGCCTGGTGACAGGCGGACAGATGGACAGCGGAGCCTTAGTAATAGGGTCCCGTTTTACCCTTTGGGCACGGAACCCTAAAAAAACTACCACTTCCGGTGTTTTTTTTAATGGTATTTACGTCATTTGATACAGAGATGATACTTGTGGCATCAAATAGCATTATATTAGTAGTTACAGAAAAATCTAGTCTGCAAGTTCCTGTATGGAAGTGCTCGGCAGACAGTTTCAAAGATAACGATCCGGACCCCGAATTTACGTCATTTGATACAAAGATGAAGTTAGTTGCAAATGTTAGATATTAATCGTACATTTAATTATGGACCAGTCTGCCGAAGGTATTCTGGCCGAAATCCTCCCCAATATACCAATAAAAACACATTTGTATAGTGTTTTATTTTGTAGCAGAAGTCAAGTGTTTCCACACACTATCAATTAAAATTAAAATTAAAATCTAATCACTGCTTTCAACAGAAGCTTCAGAATGCTACTGACAAGGATTGTATTACACTGAGCGCTATGGTTACGCACAGTGCAACTATAATCGGTACAGTACAGTTTTTTACGGTAAGAAATAAAAAAGGGAAAGGAATTAAAATATTTAAAAAAATATAAAAGGAAAGAAAAGTAAATATATTGATAAGAGTGAAAATCTTAAATAGAAGAAAAGTAAAAGAGTTAAAAGAAGTAAAAATTTCAAAAACAAAGAATAGTCAAAAGTTTAACATAAGTAAAAATGTAAAAAACCAAAGGAAAAAAAGTAAAAACATAAAAAGTAAAAGGGGTAAATAAAGTAAAAGTAAAAATGCATAGAAGACACAAAACTAAAAAGTAAAAATGATATAAGTGAAATTGTAATAAAGTGAAGAAAAGTTACAAAGTTCATAAAATATTTTTTTGTAATAAACATGAAAATAGGTACAAAAAGCAAAAATAAATAAAAAAAGTACAGAAATTTCAAAAGTTTACCATGTAAATAAGTGTAAAGAAGTAAAAAAATGAAATAAAAAAAGGAAAAATGTAAATAGTAAGACAGTAAAATAAAAAACAGTAAAATTTGAAGTTGAAGTAGTTTTGAGAAAAAGTCAAGTGTACATTTTTTGGAGTGGTCATTTTGAGAAAACTGAAATTTTGAGTGAACTGTACATTTGGCTAAAAAATCGGGTGTATATTTTGCGAAGTGGACGTTTTGCGAAGTGGTCATATTAAGAAAAAGTGCGTTCATCGGGTGTATATTATGAGAAGTAGACGCTGAATTAGCTGAAATTGTGTATTCTGTGTATTCTCTCATTGTTTTCTATTTCCGTAGTATTATTTTTATCGTAATGTACCCAAAGGGTCCCAGAGCATATCAGCCCCCCTATTCCCTAACTGAAAGTCACTCGGTGACTAACGTTTGACAAGAAGAATGATCAACAATTAAAAAAAAATACTATGAAGAATTGTCAATTGATGGTCATTTTACTTGTCAAACGTTGGTCACTGAGTGACTTTCAAGATAGGGAATAGGGGGGCAGGTTCTTGTAAGTCTGAGACAAGTTGCATTTGCCAGTTTATTATTTTGAAGAGTAATCAGTATAGCTAATGGGAAACACACAAAATTTTCAATTATTTTTTTCTAGCACACCGATTGACACTTTGAGAACATACAGTACAAATAAAATAATATATCACAAAGAAGCAACATATACACAAAATGAACTGACACAAAACACTGAGAAACAGCCCACACTATCAGAACCTCTGGACATAAATTGGCCACTAATCGATCCTACTGTCCTAAGTCATGAGTTGATTGTTGAGCATGTTCCACAAGATGATTTGGCTGGCCTGTCAGGGAATAGAATTGTTGACCTCGCACATGTCCTTCAATGGGCTTTTAAAATCGAGAGACACCGGTCACAATGTGGAGGCAGCAGTATTGTATATGTGGGTGAATTGAAAGATGGCTTCAACAGCATATTTACGTTCAAATGCAGTATGTGTGGGAAAGAGTTTCGGAACAGTAATGAAGATGTTCAAAAATTTAACAAAGCTTTCGTTTGGGGAACTTTAACAGCCGGCAGCTATTACGCCCAGGCGGCTCACATCACAAATTTGATGGACATCCCTACAGTGTCAGCAAGCAAGTTCCTAAAAACTGAAAAATTACTAGGCGATGTTTGGATGAACCATCTAACTGAGGCAATAAAGAAGAATGGAGAACAGGAGAAGGCCATCGCCATTGAAAAAAACCGTGTTGATGAAAATGGTATTCCACATGTGACTGTATATGTGGATGGTGGCTGGCCTAAACGATCCTACGGTCACAACTACAGCTCTGCATCAGGCATGGTAAATTTTCCTTCTCTTGAAAACTTTTTTGTTTATCTTTTATTTGAATGCTGTACATAATAGATTATAATTTTGAAATACATTTTTCAGGCTTGCATAATTGGTAAAGAAAGCAAGAAATGTTTATTTATAGGCATTAAAAATAAATATTGCTACCACTGCCACATTTATGAAAAAGAAACGAAGCCAGTGCCAGAGCACACCTGCTTCAAAAACTATGAGGGACCATCAACGGGGATGGAGTCGGCCATTCTAGTAGAAGGATTTCAGAGGAGCCAAGAGATGCACGGGGTCAAATATTTAAATTTTGTTGGAGATGGAGACTCATCGGTTTTTGCACAACTGAGAGAAAAGGTCTCTTATGGAATGCAAATAAAGAAAATAGAGTGCAAAAATCATGTTATTAAAAACTACACGGGTGCATTGTACAAGGTAATAATATATAACCAATGTATTCAATATGTTGTATCGAACTTGGATGGGAAGCGTTCCATAACACTGCCCTGATTCTTATCAAATCTTCTTTTTTTCAAATCTCTAAATCTTCTTATTTTTCAGATTCTGTCAAACACAAAATTGCCATTAGCAGGCAGAAAAATACTAAAGCCTAAATTACAGAAACTAACCGTTGTGGCACGGAAAATAATAATAGAGGCAGACCGTAAGTCACTGAGGGAGGATCTCAAAAATGGCCCATCTCATGTTTTTGGCTGCCACAAAGACTGCAAACCATATTACTGTCGATTCTGCAATAACAGTGATGAGACTGATACCGACTCTCTACAAGACCTAAAAACTAAGACACCCACAGTTTGGGCGCTCATTTGTGCAGCAAACGAGGCAATCATGTCGAAATGCCATCGGCTATCAAATGACACAACAAATGTGGTGGAAAATTTTATGAGCGTCTTGAGCAAATTCATCTGTGGCAAAAGGTTAAATTTGCACAAAGGTGGATCATATCAACGCAGAGTATATATTGCAGGTACGAAGAGTATATTATGTCCATCCTCAGGGTTTCAGTTATCTCCGTACCAAATTTCATCAAGATAACGGGTCAGTCGTATAGTGAAGTCATGAAAAGTAGCGAACAGACACGAATCAGAGATACTTTTGAATTATTATTTAGGATTATAGGTATGTAACAATTTAGTGAAAAATGTATATATCAATTTATTTATTTTGATATATTTAATATATTAAAGGACTTTCACACTCTACGGGCCAAAAATGGCATGCAAGTGCCTGGAAACATCACACAAATTCTAGCCCTGGGCCAACTTTCCAAAAATATATTGTCCAGAAAGAAAAATCCCACTCTAGGCGAAAAAAATGCACTCGAAGACGGCTTTTTGCCCACAAGACCAAACCTGACAAACATTATGGCCCAAAGGCACAAGAGGCAAATGAGCCTATTATAGAATCAGATTTGAAGGATGCATGCCTCTCAAAACTTCAAGATTTTCAAAAAACAGACAAAGAAATAAATGAAATTGAGCTACTCACCATAGGGCAACATGACAATGACAATTATAATACATATAGAGCTGATAGGCTCACAGCAAGCCAATTTGGAACGGTTAGTTTATTCCCATGTTCTTCTTGCTGGTCAATGTCATTCGTGCTATGCCACAAATAGTACGAGTGGCGACCGTATGATCTACTTCGTCATTTGATACTAAGATAAAACACATGGCACATGATCACAAAAGTGATGCTTAGTGTAATGGTATTTACGTCATTTGATACCAAATGACGTAAATACCATTAAAAAAAACACTGGAAGTGGTAGTTTTTTTGTACTTTCGGCCGATTAAAAATTTTGTCACATATTTTTCTAGACTAAGCATTACTTTTATAATCTTGTGCCATGTGTCTTATCTTAGTATCAAATGACGAAGTAGATCATACGGTCGCCGCTCGTACTAAAACGTTTTCGTAGCTTCAACAAATCAACTGATTTGTAATAGGAGGGTAATGTTTAGTGTGTTTAGAAGTATGTTTGTATGTAGGTTTGTCATTGTACCAGTAATGTAATACCAAGATCGGGTACAATTTTGAGTAGAGGTTTTTGTTTTTCTTATAATAAAAGTACTTGATGCAGGAGGTGGTTAGGTTGTGTTTCAAAATAAATTAGAATATGATTAATTTTGGCATTATTACAGATATGTAAAAGAAAAGCAACTACACCCTGCCACAACCACGTGAAGAGCATTTTATACAAAAGCAACGTTCTAACGAGTGACATGGCATATGGTCAACGTAATGAATCGGTGGCACGAACACTGTTCATAGAAAAAATGAAGAAAGCTGTAAGACCAGCAGGGCTTTTTATTGACAAAGAATTTGGCTTTCTAGGAGCTAGTCCAGATGGTACGTACCTAGTACTAATTTATTACAAGTAATTGTTTTCATACTGTACTAGCCTTTTGGCCGTAGCTTCGCAAACAAACGAACAAAACTACAAAGTTTACCTCTTTATTATATTAGTGTAAAATATTTTAAACATAGTGTAATTAGTGTAGTGTAAGTGATAATTTGTAATTATCAATTAATTAATTTCAGGGGTTATAGAAGAAGAAAAATCAATTTTAGAAATAAAATGCTTCCCCTCACTGGCTCGCAAAGGTCTAGACATTAGTTCCGCTGCCAAAGCTGGGAAAAATTTTCCTCTCTGCGTGGCTGGCGATGGAAGTTTGCAAATGAATAAAAAACACAACTTCTACTATCAGGTTAGTATAGACTATATTTTATTTTTGCAAAAACTAACAAAAATAATTAGAAATACATTTTTCTAATGAATGGTAACCTTTCTTCTTGCAGATCCAGGGTCAACTGCGGATTTCATCAATGATGAAATGTTACTTCGTCGGCTATATTTCTCCGACGCAAGAAATCACGATAATAGAAATTGAGCGCGATGAAGTTTTCATAACTAATATGTTACCGAAACTGGTGACATTTTATAAAAATTTTATATTGCCCGAAGTTGTTCTTCGAAGAGTACGCAATAACCAGAAATGCTTAGAAATTTCATTCTGGTAAATAGATGTGACTTCCTCAGCGATCGGCAATTATTATCGATCGCCGAGGAAGTCACATCTATTTACCAGAATGAAATTTCTCCGAAACCGGTCTACTGATTGTGTATTTTGAGCACATTTGTAGCGAGGCCATTGTGAAACATGGTGAAGCACTGGCTGTTTCACTAGATTTCTCGAAGGCCTTTGACAGGGTTTTGCATGCTAGCTTTATTGGCAAGCTTATTGCCTACGGACTGCCAGTTCAATTGCTGGTTCGCACAATTTCTAAAGAAAAGATCCATTCGAGTAGTTTTGACGGCTGCTCGTCGGATCAATTGACTATGAACGCCGGGGTACCTCAGGGGTCAGTATCTGCCACATTGTTTCTGGTGTACAATAATGATCTGCTAATGCCCGGCATCATTGTGTATGCAGATGACAGCACTGTTGTGGAGAAATACGTTTCCACTGCGTGTGCTAGGCAGTATGAAATTCAGGTGCTAAGAGATGAGATGCTGCAGCGTCTGAATTTATCTCTCAAGGCTGTATACGACTGGGGCGATACCAAAATCTAGTCAAGTTCAAAGCCTATAAAAGGCAGGCTTGTCTACCCTTGGCAAAAAAAGTCTAAAAAAAAAGTTTCTCCAAGTTCCAATTTTCAGATATGTACCTGTAGCTATAGGATCACCTTGAGCTCTTAGGTGTTTCAATTACGCCTACTCTCAACTTTGGCTTCTACATCGAGTCTATAAGGTAAAAACAGCTGCCATGAAGCTTGGCATCCTGAATAAGGTAAAGCGTTACTTCACACCAGGACAGCTTCTGAGTCTATATAAAGCACAAGTCCGGGCTAGTATGGAGTACAGCTGCCACGTTTGGGATGGCTCAGCCAAACACCAGGGACTAGATCGACCGCAGAGCTTTCAGGCTTATGGATGAGCAACATATGGCGGAGACTAAGATTCGGAGTCTCTAGCACCACCGTAAAGTCGCATGCCTTTCGATCTTCTATAGATTACACTTCGGGGAATGCTCCCAGGAACTTCACGATCTGATCCCATCGTCTCTTTTTCATCATAGGACGAGCAGAAGCACGGCTCGGTACCATCCTTACCTCATTAGTATACCCTCTATTCGTACTAAAAGTTTCGGTTCTACCTTTATAATGCGAACTGCTAAAGAGTAACTTTTATATTATGTTACTTGCTGCTACGGAACCCTTCATGGGCGAGTCCGACTCGCACTTGGCCGCTTTTTTTTTACTTGTAAATATATTACGTAATATTTGTAAATAAAGAAAATTAAAATTACCTATGTTTTTGATTACTTTAACAACTACCTAACGAAGTCCTATAAGATTGCCTTTGCTAATACCTACTAGTTATGAATCATGTAACTACTAGAGCAGCACAGAATCACTACCAAAGATACGTTGAGTGAGATACGCATAGTGATTATGTTACCTGAGTTTCTATGTGCATTATATGGGGGATATCTATGCCCTGCTGTGGACTTCAGTTGGCTGACGATGATCTATCCATAAAAGCTATAAAAAATAGTAAATAATTATTTAGAAAAAAAACTGTGTGCTGATCAAAATGAGCCTAAACACGGCCAGTCTATTATTAACTTATCAAGGAGTTCCGTTGTCCACCTTCCATCTCTATAATCAGATCAGATCGCTGTAAATTAGTGATCGGAACAGTGTCCTGTTCAAAATGAGCCTAAACACGGCCAGTCTACCATTATCCATCAAAGAGTTCCGTTGTACACTTTCCGTCTCCATAATCAGATCAGCTCGCTGTCACCATCATTATTGTATTGTCATCGGAACTTATGACAGGTATGCAAAATATCGGAAAGTCAGCCTTATCGCCACCCGTGAAATACTTATCATTGAGAAGTTCCAATGGCCATCTCTGGTCTTCTTCATCGGGTCCACTTCACAAAATGATACTTTCTGAACGCACATGCTTGACTTGTTGCTGAAAATACCGAAATCGCTATATGTGTGCCTATAATATTTGAGGAGTTCCCTCAATTATTCATGGATTCCATCATCAGAACCCGATATTGATGAAAATTAGACCAATCTGGAAGTATTTTTTTTCAAATCGGTTCATAAATGACGGAGATATGACATAACAAACATTGAGAATTGAGAACCTCCTCAATTTTTTGAAGTCGGTTAAAAATTGATTTGAAATAAGGACACACCAAAACACTCACTTTGTGATGGAATCCTGGTTCCCATGTATGTTGCATCATCTGGCAATACTTTTGAAGTACCTAGTTACACCATATTCTGAGAGCGAGGGTTCTTGGAATATCGAAAAGAAACTTAAGCACAGAAGTATACGCTTTGCCAGGTTCCACAGGAACTGTTAAAACTAAGGGGAATCTTGTGCTGAGCATATAAGGTTCAAAATAGAAACTACTTGGTAAATTTGTTGATTTCAGTATTGGTGAAAAGAGGCGATGTCTCGTCTCTGTCTAACAAGGCAGAATTACAATGGAAACTACCTCGCTCGCACCCGCGGAGGCGGCTCGATTACAAGACAACTGAATATTTCCGCGAAGATAGACACCGAGTACACGATGAAAACGGAACCTTATGGCCTAGATATTAAGAGCGATTATATAATAAGCGATAGTATTGTGTTCAAATATGTAATTATTAGAGATTTTTAACTCACTCGAATTTTGGCTACGAGACCGAATGGTCGATGCATTGAAAGCTTGGATTTAAAAATAAACTCTACAATTAATTGATAAATTGTACATAAAGAAACACTGATTGGACGATTTTAGCAAAAAACGCCAATCCGTTTAAAATAAGCCTTGTGACTAAACATTATCCAAGTTCAAAGTTAATAACACAAGCAGTTCTTGATACATACAAAAGTATGGTTTTAAATTCAGAACGAGTGCAGATACTGGAATACTTAAGTTAAGTCTTATCTATAATTAAATAATGTGTCTTCTATAACCTAGATATCGATATAGATTTCTAGACCCTACAGGTGACCTGACTCGGAGCCTAAAAATCAGCATAAAGGTATCTAAATGCATCGCATTTTGATAACTCGCAGATTAATCTAGCTCGCTGACCAGACGACGTGACGCTCTGTATATAAATATACAGGACTGAAATATGCATTATGGGTAAATAGCATCTGACTAAATCAACGATACTGTTCTAGCCAAAAGCACATAATTACAACGTGTAATTATGTACTAGCTATGGTACAGAGGAGAGACGACAATTGATTTGGACTTACCAATTGTTTGAAGCGGAATTTCTAATACATTAAGGTGTTAGTTGTACCTAGACTAAGCTAGCTTTAATCAACCCGAGGGGGATTTTTTATTTGTCCTTGATTCATTTTAACCTCCTCATAGGATGGGTTAGGAACTAAATCAAGGGTTTAAGATCTTGCTTATCAGTAAGACTTAATCTAATTAATCGAGTGTTTCGTTAGACTTTTTTTGCGAGTTCTAAAAATACAAAACCACATGAATTCGCTAACAGAAATTTATTGAAACCTTCCTACATCGTCCCATTAACTCATAGGTAGGTAAATCAGTAATACTTTACCAGCCAACATTAAATACAGATTTATCTCAACTAGGCTTAAGCCAGAACACACCTTGTTTCTAGACTAACCCAGGACTAAGTACCTTTAATTGTTAATGAATTTAACTCGCTTGTTAAGTTTGCGGAATTGGCCCTAAGGCGTTCCGCTAAAAAAACTTTGATCCCTGAAAGAGATAAGGTGACTGTACCCTATAAGACAGCTATGCCTGAAACTTGAATGGAGTCAGCAGCAGTGATGTTGAGAAGTTGATAATCTGAGATACCTAACTCTTGATTAGAATTGAAACAAGTTGGCCTATAAATATTTATTGCACACTGATTAAATCAATACAGTTGGTTGGCACATGTATTACTACTTGCTATACTTTTAAACATACATAGAAGTGTATGAGATTAGTGCGGCCCTCACAAGGCTATAAAGCACAATCGATCTAATTAAAATATTATCAATCTATGCTATAAAGAGCGGGACGAAGCGAGGAGTGGGGGAGACAACGCAAGGCGAATCCATAACATATGGTCCCTGTTATACAGCGTTCATGTTGCCGCTTCAGAGTTGCTATACGCAGTTCTTAAGTCTAGGTTGAATACCTGAGGCTCCAGGTTTTCATCGGCCTGAGTACATTATACATGGTGTTGTACAATGCAGACAGATATACATGTCATGCATTTTTGCATTGGATAAGTAGAGCAGACTCGACATTTATTGTTGGGTGCTTTCACCACTCCACATACGCAGAGCAAGGAAGGAAGGACTCGCGAGCGAGCGAGCTTGCCACAGCTTGCCATATAGCGTGTCAGCGCCACATAGACCCAGACCTAGCTAGTCTAGCTAGTCCAAGATAAGCCCATATATATAGATATAGAGTCCAGCCAGAGACAGAGAGCGGAGTCCATGCACAGCAGAGCAGCGAGGGGGGCCATCTCATATGTTGCCTTGACCGAGGATCTAGTCAATAGGTTATTGCATAAGGCTTTAACCACTAGAAAAATTATCTGAGTTACTTAAATTTAATTCATTCAAATTCAAAACACAACGTAGAATTCATAATCATTTTAAACACATGTAAATTTAAAATGAACCAACTTAGACGATCATTTAAATAAGTTTACCAAAGAAGTAACAAAGGCAAAACCTTTTGGCAAAACCCATTGTCCAAAGATTGTATTGTTCATATATTTTGTTGGTAAGGTTCGCGGACAAATAAGCCGACAATACTTTTATTGCAAGTTCCAAATAAATTCCGAATACCATGTTATTTTAAAAGGCAATAAAAACAAAAGGGATTGTTTCTTACAAATAGAAAGGAAAAAAAAAACTACAGCCACATGCTTCGTTTAGAAATCTGGGAGAGGCGAATATCTTTACAACCGGATGCAAAGCGGACAGTAATATAAATTGTATTTATTGTGTTTTTGTGTCATTCCACAGGCTAAAATATATCAGGGGTTTTTAGGGGTTACAGTTAGGTTAAATTTTAGTTACTAAGGGTGTTAAGATATTTTATTATTAAGAATATTACTAAATTAGTTATAAGTAGGTATTGGATAGGTATCTAGTAGAATATTTAGTTATTGCGTGTTAATTTTAGGATAATAATGTCAGGACGGGTTGCGAGTAGGCAGATGCGAAGGCAGGCGAATAGTTTAATGGCTGGGGCCGAACCGAGAGATAAGAAACAGGTAGAAAGTCGAGAGACACTTAAAGACCACGCGAAATCGACACGCACTATTAATAATAGGAGTCAAAATACACAGCAAGACGTGAATGCAAGTATTTTGTTATTGAAAGAAAAGTTTGATGAGATATTAAAACGTATGGAGTTACTTGAAGGAGAAACCTTAAATAGGTCAAACAACGTATGTGTCATACGACCAACGAATGCTAAGCCGATGTTTAACGGTAAAGGACAGGTCACTCCGATGAGATTTTTAAAACGATTGAAAAATTATATTAATTGTTTGAACGCACAAGACACGGTACAGGTTGCTTTAAGCTGTTTAAGTGGGCCTGCACTTACAATATTGGAGTTATTTAGTGATTCTTGGAAATCGTTTGATGACTTTGAAGTTGATTTTCGTTTAAATTACTGGGCGGAATCACACCAGGAAATTGCTAGAAATAAATTAATAAATGGCGTTTATGATGAAAGTAAAGAAATGTCTATGAGTGAACATTTTGCGGATCAAATTGATAAAGTATATTTACTAACGATAGCTATGACTGAGCGAGAAAAGGTAAATTGTGTTATGAGACACTTTTCTGTTGATATTCAACGACTATGGTTTACTAGTTTGGGAGAGGTCACTATATTTAAGGCAGCTGCGTTCCTTAGAAATATAGAACAGAATGTAAGAAGTGGACATCACGGAATCCTGAATAATCTGAATGCATACGAAAGTCCAACAACGCAGTCTAAACTCAAGGGAGTTTCTAAAATGAGTCGTAGAACAATGAGGAGACAAGGTCGCTATAAGGCAATTTCTAAAAAGTCCATATAATAAGACTTGATGTACCAACGAATCTAAATTAAAATTAATAAATTCGTAACTTACTCTCTGACAAACAACGTTTTAAATGCATCGCATTCCGAAATGGGACCTAAGCTTATAATAATACCAAATAAGTAATAAAAACCGAGGTATGCGGGTCGACTCTTTAAAGAGGGACAATAGTTTCACTTTCAAAGGATGAAAGTTACCATTTCGACGATAGTGAGAGTTATAATGCAGTTTACCACGAAAGAACCAGTGACATGATTGATTGATTCATGTAAAACCTACACTATTCATAAGGTTGCGAGGAGGAAGCCAATATAACATTAAATAAAAATCGAATATAAAATTGTAAGAATTAACACAGAGACACACATTCCACAGACGAAAAAAAAAAGGTTTGCTATGCGTCGCGAGGGCGGATACCTGCGAACCCAAGTTTTTTAGGTGAAGCTTCGAGCCTGCTGTTAACGAATTTTAAAATGATGTATATTTTACTCATATGAATAACGTGTAATTATTTATTCCAAGGTTGATAGATAAAGGGGGTGTTTATTCGGACGGAATAAAGAAGCAACAATGGGTTGATTGGTTTTAAATGTTCTACAAATTTAAAAATGTATTTGCATGCAAATATAGTGTTTTCAGCTATGGTAATAGTATGTTTAAATGTATGAAGGAGACATATTTATCTTCACACCGTCAGTAGTGTGAATAAGCGTAAGCAATTACGTAATGATGACGATTATGGTGGATGCAAACGAATAAGCGTAAGCAATTACGAAAAAAAATCGAGGACCTCTACATTTTGATGATGATGATTATAGGTGAAATGGTATCCTGAACGATGACTGATAAGTTATTACGAAAAATCGAGGACCTCTACATTTTGATGATGATGATTATAGGTGAAATGGTATCCTGAACGATGACTGATAAGTTATTACGAAAAATCGAGGACCTCTACATTTTGATGATGATGATTGTGATAATGCAAGCTAATAAGCGTTAGCGATTACATAAGAACCGAGGGCCTCTACAAAACCAGACGTGACTTGATGGTGATGATAATGATGATGATGATGATGAAGTTGATAATGGAATCTACTGTTGAAAAACGAAAGTTTTCGTATTGGACATTTACTTTAAGATGAAAAGTTGAATAAATTTTTTCTTGTTGGAATCTTTTAGACATAGGCATAAGGGAGCTGATGGAATAGAAATTTCCTAAAGGAGTCATATCAGATATTGAAGAAATATATAGTTGCTTACAACTTTAAATGTCTTCAGGGAGAGGAATGTGATGGAATCCTGGTTCCCATGTATGTTGCATCATCTGGCAATACTTTTGAAGTACCTAGTTACACCATATTCTGAGAGCGAGGGTTCTTGGAATATCGAAAAGAAACTTAAGCACAGAAGTATACGCTTTGCCAGGTTCCACAGGAACTGTTAAAACTAAGGGGAATCTTGTGCTGAGCATATAAGGTTCAAAATAGAAACTACTTGGTAAATTTGTTGATTTCAGTATTGGTGAAAAGAGGCGATGTCTCGTCTCTGTCTAACAAGGCAGAATTACAATGGAAACTACCTCGCTCGCACCCGCGGAGGCGGCTCGATTACAAGACAACTGAATATTTCCGCGAAGATAGACACCGAGTACACGATGAAAACGGAACCTTATGGCCTAGATATTAAGAGCGATTATATAATAAGCGATAGTATTGTGTTCAAATATGTAATTATTAGAGATTTTTAACTCACTCGAATTTTGGCTACGAGACCGAATGGTCGATGCATTGAAAGCTTGGATTTAAAAATAAACTCTACAATTAATTGATAAATTGTACATAAAGAAACACTGATTGGACGATTTTAGCAAAAAACGCCAATCCGTTTAAAATAAGCCTTGTGACTAAACATTATCCAAGTTCAAAGTTAATAACACAAGCAGTTCTTGATACATACAAAAGTATGGTTTTAAATTCAGAACGAGTGCAGATACTGGAATACTTAAGTTAAGTCTTATCTATAATTAAATAATGTGTCTTCTATAACCTAGATATCGATATAGATTTCTAGACCCTACAGGTGACCTGACTCGGAGCCTAAAAATCAGCATAAAGGTATCTAAATGCATCGCATTTTGATAACTCGCAGATTAATCTAGCTCGCTGACCAGACGACGTGACGCTCTGTATATAAATATACAGGACTGAAATATGCATTATGGGTAAATAGCATCTGACTAAATCAACGATACTGTTCTAGCCAAAAGCACATAATTACAACGTGTAATTATGTACTAGCTATGGTACAGAGGAGAGACGACAATTGATTTGGACTTACCAATTGTTTGAAGCGGAATTTCTAATACATTAAGGTGTTAGTTGTACCTAGACTAAGCTAGCTTTAATCAACCCGAGGGGGATTTTTTATTTGTCCTTGATTCATTTTAACCTCCTCATAGGATGGGTTAGGAACTAAATCAAGGGTTTAAGATCTTGCTTATCAGTAAGACTTAATCTAATTAATCGAGTGTTTCGTTAGACTTTTTTTGCGAGTTCTAAAAATACAAAACCACATGAATTCGCTAACAGAAATTTATTGAAACCTTCCTACATCGTCCCATTAACTCATAGGTAGGTAAATCAGTAATACTTTACCAGCCAACATTAAATACAGATTTATCTCAACTAGGCTTAAGCCAGAACACACCTTGTTTCTAGACTAACCCAGGACTAAGTACCTTTAATTGTTAATGAATTTAACTCGCTTGTTAAGTTTGCGGAATTGGCCCTAAGGCGTTCCGCTAAAAAAACTTTGATCCCTGAAAGAGATAAGGTGACTGTACCCTATAAGACAGCTATGCCTGAAACTTGAATGGAGTCAGCAGCAGTGATGTTGAGAAGTTGATAATCTGAGATACCTAACTCTTGATTAGAATTGAAACAAGTTGGCCTATAAATATTTATTGCACACTGATTAAATCAATACAGTTGGTTGGCACATGTATTACTACTTGCTATACTTTTAAACATACATAGAAGTGTATGAGATTAGTGCGGCCCTCACAAGGCTATAAAGCACAATCGATCTAATTAAAATATTATCAATCTATGCTATAAAGAGCGGGACGAAGCGAGGAGTGGGGGAGACAACGCAAGGCGAATCCATAACATATGGTCCCTGTTATACAGCGTTCATGTTGCCGCTTCAGAGTTGCTATACGCAGTTCTTAAGTCTAGGTTGAATACCTGAGGCTCCAGGTTTTCATCGGCCTGAGTACATTATACATGGTGTTGTACAATGCAGACAGATATACATGTCATGCATTTTTGCATTGGATAAGTAGAGCAGACTCGACATTTATTGTTGGGTGCTTTCACCACTCCACATACGCAGAGCAAGGAAGGAAGGACTCGCGAGCGAGCGAGCTTGCCACAGCTTGCCATATAGCGTGTCAGCGCCACATAGACCCAGACCTAGCTAGTCTAGCTAGTCCAAGATAAGCCCATATATATAGATATAGAGTCCAGCCAGAGACAGAGAGCGGAGTCCATGCACAGCAGAGCAGCGAGGGGGGCCATCTCAACTTCACAGTCTTAACACAGAATAAATAATAGTACAAGGTCATAATATTGGCTGGACCAGAATCAGGGTATTTCGTTAATCATGACAAAAACATTTATAAAAAAATTAGTCTGGTATCGAACCCAGTACCGTGGTTTAAGTGTCGAGAGTTCTAGTCACTGGTTCACCAAAAAAACTAAAAAAAGAAAAAGAAATTAAAAAATATAGGCAGTATAGAATCGAACCCAGTGACGCGGGTTTAGAACTTCAGAGTCGAGAGTCCAAGCCAATGGTCCAACCTTTATGAAATTCGCGCGCCGAAATTAGCTAATAGTTCTAATACAATAATATCCTTGTCTGTGTGCGTGAGTAGGCTTTCATATTGTTCGGAATTTGCTCGGCACAAGTATGTAAAAACTAGAGACTAAAATAACCTGAAATATAGCTAGGTACATAGCAAATAATTCACCATTTGCGTGAACGTTAGTGTTATGACATAATATGCACATTTTAATTCATAAATATATAAAATACTTCCACATTTGGCAACAGCGCCATCTATTGACGCTGTTGTGCCTAGCTGACCACGAGGAACAACCATAAGTCGTCAAATTGAGTATTTAACCCTTATTAATTATATGAGAAGGTAACCGGGGTTCTCCGAAGCGTGATATTGATATTAAATTTAATAAACCAAGCCCTCAATTGAATTCCTTCTTCAGATATTCTATCTATGTCTTAATAAGTAGGTATTTGATCAATCTGTGTTTAATTATTTTGAGTAAACAGGTCTGTTGGTTTTGGTTTGTTTGATTTTAAATGCTTTTTGTATGTGTACCACGTCTGATATGATTCATAACATAATCAAAAAGCTTTAAACCAACTTATGTTTGCATACATATCATCATTCAAACGTTAAATTTAGTATTATTTAATGAAATTATGTAATGTGTATGTACATACATAGACGCCTTTTCCCCGAAAGGGTAGGCAGAGACTCCAACGGGCCTCTTTTCACTGTGGGTTGCACCAGTGGGAAATAGACGTGGCAAGTAGTGAGCTCATCACCGCCATTGCTTCCCACGACTAACTGCGAACGCTTTCTTCTAGTAATAACACATTCCTTAAAAAGCTAGTAGCCAGGACAAATCCTTTACAAAAAAATCTTACAAAGAAGTCCACAGTGAAAATCACCCATTTGATGCCCTGCCTACCCTTTCGGGGAAAAAAAGCGAGTGTCTATGTATGTATTTACGTAGGTATTTCTGGATTAAATGCTTTAAAAAATCATAGAAAAACTACGTCAAAACATTTGTGTCCTCATGCAATGTTGTTTCTCCTTGTCAATTTCGGCTCACACAAACCAATTCAAACAATCAGTTTGTTTGAACACTACTGGCCGGGGTCATAAATATTAATACAATTAGGCCTATACTGGCACCCAAGGGACATGATTTATTGCTGAATGAGAATAATTTGTGACCGAGTAAGGTCAGCGGGTAATTTGGAAGGAGTTTTGCTTATAAGTAAACGAGGCATGCGATTTTTCATTTAGAGGTTTCATCATCATCATCAGCCTGTAGGTTACTGCTGGACTTACACCCATATTCTTAGTCGTTAACCTTCCTCCATTCCACTCAACTTCAATCAAGGACATTATTTTATTTCAATGTAGATTTTTAAAATGGTATACAGTATTTCCTGTAGTGAGGCCGAGTCGAGTCGAGGAATGTTGGAGGAACGACTTCGAATACAAATGTGCTCCTCCATAAAATGCCACGTCATCCGGGCTTGAGCCGCCTCCTTCCACCGACTTCCTACGAGTATTAAAATGTCGGAGGTCCATTGAGCGTGGGGCCTGCTACACTGCGACTTTCGTTCGTGGTCGCCACTCGAGATCATTGTTCTTATCGTTTTCAAGTTTAGGAAGGGTAAAGGGTAGGTAGGAATATTGTGTTTTGTGTATCTTTTTGATACCTTAGATGTTACAAATACAATTTAATGTGTTTTGTGTATCTTTTTGATACCTTAGATGTTACAAATACAATTTAATGTGTTTTGTGTATCTTTTTGATACCTTAGATGTTACAAATACAATTTAATGTGTTTTGTGTATCTTTTTGATACCTTAGATGTTACAAATACAATTTAATGTGTTTTGTGTATCTTTTTGATACCTTAGATGTTACAAATACAATTTAATGTGTTTTGTGTATCTTTTTGATACCTTAGATGTTACAAATACAATTTAATGTGTTTTGTGTATCTTTTTGATACCTTAGATGTTACAAATACAATTTAATGTGTTTTGTGTATCTTTTTGATACCTTAGATGTTACAAATACAATTACAAATATATTTATTTCGTCAGAATTTTAGGTAGGTACAAGACAGTTCTTATGTTACGTCTATACTTAACATTTTAACGCTTATGCGTAACACTAAAATTCTACCAATACAAGCATACGAACACAATTATTTAATGCAAACAGTAGTAGTATTATTCTACTTGAGTACCTGATGCTGGTACTGGATGGAGAATGATTTTTTCAAGGATTAATGAATGAATACATGAATGAAAATACTTTATTTCGCACCTTACATTGCACACAACAATTAAATAAAAACTAAATGTACAATGGGCGGTCTTATCGCTTAAAAGCTATCTGTTCCAGACAGCCTTGGGATGGAGAGGAGCTAAAGTTATATGGAAGATTGGTTGGAGTAATGTCAATATCATTATCTCGGCCCGCAGTCACGCACAGCTGGGTAGGTACCTGTAGACCTTTTATTTTCTGCCTGTGTCCTCTGTTCTGTGCATCTTTCATCTTCTTTCATCTAGGTCCGTTGACCGTGGCGATGTTTTCGACCCATCTGCAAGCAAGAAAGATAGGAGAAGAACAATTTTGGATGTCAAGGCAATAACATACTATGTACTTATACGTTTTTTGCGAAAAAAAACTTTTTCAATGCAAGCTTTTATAAAATTTGTGATCGTAACCGTGTGCTGATCAAAATGAGCCTAACCACGGCCAGACTACTATTATCCCTTGAGGAGTTCCGTTGTCCACTTCCGTCTCCATCATCAAATCAGATCGTTGTCACCAAAATATTGCATTGTCATCGGAACTTTACAGGTATGCAAATGATCATCTCAATCGGTTGAGGATAACAGCTTTAACATTTATTTGAAGATTCCAGCCGGACATACATACATAAATACATTACAAGTTAAACAAAAGCTTATAATTCATAAAATTTGTGGAAACGTGTGTTGATCAAAATGAGCCTAAACACGGCCAGTCTACTATTATCCATCGAGGAGTTCCGTTGTTCACCTTCCGTTTCCATCATCAGATCAGCTCGCTGTCACCATCATACTGTATTGTCACCGGAACTTGACAGGTACGCCAAAATTCAGCTCAATCGGTTGAGGATAACTGCTTTAAAATTCAGTTGCAAGATTCCAGCTGGACATACATTGCAAGATAATTAAAAGCATGTAATAAACATAAACTTATGCTGGTTTTCTGAAGTAGTGGGAGAATGGTACGTCATTCTAACTACTGCGATCCGAAAACTTCTATTATCCACTAAAATTGCTCAAAAAGTAACAATTAACACATTTAAGTACTAATTTTCACATTCAATTTCTCCTACACGAAATACAATAGCCACAAAAATAAATGAATGAAATAAGCACTTCATTAATAGGTATTATTTCATTAGCATTGTTTCTATTGGTCCCACAATCCGAATTATACGAGGGTCCGCGTTAACGGGTCCCGTATATCGCACCGTAAATTGCCAACAATAAAATTGTAACATCTCGAAGATGTAGAGACATCTAGATGAGTTTTAATGCCATTTAATTCAATTCTTTATTCCTTACTAAAGAGTAACCAGGCATTTATTTACAGAAAGAATAAAACAAGGTATGTACAAAATACATATGAAACAGTTGTGCTACCTGAAGACCGCTGCTAGCGATCTAAAGGTAGCTCAACTGAACCAAATCACTACCAGACAGAAGCGTCCATAAGATGCTGGCTGCATTGCCACGGTGAACGGCAATACTAATGCGTTGAGCCAGATAAGAGCCAGCTCTCGGGTCACGCGTCGCTTTGACCAGATGCCCTGAAAGAATTTTGAAAACGCGAAGGGCCCCGGAACCCCACGGACCCAGAGTCTCTGTCAAGACTTGCATATTTGCATCTTTTGAGGTCCTCAGCGGATTCTGCCGCCCACCGACAGATGAGATGGCGCAAGGGTATCAACGCTTGCAGCGTTCCACACCAAAAAAAAAACTAAAGAGCAAGGTAGAAAATAAATAACTTTGAGTATTATTAAGACCATTTAAGAATCTGGTAACTTAAAAAAATATGTCCATAGCAGGGATCCGTAGAACCCTGCTACGGCCTACGATAAATATGCTACGAATTATTATTCCTAGTACTCGTAGCATATTTATCGTAGGCCGTAGCAGGGCTCTACGGATGTAAGAACCCCTGATACGTACATACTTTTTAAGTTACCAGATTCTTAAATGGTCGTAAAAATACTCAAAGTTATTTATTTTCTACCTTACTGTTTAATAAAAGAAATAATATACGCTTTATGCTTGATTGATAAAAATTGTTTAAGGCGTCGATGGACGCCAAAATCTGTCACTATCTAACTCATTAAAGTTTAGGTAAGTTAGAAAGTGACAAAATAGCACTCGCGAAACGAGAAGTGAGCGAAAATCGCGTTTTTTTAATTTTATTTATTAATCATTATTCATCATACTTCAGTAGGGCTTGCACATTCCTACAGTGGAGTCGTTAGACGTGGTGGATGGAAATAACCCGTAATACCATTTTGAGTGACTAAATTAACGTTTTAATAACAATTCTTGCTCCTTCCAGTAAGTAATATTGTTACAATACCTCCTGCTGAATAAGCAAAAGGGAAATAAGGCGAAACAGGGGGAGGTCCTTGTAATTAATGCTCACGTTTAATTGTACTCCAAATTGGTTGAGACGGGCCTTTAGCCGTGAGAAGAGACAATGAAAAATGTAGTGTTTTCACTTTAATTGGAGAGGAATCCTAATTTGTTAGAGAGTAGTAGTAGAGCTTTTTTGTGAAAGAGTTCGTCCGGGGAAGTACTACCACCATACCTATTTCTGCCGCAAACCAGTAGTGCTTGCATTGCTGTGTTCCTGTTTGAAGGGTAAGGGTGCCGGTGAAATTACAGGCACATGAGACTTATCATCTATGTCTCAGGGTGGCGGGCGCAGTGCATTGCCACATAGGGTGCGTCCTAGGTGGACGTGCCCTATGAGGTAATGCACTGTTCATAGGCAGGGGTTACCGCTTAACATCAGATGGGCCATCTGCTTGTTCCGTTGTTCAAGTAGTATAAAAAAATAAAATAAAAAGGGGGGGTAATCTCCGGAACTACTTTTTTTAATACTAATTGGTATGACGGATCAAGCAGATGGCACACCTGATGTTAAGCGACACCCTCTGCCTATGAACAGTGCATTATCACATAGGTCAGGTCCACCCAGGACGCGCCCTGTGTGGCATTGCACTGCGCCCGCCACCCTGAGACATAAAGATGAAAAGTCTCATGTGCCTGTAATTTCACTGGCACCCTACAAACCAGAACACGGCAATGCGAGCACTACTACTTTGCGACAGAAATAGGTATGGTGGTAGTACTTCACCGGACGAACTATTTCACAAAAAAGCTCTACTACTAACAAACAGAACAAAAACTACTACTAACCCGGACTACTGATCTGATTCCGAAAATTCTTTCATTAATAGGAAGCTACATTAGCCCTGAGTGCTATAGGCTTTTGTTATGTTTTGTTAGCTTTCGCCCGCGACTTCGCTCGCGTTATATGTAGTTCCACTCCTTTACGGTTGAGCTGATTTTTAACCCCCGACGCAAAAACGACTGGGTGTTATAAGTTTGACGTGTCTGTGTGTCTGTATGTGTGTCTGTCTGTGGCATCGTAGCGCCCGAACGGTAGAAACGATTTTATTTGAAATGTGAATTTGTCGAGAGTGTTCTTAGCTATGTTTGATCAAAATCGGTTCAGCCGTTTCATTGCATTGAGGGTTTTTCAATTTTTACAAAATTAATTACTTGTCCATGTACATGTACAACATGTATTGTACATGTTGTTAAAAAATATATTTGGTGTGTAGATGGATGCCTAAAGCGGGCGAGAGAAGCACTGGTTTTAATTCTGAAATCACGCGTGTGTTGTAGACAAAAGGCTAGTTTACCGATAAATTGATTATTCTGAAAGTTACTCGTAGATAGCCAGATAATCTAGAATTATTCAGTGCTAAAATTTTTGTTTTTGTCATGTAGACCAAACAGATTAAAGTTGTGAATTTAATATCAAAGTTAAATTTACGTGTTTTAAATATTTTTAACCCCCGACGCAAAAACGACGAGGTGTTATAAGTTTGACGTGTCTGTGTGTGTGTGTGTGTGTGTGTGTGTGTGTGTGTGTTTATGTGTGTGTCTGTCCGCTCGTAGCTCCCGAACGGATGAACCGATTTCGTTTTGTTTTGTTTGAAATGTGAATTTGTTTTGTTATGTGTGGTGTTCTTAGCTATGTTTGATCAAAATCAGTTCAGCCGTTTCATTGCGTTGCGGGTTTTTTTATTTTTTACAAAATTCATTACTTGTTAATAACTGTATTTTCTCTAGGAAAGAGACGGTTTGTTTCATCAACAGTTGTATTCAAATCATCAGCCTGTGAAAGTCTACTGCTGGTCAAAGGCCTCCTCATATTATGCCACGACTATTAGTCTTTAGCCATCTCCATCCACCGACTTCCTGCGACCTTAAAAATATCGTCGGTCGAGAGGGGCATTCTTACACTGCGTCGTCCGATTTTAGGTCACCACAGAGTGTTATCCCCCAAAGATTATCTGTTTCTGTTATATTATTAACATATTATAAATATACTTTGTATTCTTGTACCCATATGACAATAAATCATATTTATATTTTATATAATTTTAACGCAGCAAGTTTGCATCACGCTAAGCCAGTAAGTGATTTAAATGCAAGATTTCCTGAAACTCCAAGACAGTTAAGTGAATGCTAATAAGTAACTTTTACCTCGATATTTGTCCCCTGATTCGGACCCGCTTGGTTTGACTAACAATAACTTGAACCCATACGTCAAAATCTAAAACTACGAACCTAAGAATTTTTCCACTAGAAGTATTTATGTGCCCGATACTACTTATTTTGACGGCTTTTCAAAACATCGTTAGTAAAATAAGAATGAACTATATATAGGCCTAGCGCTTAACTCAGTAGCCTCATGAGGCATGGGAGCGGCACGGGAGGGGTGACATGTGACGTAAAGAACTGTCGGGCTACACAGGTGATGAAAATTAGTGAAGATAGATCTAACGATAACTACAAATAAGTACCTAAGTCATTGCGAAAGAGAATAAAATACTTGTTCAAATAATTATTATCTTTAATACTTTTTTTTTTGTCAAATTTAAGGATTTATTTGCAGAAAAACTATATTAACAATATACTAATATTCATATTTTCAACTGAACTTTCAATTTATTAGCTTATGTCCATATCACTACTCGAATCCCTTTCAGTATGACTGGAATCAGTTTCGTTATCTGAGTCGTCGTATATCGTTTTCATGTTTGGCAGAATTTGGATCAGATTTCCTAACCTTGAAAAAATTATATACATTATAAACAACATCTTTAGTTTGAGCTCTAATCCGAGGACCCATCTTCGGTTGCTAATCTCATGTGCATCTTGTCTAAACATTTGACATAAGAAAATCACCACCCTCCCGTGCCGCTCCCATACCTCAGGAGGCTACTAAGTTAAACGCTATACCTGTAGGACCAACAATTCTAAGACAAAGTGACATTGTGCATTGTTCATGAAAGGAAGCCTCAGCGCGACACAGTGAATTTTAATCACTGGTTCTAATCCCAAACGCGACCGTCACCACATACAGAGGAGAAGAAAAAGCCGAATCGAGTGACCTCGAATCAAGGGGCTAAATATAAATGCTAATACCATCTGATCCATACTTTCAATCCCGTTCTTTTGAGAGATTATTATAATTTAGTCTGAATCCTTTCAAAAGTTAAGGTTTCACAACTTGCATGAATAATATTTTAATACGAAGCAAGACTTATACCTATTTTCAACATCATCATCATTATTATTATCCGATAGATGTCCACTGCCAGAAAGAAATGGATGAAGGTTATTGAATGAAGGGTATTTGTCAGCAATTATTTTACAAAATAGCGCATTCCTTTATTTCCAAAACCTGAAACAAAATCCGTTACCTCTTATCTCCGGAGCTAAGTCGTCGAAAAATTTCGTAATAAGCAAATATTAAATCTTTTTAATTCAACAAGGGAAAAACAAAGTTCCCTACATTAAGGCCCATGTTCTAAGTCGTTCCTCCAACTTTCCTCGAATCGACTTAGCCTCACTCGATGAAATGTTGTATTCCATTTGCAAAATATTGAAATTGACTATCAAATATCCTTGATTCAGGTTGAGTGGAGTGGAGACAGGTTCGAGGAACTACTAAAGAATATTATGTGTGAAAGTTTTTATTTTTATTCACCTGCCTATCATTGACTTTAGTTACTTATTTTAACAAAATAATGCATTTTGATCATCCCAAAATACAAAGAAAAAGTCAAAAGACAACGGTGCGCTAGTCTGACTCGCACTTGGGCGATTGGTATATTTTTTTTTTTGGCAAGAATAGAAATAAACGTCTGTTCATTGTTATTTTGTAACAGGCTTTTTCGTTATTGACTTCATTTTGAGCAAAGATTGGAAAATACTTGTCTTAATTATTTAAAAACATTTCCACAACATTTTCTTCAATGTTTGCTGATAAAATGATGAATAGTTACTTTATGTTTCGCTTCAACAAACTACGAAATAAATGATGGTATTTTACTAAATTGGTTTTTTATCTAATTTATCTATATTTCTTACTAAAATTTTAAGGACGTAAAATTTTAATGTAGTTTAGATGTAGGTTCCGATTCTGAAAATGATTTAACTAAGGTAGCTCCTACTTCCAAGTACTAAGCGCAGACTAAATCAAAGTCAAAGAAAAAATAGTTTATTGCTGCTTCATCAGCGTGTGCTGACCAAACGGTCCCTTACGATTGCCTAAGGCCGTTTGTCCACCACCGCCGTCACCGTCACGTCACCGAGAAAGAGATGACGGCGCCGAAGTAGCGATACATACATTTACTACAGCCGCGTGTCCACCACCGCCGTTACGGTGACGGACGTCCGGTGGACACGCGGCTATAGTAAATGTATGAATCGCTACTACTGTCACTCACAGAGTCACTATTATGTGTCTTGTCGCGCTTAGGAGACAATTTAGCGGATATATCCACAATACTCATGGACGTATTCGATCTCGACCCCTAACGTCGCTAGAACAGTAAACAGTCATTTTGAACCAGTAGGTATCTTTTATGGAGATAGTAAATCGAAACTTGGAACAAACTTCACACCTACCCTACCGTCTTTCGATTTTCTATTTGCAGTACGTTATTGTTTTCTCCACTATTTTATTGTTACCGTTATAATGGAATGTATTATTCACTCTTTAGAACCATTTTTAGAGACAGGGACGTATCAAGTAAAGGGGGCAATGCATTATTTTAAATAGGAAGATGTTTTCGGCTATCAGAATAAAATTTATATAAAACCGTTGCAATTAAGTGGCTAACATCATCAACACCCCACAAAAATGTAACAGACATTTTATATCTATACTAATCTATATCTACCTATACGTATTATAAAGAGGAAAGATTTGATTGCTTGTTTGCATTCAATAGAGACCGAAACTACAGAACCGATTTGAAAAATTACTTCACTGTTGGGAAGCTACACTATCCCCAGGTGACATAGGCAATATTATATTTTCATAAAAGTAGGGATCCTTACTAAAACTCCAATAATGTAACTCAAGGTGTAAAAAAATTACCTAAAATAGTATTTACATCGCATGTGGATAGATGGGGGTTGGGAAAGGGGAGGGTTAGGGGGGACGGAAGTGATCTTGACACTACTTGTGCGAAGCCGGGGCGAGTTTCTAGTCTTAAATAAGTAGGAAAAATATCACCCTGATCTATTCCTGCTTCTATGATTTTCCATGGAATCGAAAAGTATCCTCAACACTTCTCGAGAATTACTTCTTTCCACGAACACTCAATGATAATAATTGTTCGTCCGGCCGCCTACCGCGCCGTAGTACCCAACACAAAGCCTAGATGGCGCCTCGGTGCAAGTGAAGGCTTTAAACATACCTAATGTTTGATACGATTTGTACCAACTAATTAAGTTTTCCTTACACAAGGGATGAAAAAGTTTGTTCCGTATTTATTTCAGGTAAAAAGCATAACAAAACATCATAGATTTAAATTTGTTTATACGCTTGATATTTTTTTTTTATACTTTTGAATGTCGGAACAAGCAGATGGCCCACCTGATGTTAAGCGGTAACCTCTGCCTATGAACAGTGCATTACCTCATAGGTCACGTCCACCTAGGACGCACCCTATGTGGCATTGCACTGCGCCCGCCACCCTGAGACATAAAGATGAAAAGTCTCATGTGCCTGTAATTTCACCGGCACCCTTACCCTTCAAACCGGAACACAGCAATGCGAGCACTACTGCTTTGCGGCAGAAATAGGTATGGTGGTAGTACTTCCCCGGACGAACTCTTTCACAAAAAAGCTCTGCTACTACTAAAAACTGCTTTACCTGTATTAAGGCGAAGCTTTGATGAACTATATTTCGAACGAAATCCTTAACGAAAGTATAGGATTTCATGTGTCGTATACTACCACCTGCTGTCTTATGAACTATTATTATTTCCGATTTCCTATTAATCTTACTTTTCACCACACAGGTTTTTATGTTGCTGTCCTTTTCTTTAATCAGCTTCTCGTTCTTCTTCAGGCACCAAACATGTGCTTCCGACCAAGTAGAAAGAAGTTTCATCAATTATAGCCAAACCATGTTTTTTTCTTGCATTTTTCTAGAATTGGTCGCGTTGGAACAGGGATAAGACGGTCCAAAATGATCATTGCGATTTCAATGAATAAAATTATCGTGTAAATATTGGGCTTTGCACCCGACTGCCCCCAACCGGCCCTGTCCTCTTATTCCCCTGCAATATTCCTCACACTTGACAAATAGCTCTTTTTCGCAGTCAAGACAACGAGGCGATAACGTTTTAAAGGAGACGCGAGAGAAATGCCCCAACATGTGATCGAACTGAGGACGGATAAGAAAAAAATAAATGAACCAAGTGTCACATAAGGAGATTCGAAAAACCTCGTTATACTGATAAATTGCGCTCCACAGTTTGTTTGTAACAGTTGAGAAGAAATGTACGTTTGTGAGACAAATCGAAGTGATTGTGACGTGTTGTCTTCTGTGAAATAAATTGTTTCTAGAGAGCTGATATATTTTCTGTTACTATGTTTTATTAATCAATTTAAAAGCCTTGATGAAAATGAATATTTCAATCAGTAACTTTAATGTGCCGTGGTATCTCGTGGAAAAGACCCCTTCGTCTCCTCCCACTGATGTCGTAATTATGGAATTACACCAAGGAATGGGCAGCGGCATCCACCTGAGTACTTAACACGAATACTGCGATCACCAAGCCACCTGCATTATAAGAAAAATACAATGATTTACAGAAAGAATAATACAACTAATAAAAGTAAGTATGTACAAAAAAAACATAATGAACAGTTGTGCTACTTGAAGACCGCTGCTAACAATCTAAAGGTAGCTGAAACAAACCAGACTGAACTGACTGAACCAAATTACGACCAGACGGAAGCGTCCCTAAGATGCTGGCTGCATTGCATTATAATTGATAATCTGTGGTGAGTCCGGCCTAAGAATAGACCCCTCCGTCTCCTCCCGTGGATGTCGTAAAAGCCGACTAAGGGATTACCCGGACTTGTTGATAAGATTCGTTTGGATTATGGAATGTGTTATTACTGAAAGAAAGCGTTAGTTGAGTCAGTCGTGGGAAGCAATGGCGGCGATGAGCTCACCACTTGTCACGTCTATATTCCAGAAAAGAGGCCTATTGTGGCTTTGCCTACCCCTTCGGGGAAAAAGGCGTGTGTCTATGTATGTATGTATGTATAACAGTCCTGTTTTTTAGTATTATTGTTTTTTTTTGTTTAGTAAGGTTTTTGTATGTCTTTGTGTAACTGTCTGTAAGACTCTTCCCGCCATTTTTGAAAAGAGACGTTGTCTACTTTTATTTTGTTTCTTTTCCTAGTGTTTTCTTGAGTTATTTTGTGTTATTTTGGTGGCATTTTAACTAATGTAGCTCGTTTAAAAAAGCACAAGTGTAGTGAAATGAAATGGAAGTGAATTGCGTGACTTTTGAAATTGGTGGAAATTGTCTACCAAAGTTTTAGTAAAATTGGCCACCGTTTTACTAAATCATGACTCGACTGTGACTTTGACGACTTGGAAGGAGTGTAACGTTGCAAAATATATTGAAAATACAATATAGTGAAAATACAGATACTTGAAAATGGCAAATGCACAAGCCGTGCGGCGCCATTTAAAAAGAAAAAAAAAACTGCCTGTAAAATAAAGAGTTAATCTATCTTTCTTGCAAAATGAAATGCTATACGCATAATGTATTCACATATTTTGCAGCTACATTGAAATATGGATAGATGAGTCAGTCCCAACAATTAATTATAGTCGTAGGAAATAAACGTTATGGGTAATGGCGTCTGCGCTTAATAGTCTGAGACCGAAGGCTGCTTTTAATTACTTATGTACTGTTGTAGCCTAACTACTGGGGCGTATTGATCTGTTTACTTATTTATGTACCTACATTAGTGGTGACTGGGTACGTATCAAAATCACTGCTGCTACCGCATGATCGTAGGAATTTCAAATGGTTTCATGGATTCTGTTATCTTATAGTGTTGTAGTAGATATAAATGCCGGTATGGTTCAAATAAATAAATCGAATATCCCTATTGTACGGTTTTTATAATGTTTGAAATACGTCAAAGTGTCAAATTTGAAGGCTCCAGTACAAACTTGAAATTTGGCATGCATATTTGTTTGAGATTATGGCTTTAGGCATTTCGACCATTATACATATAGAACTTTATCGATTATAAAACTTATTGATTTTCACCATTAGGTTTTTAAATTTATGGATTTTGAACTTATGTATTCTAAACGTATGTATTTTGAATTTATGAATTTTAATACGTACCCGTAGTGACTACCTACTCTATGTTGTAATCACGAAGCTTGCTAGACTGACGCCCGAATACTGAAACGCTACTCATCTGATCAAATTAGCTAAAGGCTATTTAATTATGACGTACACTTAAATATAAGTGGCATACTCAACTGCCATTTAGTAGCATTGAGACCGTGATTCGCTGAGAGCCCGTTAAATTTTCTATAAATGGCAATATTATTTCAAAAAGTTTGTTTCCTATTACATTTCTTGTTATTTTGGACTGAGAGTTTCGTTTTACACAGTAAACATGATTATTTTAAATAAAATGTATCTACTAAGTGGTAAAGAAATGTAAAATGTGTCTTGACATTGTCAGTCAAGAAAGGCAAAAGTTTGTTTTTTTGTGAAAATTATCCCAAACAAAAGGAGTAAATATGAATGAGATAACCAATAAAAAGAAGAGAGGGTGTAATTATACACCCTCAGAAAGAGAAATACTGGTAGATATTGTAAAAGGGTAAGAATTCACTGTTTATTTCCTACTACATTAACTTACGAGATAGTTAGGTACCTATATAGTTTCTTACTGTTTAGTAGGTATAATGTGTGATACCGAAGCTAAAACTGCTTACCTTTGCTTTTAGACATTTAGGCATTATTGAAAACAAGTCTACAAATGGTGAAATTATAAAAAAAAAACAGACCGCCTGGCAGAGTGTGGCAAAACAATACAACTCAGTGGCAAGTAGTGGCCCAAGAACGTGGCTACAACTGAGACACTTGTATGAAACAATACAACTCAGTGGCAAGTAGTGGCCCAAGAACGTGGCTACAACTGAGACACTTGTATGAAACAATACAACTCAGTGGCAAGTAGTGGCCCAAGAACGTGGCTACAACTGAGACACTTGTATGAAACAATACAACTCAGTGGCAAGTAGTGGCCCAAGAACGTGGCTACAACTGAGACACTTGTATGAAACAATACAACTCAGTGGCAAGTAGTGGCCCAAGAACGTGGCTACAACTGAGACACTTGTATGAAACAATACAACTCAGTGGCAAGTAGTGGCCCAAGAACGTGGCTACAACTGAGACACTTGTATGAAACAATACAACTCAGTGGCAAGTAGTGGCCCAAGAACGTGGCTACAACTGAGACACTTGTATGAAACAATACAACTCAGTGGCAAGTACTGGCCCAAGAACGTGGCTACAACTGAGACACTTGTATGAAACAATACAACTCAGTGGTAAGTAGTGGCCCAAGAACGTGGCTACAACTGAGACACTTGTATGAAACAATACAACTCAGTGGCAAGTAGTGGCCCAAGAACGTGGCTACAACTGAGACACTTGTATGAAAATATGAAGCAACGAACAAAAAAAAATGTTGCTTCTGAAAATGTAAGTCCAATTTTTGAAAATGATTTGATGAGTTTTATCGGCATTAAGTAATTAAATATTGTTACAGAGACAGCAATATTATAAGAAGGAAGAGGATCTCCACAAGCTTAAATTAAAAGCATCACGAGATAAGGTAGTAGAAGTTTATTCATACTCTGCCGTATGTATGCTTGTGTATGGAAATAACCTATAGGGCATAACACTGTGTTTATGCATGCACTTATGCCTCAGTATACTATGATTATTTAATTCTGGTACTTGCATGTACTTATTAACATTTTATTTATTATAGAAACAACTAACACAAACAGGTGGTGGGTCTTACTGCACAGTCCTAACTGAAACTGATCAACAAATATTAGCAATGGTAGCTCCCCAAATAAAGCCATTAAAGAACCAATTTGATGATGCAGCTGTATACTTTGGTATTTCTTGTTTCTATTTGTTCAAATTGCAACTAAGTTTTTATCTATACATACATAATAAATGCTTAATTTAAAACCTATATAAAAAAAATATTTTTGTTTTAGGTGATTCTTATGACTGTGCAGCAGTATACTGTGGTTTGTACTACTTGTAATTTGTTTGATATATAGCAGGATACCCAAAGTTATAATAACTCTAGATAATGTTTTAGATGGTGATCAAGTGGAAGTCACAGGAAATGTAAACATGTTAGAGCCAACTACCTTATTAGATATTGAACCAACAGGTATGTATCTGCCGGTAGGCATCCACTCTTGTATGATACCTTCTCATCTTTAAATATTGTGTTTTTATTTAATTCCTTGTTTTAAATTCAAGATTAAACTTTATTTTTGTTTTAGGTGATTCTTATGACTGTGCAGCAGGATACTGTGGTTTGTAATACTTGTTTTTTTTTTAATCTCTGTTTGATATATAGCGGGATATCCAAAGTTATAATAACTCTAGATAATGTTTTAGATGGTGATCAAGTGGAAGTCACAGGAAATGTAAACATGTTAGAGCCAACTACCTTAGATATTGAAACAACAGGTATGTATCGTAACGTAGTGTTGGACGCCCTCAGACTAGATGGAGCGACGACTTGCGCAGGGTGGCGGGCAACAACTGGATGGGAAGAGCCGAGACCGGGCTCAGTGGCGCGCCATGTGAGAGACCTATGTCCATTAGTGGACTGCAGTGGGTTAATGATGATGATGATGATGATGATGAGGTATGTATCTGTCGGTAGGCATCTACTGTTGTATGATACCTTCTCCATATTTTACAATGATGCGTTTTTATTTAATTTCTTTGTTAGATTGTCAGGAAACCATTAATATGGTTATGATCGAGCCAGGTTGTAAATTTTTTATGGTGAAGAATTACATTGTGGTTGCCATCAGATGTTGCAGATGCCTGTGCCCTAATAAAGGGAACATCCTACTAATATTATAAACGCGAAAGTTTGTATGGATGGATGTACGAGTATCTTTGTTACTCTTTCACGTAAAAACTACTAGATGGATTTGGATGAAATTTGGAATGGAGATAACTGGACTCCCGGAATAACACATAGGCACATTTTTATCCCGATATTCCCACGGGATCGAGACTTATGCGGGTGAAACCGCGGGGCGCTGCTTGTTATATATAAGATGATGGCATAATAATTTGTATAGATGCTTGATGTTTTTATTTTATTTTAGGTAACAAAAGTAAAGACCGCAGGAGCCAAAATATTGCTTTAAAAAAGCAATGTAAGAATTAAGCAATCAAAAACAAGTACAAAGGAGCAATATATTAAAATTAAATTAGGAAATGCCAAACTAGAGCGAAAATATCTTATGCAACGACAAACATTAGAATTACAACTTCTAAAACTTAGAATTAAGAGAATGCTTAAAAGAAAATAAATGTTAGCTGAGAATATACAGTTGTTTGATTTGAACAGTTACCATTTAGTTAGGAATAAATAATACCAAGTTATAGGCTGTAAAATATGTATTTATTATAGTGTTTCGGATACTAAAGTTTTCATTTTGGATATGTTGAGCTGGTAACTCCTGGGTCTGGGTTGGTTCTTCTGGATCATCTACAATAAAATCTTGTCGTGACAATGCTATGTTGTGGAGCACTGTACATGCTACTATTAATGCTGGAACGTTATCCAACTTTATTTGTAAACCATACTGCAGTCAGGGAAATCTTCTCTTTAGCACTCCGAAAAGCCTCTCCACTGGATTTCTTGTGCTTATTTGAGCCCTATTGTAAGCTTCTTCAGCTGGAGTTGATGGGTTCAATACGGGAGTTAGGAGATAGTTCCGGCATGGATAACCACTGTCCCCCAGCAAAAACATGTTTCCATAATCTCCTCGTTCCAGCTGTGCACATAATGCTGAATCATTAAATATGGTGCTGTCATGGACGGAGCCTGGCCATCTTGCGATAATGTTATGCACCATGAGCCTTGTATCGCAAACCATTTGTACATTTAGTGAGAAAAAACCCTTTCTATTTCTAAATGTTTCTGCCTGCGGTCCTCCTGTAAATGAGAAAAGCATTCGATTGTGTTTTGATAAACAGTAGGTAGGTACCTACTTCACTAATACCTACCCATATTATTTGTAAAAATATGTAGAACTACCTATGTGTATGATTATTACTACCTAATAGAAAACAAAGTCGCTTGCCGCTGTCTGTCTGTCCCTATGTATGCTTAGATCTTTAAAACTGCGCAACGGATTTTGATGCGGTTTTTTTTATAGATAGAGTGAAGAAGGAAAAAAAAGGGAAGAAGGGAAGGTTTATTATATAATACATGCAAAATATAATAGAGAAATCAGCATTGCACCCAGGCGGGTCGCTAGTTACGTATACGTATAAATAATACCTACCAGGTGACTCGATTTTTATATGAGTGCAGTCCACAGCACCAATTATTCTAGGCATCCCAGCAATTCCATAAAACTCATGAGCGATACTGAGTTGCTCACTGGTGGTAGGCATTTTTATGTAGGTTCCCTTTAACTTTGCTATTTCTGTAGCCACTCTATGGACTATACGGTGAACTGTTGATTGTTCTACATGTAAATATGTCTCCAATGACCCTCTGGTGGTGCCGGTAGCAAAAAACCGAAGCGCTATCAATAATTGGTCCACTGCTTGTATCGCCCGGTTTCGCCTGGTCAGGGGCTGAATATGTTCCCCAAACAGAGAACACAAATTCAGCACAGTTTGTTTATCGAGGCAGATCCTTATTTTGAACCGCAGGTCGTCATATTTTGCAAAGGCATCTAGCTTATCTTCGTTTCGCCGCCCGGTGGAAACCACTTCTTCGTCAGACAACGAGGATAGCAAAGATACCGACATTTTTAGTGCAAAATAAAGGTGTTAGGTTAGGTTACCTACGTTGTTAGGTTAGGATTTTAGGATAGGTCGTGAGTACTCTTATATTTGATGGCTACTTATAGAATTTGAGGCGTACTTACGCAGCTGTCAAATGCTAATCATCCTTTGAGAATACCGTTTTGAACATAAGTGGCGATTACAATCATACTCGAATCTGTCATGTTTAATTTTTAAGTGATGATCAAATTGACGTTTCAGTATACGAATTTTTAGGATAACGGCGTCTCAAACAGTTGAAACGATCTCAATTATTTAAGTAGCGTTTCAGTATTCGGGCGTAACGCCCGAATACTGAAACGCTACTCATCTGATCAAATTAGCTAAAGGCTATTTAATTATGACGTACACTTAAATATAAGTGGCATACTCAACTGCCTTTTAGTAGCATTGAGACCATGATTCGCTGAGAGCCCGTTAAATTTTCTTTAAATGGCAATATTATTTCAAAAAGTTTGTTCCCTATTACATTTCTTGTTATTTTGGACTGAGAGTTTCGTTTTACGCAGTGAACATGATAATTTTTAATAAAATGTATCTACTAAATGGTAAAGAAACGTAAAATGTGTCTTGTCATTGTCAGTCAAGAAAAGCAAAGTTTGTTTTGTTGTGAAAATTATCCCAAACAAAAGTAGTGCTTCGTACGTTCATTTTATTATTTTCTGAAAATATGAATGAGATAACTAATACAAAGAAGAGAGATTATTGGGGTGTAATTAATACCCTCAGAAAAAGAAATACTTGGTAGATATTGTAAAAGGGTAAGAATTCACAAAGACAAAAATTGGAATGAGAGCTACTAAAACTTAGAATTAATAGAATGCTTCAAAGAAAATAAATGTTAGCTGATAATATACAGTTGTTTGATTTGAACAGTTACCATTTAGTTAGGAATAAATAATACCAAGTTATAGGCTGTAAAATATGTATTTATTATAGTGTTTCGGATATTCTATATTCTCTACCCGGGTACCCGGGCTGGTCGCTAGTTACATAGACGTATAAATAATACCTACCAGGTGACTTGATTTTTATATGAATGCAGTCCACAGCACCAATTATTCTAGGCATCCCAGCATTTCCATAAAACTCATGAGCGATACTGAGTTGCTCACTGGTGGTAGGCATTTTTATGTAGGTTCCCTTTAACTTTGCTATTTCTGTTGCCACTCTATGGACTATAAGGTGAACTGTTGGTTGTTCTACAGTAGTAGTAGAGCTTTTTTGTGAAAGAGTTAGTCCGGGGAAGTACTACCACCGTACCTATTTCTGCCGCAAAGCAGTAGCAATGCGAGCAGCATTGCTGTGTTCTGGTTTGAAGGGTATGGTTACCGGTGAAATTACAGGCACATGAGACTTTACATCTTTATGTCTCAGGGTGGCGGGCGCAGTGCAATGCCACATAGGGTGCGTCCTACGTGGACGTGAGAGCTATGTAATAGGTAATGTACTGTTCATAGGCAGACGGTACCGCTTAACATCAGGTGGGCTATCTGCTTGATCCGTCATACAAAGTAGAATAAAAAAAACATGTAAAATGTCTCCAATGACCCTCTGGTGGTGCCGGTAGCAAAAAACCGAAGCGCTTTCAATAATTGGTCCACTGCTTGTATCGCCCGGTTTCGCTTGGTCAGGGGCTAAATATGTTCCCCAAACAGAGAACACAAATTCAGCACAGTTTGTTTATCGAGGCAGATCCTTATTTTGAACCGCAGATCGTCATATTTTGCAAAGGCATCTAGCTTATCTTCGTTTCGCCGCCCGGTGGAAACCACTTCTTCGTCAGACAACGAGAATAGCAAAGATACCGACATTTTTAGTGCAAAATAAAGTTGTTAGGTTAGGATTTTAAGATAGGTCGTGAGTACTCTTATACTTGATGGCTACTTATAGAATTTGAGGCGTACTTACGCAGCTGTCAAATGCTAATCATCCTTTGAGAATACCGTTTTTAACATAAGTGGCGATTACAATCATACTCAAATCTGTCATGTTTAATTTTTAAGTGATGATCAAATTGACGTTTTAGTATACGAATTTTTAGGATAACGGCGTCTCAAACAGTTGAGACGATCTCAATTATTTAAGTAGCGTTTCAGTATTCGGGCGTAAGAATGGATAAGATAAGTCGTCGTCGTCGTCGTTTCGTATGAGGTAGTGCTGGCCTCTGGTGTCAGAGTTTGTCAAGCCGCACGAGGGTCTCTGACATGCCTTATCGACTGCTATTAATCAATAACATAAGTAATAATAAGATAAGTAGTTTATATAAATTTATTTATTTAATGTACGAAGAACAGGCAGATGAGACAGTAATTACAGGCACATGAGACTTTTCATCTTTATATCTCAGGGTGGCGGGCGCAGTGCAATGCCACATAGGGCGCGTCCTAGGTGGACGGGACTTATGAGGTAATGCACTGTTAATAGGCAGAGGTTACCGCTTAACATCAGGTGGGCCATCTGCTTGTTCCGTCATTCAAGTAGAATAATAAATAAAAAAATGGCTAACTTTTCGAGGACAAAGATATTTTAGGATATCTTTCGGTGCAGATTATTGTGTCAAAAATTACAAAAACAAAATCAATACAATAAAAAACAGCCAAGTGCGAGTTGGACTCGCGCACGAAGGGTTCAGTATCATTATCTAGAAAATAAACAAAAAACAATGCAGTAAAAAAAAAAAACATTGCACTCGAAATATGGTCGCCCATCTTAAAACCAACCTCGCAGATCATTTCTTAACCTACATACATAGACACACGCCTTTTTCCCCGAAGGGGTAGGCAGAGCCTTAATGGGCCTCTTTTCACAACCTACATTTGGAAAAATCACGTTTGTTGTTAGGGATCCCCTTAAATATTTATTTTATTCTATTTTTTAGTATATGTTGTTATAGCGGCAACAGAAATACACCAATAGTTTGCTAGAGAAATTCTCAATTTGACTAAATCGAAATTCGCTGGTTAATTAACTACGTACTCTTTGTTGTACCTACTCTTATCATAACTACGTACACTTTGTTGTACCTACTCTTATCATAACTACGTACTCTTTGTTGTACCTACTCTTATCATAACTACGTACTCTTTGTTGTACCTACTCTTATCATAACTACGTACACTTTGTTGTACCTACTCTTATCATAACTACGTACTCTTTGTTGTACCTACTCTTATCATAACTACGTACACTTTGTTGTACCTACTCTTATCATAACTACGTACTCTTTGTTGTACCTACTCTTATCATAACTACGTACACTTTGTTGTACCTACTCTTATCATAACTACGTACTCTTTGTTGTACCTACTCTTATCATAACTACGTACTCTTTGTTGTACCTACTCTTATCATAACCACGTACTCTTTGTTGTACCTACTCTTATCATAACTACGTACACTTTGTTGTACCTACTCTTATCATAACCTTCTTGATTACATTGACATAGAAGAATAAACAAAAAATTACATTCTTTTTTCAAACTGGTACAAACTTTACAAAAAGCAGACATTTGCTGACTTTTGTCAAAAACTACAATCTTTTAGTTTATTCATTTCGATTACCTATTTACAATATTAAAAAGTTTTTTTTAGAATATCTACTCAGATAAAAACCGGTATTCGCAAGATTATCAGGAAGTTTTTGGCGATGGACGATGATGACGACCCCCATCCTTCCACCAGTCAGGAGGCTGTCGAGCACCAATGCAAGGAAGATCGGGAATCCAATCCTGACCACCAAGATATGCGAGAAATATATCGCCGTGGCTCTAGTGTCAAACGTGACGACCGCCACCGAAACTCCAGTTACAAACCAGATGAACGCCACCGACACTCCAATGACAAAGCAGATGATCGCCACCGACACTCCAGTAACAAACGTGACGACCGCCACCGACACTCCAGTGACAAACCAGATGATCGCCACCGACACTCCAGTGACAAACCAGATGACCGCAGCCGAGACTCCAGCAAGGATTCCGCGTCGGAAACCAGTTCAAAGGGCAGCGGCCTTCAAATAGACACCGGGCGAAGGAAAGACCGAAAATCGAACGATAACAAGAGACACAGCGCACCCGGACGCGTAGTGAAGAGATCTAAAGGACACAGCAACAAAAGACCAGCTCCACGGCGCTCAAACCGCTTACTAGCCAAGAAAAGATCATCTACTTACACTATATTAACTGCAATTTCTTCAACAGAGTATATACACCGACGTTGCCCAAACTGCGGGTTTCGCCATTGACGCGGAAAGTAGAATATTATGCTAGTTTGAATATTTTAATATGAATATTTTTGAGTTTATAAATAAATTATAGATTATTTTATTTGTGTTACCAACCTGTTGGTAAGTGACGATGTGGCCGAAGATGAAGCACAAAGGTCTAGAAGGCACCTATTCACTCTAGCATTGAAGATACCCAGATTCTAGTTTTCAGGAAAGACGGACGACGGTAGTTTATTCCGTCTATTCCCACCTGTTCTGTTGAGTAGTTCTGTCAAAATAATTTCCGTTGGCCAGACTAGTCTGACCACCAGTCTGACCACTGGGAAACACTCGTTCTGTTGGCAGAACTATTCCATATAGTTCATAGTTCATTTATTGATAACAATAATGTTACAGGTCAAAAAATAATAATAAGAAATAACATAATTAGTACATAAACCAAATAAAAATGACAATAAAATTAAAAAAGTTAAATCATAATAATAATAACATATGATTACGATCGACTATAAGTTAATAATTAATCAATAATATAAATAATGCTGGACAGTTCACACAACATTATCTAGCCCCAAGCTAAGCAGAGCTTGTGTTATGGGTACTATATAACTTATATACTTAATACAATATATTACATAGATAGATATTTTTAATTGTACATAGAAAATACCCAGAACACCCTGAACAAATATCTGCGATCGCACAAACATTTGATCCAAGGCGGGAATCGAACCCGCAACCTCCTGCGTCGCAGGCCAACCTTCGCCCGCCGCGCCACAGAGGTCGTCAGTACAGTTAGTTAGTAGGTACAAATAACATTGGCAAAAAAAAAGAAATAAAAAAAGCATTAAATAAAACATCATAATAAATAAATACTTACATTAAACACATTGGATAGAAATAAATTCATTGAAGTCATAAATGGACTGCTCAATCAGCCACTCTCTGAGTTTGTACTCCACTCCTTAGCAGTTTGCTTCATAAAGGTAGAACTGAAACGTTTAATACGAATAGAGGGTATACTAAAGAGGTAAGGATGGTACCGATCCGTGCGTCTGCTCGTCCTATGAAAAGGAGATGTGGGATCAGATCGTGAAGTTTCTGGGAGTATTCCCCGTAATGTAACCTATAGAAGATCGATAGGCATGCGACTTTACGGCGGTTCTCGAGACCCGCCATAATAATATGTTGCTCACCTATAAGCCTGAAAGCTTTACGTTCAATCGAGTCCAAGGCAGCAAGCTGGTATTCGGCCGAGCCATCCCAAACATGGCAGCAGTACTCCATACCAGCCCGGACTTGAGCTTAGTTATGAAGTTGTTTTTGCCAGCTCCTATGGAATGAAAAGGGAAAGGACGCGAAGAAGGAAAAGTTTGCATTCGAAATGCAGGGCCACCCAAACTACAAAACCTGGTGAGTAGGTAGGTACCTAATATTTTTTGTACTTAAAATTGATCCTCTAGTAGCAGTAGTCCGGTTGTTAGTCCGGTTGACCACGTCTCGGCAGCGTAGGTCATAACGGTGAGGACGCACTGATTGAGAACTCACCTTGAAGCCCTGTGCGATGCGGCTGGTTTACCGATTCAAGGGTGATCAGCCCGAGCACGGAACAAGCTATGCTCGTTTTCGGAACAAACAGAACCCGTTATGATCTTATTTGGCAGAGAACTGAGGTCATTGACAGCTCACAGAACTAGCAAGCTAAAGTGGCAATTTGCCGGTTTAAGCCGAAGAACCGACAACCTCTGCTGAGGTTAACGTGCATTCGTCAGATAATTCACAGCCTAATATATACATTTAAATGTAACCTAAAAATTCCGTTCCAGCAGCACTTGAACCCGCATCCTCGCCTGTGATCGGCGATGCCTTTACCAATTTGGCCATAGAACGAGCTATGGCGCTGGATACGAAATGTGTGTCGTGTGACCATCAGGCAGGTGTTCCGCCTCGAGGCCACCTCATATCTCTCGGCCCCCATTCGGTGATTGCTTTGGTCCATCTGTAATCCTCTTGCCTTGCCAAGTATCCTGCCCATCTCTACTTGAGCCTCGCAATCCGTATACCGTATGTATATATACAAAAATACAATAATAATAAAATAAATAATAATAAATAATGTTGGACAGTCCACACAACATTATCTCATCATCATCATCATCAGCCCACTCTAGTCCACTGCTGGATATAGGCCTCTCCCAATACGCGCCACTGAGCCCAGTGTTCGGATCTTCTCATCCACTTTCTGCCCGCCGCCTTTCGAAGGTCATCGCTCCACCTAGCCAGAGGGCGCCCCACGCTACGTTTGCCAAGACGCGGTCTCCACTCAAGAACTCGCTTACCCCAACGGTTGTCGGTTCTTCGGCATATATGACCAGCTAATTGCCACTTAAGCTTGCTAATCCGGATCTATGCTGCAGAAACATGGACTCTTAGGGAGAGCGAGAAAATGAGGATAGATGCTCTTGAGGTGGAATGGAGAAAAATGCTTGGGGTTTCGTGGTCAGAGTTTCGTACCAATCGGACCATACTCCAAGACCTCGGCATTAAGCAGCAACTGTCAGCTACTGTGCAATCTCGCATCCTCACTTTCTACGGGCACGTATTGCGACGCGGAGAGGTATCCATTGAGCGCCTTGTTATACAGCGTAGAGTTGACGGCACACGAGCAAGGGGCTGATTGCCCATGAGATGGACTGACCAAATCAAAGCAGCTTTGGACGGTCCACTGCATGAATGCACCAGCAAAGCTGCGGTGCGAGATGAGTGGCGAAGGATTGTGAAGCGAGCCACATACCCTGAAGTGACGACCACGACCACTCTGCCAAGAGTGTAACAACTAAGAAGAACAAAATAAGTAAAATATTCAATTTAAAAAAATACATTATAATACCAAGGGATCACCCAGACAGAAACAGGATAGGACAAAAATTTCTCGATAAAAAAAACACAAAGTTACCTTTAACTTTTGGCTGGATTCAAAGTCAAAATCACAAGGATCATTTTGAATCGTCTTAAAAAATAAATTTACTATTACTCCTGTTCCAACGCAACCAGACCTAGAAGAATCAGGCAACAAACACGGTCGATTATTTGTCAATATGGTACAGATTATTGGGTCCAAAATTGGATAAATAAGATAAATACAATAAAAGGGAGGGTTCACCCACGGGGTTTTATAAAATTATCTATATTTCACGAGATATTCAATAAAAACTGCTTTTTCGAACGGCACGTAGTGTTTTTTTTGTATGAATATTTCTGCCAGGCGGTGGCGCAGTCTTAAATCACCACTCTCGGCAGGCAGATTGCTGATAGCAGTACCTATTTCTGTTGAGTAGTCAGGTGGATGTTGTTGTCCTTACCTGTGGGCTTTTACAACATCCATGGGAGGAAACGGAGGGGTTCTAGTCTTAGGCCGGATACACCACAGCAGGTTGTGTTGGTTTCTTAATTTTACCCGTCCGGCTTGTATTGGTTTCTTAAACACCAAAATGTATCACGGAGTTTAAGCAGATATTTGATGGCATCTGTACAGGTAAATAGAATACGATCTGTATCCATTCGGAATTCACAGTACACCTCTTTCTATAAACCTTACACTGTTTACCACATCCCAGAAAGACGTTAGACCGTACCCAGCGCATTTAAGATCAGATCTTATGGCATAGGAAATACGGTTTGAATTGCGATTTAGAGACAGAGGTACGTGTAGTTAGAAGTACATATGTTACTCTAGAGCTTTATTACAATTTAAGCGATGTAACAAATTGTAAAATGCCCCAACGTGAATTCTGCGCACGTTTGTGCTTTGTATAGGACATCCATCCTTTTGATAGTACTCTGATGTACTGGACGTTGCCAAAATTTGTAACCCAGTGACTGAGTTCTCACTTAGAACACAAATTTACAAATAAATGAATGCTTTGTAGAAAGTTGATGATTTGGATTTGAAGAATTCGGGACCACCGCCACTGTAGCAGATTTAGCATGAGCACCCAAGATAAAGGTTTTGTCGACGAAAGGGAAGATACCAACCAACTTTAGGTAATTTGTCTCCTTAACGCCCCACGCAAAAACGAGGGGGTGTTATAAGTTTGTCGTGTCTGTGTGGGTGTGTGTGTGTGTTTGTGTATGTGTCTGTGTGTATGTCAGCTATGGCATTGTAGCTCCCGATCGGATGAACCAATTTTGATTTTGTTTTTTTTTTGTTTGAAAGGTGAATTAGTCGGGAGTGTTCTTAGCTATATTTGATCAAAATCGGTTCAGCTGTTTCATTGCGTCGAGGGTTTTTTTTTTAATTTTTACTCTAATTTGAAACTGCTTGTCAATCCCACTGTCGACTCATCATCACACTGCTCTGTCACATGGGTGTAAGAGAGAAGATATAATTTTACTTACCTTTATACTAATCAAATAAGTGTAAAGGTTAAGACATTAATTTCCATAGTGTTTGGATATTTGGATGTTTGGTTGTTCGGATGTTTGTATGTTTTTTTTTTTTTTTTTTTTTTTTTTTAACATTGATAGACCTTTGTTTGACCACGATCACACCTGTTGGTTTGTTACTCAATCACACCGATTTCGATGAAATTTGGTACACAGAAGGACTATGACCTGAAGCTATAAGCTACTTCTTATCGTAGTAAAACGCGAGCAACGTCGCGGGCGGGCACTAGTATCATATATATATCAACTTTTATTTTTTATTTTTTATGTTTGTTATTCATTCACTCCGAAACGGCTGCACCAATTTCAGTGGAATTAGGTATACAATATAGTTTATGATCTGGATGGAGCTATATAGACAACAACTACTACTATTATTATACTGGAAAAACGCGAGTGTAGCCGCGGGTGGATACTAGTGCAAAATGCAAAGAACTTTGTGAATTATTTTATAAAAACGGGAAATTTGCACGGAAAACGGTGGTGGTTCACGGTGCTTTTTTTTTTTTTTTTTTTTTTTCGGGGAATTTTTTTTCGGGAAGTTTGTGAATATTACAAGGATAATCGTCCGCATTATGTACAGCTTCAAACACCATTGCCTTATTAATTATCACTACTGGGAATAAAGCCTGCTCTCTATCCACGAGAGTGTAGGTCTTAACGGTGGTTATAGACCGTACATAATCGCATGTAATGGGGGATATATTCCGATTTTCTCCTGTTTCCAATATAATCATCAAGTCCTTAAGCTAACGCAAAGATTCCGCTGAGAAAGTAAAACAACCCGGAGTGGTCCCACAGGGCGCATTATTTCAATATTACTCGTACATTTCCTAACCAAACCTGTTCAACCATGTACGATGCAAAATCCCCTTTAAGTATTAGAAAAATATAAAGGAGATTTAGATATAAAGGGGATGTTGCTTGAACTGTATCAAATGCGCTTACAGTTCCAAATCCGAAACAAACAGAAAAAAAATACTAAAAAACATTCTTAGGTTCCTGCCGTAGCATATACGGTCTTAAAATAGGCTCATCCGTCCCCTCCTGTGGATGTCCTAAAAGACAACTAGCAGATGGGTAGCAGTATCCACTGGAGTACTAAACACAATACTGCGATCATCAATCACCGTTAACAAGTTAAACTGTTAGTTTCAAATGCTGAGCTGGATGCCAATTTGTGTCAGTGATGCGTGACTGGTAGGGCACAAATTAGTTTTATCTTTCTTTGTTTCTGTGTGTGTGTGGGTGTGTGTGTGTGTGTTCAGAATATTGTTTGCTGACAAAAATATTTTTTTTCTTTCTTTCTTTCTTTTTTTAGTGGGCTGAGGCGGCTTAAAACAATTAGTAGTGGAATTCTATGTGGGAGGCATCCGTCCAGCAGTGGATTCCTAGAGTCTGATGAAGATGTTGATGACTGTGGAAATACAAGCCTTAAAACAGCACCTTAAGGCTCAGCCTAACGGTATCTTCCCAAGAGTGTCCGACGTTGCACGATATTTTCACGGTATTTTAACAATTTTAACGAGCTGCCATATTTACTTCAATGCTCTTCTGAGAACCTCGCGTCAGGCTGTGCCTCTTCAAACCATCTTTATATGTAAGGTGAGCTTTACCGCCTAAAATTATGCATACATACATAGCCACACGCCTTTTTCCCCGAAGGGGTAGGCAAAGCCTCAATGGGCCTCCATTCACAGTGGGTTGCACCATCGTGGAATATAGACGTGATAAGTGGTGAGCTCATCGCCGCCATTGCTTCCCACGACTGACTCGGCTAACACTTTAATCCTAGAATAACACATAATAAGCTAGTAGCCAGGACAAATCATATAACTGTCTAACTATCACGGTTCATGAGATACAGCCTGCTGACAGGCGGATAGACGGACAGCGGAACCTAATAGTATCCCGTTTTACCATTTGTGTACGGAACCCTAAAAACTTGTAAATCTGAGAATGAGTCAGTAACCTTTAAGATAAGATAAGATAAGATTATTTATTTGTCCGAAACACAGGTTACATACAGATGTTATAAATAAAAGATAAAGTATCACCAAGCCACGCCTTTACGTTTCACTTTTAAATTTCATATTTTTTTTAATTGTACTGACCTTGTATGTTCAAAATGTACATACAAGGTACATTATGTACCTTGTACCTTGTTGTATTATTATTTCTGTAAATAAGTGTATTATCTATTTATAGCAACATCAGAGTGCGGCTTCAGTACGTTGCCACTATTTTTTAATCTGTGCTTGCGTTTAATCGTTATTATCCATCTTACGTGTCTGCAACGGTTTCAAAGTTAAAATGGGATGAAATATGTCAAGAGTGTATTTAGAAAATGTTTCAGTGATATGGTTTTATGTGTAGCGGAGTAGATTTGATTTGAAAGGCAGACTTGGTAATAGGTTCAGATTTATAATATTTTCGTCGCATGATTTATTTAAAAGGGTACCTAACCTACCTGCCTAGGTAGGTACCTACCTGTACCTAAGACTCGGTTTAATGTGTAAAATGGAACCGAGCATAGAACGAATCATATTATTTTGATATATTCTTATTTATTTATTTTATTAAAATGCTACTGAGGGATACCTAGTCCAGGATACCTTTGACTGGATACCTGAAGGACAGCGACTTCGGGGTCGGCTGAGAAAGCGTTGGCGGGAAGATCTTGTGAATTTTGGGGAGACCTTTGCCCAGCAGTGGGAAAATATAGGTTATGGAAAAAAACATTCCATTTATCCATAATAGAAACACAGAGGAGATGTAGGATCTCCTCTTTGTTTCTCTGGTTGATATAAGCCCTTAAAATAAACCCTTGTTTGCACCCACGATTGTCGCCTATTTCGACAGCGTTTTTTCTCCCGAGGGAACTTATTTGTAAGATAAATGTAGCTATAACCCAGCTTTAATTTACCATTTGTGTACCAAATTTAATCAATATTGGCCCAGCCGTGTAAGCAGTTTTTACGTCATCTACGGGAGGAGAGAGTTGTATGGTCTATTCTTAGACCATACAACGTAACGAGGCATAGTATTTTTTTTTTATTTTTTATTCTACTTGGATGACGGAACATGCAAGAGGCCCACCTGATGTTAAGCGGTAACCTCTGCCTATGAACAGTGCATTACCTCATAGGTCACGTCCACCTAGGACGCACCCTATGTGGCATTGCACTGCGTCCGCCACCCTGAGAATTAGATGAAAAGTCTCATGTGCCTGTAATTTCACCGGAACCCTTACCTTTCAAACCGGAACACAGCAATGCGAGCACTACTGCTTTGCGGTAGAAATAGGTATGGTGGTAGTACTTCCCCGGACGAACTCTTAGTAATGATGTAGAAACAGAATTTAAAATACCTAGCTGTAGTTTGTTTATCTTGTTATTTCAATGTACGTACCATATATTATTATGTAGGTAATGTGAAGGTATTTCTAAATACAAGTTTAATTAAGATTAACAACTAATTATTCAAATTCTAATAATTATTCCCAGAATGTTTCTTGTTTTCTCTACAAATCCCAAGATAGAGGTTTATTATTTAATGTTTTACATGAATCATTTTCATTAAGTTTTAATAGAGAAGAAACAATGCAGCGGTAAGGTAAGTTGTTGAACTTTGGTTTAGGACTTTGAACCTTGGCTAGTAAAAACTAATTTGACGAGGTACAATGTGGTTCCAAGTTAATTTTATTAAAAAAATAAAGCTCCTGACTGTTTTCAGTGTTCCATGAATATTTGAAAAAAGAACAATTATCGAGGCACTTCGGTGTCTAGCATGCATTACATAGGGCCCCGAAACTAATTACAATATTCACGACTAGATGTCACCACAGGAAAAAATAGAACGCGCTATCAGCTGTCATCCTTTGCAATTGTTTTCCAAAAGCATTTTTCTTTGATAATGATTCTGGAAACTGCTGCACAAATATAGCCCAGAACCATCTTGCAAACATCGTCTTTCATTTAAAGAAAACTGTATCTAAATAGCTTAAAACTTTTTAAAGTCCGGGCTGGTATGGATTACTGCTGCCATGTTTGCGCGGTTCGGCCAAATACCAGGTGGCTGCCTCGGACTCGATCGAACGTAGAGCTTTCAGTTTTATAGGTGAGCAACATATGGCGACTAAAATCCAGAGTCACGAGCACCGCCGTAAGGTTGCATACCTTTCGATATTCTACAGGTTACATATAGGACGAGTAGGCGTACGGCTCAGTACCATCCTAACTCATTAGTATACCTTCTATTCGCACAAAACGTTTCGGTTCTACCTTTATAATGCGAACTGCTAAGGAGTGGAACACACTACCGTCGTCTGTCTTTACTGAAAACTATAATCTGGGTCTCTTCAAGTCTAGAGTGAATAGGTGTTTTCTAGACCTTTGTGCTCCATCTTCGGCCACATCGTCACTTACGAACAGGTGAGATCGTGGTCAAACAAATGACTATCAATGTAAAAAAAAAAGAAGAGAAATTGTATTAAAAAAAAAACACCCCTAAAGGGTAGATTACATTGAATCTAACATTATAACTGTAATAAATTTTTAACAAGTAATTCAGCAATAAAATATGTACATTGACTTTGACTTTGAAGATAATAGAAACATTTGTTTGCACACCAAGAACCTCTCAGCGTAAACGCATACACCTTTTCCGTTCAATCGGGGTAACTGAGTGAGCGAGCGAAGCACACTAAGCCCTTGCAACAACTGGCAAAATTTGTTTTTAGTAGGGAATGCAAACCGGTTTCACTGAAAATCATCCAGACTCTGGATTGAGGGATCCATGCTTAAAGTAGCCTGAAACAGAGAATATGTAATTAGTACTACCTGAAACTCGACGGATTAAGGAAATTACAGCTTAATTCAAGCAAGGATCCCTCAATCCAGACTTACGAAATAATGTAAATGGTTCTGGTAATAACAGTTCAAAATTATAGCGCTTGGAGCCCACTTCATAATCTGTCTGTACAAAATTTAATCGAAATTGGTTCAGCTATTATGGCGTACCTAATTTGTACCTATAACGTAAGCTTTCGCGTTAATAATATTAGTACGATCTATTATCAAAACTTAAGGCGTCGATGGGCGCCAAATTAGGACACTATCTTACTCATTAAAGTTCAGGTAAGTAACAGAATAGCACTCGCAAAACGAAAAGTGAGCGTAAGTCACGTTTTTCTTTCAAATTAAAAATCATTAGGAAAGTAATTTTCAAAAATAAAAACAAGGTCCTCTCGGCGTTGTATTATTTAATATACTGAAGGCAATAAACACATCTTTTGATTGATAGTTTAGGAGAAAAATGGTTGTACCTACGATTACAGAGACTACTTTGCAAATTTATATCTGGCATTATTTTTCGAAAACATGAGGACATGAATTTATATGATGTTAATTAATAAAAAAAATGCAAATTTGTCGCAGAAATAAGTTTTGAATGCACCACATTTCACATATATAGGTATATATTCACGCCTTAAGTCACTGGCTCACCTCAAATCCCCAAACTACGAACGTATTATGTAGGTATTTTACAAAATTCATGACAAAGCACTCGTGGCATGCCAATGAAATTTTCATCTCCCAAGATGAGCACTACAGAAGCCGCTTTATCTGACCTGACGATAATATTTCCCCAACAGCGCGCGCTCGTAAAGCAAAAAGCCTGGTGTTCCCGGCAATTTATACGGGGATCACTCGGGGCATGGGGTCATCAATCTGAAGCCCACGGGGCCAGTTGGATTCAGTGTTCAGCGTTTATTGTACAGGCGGCTAATGTCCATGTTCTTGGGGTTATGACGGGTTTAGGGTTCCGAAGCCAAATGGCGAAAATCGAACCCTTATTATTTCGTCATGTTTTTCTGTTTTTTCGTTTGTCCGTCCATAACACTTGCTAATTACTCCTTCAGTTTATATTTAAAAACAATTAAAAGAAACAAGATGAATTTCAATAAAATTATAATAAACAACCGATTTAGGCAAACAATGATGACGGAGTTGACCTAGATGTGACAAAAACCGTTGACAAAAAACTTAACCGTTAAACGTGAAACTGACATCAACAACCTGAAATTCTACGTTGAAGTGATGGTGAGCCCAATGCTTTTCATCATTAAATATAAAATTCTACAAGCAGCCAAATAATTTTCTTCTTTAGCCCAATAAGTTTAAAGCTCAAATCATAAAAAATGAATTTAAAATGCTATTTTAATGCTCTGCTAGTGACGGACGGGCTGTGAAAAAATAATGGTCGGGATAACACCGGAACATTCTGTCAACTGCACGCATTGACCTATGGCCAGATTGGTTATGGACAGCTAGCTCACTCAATTATACCTTGAGCATTATCGAACGCCTGTAGCAATGGCAAAATTTACCCTTTACCGAAAGTCGTGGCAAATTTGGAATTAAGAAATTAGTCTCCTAATATCAATTAAAATATTTAAATTGTAGATGCAGAAACTAACGATTAGAAACCAAAAGGAAATTTATTGCAATCTTCAGAGTCCTAATGTGGAGTAAATAAATAAATAAATAATGCTGGACAGTATGCTGTTAAGCTGGGAGTAAGACGCCTGTGAAGTTTTCCCAGTACAAATTTTTGTTTTGGAGTACTGAACTCTAAAAAGCCAAGGTACTTTCGCAGGCGCTCACACTACATGCTAATGAAAGTTGCAGAGATTTTTGTTGAACTGATTCCAGGTATATTCAACGGACTATATACGTATAGAAAAGTCTCTAATCCGTATTCCCCATGGATGGTATAAGGGGCTAGTCAGCGGCAAGTCCAATCAATGTGTAAAGTGCATGCCTACTTTATAGTTATAGTAGCTATAAATTTTGCATTTCCAGCCCATCGCTGCTTATTGAAACACTATCCTAACCTCAATTTGTTTGTAGCAGTAGAGGGTTTTAGGAAAGAACTCCAATTTCTACAGCAAAGCAGTAGTGCTCGCATTGCCCACCAGTTCGAAGAATATGATTGTCGGTGAAATTCCAGGCACATGAGACTTTTCATCTTTATGCCTTAGGGAGGCAGCCACAGTGCAATGCTGCATAGAGCGTGTCGTAGGCGACGCAACGACAATGCATTACCCTTTAGGACCTAGAAGTTAAGAGGCCTATAGCAGTGATGCCTGTAACAATGTATTACCTAGAAACTAATTGTTACAGGCAGAAGTTACTGCTTAACATCAACTTGGCCATCTGCTTGTTGCGTTATTCAAACAAGATTCAAACCAAATCAAAATATAAAAATATATATAATTACAGGAGATTTTGCTATCTTTGACAGATACAAATATGGAAAAAAAATGCTTACAACACAACATAGCTAAATGACTGATCTATCTGTTCCGATGCTTTACCTACGGGTACTGCTGAACGGCAAAATTGTTTCCGGTCAAATTGTGAATTTGAACAGTTGAATCGCATTAAAAAAATTACTTTTCTAGGGATAAAAAAAACAATGCGGTTTTGTTTCAATACTTATGAAAAATATGTAGGATATAGCTCTCGAATTTTGGGTACCTGCTTTGTTACTTTAATACAAATATGAAGCAATAAATAGTATATGAATATATAATACTAACATTACATAATACCTAACAGTCACATACATATTACTGACCCCGCACTAGTATCTCCTGTATCGTGGGTATCTGGAACTACAAGAACCAATGTATAGGTACTACAACACAGACCCGTAATTATAAACGTCTGCTAAAGTAAAAAGTATTTTACATCTCTCATATTCGGTAAGTAGGTCCTTATAACCTCCAAATGGGGCTTGTAGGTGACCAATTAGCGCTCTAGGGTAATAATGTAGCTAGAAAAGCCCTAGGGCGGTAAGTAATTAAAAAAAAAACTACACTCTTTAAAAAAGTTTGCGTACATCTAACCATCATACTGGCAATAGACATCATGCATTCGCCCAATGACAAAAGAGGTCGCTTCGCTATTCAGCCTTGTCTTCGTATGAGTATAATAGTCATCAATTTTAAGTATCGAACAGCGAAAATCAATTTCGTTTTTGAAAAAAATAATTAAAAAAAAGTTGAAAAAAGGCGGGAATAGAAAACTTTTACTTTAAATATTGTTTGTTTTTGGGTTTTTTTTTTATAATTACGTGCTAATTAGGAAAAAAACATGATTTCTGCAAGTGATGAAGATTATTTATTCTTGTAATGCCGGTTTTTTTCTACTTACCTCACAATCGAGATGTAAAGCAGAGTAGTTAGCTCGGGTGTAAGCATCAATGGCACCCTCGAACTATAGGCGCACGAGCGCCTGACATCTGTTGGTTTGAGTCTTTTCTAGTCCTCTTACAAGAATGATAGCGAAATAAAAATGTCATAGAACAACAAAACAGACATTGCAAAACGCAGCAGCATATTAAAACAGCAAATCGACTCTTCATCTCCGTCTTGATAAATAATTCCCTTAAGAGCAGTCAATTCCAGTACTTTCGATAAAAACGCTGGTGCTCAGCTCGTACGTGATTATAAAGTTGTAACAATTTTTTCGTCAGATGTTTTGTACAAATATGTATCTTGAAGAATACATCTACGTACGTGATCTTTTTTTGTTTTTTTTTGTTTACCTCTAAATTCTGTATAAGCCTTCAAAAATCAGCTTATTTGCACAATTTTACCTGAACTTTGTATGTTCATAATGTTCTTACAAACTGTATAAGTAAAAAAAAAAAAGATCAGGTATCTAGCCCATGTTGTGTAGAATCTAAATTACAAACATTTTTTTCACAAACTTGAAAGACTTTTTCAGAAAAACGTACGTGCTGGAACAAGTTTTAGAATATTTTGCGCGTTTATTGCCGTTTCGCAAGTAAGTAGCGGAATTTTCCGAATTCCAACCACAGGATCTGGCACTAGCTCCCATTTTACACAGTGCCTCTCTTTCAAAAATTGAATTGTACGAACCTACAAGATTTTAGTTCAAATCGAATTGGGGCCCCTTAAGAAAAACAACATAAATCATGATACGATCCTGCGAAAATATTATCCGTAACAATAGAAATCCAAGGCTTAAAGTTTTCGTTTCAAACATGCTATTATTGAGCAACAACTGGCGATTTTGATGACACCATAAAGATACTGGTACAGTCCTATTAATTTGAAAATTTAGCTCTATAAACACAAATGCAATCAACTTTGCATAACTGAATTGTGAATTTGATACCATCAATTCAAAGTTACATTGCTTATACTAAACAATAACTAAACTACCTAAGAGCTTGTCCAGACGAGGCAATTTACGCGCGATTCGACTCACGCGTGTGAATTTATGTTGTGCCCAGTAGCCGTAGTGCAACTTTTTGCTACAAGTTTACGCGCTCTACCAAGACCACATCATTGATAAAAAATAAATTAAAAAAAACGCGTTTCACGCGCAGTTTGTATGAAAAAAAGGTACAGAGTCCCTAGCGGCGAGTTAATGAATCATTTTGTGTCATTGTAATTTTTCCGTTTACTCAACCAACGCGGTGGTCGCGTAAACACACACTAAGGCCTCAGATGACGCGTTTTTGGCGTGAATTACGTGCGAGCGTTCTACACGTTGCGTACGTCCATTCGCGGCAACCATCGCGCGCGTGCTGGACGGATCAATGGGGTAGCGATGTGCGAGTTGAGTTGTTTAACTCGAGTTACTCAAGTTAAATTGTAAACGAGTCAAGTTGAGTCCTTTTTCTTTCAGTTTCTTGCGACTCAGTTTCTGGGGTTCCTAGTATCTCGACTCGCGCGTCGAAAGCGCTTCAGACGCGCGATTCGAGAGTCTCGCGTATTGAACGCGATTTACACGCGAGTGGCAAAACGCAGTCGCGCGTTTTGCCACTCGCGTGTAAATCGCAATCGGATGTGGACGGAATGTATGAAGTTCTAGTATCTCACGATCGCGCGACTCGAATCGCGCGAGTCAAACGCCGCGTAAATCGCCTCGTCTGGACAAGCTCGAAGTGTTGCTACTTAATGTTTTCGGCGACCGATGTTAGGCAACTAAATCTATAAAGTTGGCCTATCTATCATCACTATGGGAGCTTCTCGTAAAACAATAAATGATATCCCATAAAACACCGTTTACCGTCCAATGCCTGTCGTATACTGCTTCATACAATATTTATACGGCATAAGGCATTGCATTCGAGGACCAACGGTCTTTTTTACTATTATATTATTTATAGGGTTCCGACGAAAGTACCTTCTCTTTAAGTATGGACTTTGTTATTTCAGGGCATTTGGTTTTTGAATACCATAAATGTTAAAGTTAAGTTATTTTAGTCAAGAATTTCATATAGCTTTGAGGTGTATCCGTGTGGACCGTTTCCAATACAAAACTTTAAGGAATGAAAGTCGGTGATAGAAAAGATGATTATTTAATCACTAGTGTTTTATTTTAAGAAATATCTAATTACAAAACGGCTCGTTTCCTATTTATTATAAAAATTATATTTTGTAATAAATAAGGGAAATTGCCAATTAGAAATCAGCTTAAAAAAAAAACAATAGTGATTAAATTATTTATTATATCACCGACATTGGTTTCTCAAAGTGATGTATGTGAAACGGTTATGGACGATCCACCTTAACTTAATTGTATATTTTAACAAAATAATTAAAATACATTGTCCCCCCCCCCCCCCCCCTCCCTATCCTACCCTTTATTGGAATCCCATCACGGATCTGAAGAAAACCAATGATGATAAAATGATGATGATGACCAATGGTGATGATAAAAGTCGTAGTGGCTACTTCAGTAAGTCGGGAGTATTTAATCCTTCCTATCTAATGGAAAGCTAATATTCCCATAGTAATTTTAAAAATAATGCTTATGAGAGAAGCATCTTAAATAAAGATAAACTCGTCCTTTTTAAGTCAATGAAAAATTTAAGTTCATTCTTTCCATAAACGGCTTTTAATATAATTTTATGCGTAAAGAATTTCAATATCATAAGATGAACAAAATTAATTAATAAAGCAAATATTTTTTCATTGGTTATTTCGTTAGTGGTTCTAAATAAATTGAAAAGTTTTTATGAAAAATGTATATGCGGCCATTATATACCCTGAAAAACCATTAGATATTTGAAATCATTCGAAAACTTTGAAAACCGCGATTATTGAATGTTTTGATTTATTGGAGTGCCAGTAGGTTCGCTCGCGTGGATTATTTTTACTAACTTTTATTTAACTTGCAATATTCTTATGTATGTTTGGGTCAAATCTTGCAACTAATGTGTAAGTGTAAATACTCTTACCAAATAAATGATTATGATTATGATTAAACTTTAAAGCAGTTATCCTCAACCGATTGACATGAAATTTGGCATACCTGTCAAGTTACGATGACAATATACAATATTATGGTGTCAGCGAGCTGATCTGATGATGGATTCGGAAGGCGGACAACGGAACTTAACGATGAATAAAAGTATACTCGCCGTGTTTAGACTCATTTCGATCGGCACATCGGTTCCAATTACTAATTTTATAAAAGGTTGTATTGAAAAATATATTTTTCACAAAAAAAAATATTTCACGCGAACTTTAGCATGTTCTTCATTTATTTCTAAGCTTCCGTAAAATGTAAAACATTCCAAAACTATCTGATCAATCAGCGAATCCGTTCGTTACAAAATTCGCTACAGCTAGGTTAATATCCTAAATAGAAATCTGATTACGTAGTCCAAACTCAAAGGAAATTGCTATCACTTGGTTCCAAATAAAAATTTTGGGCGTTATTTCCGAAAGGTAAGGAATGTCTTGTAATTTAAAATACTTCGCTATTTCTCGAGGTAGCCAGCGCAATAATTTATTTATTTATCCTTTCCTTTTGTTACAGAACACGAATAAATGAGTTACGAGTTACGATTCAACCGAATGTATCATAAACACTGGTGGTAATTAAAATCATTTCGTTTTTTTTATATTATTCTATTATAACAATTTGTTCTATTGTTATATTATTGACCAACAATTTGTTCTACACCTTCTTTTGTTACAGATTCAAGAACTTTGGATTGGGAAAATACTAGAAAAGATCCCAAAAGTTCTGATATCCAATAAGCATTTAGCTGAGACTTTGGGACTATGGCTATCCTTATTCCCTTTTTTTATTTGTTTAGGGCAAACAACCCAAAAGCACTCTCGCTAAAATTGCATGGAATAGTTATAGGTGGCGAACCCTTTTATAAGAATGTAAATTTTATTGTTCTTGGACCCTAAGGTGCATTTTCATCCGAATTGTATACTTTTCACTTGTTTTGCAACTGTAATCGTACGGATACTGTTATCGAAAGAGTTTAATGACTATTGTAAACCTCACTTGGTCTAGTTTCGGAATTACACACGTAGACCACACTCTATCTAACACAGGCAAGCAAGTAGTAGGAACGATTTGCGAGTCACAGTTACAGATTTAGATACACATATTAGAAGTTGATCAGTGAACGGCAAAATTCCAAATCGGAGATTTGATTAAACTGAATAAATCAGGTACAGTATTCAAATACCAATTAATTAATTACGCAATGAAACGGCTGAACCAATTTTGATTAAACATAGCTAAGAACACTCCCGACAAATACACCTTTCAAACAAAAAAAAAACTAAATCGGTTCTTCCGTTCGGGAGCTACGATGCCACAGACAGACACAAACACACACACACACACACAGATACGTCAAACTTATAACACCCCGTCGTTTTTGCGTCGGGGTTTAAAAATATGCATGGACTGCATAATAATTAACATGCATAATAATTCTGAGGGATCACTGTACCAAAAACACAATAGGACATATTTTTATCCATAGAAAAAAAACACTCTTATCTTTTGGATAGATTCCATTGTTTCTCAAAATGGTGCAGATTGTTGGTTCAAAAAATACATTGATAAAATCAATACAATAATATCTACCGAAGGTTTACTGTGAGGGTTTCAAAAAATTCTCTATGTATCTTACGAGATATTCAAATTAATTATGTTTACTAATGGTATTCAACAGCCAGCAATGTACTTTAATGTAGCAATAAAATGTTTGCCCTGTCAAAGCATAAACAATGGGTGTAACCTGAAGGCTTCCTGATAGTACAGGCAAATTAGCAAAAAGTGTGGCCCTAAGTCGAGTAGTCGTGGATTCTTATGGAATCGATAGATGACACGAATAGAAACTTATCCCAGGTTTGCACCGTTTCTGGCGCATACGGAAGGCTTTTAAATATTAGGTACAAACTTTGAAAAATTGTAACTTTTGAAAAAACAAAAAAGTGTTAAGTGCAAGTTCAATTACTTATAGAGACAGTCTTAGTGCGTTATGGATTTTAATTAAAACTACGTGCATAGTGGGAAACACTGTGAATTTGTTTTTTTTAGTTTGCAGCTCGGGGGAAATTTATGTACTCGGTGCAAACTTACATAAGGTTTCTATAAGTATTATAAACACTATATTAGTTTTGCACACCTCAGCGAATTACGGAACATAGTTTTTTTTCTTTTTTTGTAAATTGTACTTCGGGGGAAACTTATGTAGTCGTGCAAATTTTATTATGGTATATACTATCAATTTACCACATTCGCACGTAAAAAAAACTACAAATTTCGTACCGGAAGTACTTCTTAATAATAGATCTCTATAAGAAATCAACGGCGTGGGTGGGGTGCAGATTCATACCAAAATGTAGGCCGTATTCATCCCACGAATAATAAAATTGTATATTTGTCCGTATTAATCGCAAAATGTAGTCCAGATTCATACCACGCCACGGCCTTTAACAATGGATATTAGTACGGTCAGACAGAAAATTTTTCATATATTTTTGTTGGATGCAAATTATTAATAATTGGCGTTCGTATGTATGTATGTTTGTCCGAAGATAACTTGCGAACTGTTGATATATTCTTGATAAAACTAGTATTCTTTATACAATTTGGTAGATGGATATATAGTATTAGTACAATTTGTGTAAGGTTATGAGCTAAATTGGTTCGGGGGTTGTAGAAGATATTGGGGCCAAAGAAAGGGTAAAACAATGAAACAATCATAGAAGTTTCAAAACTAATTTTAATTTTATTTTAGACTGTGTAACTTTTGGGATATAAGCAAAGAAGTAAAAATAAATAACCTCTACAGTTTTTCCAGCAATCTACTATCATCCATCGAGGAGTTCCGTTGTCCACCTTCCGTCTCCATCATCAGATCAGCTCGCTGTCACCATCATAAATAAATATTTAATAAATAAATAATGCTGGACAGTTCACACAACATTATCTAGCCCCAAGCAAATCAGAGCTTGTGTTATAGGTTCTAGATAACTGATATACTTTAATACAATACATTACAAAGATAGATATTTTTTATTATACATAGAAAATACCCAACGAAAACATAAAACATAACATTAATAACATCCTGAACAAATATCTGCAGATTGTACAAATATTTATAAATTATACAATATTGGTAAATTCAAGAGAAATATCAATAGGGCTCTTAATTGTAGGCAGCGCGTTTGCAATACCGTGGGTGTTGTCCATAGGCGGCGGTGACTGCTTTACATCAGGCGGGTCGTCTGCTTGTTTGTCACGTTTAGGGCATGTAATACCGGAAGGTTTTCAATTCTAATACTGATTTCCGATATTAAATCTCAATATTGGCATTCCGGTATTAATATCGGAATTTCGTTATTTATCTAGAAATTGCACATTTTATTTATAAATTGCATAAATTCGGTATAAGGTTGGATTAAGTGCAATAAAAAATATTTTTAAATCGTATTCTAATCGTATCTGATCACGGGAGAACTAACTAATGTCTTTGCAAGTAGATGTTATTGGCAGATATATCAATCTACCCTCTTTCTCACTCTTTTATTATGAACGATACCACTACCATCGGTTTCATTGTCACACTTCACCCCAACTCGACACACAACACTATCGGTATCCGGTTGATTCTTACACATTCTCACCACAGGCTTCCATACTCCAGATAATGGAAAACCATCTTCTCCATTGACATTTCTGTATTTAGTAATCTCAATTGCCTCTTGTGCCATTACAAATATTTATATAAAATACGAATCTTTGCTCATTGTGTAGGATATTGATGTTATCTAAAAGCTTATGTTATAAATAATTGTAAAATTCTGATTCTATGAAACGATTTCTACACTAGTCCGTGATTTTCCTGAAAAAATATATTAAAAATGGCACCCACTTTTTTTTAAAAATGTTTTATACTTATTTTTGTTTGTGATGACAGTAAACCTCAGATATCGGTTTTTAAAGTTATCGAAACAGTAACAAAAAAAAAGCATTTACATCCACAGCAAGAACCATTGCATTGAAATAAAATAAAAAATATGGAAAAATTAAAAATTCTGTTTAGTCCCTTACATTCTAAGGACATTTTAAAAATAAAGTCACATTTACTTTTTCATTCAAACCTATCTTAAAAACTTGATCATTATGTCAGCTATTTATCATGTAAATTTAATTGAGATTCTTTTACGGGATCATTCATGATATTCAATTTAAACAGTTGAATGCGAAATTCTGGTTTTTAAGATTAGGTGAAATCTTAAATAAAACTAAATAATAACTTTCAGCATTGCATGTATTCAGTGAATCATCACAATAAATTTTCGAAATGGCGACCTTCTTGATCAATACATAACCAGCATCGTCTAAAAAAATTATCTTTAAAGCGTAGAAAAGCGATTCTGTTGCTTTTGAATTGTTGCTTCTGCCTGGGTCAACCTTCTTCGCAATTCTTCCAATTTCGGCACTCTCGAGAGTAAACAATCTTTTTATAATATCCCCAAACAAAAAAGTCAATGGGGTTTAAGTCGAGAGATCGTGGGGGCCATGCGATAGGCCCGCCTCGGCCAATCCATTTATCACCAAGTATCGCATTTTTTTAGTAGTAGTATAGCTTTTTTGTGAAATACTTCGTCCGGGAAAGTACTACCACCATACCTATTTCTGCCGCAAAGCAGTAGTGCTCGCATTGCTGTGTTCCGGTTTGAAGGGTATGGGTGCCGGTGAAATTACAGTCACATGAGACTTTTCATCTTTATGTCTCAGGGTGACGGGCGCAGTGCAATGTCACATAGGGCGCGTCCTAGGAGGGCGTGACCTATGTGATAATGCACTGTTCATAGGAAGAGAGTACCGCTTATCATCAGGTGGACCATCTGCTTGTTCAGTCATTCTAAAAGTATTAAAAAAAACCTGTCATTAAGATAGTGTCTAACTTTTGACGCAAAGTGACATGGTGCGCCGTCGTTTTAAAAAATCATGTTTCGGCGTGTTAGTAAAATGATGTCTGTGGATTATCCATTTAAATCTTCTCTTAAAAAGTTCAAGTATGACTCGCCATTTAGGCGATCTGGCAGTTGGAATGGGCCCACCATCTGTCGCAGGTTTCTGCCTCGTAGGTAGAAAATAATGTCCTTGAACAACAAATATGGGTTGTTTTACTATTGCTTATGTGTAATACAATCTTCAGACTGTCAGATTTCTTTTTAATTCCGACTTGCAGAACATTTTCAAAAACTCTTTTTTGAAATAACTTTTATTAAATTGAGCGTTTTTATCATCCTGTGCAAGAATCTGGAACAAGGTTACATGACTAATAGCTGTCACATCAGCCATGTTTTTAAGATAGGTTTGGATGAAAAAGATTATGTGACTTTTTTTTTAAACGTTCATTGAAAGTAAGAATTTAGGCAAAAAAAAATATATCTTCATATTATTATTTTTATTTTAATGCAATAGTAGGTGCTATTGATGTAAATACTATCAGACAAGGTAGCCCTAGTATTTAGCTTATTTACAACAACAAAAAACAGGTCTCTACCTCAACGAATCGAGTCACAATGGCCAAAAAAGTGTAAGAGCTCCGATTGTCTTAAAAACACATAACTCGAAAACTACTAAAAATCGCGAAATGGGGGTGATTCGGGTATCTCTGGGGGTAACCTTTCTTTGGACTTTGGCTTGACACTACTTTTTGGGACACACTGTATATATTATTACTTTGTTGATTATTTTATGCCAACAATTTTATGAAATAAATAGATGTTCCATATTAACATATTTTTTTGCTGACGTTACTTTCACTCGTTTTAGATGTAGGTATTTCTAGGTGGGATAAATACGGACTCTAAAAATGAAATGAATATTAATTGTATGAATCCGGCATAATTATTATTACTTTCAGCTCGTGGGATGATTTTCTGGGATCAATACGGATGCACCCCGCGGTCGGGGGACAGTGTTAGCAGTGTAGCGCCACAGTATATACATTAGTTTCTTAGCACCGCACTGAACTTACATATATAATACTTAAAAAAAGCATGTTCCGTATATAAATTCCAGTATTAAATGGCTGGCGAATGTAGTACTAATCAAATGAATAAGTTTAATTTAAATTCCAGAATTGCCTGAAATTTCCCCGAAGTAGAGCGACAATAAAATATGGAAAAAGTGACTTCCGTGTGAGGTACCCAGGTGCAAACCTGGTAATTTATTTGGCCCATTTTTCTGGTAATTCTGTCAATTTGCACCGACTACTTCAATATCCCCCGAGCCACAATACAGAAAAAAATATTTTTTTAGTAATGTTTTTTTTTTCGTATGTTCCGTAAGTCGGATTAAAAAAATACTTGGTGCAAATGTAGATCATAACGGTCTTAAGTGTATGCCAAATTGCACCGACTACATCTATTTTCCCCATTAAGTTACGGGTATTATAAGGTTTTCACCCTATTTCACCCTGTTCCGGGTGGGTTAATTTGCTGAAAGTTATATTAGAGGTGATTTTCAAGCCAAACAAAACAATTAGAAAAGGTTTTGTGACTACATCTAATTACTTCCACACTTTTGCTAAAAATCACCTAATTTGCCTGTACTTGTCCACGTTTGCTGAGTGACACGCTTTCATATTTTTGAGTTTGTTTTTGAAGATAGCCTGTTTCCTTATTATGTAACATAAACTTAAGTAACTGTTCTTTTTAGTTTCAATATTCTAAAAATCATCAGTTTTTTTCAGTGTTCGGCTACCCCGTATATCTGTAATTTTTTTATCATAGATTATACAAACTAGTCTGAAAATGAAACCCGTAACCAATTAAGTATAAGGACCCAAATCTAATACAGTATTATTGGAAAGCCTTTTATATAAAACATTCATAACCAAATTCATACATTATAGAACTCAAATATGGGTCCGTGCGATAACTTAGACAAACCACAAGTAACATTGTTTGGTTAGGACCACCCATTCAAATTATTCACATCGCTATACCAACACATTTTGTAGCCTGTCGTGGCGGCCACCGCAAAATTCTTTGTATTTTCCTACCCGTACTTTAAATGCCTGTGTCTGTATAAACATTTAAAATTAAACAAGAGGCGCATTTTTCCTAGATTTTTTAGCACAGGTAGACAAGATCTGCACCAAAATACTAAAATAGTCCAGTATTTTAATTTCATTTTAATAAAATGAATGAACTTCTAAATCTTCATTGGGCATTTAGAAAGAATGGGCAATAGTAGATTGACGAAACGGGTACTTAGGACGATCGTGAATGGGACATTAGGAAGGGGGAGACCTCGTCGAACGTATTCAGACCAGATCGGAGACGTTCTGGAAAAAGCTCAGGTCAAGAGTACCCTTAACCAACGAGTATGTATGAAGAATGTGATGAGATTGAATTGAAGTAGGTAAGTGGAAATCCATGGTTTCTGCCTACTCCTTCGGGAAACAGGCGTGAGTTTATGTATGTACTTCTAAGTGATACCTTACGGCATCACGGGCATTAGGGGTCGCTAATTATTTGTCTCAAACAAAAGCTTAAAGTCACGCGGTGGGCTATGGAGAAAGCTATGCTTGCTATGTGAAAGAGTCTGAATTGAGCAAATTCGTACAAGAACCATGGTCACCGACATAGCTCTCGGAATTAGTAAGTTGAATTGGCAATGAGCAGGCCATATAGCTCGTAGAACTGGCAACCGTTGGGTAATAAAGGTTCACGTGTCGCAACCACAAACCAGTTGACGGAGTAGAGGAAAGCCTTCTGGATGAACCAAAGACATTATAAATGTCAAAGGAAGTCGGTGGAGGTGGCTAAGACCGTTCTATGGTGGAAGCCTATGTCCAGCAGTGGATTTATTTAGGATGATGATGATGACGATGGAACAAAGTAAGCTCATGCAAGGCATTCACTGCTCGAACTTACTATATAAAGTTATGGTATCATGTGCTACTGTAATTTGATAGACACACTCGTGTTTGAGAGTTGTTGGTGCGGACGCCACAGCTTGTTCTGGTAGCAACATTATACCATTTTGTTTACTCAGAAACAAACAATTTATATTGAAATAGGTTACAAGTTTCAAAATCATTGTGAAAATTGCATTCAGCTATATGCTATGTTAGATAATACATTTTTCGTGCTGGAGAGAGTGCGTAATGTTTTTCGAGTGTATGTATGAATATATATATTTGGGACTCTCTGCAGCCTAAACGGCTTGATTGATTTTAGCTTGCCTCTAGTTTTATTTTATACTACTGAATGTCGGAACAAGCAGATGGCCCAGCTGATGTTAAGCGGTAACCTCTGCCTATGAACAGTGCATTACCTCATAGGTCACGTCCACCTAGGACGCACCCTATGTGGCATTGCCCTGCGCCCGCCACCCTGAGACATAAAGATGAAAAGTCTCATGTGCCTGTAATTTCACCGGCACCCTTACCCGTCTAACCGGAACACAGCAAAGCGAGCACTACTGCTTAGATTCGTCTTATTTGAGTAAGTGACATTTTGCCCTTGTACTTGTATCAAAGGACCTCAACACCGCTTCGGATAGCACTCGGCTGTAACATATGGGACCAAACACTTCTAAACCAGTATTAAAATGTTAAAAACCTTTAACTCTATATACATAATAATAAGTTTATTATGAAAAATATAGGTATATTATAATATATTCAGAACCATGTACTGATCGAAATGAACCTAAACATGGCCAGTCTATTATTATTCATCGAGGAGTTCCGTTGTTCACCTTCCTTCTCCATAATCAGATCTGCTCGCTGTCACCATAATATTATATTGTCATTGGAACTTGACTGGTATGCAAAACTGCATCTCGGTTGAGGATAACTGCTGTAAAATTCAGTTGCAAGATTTGCTCCGAACGTACATAATTAACATACTATGTCTGTAATACGAGAATTTAATTGTTATTCTCAAAATTTTAATTTGAAATAGCAGTTACGTAACTATCCTACAGGTAAAATCGTGAACAGGACGTCATTATTCCTGTAATTCCAGCCTCTAACCGCTGTGATTACAGGACGTTCTGTCTTTGCGTTACAGCTGGAAAACTTAATTTCCTTCAAGTTTTCCATTGTACGAGAATTGCGGCTGCCATTTCATTTCGCTGTTTATTTTTTTGTATCGCGGACAAGGTAGTGTTGAGTTGAATGTTGCTTGTTAATTCTGGAAAATATCCCTTTTCACGCGATAATCATGGCTTATGACAAATTATGTCACATGTTATGTTTGTTCAGGGTGTTCTGGGTATTTTCTGTCTATATATATACATATACATATATATAAAACAAAGTCGTGTTAGTTACACCACTTATAACTCAAGAACGGGTGAACAGATTTGGCTGAAAATTGGTGGGGAGGTAGCTTAGAATCATGAGATTGACATAGGGGGGTGGGGGGGAGGTTCACCGGGGGCTACTCGTGCGAAGCCGGGGTGAGCCGCTAGTCTATAATACAAAAATATCTATCTATGTAATATATTGTATCAAGTATATCAGTTGTCTAGTACCCATAACATAAGCTCTGCTTAGCTTGGGGCTAGACAATTTTGTGTGAACTGTCCAGCATTTTTTTAAAACTTTTTTTTATGTTTTACCAAAAAACTATTCTGAGACGAAGTATTTTTTCAGGAAAATTACTTACTGCCTATAGCTCAATCCAGGTCATAATCTATCTCGGTTCCAAATTACTGCTAGACAACCATAGAATGTCCTCCCTTATAAAATGCCACGAAAAATAGTACCAAGCCGCCTACATCCACCAACTTCCTACTACCTTTAAAATTGTATCGGTCGATACATACCGTTTAACTAATTTTAATTTTAATGCCCATACGGGATATTGACAAATCTCACTCAGATGCATTAGGATACTACTAGAGGGTTGTTAGAGGCAAGTCCTAACAAAGGATTATGCAGGATATGCGAGAGAAGCAAGTTTATTTAAATTTACAGGAACATAGGTTATCGGTTATTTCTAAGATAGTACTAAGAAACTGAAAGTAGAGCTGCGAACATCTTAAAAGAAAATTCGTTATAAACACTCCCGCTGTCTGCAGGTTCCATTCTGTCTGAACGAGCTTAGTGTGAAATTCGTGGGAATTTCCCCGTTGGGGCAACAAACTAACAGCCAGCCCCGTCTACGAATACTGACCACGTTTTATGACCCCTGCATTCATTAGGCGATCAACGATTTAGTGATGAGTCTACCGTTGTTTGTCGTGACCCCCCCCCCCCCCCCCCGCGACTCGAGGGATAAGATACAAGCGACATCGCGCGACTTGACCGACTAAAGCTTACAACTCCTTGACTTGATTTAAATTATATGTTGCTGAATTATTCATTATTGATATAAATTATATGTTGCTGAATTATTCATTATTGATATAACTTTATAACTATCATGGTTATGTACATACTTTTCACTAAAAACGGGATATCTCCCGTATCAGGGGTCTCTCGTGATCATGGCGCATGCAACTGTGCCGAAGTAACGGGAACAAACAAAACTCAATAATCATGATAATATCCCGTTTTTAGTGAAAAGTATATTAATTATTGATCTGTTATCTTAGGGGTGAGTCTGAGTTTTGCAAACACCATCGTAACGGTGAACGTAACACGATCGTACGTGTATAACATAATAACTAGCTATTAATCTGTGCCAAAAACGTCACAGATTAATGGCTAGTTACTACGCAATACACGTACACTCGCCGTTACGATCATCGTTACGATGGTGTGTGTAAACTCGGACTTGCCCCTCTGTACTATTTGTTTGAAGTTTAAAAATTAAATTTTCTACAACAATCCAGAAAGAGCTATGTTTTATGTAACCAAATTTTCCGATTGGGCGATTCCATAGTTGGATATTATTAAGCTCCTGGACATTTTTCTTATTTGACACTAGTCATGCAAATCAATTCCACTACCAAGATTTTATATAACTATCTAAAAGGTGTTTTAATTCTCAGAAATACCTGTTATTCCGTAAATTTTGGGTCATGTATTTATGCTTCTTTTAGGCAATTTCGTAAAAAGGGGTATTCAACTTGAAATGTTCTTTCTATTGATCAAAATATTGTTATGAAAAATATTTTATTTCGGATATTTAAACTAGATTCATAAGCAATTAAAAAGAATACTACCGTTACAGGGAATGCTATCCTCAGAATCAATAGATTCTGTCTATGAATACCAAATAGTGTATTTCTGTCATAGAAACTAGTAGTGTCTATGTAGTCTATGTCAAGAAATCTCTATTTTGAATTGCAGATATTAATTTTGCTGAATATACCTGTAAGCTCCTAGATCCAGTGTTTACCTTTTGGCTTTGGTTCACAAACACAACACAAGTGTAGGCAAATAAGGCCTATAGGTAAGCGCCAACCAGGGTTAGTATAATCACAGAATAAGTAATAGTACAAGTCATAATTTAGTCAGAGCTAATGACGAGCTAGTGACGACCTCTTTGGCGCGGCTGGTGATGGTTCGCCTGCGACGCAGGAGGTTGCGTGTTCGATTTCCGACTCGAACAAATATTTGTGCGATCTGCAGGTAATTGTTCAGGGTGTTCTGGGTGTTTTCTATGTATGATAAAAAATATCTATCTATGTAATCTATTGTATTATGTATATCAGTTAACTAGTACCCATAACACAAGCTCTGGCTTAGTTTGGGGCTAGATAATGTTGTGTGAACTTGTCAAGCATTATTTATTTATTTATTATTTATTTAATGTACTTCTCACATTTTTTGTACTAGGCCATTTATTTATTGAGTTAAAATCTACCCTCAGGATGTGCAAGTGATAGATCGGGTTAAGGTGAATGCTCACGTTTGCGGCGCGAGATTCAATTTTTTGGTGTTTTTTGCCCTTTACAGAGCATCAACACTTCTTCAGATGACGAAAGTTGAGTTCGCGACAACTAGGAGACCTAACACACATGTTTTAATTGATTGTATCTCATAAATATCATCAGTTTAGCTACGATACCCCTAAACAAACAAAAACACTGTAAAAATGTGTTTAGGGGTATCATAGCTAAACTGATGATATTTATGAGATACTATCAAATAAAACATGTGTGTTAAGTCTCCTAGTTGTCGCGAACTCAACTTTCGTTATCTGAAGAAGTGTTGATGAGCTGTAATGGGCAAAAAACACCAAAAAAATTGAATTTCGCGCCGCAAGCGTGCGCATCCACCTTAAACGTAATTTTTGTACGTAGGTACGTGTTTAGTAACAAGTAGCCACTATTTGTATAGTTCTGAAATTAAAACTTAACACAACTTTTTCGGCTTTTTTGCCCATGACCTTTGTCAATAGAGGTATGATTATAACATAACATAATACCCAACAGTCACATAGTCTTTTCCCACTCTAGGATTGCCTGTGTCGTGAGTATCAGGAACTAAAAGTATCATTGTATATAACACCCAGACCCGGAACAAATATTTGCAGATCATTCAAACATGTGTCCCAAAGCAGGAACCAAACCCGCTACCACTCGTACCTCAGCTGGCTACTCGCCTTACGCGCTACAGAACTCTTCAATTATTATTAGTCATGATGAGGATTATGTTTGTATCACATACCGACTTTTATTTATGACTTTTTTTTTTTTTATACTACTTGGATGACGGATCAAGCAAGAGGCCCGCCTGATGTTAAGCGGTAACCTCTGCCTATGAACAGTGCATTACCTCATAGATCACGTCCACCTAGGACGAAACCTATGTGGCATTGCACTGCGCCCGCCACCCTGAGACATAAAGGTGAAAAGTCTCATGTGCCTGTAATTTCACCGGCACCCTTACCCTTCAAACCGGAACACGGCAATGCGAGCACTACTGCTTTGCGGCAGAAATAGGTATGGTGGTAGTACTTCCCCGGACGAACTCTTTCACAAAAAAGCTCTACTACTACTAAAAACTGACTTGTGGACATGATGTTACTGTCAAAAGATTTATCAATTAATTGAAATAAAATAAACCTCACAAATTTAATAGATTCCGGATGTTCAGGATATGCGAATTCTGCAAACAGTTTCAAGTTAAAGGCAAAGTCAGGAGTAAGATCAATCAATTGAGAGCTCCAATGGATTGTCTGTTCCGTACGTTATATCCCCTTTGTGGTAATGCTAATTCTGGGAATTACCTTCCTCCTAGCAAGGCAATTGGACATGAACTTCGTATCTCGAATTGGAACAATGCAATAAGACCAAAGACTCTAGCGTTCGCCCAATAGACAAATATATAAGCTGATTCTGCGTTTTGGTGTTCAACTTGTCGCTTTGATTATATATCCAACCGACAATTTTATTAAATTCTTGTTAGTTTTGTTTAATTTTGCCTTGTGGCAATTGCCATATTTATGATTAATAAATAAGAACCGGTCAAGTGCGAGTCGGACTCGCATACGAAGGGTTCGTAATTTATCTATTAAAACAGAAAAAAAACACGTTTGTTGTATGGGAGCCCCCTTATACATTTACTTTACTCTGTTTTTTAGTATTTGCTGTTATAGCGGCAACCGAAATACATCATCTGTGAAAATTTTAACTGTCTAACTATCACGGTTCATGATATACAACTTGGTGACAGACGGACAGACAGATGGAAAGCCCAAGCCTCAGTAATAGGGTCCTGTTGAACTCTTTGGTTACGGAACCCTAAAAATGACAATACTGGCTGAAGACAGACATTAAAGGTTGTAAGGGTAGACTTAAGAAGACTTAAGGTAGACGAAATACGATAAGGGTAGAAATTCCCATAGTAAACGCGAATTTAAAAAAAAACGACGAGTGAATCTTGGTCACACCAGGCACAAATCGGGACAATTCATTTCGGGAAATTATAATTCAACATGCTGAAAACAAACATTATGGAAATAGTAGCACCATACAGTTTCATCCGCATTCAGTCTCAATATCGTGGGAATATCGGAATAAAAATTAGCCAATGTGTTATTCCAGGTGTCCTGCAATCTACATTCCAAATTTGATCGCGATTGGTTTAGTAGTTTTTGCGTGACGAAATAACAAACATACATACACATAAAATAAAATAAATAAATAATGCTGGACAGTTCACACAACATTGTCTAGCCCCAAGCTAAGCAGAGCACACACAAATTTACAAGCTAAATAACTAATTTGCTAGCGAATTTTTAAGCTATACATGCACACACAAATTTTCAATAATTAAGATGATACATTATGTTAATTCAACATTTTGAAAATTCAACATTTTAGGATATCAGCGTTAAGACCCTACAGGCTTTTTTAGTGTCCTTACCCAAATAATGGCTTTACCTACAACCTAAACAAAGCATAAAGACACGGTCACCTTCTAAAAGTCCATAAAATGCTTCCCAACAGCCAGGATTCATAAATATGTATAGTGAGAATCAAGCATGCGTCTCGTATAAAACGACGCCGAAAATGTGATCTCGAGAGACGAAGGTGGTTTGCCTTGCTATAGAGGGCTGGATGGGGCTAGTGGGTAATAACACAACCACTTACTTCTTGTCACCAGTTCTGTCTTGGTCACTTTACGTTAGGTCAGTGACCAGCTTGAGGTATGGTGACCCTGAAATGGGCTTAGTGACAAATGGTGAAGGAACCAGGGTAGTAAAAGGATTAATTGTGCCTCGCAGAGGTTCCTTTCATGAACATGTCACTATCGAGTTTTAGCTTCCCTTATGATGTTTTCCTTCACCGAGTACACAATATTGTGCACATAAAGTTTATTAGTAAGTGGAACAAGTTTTTTGTGAAAAACATATATTTCAATATATAAATGCTTTTATAAAATTAGTGATCGGAAACGTGTGCTGATCAAAATTAACCTGAACAGTCTACTTAGTCTTCTTTTATCCAACGCGGAGTTCCGTTGTCCAACTTCCGTTTCCATCATCAGATCAGCTCGCTGTTATCATAATATTGCATTGATATCGGAATTTGACCAGCATAGGATGAACAGGATCTAGGGTACATCTGAATCTGAATCCTCATGTTTGAACGCAAATTTAAGTAAGATGACATGACAGTCTTCCTTCCGCAGACTCCAGGATCTGATGATGACCAGCACATGATGAATAGGATCTAGAGTGCATGGGATGCACCAATTTCTGTGTGGTTTTATTTGTATGAAAACAGGTAATGTAGAACTGAAAATAGGTTTTTTAAATTCATCATGAGCCATTAAATGTAAAATTTTGGACATAGGTATCTCTCTATTACTTACACAAGAATCGATCAGTTGCCTTCGCCATCCAGTGATAGCCTGCGTGTTCTTTAATTAGTATTGTCATCAACCCATCGTTTCGGTGGAGGACCTCTGGGTCTTCTGTTTGCTCACGGTCTCCGTTCAAGTATCCGTCTCGTCCAGCGACTTTTGTCACTATTATACAATTGTACAATTGTTCATCTGTGACATTAGTTTACAAACATTTCCAGTGTAATTTATAACAATAGATCTCAGTTATCTTTTATTTTGCACCACATACATAATATATTCTGAAGACGACTTACAAATATCACTTAAGGATAATCGTCTTGATTACTAAAAGCTCGGTTCACGGTAGATGGCGTGGAAACTTATTGTATTACTTTTTTATTTTTTGTGCTAAATTCGGGCGTCTTTCGTGTTTTATTTTATCGTTCGCGGCTAAGTTGTAGTTGTAAGAATTTAATTCAGTATGAATTTCCTTTAAACAGTCATTTGAAAGTTCAAATTACCTAGAAATAAGATCGTTCACTTTTCTGATGTAATTACACGCACGCACACATACATATTCACTGTTTTGGTTTTCATTAGATGGCGTTGTTATTGTCCAAGAGCATTGGCATGGACGTTAGATAGATGGCGTTAAGGCGCTATAGGGCCAACGAAAATTTTTATGTCAGGGTGTGAAGCACGCGGGGTCGCCCCGCTCACTGAGCGGGACGCAGGATGCGCCGAGTTCAATGACCCGAATTCTATCGGCGGGTAAGAGCGTTTTCACACTTTCCGATCCGATATCCTTATCGGAACACGTTTCCATACATTTTGTCGGTATCTGATATTGGAGACCGATAAAATGTATGAAAATTACGGCCGATAACGGTATCGCATCGGATAGTGTGGAAACTCTCTAAGGCGCCTTGCTATTATTTTCGCACATACGGTCATAAAGTAGTACAATATGCGCACAAAAAATAATAAGTTTTAGTGCTAGTAATAAATAAATAATAAAGAATTTTTACGTAAGTTTTTTTATTATTTCTGTTGGATATTTGGATAATCACATTACCTATAAAAATGGATCGTAAGGAAGGTATCTAATTGTGGCAGAAAATCAGATGTTCCATAAACAAAATAAGTACCTCATGATTCGATCCTAAGAAATTACCTCTCCGTCTCCTCCAGTGGATGTGTGCAGTGGTCTGTCCGACCTAAGACTAGGCCCTCCGACTCTTTCTGAGGAAGAGTGCAGAGGTGTGTGTCCGGCCTAAGAAATTACCTCTCCGTCTACTCCAGTGGATGTGTGCAGTGGTCTGTCCGACCTAAGAGTAGGCCCTCCGTCTCTTTCTGAGGAAGAGTGCAGAGGTGTGTGTCCAGCCTAAGAAATTACCTCTCCGTCTCCTCCAGTGGATGTGTGCAGTGGTCTGTCCGACCTAAGAGTAGGCCCTCCGTCTCTTTCTGAGGAAGAGTGCAGAGGTGTGTGTCCGGCCTAAGAAATTAACTCTACGTCTACTCCAGTGGATGTGTGCAGTGGTCTGTCCGACCTAAGAGTAGGCCCTCCGTCTCTTTCTGAGGAAGAGTGCAGAGGTGTGTGTCCAGCCTAAGAAATTACCTCTCCGTCTCCTCCAGTGGATGTGTGCAGTGGTCTGTCCGACCTAACAGTATACCCTCCGTCTCTTCCCGTGGAAGAGTGTCGTGGTGTGTGTCTAGCTTAAAAAATTACCTCTCCGTCTCCTCCAGTGGATGTTTACAGTGGTCTGTCCGAACAAAGAGAAGCCCCTCCGTCTCTTCCCGTGGAAGAGTGTCATGGTGTGTCTGGCCTAAAAAATTACCTCTCCGTCTCCTCCAGTGGATGTTTACAGTGGTCTGTCCGACCTAACAGTATACCCTCTATCTCTTCCCGTGGAAGAGTGTCGTGGTGTCTGGCCTAAAAAATTACCTCTCCGTCTCCTCCAGTGGATGTTTACAGTGGTCTGTCCGAACAAAGAGTAGCACCTACGTCTCTTCCAGTGAAAGAATGCCGTGATGTGTTTCCGGCCTCAGAAAATACTTCTCCGTCTCCTCACGTGGATGTGTGAAGTGGTATGTCCGGCCTAAGAGTTACCCTCCGGTTTTTCCTATGGAAGAGTGCTGTGGTGTTTGTCGGGCCTAAGAAGATACCTGTGCGTCACCTCACGTGGATGTGTGCAATGGTCTGTCTGGCCTAAGAATAGACCCTCCATTAGTTCCCGTGGAAGAGTGCCGTGATGTGTGTCCGCCCTAAGAAAATACCTGTCCGTCTCCTCAAGTGGATGTGTGAAGTGGTATGTCCGGCCTAAGAGTAACCCTCCGTTTTTTCCTATGGAAGAGTGCTGTGGTGTTTGTCCGGCCTAAGAAAATACCTGTGCGTCACCTCACGTGGATGTGTGCAGTGGTCTGTCTGGCCTAAGGGAAGACTCTCCGTGTCTTTCCATGAAAGTGTGCCGAGGTGTGTGTCCAGCCTAAGAAAATACCTGTCCGTCACCTCACGTGGATGTGTACAGTGGTCTGTCTGGCCTAAGGGAAGACCCTTCGTGTCTTCCCGTGGAAGAGTGTCGTGGTGTGTGTCCGACCTAAGAAAATACCTGTGCGTCACCTCACGTGGATGTGTGCAGTGGTCTGTCTTGCCTAAGAGTAGACCCTCCGTCTGTTCCCGTGGAATAGTGACGTGATGTGTGTCCGGCCTAAGAAAATACCTGTCCGTCTCCTTCCGTGGATGCATTGAGCATCACATCAATCTACAAATTCTACCTATATCATTCTACAATTTTCAATGTAATAACTACTCATTTTGATTTCTAGCACAGATAATGTATGGTAGTAAATGTGTTACTACCATACATAACATACATACCATACCACCATCCAAAGGGCGTCGACGATTTTGGCATAGTCGTCAGCCGCCATTTACTTTTATTTTTAAGTTAGAGGCGCACTTTAAAAAAATTACATTTTCTAGAGGGTACGGGTCATTCGCAAAACATCCACTTCTCATAATGTACACCGCAATTTTCAAACTATTTTTTTTTTCAAAAAAGCTGGATATGGGTTACTGGCTCACTGACTCATTGACATCGTTATTCTCCTAGAAGGAGTCGTTTTAGTGATGGGTCATGTTCTAGGAAAGTGTTTAGTCCGTCTGTAAAATCTGTCATTTCAAAAATCCAAGCTGACCAAAACCTTTCTTCGAAATGGTGACCGATCGGATCCGTTCAAACGACGCATCCTACTGTTTTTTGGGAAAGATAGAAGAAAAAAAAAAAAAAAAAAAAAAAATAGATTGCTGCTCTAAAATGGGTTTTTCAAACAGACTTCTCCGACTAGACTTTGGTGAATTAAAGTTTTTTACTAAAGTTAACACTCGAAAATTTGGTTTACATAGAAATGTTGTAAGCATCTTGGTGTATATAGGGTGCAAAATCACAACTTTTTTAAAAACCATGATGGCGCATGGCGGATTGTTTGGTGGTCATTTTGTAGAATCGTAAAGTTTTCAATTTTCAAATTGAAAAAAGAGACTGCGGGCAACACCGGAGCTTGATGACTAGTAAAGGGCTATCGTGTGGGAGAACAAGTGGTATGACCTGGTGGAAATTGCAACTTTTTTACTTTTCGTTACATTTTACTTGTATTTATATTTTACTTTTAAAACCAAGAAGTAAAAATGTAATCATATGAAAAAAGTAAAAAGTCTAAAATAAAAAAACTAAAAAAAACTAAAATTGAAGTCATTTTATGAAAAATCCAGTGTACATATTGCGAATAAAGGAGATGTCCAGAAGTGGTATAATATTCTGAGAAAATTTCAGAAGTTATGAAATATATCTAAAAAAAGCTTATTTAATGGGCTACTCGATTATATAAATTTTATATATTATAAAACCTCCGTTTCCGAGAAAATAATAAAATTGTTCTTGAAGGGAAAACATAATGAAACAAACATGCCAAAACCACACGTGTGTAATAAATAAATAAATAAATAATGCTGGACAGTTCACATAACACATTTCACATTTTTTATCTAGCCCCAAGCTAAGCAGAGCTTGTGTTATGTGTACTAGATAACTGATATACTTAATACAATATATTACATAGATAGATATTTTTTATTATACATAAAAATACCCAGAACACCCTAAACAAATATCTGCGATCGCACATAAAATAAATATGCTATTTCGTCTTCTTCTGCCTGTGCCCAAAGATATGATGACTAAAATATTCTTCTTGAATGGAATACGTGCTAACACACAATTTACAATAAATTTATCTGTGCCCTGAGCTACCTGAAAAATACATATGTTTATAAGGAGGCGAGGAATGTAGGTACCTATGCATATTGCTAAAGGTACTATTATCATTACAGGCAGCTCCTATCTATTAGTGAACTCTACAACAGTGTAGGTAGGTATCTACTTAGAATGTATCCTGAACCTACACAGAACAGATAAACTAATAAGTGAAGTATTAGTAATAACGCGACAACATGGAACGAAGGTAGGATAGTCGTATGAAAAGTTCTCTGTGGTTGTCTGTCTGCGGCCTGTCTCGCTAGCTAGAGAGTATCAAAATTCCTTAGTCTGCCTGCCAAAGAGCGTCAAGTTCACCTTTTGGGAGTGTTACAAGTTCTAACTTTATTTTGAAAAAAAAACAACATTTGAATCAAGTTTAAAAAAACTGAGGTACATTTAATATTTTTCATTAGCTGCAAAATAGCCAAATAATTAATGCCCTTTCTCCGTAAATAACTATTATGTTGCTTGGAATTTCTAGTTATTTTTATACCGGCCTTCATATATTTTTTGGACATCTCCTTTAGTCTATTTGAGCAAAAAAATTGAGTGTATATTTTGCGAAGTGGAGGTTATGCGAAGTGGTCATATTGAGAATAAGTGCGATGTACATTACAAGAAGTGGACGTTTTGCGAATGAGTTGTATCCTCTAGCCATAGCACAATAACTAGTGGGTCGGTGGTGCGTGAGGTGCTGCAGCTGGCGTACAGTTTTCCTTTGCCGCTTACTCGCGTGTATGCACAAACCTCTACAAACCCCTGCAAACCCTACCAACACTACAAACCCCTACAAAATCCTACAAACCCTACAAACTCCTTCCAACGCCTACGAACCTCTATAAATCTACTTTGATTTTGACCCTTAACCTTGACCTTGACCTGTACCTGTACCTGTACCTGTACCTGTACCTGTACCTGTACCTGTACCTGTACCTGTAATTATACCTGTACCTGTACATGCTCCTGCACTAATTAATACGAATGTCGCCTCTTCGTTTATCTCACTCACTCGACCATCGTTCCACTCAGTGGAATCGTTCCACTTCGTGTCACGCTGGTCTCGTTAGCTCGATAAGCTACAGCAAAGTTAATTTGAAGAGAGAAAACTAACGTAATATTCGTAATCAGCACCCACAAATTACTTGAAAACGACACCCATATTAGTTTTTTCTGATCTTACCATTTTATAGGGTTACCAGCTTACCTACTAACTTACCCACGTAACCAAAAAATTTAAGTAATATTCGTAATCAGCAACTACAAATTACTCAAAAACGACACCCATATTAGTTTTTTCTTATATTACCTTTACGCAGGGTTGCCAGGTTACCTTCCTACTCACTTACATACGTACCTGACTGCAAATTTGATGATTTATTCGCAATCGAACGTTACTATCGTTTTTTTCAGTCTCTCGATTATACAAGCACCGTTTCCTCCCAGGGTTACCAACAATATACAAATTTATATAGTCAAAGGTTATTTTTAAGGGCTTCCTTCATAATACCACATACATTTTATTATCAAAAACTTAATTATTTATATATATTTGGAGAAAATCTAAGAAATTGACCTAAAAACGGGGAAAATATTTCCACCTGGCAACACCACTTGTCCTCCCACACAACAGCCCTATACAAGTCATCAAGCTAAGTGTTGCACACAGTCTCTTTTTTTCAATTTGTAAATTTTATATTCCACCATTTAACAAAATGGCCGCCACACCATCTGCCATCTTGGTTTTGAAAAAAGTTAGGATTTTCGTATATTCACCGAGATGCTGGCAACATTTCTGCATAAACAAAATTTTCGAGTGTTAACTTTGGTAAAAGACTTTAATTAACCAAAGTCTAGTCGGACAAGTCTGTTTAAAAAAGCCATTATAGAGCAGCCTTCTATTTTTTTTTGTTTGTAACATTTTTCTTTAATCTTTCCCATAAAACAGTTGGACGCGTCGTTTGAACGGATCCGATCGGTCACCGTTTCAAAGAACTGTTTTGGTCAGGACCAAAAGTGCGGTGTACATTATGAAAAGTGGACGTTTTGCGAATAAGCCGTATCCTCTAGCCATTTATGTACAGTTTTCAAAGTGCGCCACTAACTTGAAAATAAAACTAAATGGTGGCTGACGACTATGCCAAAATCGTCGACGCCCTTTGGATGGTGGTAGCCGGTAACACATTTACTACCATACATTTTCTGTCCTAGTAATCAAAATGTAGTTAACATTGAAAATCGTATCCTAATGCAATAGGTGGAATTAGTACATTGATGTGATGCTCATTGCATCTACGGGAGGAGACGTAGAGGTTTTTTTTTGGCTGGACACACACCACAGCCCTCTTCCATGGGAAAAAACGGAGGTTTAATCTTAGGCTGGACATACCACTTCACACATCCACTTGAGGAGACGGAGAGGTTATTTCTTAGGCCAGACAAACACCACAACACTCTTCCATAGGAAAAAACGGAGGGTTACTCTTAGGCCAGACATACCACTTCACACATCCACTTGAGGAGACGGAGAGGTATTTTCTTTGGCCAGACAAACACCACAGCACTCTTCCATAGGAAAAAACGGAGGGTTACTCTTAGGCCAGACATACCACTTCACACATCCACTTGAGGAGACGGAGAGGTATTTTCTTAGGCCAGACAAACACCACAACACTCTTCCATAGGAAAAAACGGAGGGTTACTCTTAGGCCAGACATACCACTTCACACATCCACTTGAGGAGACGGAGAGGTATTTTCTTAGGCCGGACACACATCACGGCACTCTTCCACGGGAACAGACGGAGGGTCTACTCCTAGGCCAGATAGACCACTTCACACATCCACGTGAGGTGACGCACAGGTATTTTCTTAGGCTGGACAAACAACACAGCACTCTTCCATAGGAAAAAACGGAGGGTTACTCTTAGGCCGGACATACCACGTTACATATCCACGTGAGGTGACGGACAGGTATTTTCTTAGGCCGGACAAACACCACAATACTCTTCCATAGGAAAAAACGGAGGGTTACTCTTAGGCCGGACATACCACTTCACACATCCACTTGAGGAGACGGAGAGGTATTTTCTTTGGCCAGACAAACACCACAGCACTCTTCCATAGGAAAAAACGGAGGGTTACTCTTAGGCCGGACATACCACTTCACACATCCACTTGAGGAGACGGAGAGGTAGTTTCTTAGGCCAGACAAACACCACAACACTCTTCCATAGGAAAAAACGGAGGGTTACTCTTAGGCCGGACATACCACTTCTCACATCCACTTGAGGAGACGGAGAGGTATTTTCTTAGGCCGGACACACATCACGGCACTCTTCCACGGGAACAGACGGAGGGTCTACTCCTAGGCCAGATAGACCACTGCACACATCCACGTGAGGTGACGCACAGGTATTTTCTTAGGCTGGACAGACAACACAGCACTCTTCCATAGGAAAAAACGGAGGGTTACTCTTAGGCCGGACATACCACTTCACACATCCACTTGAGGAGACGGAGAGGTATATTCTTAGGCCAGAAAAACACCACAACACTCTTCCATTGGAAAAAACGGAGGGTTACTCTTAGGCCAGACATACCACTTCACACATCCACTTGAGGAGACGGAGAGGTATTTTCTTAGGCCAGACAAACACCACAGCTCTCTTCCACGGGAAGAAACGGAGGGTCAACTCTTTGGTCAGACAGACCACAGCACATCCCACATCCACTAGAGGGGACGGAGAGGTAATTTCTTTGGCCAGATCTCTACTCCTACTAGGTATGTAGCTATCTAAAGTAACAGTATGAAGTCAGAGTTTATTTGCAAAACAAATCGGATAATGTATTTGTTTACCTAGGTTTACTTTTACTTACCTTTGTCACAGAATAAATAATAGTACAAGTACCTATGTTGGCTCTTTTCATAATTATGATTTGCGAGTAGCCTGACTTGATAGTTTCCATTTCATCCGTAGTCACGTGACCGATGGCGGGAAAATTGACACAGATCCTGCCTCGATGCGGTCTGCGACCGGTCTGAGCAAGCCGAGCGCACGCTCTGGTACTTATATTTGTGTTTAAAAAATTATATAAAAAAATCCCTTTTAGTTTTGCTAAATTTTGTTATTGACTTCACTAATTTAAATAAAAATGAACATGACACCAAGTGTTTCATAAGTTAAAACGTGAAAGAAGTAAGTCAAAAACATGATTTCAATTTTAAAAAGGTGGTATCTTTGTGTTTTTTTTTTATTGAGTGAAGTAATTCAAATGGTGTATTGAATTAATGATTTCACTAGATAAAATGATCAAGAATATCATATATTTTTTTCTTCATAGAAAACTATAAGAATTCTTATCAAAAACTTTAAAATTCTAGACACATTTGAGAACCTATGGCGTCTTAAATAAATAGCTTGGTATCTGTTTATAGATCGCGTTGAATAAAATTGTTAGAATGATAAAAGGTATTTCAGGGAAAAACTCGGAAAATTATTGTTTACAAGAATAAAACTTATTTTTCTAATGTCCAAAATGTACACGAATGTAAGTAACTGACCTTCATCATTGCAGTAGGTAGGTAGGTACCCATAATTATCATAGTTTGCCCCGTGAACCCATGACGGTTTTTCATTATCATCAGCCTACAGAAGTCCACTGCTGGACATGGACCTCCCCATAGAATGTCAAGACAAACGGTCTTGAGCAGCCTCCATCTACCGCCTTTCCGCAACCCTTTCTGTGGCGTGTCCGGCAAGATAGGATGTTGCATAAGAATGTTTCGTTTTACAGAAATGAACAAAAAAAAGAAAAAAAGATTATAAATTGTTTTATATTACAACTTCTGCTTACACTAGAAATATTAGGTATACAGTAAAAAAACATCATCAATAACTAAATACATTTTGCCTTCGTTTTTTGTATTCATTGCTCGAAGATTCTGTACCCGTACCTAAATCCGAAACATCCGTAAAAGAACCAGGATCATATAGCTTTATGTCTAGCCCATTGCCACTTCAACTTGCTAATTTAGAGAACTATGTCAGTGAGCCGGTGGACTTGGATCTACAGGCTGATGTTTGTACCACCATCCATTTAGAATGCGTAGTACGAATAGATAGGTACCTACTCTAGGTAGGTACCTACTACCTATTCTACGCACGGACATTGTTCAGCTAGTCTAATATAAAACCATTTTACTGACTTCAAGCCAATGTAGACGGTTGATCATCATCATCATCAGTCTGCAGAAGTCCACTGCTGGACAACGGTTTCCTCTCTAAAATGCCACGACGAACTCTCTTGAGCCTGCATCTACCAACTTTCTGCTGATTATAATATCTTTGGTGCATGGAAAGAGGGGTCTTCCTCTACCTTCATCAGGTTTGTAGGTACCACTCGAGAACCTTTATTCACATAATATGGTTGTTAGTTCTGCGAACTATAAAGCCATTTTTTTTATTTATTTTTTAACTTTGATAGACTTTTGTTTGACTACGATCTCACCTGTTGGTAAGTGACGATGTGGCCGAAGATGGAGCACAAAGGTCTAGAAGGAACCTATTCACTCTAGTCTTGAAGATACCCAGATTATAGTTTTCAGGAAAGACAGACGACGGTAGTGTATTCCACTCCTTAGCAGTTCGCATTATAAAGGTAGAATTGAAACGTTTAGTACGAAAAGAGGGTATACTAATGAGGTAAGGGTGGTACCAAGCCGTGCGCCTGCTCGTCCATGATGAAAAGGAGATAGTGGGATCAGATCATGAAGTTCCTGGGAGCATTCCCCAAAATGTAACCTATATATAGAAGATCGAAAGGCACGCAACCTTACGGCGGTGCTCGAGAGACTCTAGTCTCCGCCATATGTTGCCCACCTATAAGCCTGAACGCTCTGCTCTCTGAACGTTCGATCGAGTCCAAGGCAGCAAGCTGGTGTTTGGCCGAGCCAGCCATCCCAAACGTGGTAGGAGTACTTCATACCAGCCCGGACTTGTGCTTTGTACAGACTTCATGGAGGCAGTTTTTTCCTTAGACTCGATGTAGGAGCCAAGTTGAGAGTAGGCGTGAGTGAAACGCCTAAGAGCTCGAGGTGATCTCCTATAGCTACAGGTATATCTCGGAAGACAGGAACTTGGAGAAACTTACTTTTTTCGCGGAGAAGAGACAAGCCTGCGTTTTAGAGGCGTTGAACTTGACTAGATTGGCATCACCCCAATCGGAAACAGCCTTGAGAATCAAATTCAGACGCTGCAGCATCTCATCTCTTAACTCCAGAATTTAATTCTGCCTAGCACGCGCATTGGAAACGTATCTCTCCACAACTGTGCTGTCGTCTGCATACCCAATGATACTGGGCATTAGCAGATCATTTATATGCAGCAGAAACAGTGTGGCAGGTAGCACTGACCCCTGAGGTACCCCGGCGTTTATAGCCATTTGATCCGACGAGCACCCGTCAACAACTTACTCGAATGGATCTTTCCCTCAGAAAGTCTGCGAGGCAGGAGCAGAATTGAACTGGCAGTCCGTAAGCAGGAAGCTTGTCAATAAGGCTAGCGTGCCAAACCTGTCAAAGGCCTTCGAGACGTCTAATGAAACAGCCAGTGCTTCACCATGATCTCGATGGCCTCTCTCCAAATGTGCGTGGCATACACAAGAAGGTCCCCAGTAGACCGATTTCGGCGAAATATCCTCGATCCGTCGAGGTATGCAAGGACCTTCCTATTCTGTACACGCTCCATACATTTACATAGTAGGGAGGTGACCTAGATAGGGCGGTAGTTCAAAGGGTTAGCACGACTGCCTTTCTTGGGCACAGGTTGCACGTTAGCGAGCTTCCAAGACTTGGGGACTTCACCAGTATTCAAAGAGAGGCGGAAAAGTTGCGTTAATATTGAAGACAACTCAGGTTCACAGGTTTTTAATACTACGGCCGAGATACCATCCGGACCGCTAGCTTTATTCACGTCGAGACTACGTAGCGTTTTGAGCACTTCCTTTTGCTGGATGCGAATTCTTGCATTGAAGCTTCGCACCGAGGAAGGCTGGGTGGAGTTTCGCCAGAGGCGTCAAGACGCGAAGCCTCCGCAAATTGAGTGGCAAATAAATTTGCTTTCTCAACCGCAGCATGAGTTTGGGACCCGTCCGGTTTCAGTAGTTGGGTTTAGTGAAGGGCGGCTGAAGTTCGCTTCCACCGACTTAGCCAGAGACCAGAAAGCTTTACTTCCCGCAGGGTATGCGGCAAACTTAGCCCCCAGATAGCCAATCCGATTGAAGCGAGCCTTCTGTAACACCTTCTTGCAGGACTTGGTGGCTTTGTTATAGGCTTTCTTCATAATCCGTGCATCCGAGGTTTAACCGTTTCTTGCGTCAACACAAGCTAGGTATGCAACACGTTTTTGCGCTTCCGCGCTAGCACACGCGGGACTAAACCATGGGCGAGCATTGCTTGCAGGTGAAGCATCGGAGAATGGAAAAAAATACTCCATTGCTCTATTTATCACCTCCGTAACGGCATCAGCACTGACCGTTGGATCACATGAAGAAAAGTAAGTTTGCCGCCAAGGATAAGAAGCGAAGAAGTGTCGCATCTCATCCCAATCTGCCGACTTGTAACACCACACTCGCCTACTACCTCTGGGCGAGGGATCGGGTGGCGAGTATGAAGATACAGACCTCACCACACAGTGATCTGATGTTCCCAAAGGAAGCATCACTGATACCGAGTGGCGATCCGGCTCGTTCGTCAGCAGAAGGTTCAGGCAGTTGGCTGTGTGGTCCTCAACGTCCAGAATTCTGGTTGCCGCATTGACGAGCTGAGTGAGATTAAAGTGAGTGCAAGTTTGCACGCCTCTCTCCCAGCATAGTCGGACAGCTGGTAAGGGAACAGCCACTGTTGGTGGTGGGCGTTAAAGTCCCCCAGAATCACCAGTTGGGCATCAGGATAACGTTGCTGGGCCACATCCGCCGCTTCACTGATGTAGTTGAACAACCTGGTTGTCTCGTGGTCTTCAGAGTGACAATGATATAAACCAGCATAGATAATTTTATCTAAGCCGGTGTCCACCAAAGTACATAAAACTGAGAAATCGGGTTCATTGAATCTGCGTCTCCGTGAGGATTAAATAATAAGTGTGGCTTAGCTGTCCCTAGGTGGTGGTGGACCGGATCGAGATTGGAGTGCAGTCCTCTAATGTTTCAGAGATGCGCTTGAAGCGAGAGGAAAGAAAGAAAGAAAGAAAGAAAGAAAATTTATTTATTTTACCACACGCACAACACTCACATAAAACAAGAAGACAAAAACAAAAATCTACTAAGTATAGGTATAGGTACTACAAGATCTTAGAGAATTGAAAACAAAAATAAATAAAACTGTTATAACCGTTGGTAAGATGATAGGTTGTGTAGGAAGTGCTTCCGCTGTGAGCGCAACTTATTATATGTTGACTTTTTCATGGTTTGGTTTTTGGAGTGATTAGGTTTGTGGGAAAAACGGCTGTTGAGTGAGGCACTGGCCAGTGAAAGCCTAGAGACAAACAGCAGGCTCCTGCGCCAGTGGGAGACTAGACTGGAGACTGAGACCTCCCTCCAGGAATGGCCATCGGGTCCTCTAATCCGGTCGCCAACCGGCACGATGGAGCATTCTGGGATTTTTCGCAAGGCGGCGGGCTAGCTTACTAGTTGGGCCCCCTACAACCTGCAGTCAGCCAGCGGAGAACCGTGCTTCGGATCCCGCTACCTTCCAAGCCTAGCCAACCGGCACACTTGCACTGCTGCGGTCTCTAAAACGCACATGCTGAATCCAGTGCACGAACTGCCGTGGTATTCGGGGCCGCATGAAGCCTCACGTGAATATTCACGTTTTGCGCAGTAAGAAATCTGCACTCTGTAAAGTTCGGCGTGTAACGCGTATCGCGCAACGCGTGAATTAGATGACACAAATAGGAAGTGAATTGGCTCAAATCACGGTACACAGTGGAACGATTTTGAAAAAAGGTGGACGTAGGAACAAGTTTCTTAAAATCTGTCTAAAAAAAATTGCAACTGATAGGAAATTGTATGGTGATTAAAAGATATTCTATTAAATTTTCAAAAAAAGACACTCCTTTATAGGTTAAAATAATAGTTCAGAAAAAATGTATGGAAAGATTTATATTATATTGTTTTTCTCAGAAATAAGAAGTTTGTTCAAGAAAAAACCTATAATAGCTTAAAGTAGCTACCGTCTTCTACAAATGGGCATATAGGGTTCTGGACGGTTTAACCCTGCAGCATTGGCAGTTAAGGGGAATTAAACTCTTAAAAAATATTGTTTATTTTGATACGAGCATCTGATAGGAAATGTAGTGCTTGTTAAAAGTTATTCTATACAATTTTCCATAAAAATGAGTCTGTGATATTATAAAAATGTATTTCTGAAAAAATGCAATGAAATATAAATCAACATATTTTTTCTCGGAATTTTAAATCATAAGAAACTTACACTACTTAAGTTCTATACAACAACGAAATATTCGTTTTTGGCTAAACGCTGTTGCAGTGGTGTTTAAATGGGATCAAACTTTACAAATATATGATTTAATGTTAAATGTTAATGGAAAATGGTTCAATTTCTGTCATTCGCTCAGTCTTATCTAAGTAAAATGAATAAATCATAATAAAATCTAGTGTAAAAAACTTCTAAGTCTAACTATTGGCTTCGTAATTATCTCCAAATAATTTGCCAATTTTTCCGATACTCGACATTTCTGACCTTATAGGTAGGTACCCGATACTTTTCATTGCTACAGTTCTTCCACTGAGCATTACATTCATAAAAGTAATAAATCAATATACAATATAGTGTCAAAAAGTACAAAGATCTAAGAGATTAAGAGATTGTCTTATTAATTATCTCCAAATAACTTAAATAACTTGCCAATTGTGTTGTTATATCCAAAAGGACTTGTAACTTAACCTTTGCCTCCGTTATTTCAACACCTTCTGTAGGGTAGTATCTTTTTTTGGCTTCTAATATCTTGTAGTAGAAGGGCAATACAGATATGCTGGAATCTGATAACATTGTCCTCAGGGATAAGTATTTTCATTTCGTTAGATTCAGCGAAGTTGAAAGAGCAAGAGCACTATCTTCATCAGAGAAATCATCGCATCCAATGAATAAAATCAGAGCATCACAACAAAACTTTACAGATCTGTTAATATGATTTACCCTCTTACCATTTTAAAATAGTCCGGAATTCCCAGCAGCCATTTTTCATAAAACATATGATAGATATTTTAGTATCGATGTAACTAAAATATTTCCCAAATAAAGTTAATAATGACAAAAATCCCCTTAAAACTAGAAGCAACCTTCGTAAAACTAGTAATCACTTACTGGAAAGATCCACCAAATTATCAGTAGAACCATTTACTTACCTACATTTTTCTATCATCTACATACATTAAATTCTACAGATAAGTTGGTGGGTCTCTAACAATGAAAGGAATCTAGTACCTTCCTACAAGGTCAGTCATTAGGCTCAAGTATTGGGACCATTATTAATAATACGTGGCAAATTATTTCAAGATAAGTAATAGGGGGCGTTCAAGTATTATGTAAGCGCTTGAGGGGGGCGGGGGGGTCTTTGTTTTGCTTATTTTTGATGACATGGTCGATATCGTGATTACGTCAGCAGTTATTATTTACTTATTTCACACAAATGGCAACCCACAAATTGTCTATGCTTGAAAATAAAACTCACATGTCGGGGATTCCCACAAATAAAGAATACGTTATAGGTACTCACCTAGAAGCGAGTGGGGATTACCGCGCGCACTTGTCACGTCTAAATTTCTTCCGTCAATCTATTGTTTCGTTTCGATTCGAATGACGATTTGACGTATTGTAAGCAAATCAAAGCAAGTTAATGTTTGTTTTAACCGGTGATCCTTTTTCGCCCAAGCTTAACTGTTTACCATGTCGTTTCAAATAAACAAATCCAAGTAATATCAAAAATTATTCGAAAGTTTTAAAAAATCTCATACAAATACAAAAGTACAAAATGTACAGAAGTTAGTTAAGCCTATTTGCTAACTACTGCTCACGAATCAATAAAAAAACAGAATACATTAAAAGAAAAATGCATATAGGTACCAATGATTAAGTAAGCATGGGAGGGGGGGAAGAGGTTTGCTTACTTTTGCTAACACAGCTTACACAGAAGGGGTGGGCATAGTGCGCGTCATGTAAAAAGAACGCTGGCGGTCAAGCTTCTACAGGCGTTCCAGCGTTCTTTTTACATGACGCGTACTATAATGGTACATTATTTGTAGTAAACTAGGCAGGCACTCATTCAATGTATAGGTATACATCTCTTAAATAAGTAGAAAAGTAAGTAATCTCTTAAAAAGAACGCTGGAACGCCTGAAGAAGCTTGACCGCCAGCGTTCTTTTTACATGACGCGCATTATAAATAGTTGTAAAAAATCTGCTTACGTAATACTTGAATGGCCCCATACGACAATCGCTAACTTTGTAGTTTTTGTCTCTAGTGACTCTAGAGTCTAGATGCTATGGTGATTTACTTTTATGAAAGTAATACTCAGTGGAAGTACTGTAACAATGAAAGGTATCTGGTACTTAACCTACAAGGTCAGTCATTAGGCTCAGGTATCGGAAAAATTGGCAAGTTATTTGGAGATAATTATTAAGACTATAGCGATCTTTGTACTTTTTGACACTAGATTTTATTTTGATTTATTACTATTATGAACGTAATACTCAGTGAAAGTACTGTAGCAATGAAAAATATCTGGTACCTACCTACAAGGTCAGAAATGTCGAGTATCGGAAAAATTGGCAAGTTATTTGGAGATAATTACTAAGCCAGTAGTTAGACTTAGAAGTTTTTTACACTAGATTTTATTATGATTTATTAATTTTACTTAGATAAGACTGAGCGAATGACAGAAATTGAACCATTTTCCATTAACATTTAACATTAAATCATATATTTGTAAAGTTTGATCCCATTTAAATACCGCTGCAACAGCGTTAAGCCAAAAACGATTATTTATTTTTTGTAAAGAACTTAAGTAGTGTAAGTTTCTTATGAAAACCTTTTAAAATTCCGAGAAAAAATATGTTGATTTATATTTCATCGCATTTTTCAGAAATATGTTTTTATAATATCACAGACTCATTGTTATGGAAAATTGTATTGAATAACTTTTAACAAGCACTACATTTCCTATCAGATGCTCGTATCAAAATAAATTTTTTTTTTCAAGAGTTTAACCCCCTTAACTGCCAATGCTGCAGGGTTAACAGAACCCTATATGACCCATTTGTAGAAGACGGCAGCTACTTTAAGCTATTGTTGTTTTTTTTTAACAAACTTCTTATTTTTGAGAAAAACAATATAA